>OU862921.1:2678207-3392118 GCA_917880885.1 Limnephilus marmoratus
GATAACTTCTTTAGCACCGTTGTGATTTGAAACTCGATGAAACGAAAAAGCGACACTAAAAAGGGACAAACACATACATCAATAGATAGAATAATCGGTCTCCTCTTTGTGCGGTGTTTCGTAAATAATCAGTCTCCTCTTTGTGAGGTGTTTTGTAGCCTCCCCACTCTTGTCTACGTTAGTTTTCTGATGGTTTCACTTCTACCGCGTAAGTGCACACATGTTTTTGAGGTGAAAATTTCTTTAGCAACGTTGCGATTTGAAATTCGATTAAACGAAAAATAGCGACACTAAAAAGAGACAAACACATTAATTTGTAGAATTTAGCCTGCAAGAGTTTGAGATAGTATAATCTGATATCTGATCTCATGGTATAATGAGATAAGGGAACGTACCCATACTACGTGACACTTTTAGGGGGGGGGGGGGGGGTCTTCAAAAGGTCACGCTCCATACAAATGAGCGGCGGGTTGCTTAGGATTTTGGTCACCGGGGGGGGGGGGGGGGGGGTTAAAAATTGCAAAAAGTTGGTCACGTAGTTTGGGTACGTTCCCTAATCTAGTCGTCTAGTCTTTTCTTTGTGCGGTGCTTCGTAGCCTTTCTGAAGGTTTCACTTCTTCCGCGTGTGAATTGCACACTCTGTTTTTTTCTCGTGTTTCCAAAATACCTGCCTTCCTTATTATCAGCCAAGTTCAAATGAATTTCACTCAAATGCTAAGATTACCTACTGATTAGTGGGCGTTTTTAGAACTAAAAAAGGAAAATAGTTACCGTAATTTGAAGCGACTTTTAAATAGAGTGGCGATTATGATTTTCGTAGGTACCTTCCTAATTTTCACTACCACTCAGAATATACGCGCTTCTTTTTAATGATTTTTTCTGGCAACGTTTTAATGTTCTTGAAATTAAGCTTCAAATTATGTAATTGACTTGTAGTTTTATTAAAAAATATCGTTGTAATTTTAAAGTATTTACAATAACAGTGATACAAACAACTTGTAAATCTAACACCACTAGAAGGCAGAACTCCAGGCCCCGAGGAAAATAATTTCCCTTGGGGCCTGTGTCATCTGTGAAGAAGCTGTGTGGAGGATTTTTTGGGGGCGAGGAAAGAGTGAACGTGGGTCTTGAAGAGACCCATGTTACAGGAAGGAGGAAATACAGAGACCGCGGCAAATAATTTCACCGCTGAACCGTTGAACATATTATGTTGGGCGCGCGTTCGGCGTGTATTCCAATTCCAGAATTTCCCGAATTCGAAAAATGTTAATTATCGGTTCGGACTGGCCACGCTTATTACGAATAATTTTTAGAAAAAAACTTTAGATTCACCTTAATTACTATAAAAGGAAACTTTTTGGCTTTGGGGCGGTGGAAAATAATGCATTTTAATTTTCAATTGCATAAAACCAAAATTCACTTCGCGAACCGACGCAGCGAAAATCCGCGGCCGTAGCTGTCACTGTTATGGACTGTAGCCGACTTCGTGGGATACCTACATGAAATACCGCGAATCACAAACCATGTTACACAAACCTAGCGTAGCCGCTAAACCACTTGAAAACTGGGATGTTTTTCTTGCGTTGACGCGAGTAGGCGTTATAAAGGGGCACATTCTTTTGTATCACAAACCATGTTACACAAACAAGCCCGCTAGACAAATTTCAGAATTACGCGCCTTATCCTACGAAGTCGGCTACAGTCCTATTAGCTCTTGTTAATTTATCAAGGATACCAACATAACAGTGACAGTTACGGCCGCGGATTTTCGCTGGGTCGGTTCGCGAAGTGAATTTTGGTTTTATGCAATTGAAAATTAAAATGCATTATTTTCAGCCGCCCCAAAGCCAAAAAGTTTCCCTTTATAGTAATTAAGGCGAATCTAAAGTTTTTTTCTAAAAATTATTCGTAATAAGCGTGGCCAGTACGAACCGATATTTACCCGAAAAATTAGTCTTTACGCGGACATCTTTTAATTTTATAATTTATTTTTTAACACTTAATACATATTTTTAACTCCACACAGGAGGCCTTCAAACGCAGTGAACCATTCTTCTTCTTCTTCTTCTTTCGTATGGTGAGCCATTTGGGATGACCTATGGAAGAGCTGTTAGTGGTTCCTGAGGTAGCGGAACCCATGGATACACGTATCCCAAATTTATGTCTTTTAAATTGTGTCGAAATGTAGACTCGGCTCCAAAATTATCCCTTTAGTTGCCGAAAAAATGAAAAAAAGTAAAATAAAATATGATATTTTGAGATAGCAAAAAAAAGTTTTTTTGGGTTCTCTGTGTAATATAGATTAATTTTCCAGTTTTCTGTTTGTACCAGTAGTTTCCAGATATTGAGTAGATATATAATTTTGTAAGCATTGAATACAAAGAGAATAATTTAAAAGGGGAAAATTGCAAAATAGGATTTACTTAGTAAACATATATTATTGTATGCGGTTATCCTAGTGGCTGATTAGCCATCAAAATGTAAAATATATATTTTAAAAGAAAGACAAATATTCACTGGTTATGAATAACCTGACAATTACGAATTCCTCCTACACTAACCATCTAAGTCAGGGGTTTACAAACTTTTTGGGTAAAACCCCTAAAATATAATAGTGTAACACGACGCAGTCCTAAAAGTGATGATATATTAACCGATTGAATTAAAAAAATAATTGTGGCATCACAGTAACATCGTGTGGCATCATAGACCTGGATTTTTCGATAGGCCGTATAGGCCGCGGCCTAGGGGCGGTAGATTTCAGGGGGCAGCGCCAAGCCTACAAGTTAGTCTATATATTTAGATTATGATAGGCGGCAACTTCTAAGAAGGGGCGGCGCAAATGAAGTGACCTATACTTATGAAAAGTAGAAATCCGCCACTGAATACCACACACATCACGTTCCAAGCTTTATAAAACGTTGGGCATAAGAAGTAATTCTAATTATTAAAAAATGTAATAAAAATTGTCATGTGTAATCGTAACTTTTCTTTAACGAGTCGAAATGCCCGTGTTATTATCATTTACCGCGTATATATTTGTGTACCGAGAAGCAAACCGAACCAGGAATTATGAGAAAGGGACAATGCAACAGCAAACTACGTTTCGCGCCGTTTGCAGTTTCTTCGTTCCTTTCCCATAATTCGTTGTTCCGTTCTCGTCTCGGTTCGCAAATGTATACGCAACCTGAGATGCGTCAGGTACATGTCCATAAAAGTAACAGATGTTATTAATTTGGACATGTTCCAACTGTAGTTTAAATGTGATATAAAACAAAGTAAATTCAAAATCAATGCGATTTTGAAGTGAAAACTTCTTTTGCAACGTTGTGATTTGAAACTCGATGAAACGAAAAATAGCGAGACTAAAAAGAGACAAACACATACGTACATCTACAGGATTTAGCTTGCGAGAGAATGAGATAGTATAATTTGTCTTCTCTTTGTGCGGTGCTTCCTAGCATATCAGTCTCTTCTTTGTGCGACGTTTCGTAGCCCCCTCTTATCGACTTTAGTTTTATGAAGGTTTCACTTCTATCGCGTGTAAATTGCATTTGAATTTTTGAAGTGAAACTTTTATAGCCCCGCTGTGAAACGGAAATGACGATTACTGCACCTGCGACGCATCAACTGCGCTCATTGGTCGCTTTGATTATGACCTCACTTTCAAGTATTGGTTGAGATTGTTTTGGCAAAGTTTCGCTTCTACCGCGTGTAAAACTGCACTTGAATTTTTTTTCAACAGACCAGTAGAACAGCTGACCGAGCGCGGAGAAAATTAATAATAACGGTGTGTTTGAATTTGAGCGAAGTATGCACTAATTTCCCATGAAAAATAATATCTTAACTTATAAATTTGTTAACCTCTTTGGACGGGGGTAGTCCTTAATTAGAGACGCACACAAATATAATATTACCAATATAGTCCAGTCAAGTTAAACATGAAAAGGGGGTTGTGCTTGCAAAAGGTCCGGTCATTCTGAATTTTTTATATGTTGTTAGGACCTAAACCAGTAATAAAAAAAAAATTTTGCAACTTCGAAAGTGCTGTGCGAGCGGCGGTGGACCCATAAAACCAAGAAATTTTCGGATTTTTTTCAGTTTTTGCTCAATATCTCAGTGAAGGAAGGGTCTGACCGGTAAAGTTAGTATACATACTTTTAAAGTAGACTAAATTTGCTACAATTTGAGACCAAAGCAAGCTATATACAGCCATTGGTTTCCAAGATACAGTTCTTCGAAAATAGGCCATTTTTTCCAAAAAGTGAAATTTTTTCGAAATGGTCACTTATTTTGTAAAATATTTTCTAAAACACGTATCCCACGTCAAATATTATGTGAAATAAAATTGTAGTAAATTTAATTAGCTTTCATTTAAAACTAGATTGATATCTGTAGACCTAACGGTTCTCTCAAGAACGCCAGATAACCAAAAACAGTCATAGGTGGGTTTTGGGGGGAAATGCAAATAAACTGTTCTCACGTCTTTTTATGGTTTTATTTATCAAACAGTTACAATTTTTTTTTTGTTATTGTTAACACATTTTTGATGAGAAAAAGAAAAGATAATACATCTATCGGGAATTACGTCATCTTCAAACATTGTTTTATATACCTACATACTAAAATGCTTGTGCAAACATCATGGTACCTACTGTAAGGATAAGTTATATGTGCACAAAAAATAAAACTAATATATATCATGTAGGTATTGTGTCTTGGTTGCCAAATCATGTCTTTCTTTTTATCTTAGATGGCCCGGGCTCAGGCTCGCACGAAGAAGGTGTCTCGATATCTGTGATGGACGCTGGGAGAGGCGCCCAGTCTGTAGTCGGGTCATCTTTATCGTCCGAGCATTTCAGCTCCACATCCGGGACGTTATTGCACAATTTTCCACCGCATGACTGACAGAGGACTGAGCAGTGGAGCCCAGCCTTTCTGCACGAGCAGCTCCCAGAGCATCCTTACTTACATTTACATGGAATTTTTCGCAGAAGGGCAGGAGGTGCGGGATCCATCGTGGTGGGGATGGGGGTGAGTCCTTGAGAAGACAGCTTCCACCCCCATTCAGTGGGATTCAAGTTGATTCCTCGCCACTTCTGTACTTGGAGGTAGCACCTTGCTGCATGGTGGCCTGCGGCATCTTCCGTCGGTGGCAAACGGGCGAGGTTTATGCTTGTTGAAGTGACAAACGTCTTATACCTCAGGAAATCCAAAGTATCCCTCGCGATGTCACCCCCATATAGATCCACAAAGCACTTGATGCCTGCTTCACTTATGGCTTGTGGGGTGGAGTCTGGCCGAAGGAAGACCTCCACTTGCTCAGCAAGTGGTTCACTCTTGTGGTGATTTTGGTCTTTCCTTGGCCAAACGGTGCTGAGGTGGTATCGCACCCGGTAAACGCGTGGGTGAATAGTACCGTTCCTGGTAATCGCCGGGAGCCCTGGTGATTGTAGGAGGTTGTAGAGTAGTGACAGCAACCAGCTTCTCCCTTGGTGCTCTTCTGAAGATAGACGTTTGTCTCTTCAGCACCTAAACCATTGAGAAGAACGAGCAGGTCGACGTCTTCTCCCACTATGACGATCCGATAGGCTACCGCTCTTTTTGAAAGCGCCATCATGACGATCTCTCGATCCGCATCTTCTTCGGCAACAGCCACTTCTACTCCATCCTTCTGAAAGGCGTCACAGAGAAGAGTTATAAGGCGTCTCTTGAGCAATTTGAACGTCAATTCGTAGCTGGAATGAGCTGCGTAGTGCCGGAGTCTTTCCGTTGTTTTGGTGTTTTTTTTGGTAGCATCTTCGGGGTAGCCGTCAAAAACGATGGAGACGTTCTTCCCAAAGTGGTTTCGGACGTAGTTGGTATAACGCGTGTCCCTTTGTTGGAGCCCGTCTCCACTATGACTATGTCATCGCCAAAACGTTTTTCGAGGTAAGTTTTCGCTGTTTTGACATCAGGGATACAATCACCCTTTATTTGCTGCAGAAGGTGTGATAAAGAAAACTGACATTCATCACTGTTTTCCATTAGGTAATCGTACACACACTCCATTGCTTCTTCAGTATTACTAGCTGGACGATAACCTCTCTTATTCCCAGTAGCAGATGGTAATTGAAACAGGCTCCTGTACCACACTCTGTGGTACGTCCCGTCTGCAGCAACCAGGTCATCAGTGGCGAGGAGGCACTCCTCAATGGCCCTTCCCCAATCGTCACCTCGGCGTTTAGCTGCATCTAAAACAATTTGCCTTATGCCCAACTTCTCAACTGTATGGACCATATTCCTTCTTGCCAATGGTAGTTTGCTTTGCTGCTGGAGAAATTCTTCAGTGATAGCATCACCACACAAAAAGCAAATCCTTTTCAAGGTAGGAGCCAGTCTACTTGATAATCTTGTCGATGAAGTCTTCGGTTGGGAAGCAGAGTCTCCTCCTCGACGAACTGAGGCTTCAATGTTACGCACAGCTCTATATCTCTTTCTGCATGCATCATGAACGCTGACTTGGTTGCAATTTTGGAGGAAATTTTTATTTTCTGCGAGGCCACGTTTTTGACTCACTTCAATTAGTGCTCGAATTCCTCGTTCTTTGATGATCACAACAGGACCTGTATCGAGGTCCTCACGACACACGAAACACACGCCCGGACGGATAGACATTTCGCAACACACTGAGAGCTGCCCTGAAAGGGCTGGGTGCGGGTAAGGAGGTCAAGGAGGGGGGGAGGACACTGAAAACATTTTGTTAAAATATTAATGGTTCTTTTAAATTTGAGTTAAGTAAGTTTCCCAATTACTGTATTGTTTAAATTTGACTTAAGGTCGTTATACTGGTCGATAATTATGCCATAAAATAAACCCATGATGACTCATGGGTATAGGTACTAATGGGTACTTGAAATTTGAAATGGTCGTAATTATATTATTACCCTAGGATAAACCCACGATGACTAATGGAATTACTTCACAGCACAATAAAACCATAAAAAGACGTGAGAACAGTTTATTTGCATTTCCCCCCAAAACCCACCTATGACTGTTTTTGGTTATCTGGCGTTCTTGAGAGAACCGTTAGGTCTACAGATATCAATCTAGTTTTAAATGAAAGCTAATTAAATTTACTACAATTTTATTTCATATAATATTTGACGTGGGATACGTGTTTTAGAAAATATTTTACAAAATAAGTGACCATTTCGAAAAAATTTCACTTTTTGGAAAAAATGGCCTATTTTCGAAGAACTGTATCTTGGAAACCAATGGCTGCATATAGCTCGCTTTGATCTCAAATTATAGCAAATTTAGTTTACTTTAAAAGTATGCATACTAACTATACCAGTCAGACTCTTCCTTCACTGAGATATTGAGCAAAAACTGAAAAAAATCCGAAAATTTCTTGGTTTTTTGGGTCCACCGCCGCTCGCACAGCACTTTCGAAGTTGCAAAATTTTTTTTTTATTACTGGTTTAGATCCTAACAACATATAAAAAATTCAGAATGACCGGACTTTTTGCAAGCACGGATGTACATCTTGACTGGGCTAATACTGGTATACATACATATTTGGAAATGTGCCCGCTTTTATACTGGACATTTAAAAATGGACACGTACTATCGCTTTAGTTAGTACCTTCTAACAACTTTCTATTGCTGTCATCAACGAAAATACAAGTGACAATATTTCATTAAAAAATTATTAAAGTAACGAAAATAAAGGTCGGGCCTCTTCCACAATGCCTGACATCCATAAAAGATTAGGCATCAATATTAAAGTGCCGTGTTTAGTGGAATAGGTTGTATGGAAAATGGGGCAATATTTACGGTAACGGACAGCGGATGTGGTCAAATAGTGGTCATCCCCTTGGCAACAGGGCGCAAACAATAACAGTAATACCCTTCCATCGAAGCCTTTCAACGCTCGGCAGTGCGATCCAGTGTCTACTGTAGTCTAATGGTGGCACCGACCACCATGTAATTAGCGAATATGCTCAATTCTCCGTGATTTTATTTCCTTCCATAATGTTTTCGTGGATATTCGTCATCTGGAGTTGTTCGTTGCCATTCGCACTCGGACAGACCACGCAGAATATTAATGTTTGTGAGTATGATTTTTAATAGATTTAAAAATGTATTCGTGATTTTTGAAGTGAAACTTCCACGCAAATTCACAAATCAGTTCTACGCAAATACTCGATTCTAAAATAATGCGGTAAATTCGCACAATCCTACGAAATAAAAAAATTTAAAAATATTTTTGTGAAATCATTATCCAATATTCAAACCACTCTAAAGGAAACAGGCAAAAGAAAAGAAAGCGACCTCTAACGACTCTCTAGTTTCACTTCTACAGCGTGTGAATCAGGACCGTAGCTAGGGGGGGGGGGGGGGGGGCATTAGGGGGCAATGCCCTACCTTAAAATACCTGTGCCCTACCTTAAGAAATACCATCGACTATGATAATATACTAGTAAACTGTTTGTTCATTGTTTGACATGATTGAAAAAAAATACTTCCTATTAGGGTAGCGTAGCGACATCTAACTAAACAGCTTCGAATTAACCAAAGAATCATATTATATCAATTCTTTATACTGCTCATAGATGGAATTGAAGTAAGTGGTGAGAGGCTGTGCGCGTATTGCAATCACTGCTTAGGGGGAATTCCCAAACAGTTTGGGGATGTTATTCAACGGTTGAGTCATAAATATACCAATCCCTACATCGATATCTTCGGGCCTTCTCCATACTAAACGGTTTGTCATCAGATAAAGCACTTGCATACTGCTCGCTAACAACGTATGCAGGGACAATAGGGGTCTAGTTTTAGTTAATTAGTTCTATAAAAAAATAAGAGTCCTTGTTAAATGGTAACCTTCTCTTACTTACATCGGGCGGGTATGTGGTGGATAACCTCCAATTCACTTCGAATAAGAGAACGTTTTCCTTCAAAATATGTCAGCAGATGAATCCAAAACTGGAAATTTATGGTCTGATCACAAAACTGGTTTTAAATTAAGGGTGAATCTGCTTGAGTGTCCACAGATTTAATTAGTATTACTCTCATATAATGCGCAGTATGGTTTTCCTACGAATTACGAATTTTGTGGAATGGTTTAAAATAAAAAAAAAATTAACTCCACTCGAAATATTAGAACGATTTTCTTCGAAATATGTCAGCACATTAATCCGCTACTGGAATTTTGACAGATCATTCGGAACATGAAACTGGTTTTAACCCAGGATTTAATCTGCTAAGTCCTCAGCTTAAGCTCAGATACTACACCCAGTACAAGAAAATGGTTTTCTTCTTACTTTTGTATTTGGAACACATGGATGGTTTGATGATCCGTTGGATTTGACTATCCATGAAAGTTTCTTAGAATTGTCGCGCATCGTCCACGGACGACCTCTCTCAATCATTCTCACCGAACATTAGTCATAAAAAATCCGAGCGCAAAACAAAATTCGACCCGGACGGTGTTGCCAGTCGCTGCAGTTATCAAGATGACATTATTATAAATTCATTTGAAGAAAGGGGATTCCCCAGGTTTGTCACGGAATAAGTAAAATGAAAAATTCCCTGCCCATTTCAATCGGTCTGAATCATATATGCAACAAAAATATGAAAGAAATGATTAAAATTTTAACAAGATATTATTTTTATTTATTGTGAAATTTTGCCGCCCCTTAAAAGTGCCGCCCGGAGCGCACCCCCCCTCCCCCCCCGACCCAGATCAGATCATTTTACTTGCGCCCTACCTGTATTACCGCTGCCCTATCTTAAATTCAACTCTAGCTACGGCCCTGGTGTGAATTACACACTCTGATTTTTTTATCTTTGATTGTCTGATTATCTGGAGTTGTAGATATTGTTACCCCTTCGCTCTTGGATAGACCACGAATAATGTTGTGAATATGATTTTATTAGATTCCAAAATGTATCCGTAATTTTTTTAAATCTGTTGTTGTCTGGTTCAATTCACTGTTGGTAGATGAGGCAAAATATGATGGTTTTATTAAATTCCATAAAGTTTTTGTGAATATTCGTTATCTGGAGTTGTAGATATTGTTTTCCCTCGCTCTTGGACATACCACGATGAATATTAATGTTTGTGAGAATGATTTTTAATAGATTACAAAAATTTTCATAATTTTTTTTTCTGTGGTTGTCTGGTTCAATACGCTGTTGGGTAAAATAGGCCTAATTTAATGGTTTTATTTAATTCTATAATGTTTTTGTGAATATTCGTTATCTGGAGTTGTAGTTGTTAGTCCTCTTCGCGATTGGAAGTACTACGTAGAAGGTTTGTTTTTTTGTATGATTTTAATAGAATCCAAAATGTTTCCGTGATTATTGTATCTGTAGTTGTTAGGTTCAACTCGCTGTTACGATTTTATTTCATTCCATGCTGTTATGAGTTGTTGGGTGGTTGGACATACCACGTGAATATTAATATCCGTGAGTAAGTATAGTTCTAATAGATTCCATAATATCTCGTTAATTTTGTGGTTTTTGATTCAATTCGATGTTGGGTTGGTTGGGTTTGTGTGATTTAGTGTGATTTTATAGTCCAATATTTTTCTTTGACATGCGTTATCTGCAGTTGCTGATTCCCGTTCACTCTTGGGGCAGAGTAAGCATTTTAGTCTTCTGCAATTGTTCTTGGTCTCCTTTCTCAGATCATCCAGAATATCAAAGACACTGTGATATCAATGACTATCATTCGGAAAGTCAACTTCTGCGGAGCATCCCTAAAATATTAGCATAAATAATATAACAATAAAATTTTCTGTCAAACTATTGTGAAATTAGATATGAGCGCATCGGCAGAATGCTGCCTGCTCATTATATAATAATAATAATAATAAATTATCCTTGAATGTGATTTTATTTGATTCAATTACAGAAATCCAAGCAATCATTAAAATGCGACAGTTAAGCTTATTTCTAAAAAAATTATATAAAACATAAAAATCAAAAAAAACTAAATTTTTAAAAGTTTTATTGAAATTACAGTTTTTCTCCCAAATAACACGCAGACATAAAATAACTTCGTTTGAAAAAGTAATTTGATTTGTTCAAATGAAGGCAATGAAACCTAAAACATGTATTTTGTTTTCACTGTGGAAGTATAGGTAACGTATACTTAGGGGCCATTCATTTATTACGGACGATTTAGGGGGGGAGGGGGTCGACCATGTCTTATTTTTTCTTACAAGGGGGTGGGAGGGAGTCTCGACAGTTCTTACGTAAGATTACAAAAATGCGCAAAGTTAAAATTATTAGTACCTTTGTAAGTACAAATAAACATCTCTAAAAATTGTTACTTTGAAAAATAAACATTAAAACAAATCAACCGTGTATTCATTTTTTTCCTTTTGATTCTTACATAATAAATATTTAAATATTAAACAGGGGGGAGGGGGTCGGCTTATTCTTATTTTTTCTTATAATAGGGGGGGGAGGGGGTCGAAAACTAGCAAAATTCGTCTTACGTAATAAATGAATGGCCCTTTATTCGTAAAAATGAATTTATAATAACTGCGTTATAAGAACTGAAATGTTTATCTGAAAACTACTCACTTTTAGCTGAAGTGTTATTATTTTTACTTGGGCATGACATTTAACGATTCTTTCGTTAATTTGTCATACATGTTTTATGGCGAGCGTGACAGGTGCTATCAGCGTAGGGGAACAAAATGTACCCAATAAGGAAAATCAATAAATGAGGACAAATAATCGACGCCTATTTCGGCACATGCCTTCAAACATGCCTTTGATTTGATTTTTTTTTGACTTGTTGCTATCTATGAATAATTCAGCCTGGTCCATGTAAAACATATTCAGTACTTGAAACAAGTAAAGGCTCGGTGAAAATCGATAAGATTAAGGTAATAATATCATTGAAGTTTAACCTTGGTTAACAAGAACGAAGACACCAAATTAGCATGTGTGAAGCGTTACTCCAAATTTAGAAACTAAATTACTGGCAGTCTTTGAAAGAAAAAATGTGTTCACCGAAGGACCTGGAGGCAGATGGACATGGAAGAAGATTGGTGTTGTACAGAAATGCCCGTTGATTCAAGAATGATGGATGGCAAGGTTGAGAGCCTGAAGAAATTATTTGTGAAGGAGGCCAAAATCATGAGCCAATGAGAACGTTTTCCTCGAGAAGTCGAATCATCCAAAGATCTTTTCAGACAAATTTACAAGAAATACCCTAAAAGTTTCCCAAAGTTTAAGTTTTAGTGGAAATATGTAGTTAGGTTCTCCTAGGAAGGTTGGAAAAACCAAGTAATTGCTATCTTCTAATAATGTAGAATAAAGAAGAAAACAATAAATGCTATTCCGCCGTGTTTCGATATCCAAAAACCTGGTCAATCAAAACCAGACCTTAAATTTCCAATGCAAAACTGTGTTTCATCATCGTAGCGAAATTCACACGGGATGGCGTTATATGATGTCAGGTAAGAGACGGAGTGAATGCTAAATGAGCTGGAAAGCTGGAACCAAATGTCAGTGTCCATTCAAATCTATGTGAAAGGCTTTTCTGGAAAGTATCCTAATAACTATTAATAACTATTCTTTGGTTATAAATAATTTATTTCAGCCTTCTAATTTAGACGACATTTTGTTTACAAAAATCAAAGTTTTTTACCACAATACATCTATTTTCAAATGTCTTTTACGATTTTTAATATTTTTTATTTCGAATGAGGTTTTTACCTTCCTTCCCGGTGAACCTTGCTAAATTCCAATATTCAAAACCGACATTTATGTCTTATATTAAGTGCTTTAATTCATTTTAATTTTAGAAGAATGCGTAGAAAATGTCAATGCCCTTGTGAATGATTGCCACCAAAAGCCGATAATAACGAATCTGTCTATCGAGTTTCAGCTCGACCGGATATCGGGAAGTGGGTTAATTTCCGCTTTCAAACACACACTTGCACAAACACGCGCACACGCACGCATTTCTCTAAAATTAGGTACTAGCCGGTCCAAGAGATGGCCCGAAAATAGAAAATAGATGTATTATAGTAAAATTACTTATTTTTATTCGGATTGATTTTTTACTGTTCAAAAGTATAACAATTCTACAAACAACTGTAAATAATAATCTACAAAGCGTGTCCTCATTAAAAATCCTAAATTAATGCGTCTATCGTTCGTTACTGTCCGAGTCATCATTTATGTTCTTTGATTAAATAACATTATGTTGTATTTTAATTAGATCAGCGTCGTAAATCATCAGATTGTCAGCAATGACGTTATACAAATTGTCTGGAAGTATTTTCAGTAAGTAATAAATTGAGAGCAAGTTGGCACAAGATTGAACGGTTTTTGGAATTCTTTTTTGTGCGCTTTTTAGCCAATCTCTTATTTATTCACCTGAGCAAGCATTCATTTGTCAAGTTCGATGACTCGTGTATTCAACAACTTGTTCCCGTATCAAAAAAAACACATTTCACTAGAAATACCGTCTGAACACACATATCAAACGGAATCTGATGTCATATATTTAAAATAATCTAACATGTTTACAAAACAGTCTAGATGTTGTTATTACCCCTGGTCAATTATATAACAAAATTTCGGTGTCTGTTTGAGTCAAGCCATCCGCATTCATAAGGGCAAAACCATACGGTAAGTTTAGAGATGAATTTATTTACACCGAAATAAATTCGTTGAAGAGTTGTCAAGGTATATCGAATAGAACAAGTAAAGATAAAGGAAGGAAGTCAACCACCACAGAGGCTTCTTTAAATATGCAGAGCGAAGATTAGATCTAAGTTTAGGTGATTGAAAAACTTGGAGGCAAACACCAGAGGGCAGGCAAAAGAAACTGGATAAAACTGAAAATTTTGAAATCGATATGAAAATGTATTCATGATAGGGTGTAATGCTTAATAAGCTGATCTGCATTTTCTGTTTATGGTGATTTTAGAATCTTTGATAAATCTATGAACGGTAAATCATGAGGCGTCGTAGGATCAATTCTTTATTTTCTACTATTAGCTAGCTGGCCTGAGCCCAGCACATTTCGTATACTGCCACGTTAAAATACCACGCTTGGTTCAACTGAGCGGGGGGGGGGGGGCCTTAGGTTTTTGGTCACCGGGGGAGGGGGGGGGGGGGGTTTAAAATTGCAAAAAGTTGGTCGTTCGTAGTATGGGTACGTTCCCTAATTAGTAACCCGTGAACATTTCTCTTTCTTTAAAAAAATGGATAAAAGATTTAGCAAAGTTTTGAATTTGGTCAATAATGTGCAAGACTTCTTCTAGTGGTGTTAGGCATTGTAATTGTGTCCACACCTAATGTAATATTTTATTTGCAGTGTTTGTGAACGAGGAATACAATACTGTAGCGGACAGGGCCTTCAAGGTGGCCCAGGAGTATGTGAGGAAGAATGCCAACCTGGGACTGGCCGTGGATGCCGTGGAGGTGGTGGGGAACAGGAGTGATGCTAAAGGACTTTTAGAACAACGTAAGTTGAATAAAAACTACACAATTAAAAGAAAGCTACGCCTTCACAAAATATACCAGTGTATGTTTATTTATTTATTTCTATTCTTGACTTGAACATACACTTTACAGATTATTACGTTGGTTTACATAGATAATAAGTTTAGTTAAGAAAAAAAATGATCCATAACTGTGTATAAATAGGTAAGTAGTAGTATTTTGTGAACACCTAACTAGGCGAACCTGTGCTGAGGCGTTCCCATATCTGGGAATAAGTGCTGTTCTGTCGACATAAGTAGAAATACCGTATGCTCCTTGATATTGTCAGGAAGGGCACTGTGGGTCGAATACATAAATTAAAGATCGAATACATAAGTTTCAGTTAGGTTCTATGTACAGTTATTCTTGGCATCTAGATTATGTTTAAGATAAATAATTGTCTTGATAAATAGGTAGTTATATTTTTCTATAGACCACACGCCTTGGTATAAATAATATTGTGGTATTGAAATTTATTGATTTAAAGAAGTTTTAGAATAAGAAGCAAATTGGAGTAAACAAGTGGAATATCCTTGACATCTCTCGTTGCCAATTTATTTTAAATAAGTTTGTACTCGTAGATTCCTGTTACACGTTTTTATAGCTTCTGACCCTAGTGCTAACTGATATCAAGGATATTAGGAACATAACTTCTCTGCACACACTCCTGGTTCATCCACATTCACAATACATTATATCTTCCCATTTATCTTTTTACGCCTGCTGAACTCCAATTTTTGGACAAGGGCCTTTTTCAAATATGTAAATTTCCACTCATTCTTAGCAGCTCTCTCCAATCCAAAGCAGACAGTTCTTATTATGCCCGTCAAATTAGTCCATCCCATCGTGATGGTTGACATGTGTAATTTTTCCCGAACCAATTAAAGTGCATGGGTACGCCTCCTGATCATGAAATCTAAGAGTCATCTGAAGTCCAAGAAAAATCAGTGGGAAGGTTCAAATGAGATCGTTCTATCCAATTTACTCGTTTTAGTATGCCGAAAATATGACGATATGGTAACATCAAAGAAACCCCCCCACGTGGTACTCGACTTCACCATGACCGGGGTGGCTTCCGAGACGGTCAAGTCATTCACAGCCGCTCTGGCACTGCCCACCGTGACGGGCTCCTTCGGCCAGGCAGGCGACCTCAGGCAGTGGAGGTCTCTGGACAACAACCAGGCCAAATACCTTCTGCAGGTCATGCCGCCCGCGGACATGATCGCGGAATGCGTCAGGGCCATTGTGGTAAAGCAGGATATAACGAATGCCGCCATACTGTTCGATGAGAGTTTCGGTAAGTTTCATTTGATTTTAAAAGTATATCTTATATATTTAAAAATCTCGTGTCGTGTTTGTGGTTGCACTCCTCCGAAACGGCTTGACCGATTTTTATGAAATTTTTTAATGTATATTTGGTAGGTATGAGAATAGGTTTTAAAGTGTATTTTTTACCGCTAGGTGATTAGGGTGTCCGTATCCAGAAAAAAATTCAAATTCTTTGACAATATTTATTTTTTGTATTTTTTTTTATTTGGAATCAAAAAATACCTATAACCCCGAATTTTTACCCTCCCACCTTCACCCTCCCATTTTTAATCACGATTTTAGTATTTTTGCATGAACAAATTTAACCGTCTTTCGTATTTCAAACAGAACGAAATTATTTATTTTGACGAATGACAGATGGCGCTACGTCCGCCTTATCGAACTTTCATCCACACATTCGCAAGATATTCACGAGAAACGTCGTCGCGTCATTTTGATATTTCATTCGGCATCATGTTCTCGTGTTGGCTAAAGACGGACTGACAAAAAATATCGTACACTCTAATTGCTCTTCGAAATTCGAATTGATTTTCTTTATTTCATTGGTGATTTTTTGTTTTTATCGGCGGTCTTCGTCTACAGCCCTCCATTCCTCTTTCTGGCATAGATCCCATCCCCACACACTTACAATACGTTCGTTATTTTTCATTTAACGAGAAATAATTTATATGGCAAAACAACGTTTGTCGAGTCAGCTAGTACGTATATATATATTTCAATTGTCAATTAAGCGTCTTTCCTTCGTCGTATTTCGCAAAACCCATAGACCACCATGTATTGCGTTCAATCTCAGGACTTGTTAATCGTTTTCTTTAGGAGAAAAGTGAGAGGATGGGGAAAAACAATTTACTTCAATTATTATTCCATTATTTCCATTTTTTCGATTGGGTCCACCAAAACAGGACCTTCCGTTATTCTTATGTCGCTCGGTATTATGTTTGTAAACCTATATTTTATACCTATCTATTTATTACTCACATCTTCATTGATTGCTTTAATTGCAAATTTGATAATAAAGACCATCACAAGTTGTGACAAGTCCTTAATGATTTTCACCGTACTTACGTTGACTAAATTAGTCTTATAGTATGGACTGCATTCTGCATCTAGCTTGCTGAAAAGCTTCAAGAGATTACGAACATAGATTTCTGATAATTCTAAAACGCCTTTATATTCAAAAGAAAAGAACATCAAAGAAAACAGTACAATTATTACAAATTGAAAATATCTTCTACGCCTACTGCGCTTAGTCTACAATTTATGAAATTTCGTAACCAACTTAATAAAACAATAAGAAAAACAATGAATTTTTAATCATAAATCTTTTTTTAGTAATGGACCACAAGTACAAATCCCTTCTTCAAAACATTCCAACTCGCCACGTCATATCTCCAGTAAAGAGCCAAAACGTTGATGATATCAAGGCACAATTGACCAGCCTCAGAGAACTGGACATCGTGAACTTCTTCATCCTCGGAAGCCTCAAAACCATTAAAAATGTTCTTGATGCTGCGCAGGCCAATAAATACTTCTCCAACACGTATTCCTGGTACGCTTTGACCCAGGACAAGGGAGATTTCTCCTGTACCTGTGAGGACGCAACCATTGTATATTTGAAGCCTTCTCCCGAAGCGTCGAGTCGTGACAGACTTGGAAAGATGAAGACTTCTTACAGCATGAATGGTGAACCAGAAATCGCCTCGGCTTTTTACTTCGATTTGGCAATCAAAACCTTCATGGCAACAAGGTAATAACTATGAAAGCTCTTCAGGTTTTGCGCGCAATTGTTTATGTATTCATAGCGTAAAACATGTTCGTGGAAAGTGTAAAGCGTCTAATTGTTTACATACCTTAAAAACGGTATTATGTTTCCTGAAAAAACTTTCATTGTGTCTTTTAAAAACAATACATTACCTCGATAGACACTTAAATCGCAAAGTAATTTCCATCAGAATTATAAAACCTATGTTACTGAATAGCGTTACCTATAGCTACTGAATAAGTATGCAAACAGAAAGAACGCGGGTTTCGGTTTTCTGATTAGTCGGCGCGTGGACGCGCCGACAATTATGTCCAGGCCAATTAAGTGAGGCCAGGTTCAAATGTCCACAACACGGTGCAAACTGCCGCCGGCGGACTCGGGCACTGGGCGCCGGTAAACTGAAAGCCGAAACCCGCGTTCTTTCCGTTTGTACACTAAGACAGGCAAGAGACAGGAAACTACGAGTATTAAGAATTGAGCTACTGGGCAACTGATTTTTATTCGGGATAATATTATAAAATGTTTTATAATTTCAGTGAGCTTTTGAGACTTGGAAGCTTGCAGAAACTAGATTACCTTACCTGTGACGACTATGATGGTAAAAATTCTCCAAACAGGACTGTGGATCTAAAAGCTTTATTATTACAGGTTTGTGTATCCAAAAACCACTGCAAAATTTCAAGATTATTAGAAAATATCTGGAATTTAGAAATTGTTTTGCAAATAATTTTAAACAACTAATCAAAATACCTTACTACCACTAAATTAGACACACGCCCGTAATTGGCAAATCACTTAACTAAACCCGATTTTTCTTGTGAATACAGAACAATAATAGGTAATCGTAAAAAATATGGTTTAAATTATTTTAGTCCAATGAGCCGCCAACATACGCGCCATTTTACATGTCTGATGAGGCTCAAATTAATGGAAAGTCATTTATGGAGTTCAGCATGGAAATAAACGCAGTAACCGTTAAAAATGGAGGTTCCGTAGGAACAAAGGCCCTTGGCATCTGGAAAGCGGGACTTAACAACGATTTGAAGCTTGTGGAACCAAGTATCATGAAGAACTACACTGCCCAGATAGTTTACCGAGTTGTAACTGTTGAGGTTAGTCATAATACTTTCATGTAAATAGAAAATGATCATCATTTTCACGAAATGAAATTTGCTTCCAGCAATTTGATTTTATTTTTCTACGCACCCTTCTACACTTCCTACAATACCATTGATTCTCCTCTTTCAGATATATTTCACTCTATGGCTAATCTGCGGTCATTATTATAACATAACATTAAAATCAATTTATATGTAATAAATTCGTAGGGATAATTTATTGAACTTCTTTTCAGCAAGCTCCTTTTATGATCAAGGACCCCACCGCTCCCAGAGGCTATAAAGGCTACTGCATCGACCTCATCGAAGAAATAAAAAACATTGTTAAGTTTGACTACACCGTGTACCCTGTCTCAGATGGAAAATTTGGAGACATGGATGAAAATGCCAATTGGAATGGAATGGTAAAAGAATTGATGGATAAGAAAGCCGATATCGGCTTGGGTTCGATGTCAGTCATGGCTGAAAGGGAAAACGTAGTCGACTTTACCGTCCCATATTACGATCTGGTCGGTATTACCATTCTGATGAAACAACCTACCTCTCCAACGTCTTTGTTCAAGTTTTTGACTGTCCTGGAGAATGAAGTGTGGCTGTCTATTTTGGCAGCCTATTTCTTCACAAGGCAAGTTTTATTTCAATGTTCATTATTATAAAATACAAAAAATATACCTACGCACAATCAAAAACCCGAAATGCGAAAATTATCATTTTTCATTGTTTACTGTAACTGTTATCTGCTTGCCTAAGGGTATTTTCGGGAATAAGATGATACTAGTATGAATGCTATTTCTCACCCTTCTCGAATATTTATTTTTAGTTTCTTAATGTGGGTATTCGACCGCTGGAGTCCATACAGCTTACAAAACAATAGGGATAAGTACAAGGATGACGAGGAACAACGAGAATTCACCCTGAAAGAGTGTCTTTGGTTCTGTATGACTTCATTGACTCCACAAGGGGGAGGAGAAGCACCGAAGAACCTGTCGGGACGACTGGTGGCTGCAACGTGGTGGCTATTCGGGTAAGAAACGGATGATACGATGAAAAAATTACAACCAAAGTGAACGAATTATTTAACATTTATAAATTACCTTTACAGATTTATTATCATAGCGTCGTACACTGCGAATTTGGCTGCTTTCCTGACTGTTTCTCGATTAGAGTCGCCCGTGGAGTCATTGGATGATCTCTCCAAACAGTATAAGATTCAGTATGCCCCAATCAACGGATCTGCAGCGATGACTTACTTCCAGAGGATGTCGGACATTGAAGGACGCTTTTATGAGTAAGAAAATTTATCTGGAAGTCCGTCCAAGGACCGAAACCTTAACTAATCATCATCATTACTGCATATTTACTACATTTCACATCATCTGACTTTCGACAGATACTTTGTAAAACTAATACCCGTTCATGTAATGTTTTACAGAATCTGGAAGGATATGAGTTTGAATGACAGTCTTACGGATGTAGAAAGGGCCAAATTGGCTGTATGGGACTACCCTGTAAGTGACAAATATACCAAGATGTGGCAAGCCATGAAGGAAGCCGGGCTACCGAACAGCGTTGAGGAAGCCTTACAAAGAGTTAGAGATTCTAAGACGTCCAGTGAAGGATTTGCCTGGTTGGCAGACGCTACGGACGTACGGTATCAGGTCCTTACGAGCTGCGAGTTCCACATGGTCGGAGAAGAATTTTCAAGGAAGCCATACGCCATAGCTGTTCAGCAAGGGTCACCACTGAAAGATCAGTTCAACAATGCGTAAGTAAAAATGTATAAAAGACCTATAATTAATTTTGCCGGAGAGTAACATTTCCATTTTTATGGTCTCAGACCAAAACCTTCCGTTTGTATCAGAATCTATTCATGTAAAGGAGTGTCCGTGAGGACACTAGTCGGGCGGCGTCCATTTGATTTTTATACAAATCTAGAGTTTTATTCCAAAATTGATGAAATTTTGCACACTTTGCCTTCCAACCAATAGAAAGGCCACTGAACTGTCATCTATCTAAAAAGTCAACGCCGGAGACTTCAGTTAGTATATATAATATCAAGGACTGTCAAGAAGAAAATGAATGAAAAACAATCCAACCAACCCTCCACACAGCATCCCCAATGATGACATAGGCCCGGTGTTAAGGAAAATTACTTTCCTCAGGGCCTCCTACATGGAGTTAGGGTAAAAAAAATTCAAAAATGCAAAAGAAGTGTTCAAATTGTTTAAAGCGTATACCGCAGAAAAATTCCACATCAAAGTCGATTAGACCAAAGGAAGTCAGAACATTCTTCATTTTCTAAGTATTCCAATAACATATTGGTAGTCTCTAGAGTAATTTTTAAATGGCTTAATGTTTTCAGTATACTCCAACTCCTCAACAAACGAAAGCTGGAAAAGCTTAAAGAAAACTGGTGGACAAATAACCCAGAGGCCAAGAAATGCGACAAGGTGGACGACCAAGCCGACGGCATCTCTATTCAAAACATCGGCGGGGTCTTCATCGTTATATTCATGGGCATTGGTCTAGCTTGCATCACACTCGGCTTTGAATACTGGTGGTTCAAATGGCGTAAAAAGTCCAGGGTGGTGGATGTCAGGGAAGCTGACAAGATAAAGACAACGGATAACATAAAGGCTCCAAAGAAAGTGAAACCCGTTACAGAAGTAGTGCCTCCTGCGCCTGTAGCGCCAACTAACGCGAACAATCCAAATTATGGCTTCAGGGCGCGCCATACTTTCATGCCATCCAATTTCCGAGCCCGTTTCTAAATTGGGTTGGACATATGGTTGAAAGGCCGATACAAAATTATTTTGTTTCCACATTTTGGTCCTGTGGGAAATATTAAGTATCTTTTCGCGAGAATACATGAAAAATCATTGAAATATCTTGCTGGGTTGAAGTCTAACAAAGGAGCTGACGTTTTGAACAAAATATCTGGCGGAGATTTGGGGAGTTGTATGGTTTGACTATTTTCTTTGATACTCGACCTTCATGCGTGGTTTTAATTTAGATTAAGTTCTGTTAGACCTTTTGGGGATATATTTGATGTAAAAGTGTCAAATCGGTGTTGGAGATTTCAACGCAGAATTCGAAGATTGAATCTTGGACTAATAGGCAGGAGAATGATACGATTTCGGTGGCTTGGGTGGGTGTAAAAGAAAAATAGGTTTGATGATCTTTTCGACGTGTAGAAAAATGGTGTAAGTATATGACGATATTTTGCGGATACCAAGAGTTTATATTTAGGGTTAAGTATTAAAGGTATAACTTCTTCGTGTTGTTGATATTATAATGTGTTCGGTTTGCTGTTCATTTTAATCGCACAAATAAAGTTTGTTCAAAAATCCTGGTTTTATGTGAAACAGATTTATCTTTTTTGTCGGGCTCTGGATAATATTTTGGAACTTATTTTTAAGGTAAGATACTCACCAAACGTTGAACCAGCCAAAAACCTCCTTCGTACCTAATATACAGAAACAATGTAAGGTAATTCGCTGAACCTCAAAGCAAAAGATGTACACAATATACATGTGTCTAGGAGACACAAACTAGGCACTGTCTACATTACTTTTAATTTATATTTATAATGTGTAGACAGTGAATAGACGCTGGCAATATTCATTGCCGTGAATAGACTAGTTCGATTATATTGCGTGATATTTCTGTGGTTTAAAATTTTTAAATTATCGACTTGTCAAAAACTTACTATAATACATCTAATTTAATTTTTCGACCTATTAGCGCCCCTCTTGGGCCAATTTCAAAGATTTTTTTGTAATTGTTTGACTAAGGATTTTGAACCTTCCTCTCCAGGGACTGGATTTTAACTGCTTGATCTTTTAAAAATATCTTTTAAAACTTTTTTTTTACATAGAATTGGACCTTCTTCCCCATGGACTGACTGAGTGAACAGCTAAAATCATAATTGCTGTAAATTTTTAATTTCACAAATAATTGTGTGTGTGCGTTAGTGCCACAAAAACTTAATAAAATGCATTGTCATCGACAATGAGTCTATCTATCGAGTTTCAGCTTGAACCAGCTTGATCGGATGTCGAGATGTAGGTTAATTTCCATTAATTTTAAGTTTTCCAGATTAGCATTTAATCATTCATGAAAACTAAATCGAAATTCAAGATGTATTCAATAAATATAACTCTGCAAACGGTAGGATATGTTTTCCACCACAGTTGTAACACTTTTTTATGATAATGAACCAGCAAGGTTAGAAGATAAGAACACATTTTCTGAAATAATTGTTCACATCCCATAATTCAATTAGTTAAACTCAGTATTTCACGGTCATACCTACCAGTAACTTTGCAATGAGAAATATTCATGATCAATTTTAAAAATCCATACAGGTTATTAAAACACATCAGAAGTCTTATAATTGCATTTATTGATAAAAATACAAAATAAGCAATGAAACACTCTCTAAATGACGAAAATATATGTGTAACTAATAACCGAAACAGGATTTATTTACGCAAATAATAATACAACATTTTGTATAATATGGCTTCCGGATTGTGAAAGCCGTAATCGTTGCCATTATTAAAACTTCATAAGAAACAAATCTAGTCTACATAATAAATATTTCCTAACATAAACACGATCACAATAATAAACTTTTAAAACCTCGTGAACTCCTCTTCATGTTGTTTTAATAATCCTGGGACATACAGAGTAAAGTATTTATGACACAATATGTGTTACTCTTGAAAGACAGTTAGAGCTCTTGCTACCATGTTAACCCGCAGTGTAAAGGCGTCTCTACAGGGGAAATACAATAGTCAAACAGCCCTTCCCGTTCCTGTTGTTGCAGATCATAGCTCGATTGTCTTGTTCAATTTCTCTACGTTCTTCTTGTGTTTGCTACTCAAGTCCAGCTCTAAAGTTAAACTCTCCACCTCCGCTTCAAGACCGCGTGATCTCCTGAACATTTGTACATAGTTTAGTTGTAATTGTTTCTGATATCTTAAAACCTTTTCCTTTTCTTCGGACCACTTTCTTCTCTCGACTTCAAAGTCCCTCTTCTTGTTTTCCATGTCAATTTTTAATCTCTCGATTTCTGCATTATTGTGGCAAGGATCCATGCAAGGCGGGTCGGGCAGTTCTCCATTTAACCTTTGTACCTCTGCATCTTCTAAGCTACTGTCGTTTGATGTCCAGTGGTATTCATTGGCTGTTTTACAGACGTCGTAGATCCCCCTGAGAGAACGTCCTGCCTCTATTCCTTCATAGTTACTCAGTGAAATATCAGAGAGTTCTTCTCTGAGCTCTTTGAGTTCCGTTTTGAGTCTCTCGATTTCTCTGTTGCTCTGTTCCTTGGTTTGCAAAAGTTGCATGTCTGATTCCTTAACTCTTACGTTTAGTTTGTGCACTTCTGCATGTAATTGTTTTACTAATAGCTCCTTGTCATCGCTTTCTGATCTTAATTTGGCAAATTCTTTTTCTCTTCTTTCGTAGTTTTCTCTGACCTGACGCAGCTCGTTCTTCAGTTGAAGAATCTCGTGACCTTTGGCAGTATGGTCGCTCTGAAAATAAAAAAAGACATACATAAGTTTATTGACCAATAGATTCAGTGAGACGAAAAACTAAAAGGAAACCCAAAACGTAAAAATATTAAACGTGTTTTAAAAAATATATTAAAATTGTTGAATTCGTTTCGTTTACTTGGTTATTAGTTTGATTGCTGTGATGGTGAAAATCGATATCATATAATGAGCATGCTCATGCAAACTCTGAATGTCACACGTCAACACAAGTCAACTCACCACCTGGATACACTCGTTCTCAAAAAAATCTACCAGTTCCTTTACGAAAAGAGAAAAAAAAATGTTCAGTATTACAAAAAGAAAATCATTTAACATCTTGTATTGAAATTGATAATATTTTAAGATGATAACAGATAAGAGATTCGAAATATTTTAAAGCAAGCAGTTCAATTATGCACATTCGGTACGTGCCCAATAAAAAAAAGTACGATTCACAAATTGATAAAACAGCTAATATCTGCTTGACTACCAACATTAATTGATTTTAAAACATCAGCAGTTGGTTAGGACGTTATTCCTTAGTTTGGAAGCTGTTCTCCTTAAAGTAACATTAATCAGCTAGTGTTGGGATTTGGTTTCCCAGAAAAGGGTTAAAATCATTATCGGTGTTACGACTGTTAGAGAGGATGGTCACTTTTCAAAAATGCCTGATTGTCTTCTGCTATCACCCTTCAGATGCTTGAGAAAGCTGCGTAGTTGGCCTCCACATCTTCGAACCAATTTAGTCCAGATCTTCCAACATTCCTAGCTGCAGGCTAGTCATAAAAAACTGCCTTTTGGACGGTTGATTTTTAATCTAATTTTTGCTACAAAACTCGCGATAATTACTGGCAACAGTGATAACCCCCAGACAATTGGTTTAGCTGGTGATTTTTACCTTCTCTACCTATTCCATAAGTTGTTACTGTTATGTATCTTCCGCCCAAATAATTTGTTTTGCCTGGTAACAGGATGATTTACCCCTGGATTAAAAACCTTTTGGAGGTTATGTTATTTTGTCTGTTCTGTCAAGGTTTCAATGTTTTTTTTAAATACTTGTACATAGATAAATATCACGCACCTACCCGAAGGATTTTAAAAGCAATTCCTGAGCATATTTGAAGTAAAAACATATCATTTTTCTGTCCGATGATTTTTTTTCCAATTAAAAACAATAAAAGATATTTCTATCACACGTAATCTCAGATCACATTGATGCATATCATGACGGATTACGCGCTCTGTCTCGTCTATTACCATGATGCAGGAACGAGTTGGAGTGCGTATCACGTGAACCGCCGTGGATGTTCCCCACTACCCAGTGGCGAGGTGTGATTAAAAAATGCTTTATATTTTTACTTTTATCATCGTACAGAAAAACGACATATACATTTTTATTCCAAATATGTTGAGGAATCGTTGGTTAAAATCCTTCGGGTAACAACGTGCTGTTACACCTTGCATAAGGGGTTAAATACTTTATAAGACGGTAAATGTCCTAGAAGTACGTGTGCTTTATACCTATAGATTCAAAGAAAATGAAAATAGATAGTAATATACACACCTGAGCTTCTTTGAGCTGAGTCTTGAGCAGCGCGATCTCGCCCGCCTTCTGACACAGTCCCCACTCCGTCTCCTCGAGCCTGGCCCCGAGGGTGTCTGCCTCCCTGCCCAGTCGCTGGCGGTCCTGCTGCAGCTGGTGGGTTCGCATCATGAGCATCTGCTCTAGTTTGAGGGCGCGCTGGGCCCCGGCACGCAGGCGGCCGTCGTGCGCGGCCTTCATTCGCCGCAACTCACGCTCCCACACGCGCTCCTTCTCTTGGTACACTCTGGAAGTTTGTTCACTGTTTGAAAAACGGAAACACGTCAACAAACTTGGTAATCATTTGTAAACAGCATACAGGGAATTTTTTTATTAAAAACACGGCTAAATTCTAGAATTTGGCATCAATATTAATACTCACAAACCATTAAAATAACAGTTCCTTTCAATTTAATCACTAAAAGAAACAATTATTTACGTCGAGAAGGTGGTAAAACATATTTTTTAGATAATTTCCCTCATTTTCGTGAATGCTGTGTGGAAGGTTGTTTTTTAGGAGACGAAGGAGTGAACACGGGTCTTGAAGAGAGTATGAGGGAGGAAACACAGAGGCCGACAAATAATTCCACAGCCGAGCTGTTGACCTCAAGAACGAGTCGTAAAAACTTCCCTCCCTCTTGTGGAAAATTTCAACCGTGTTAAATGAAAATTTTATTGGGCGCATGTTTCAATGACGCTAGTTCGGAGCATCTTCTGTTGAAATTCCGGTAGAAATACGACAGTATTCCCGTAACGTGAAGATTACAATCCACTTGTTAAGATGCGTTAAAGTTTTTTTCAATCAAAGCTCAAAATTACTCGTGTTTTGACAGTTTCAATGCCGTTTTTTCCCTTAATAGTACGATGTGACGTTTGTAGGAAGGTTCCGTTTCAATCTAAGAAACGCACAAATTATTTAAATAACCCAAACTAAGAAACTAATAACAATGTAAATAGTTGCTTCTTGTGGGTATTTGTGAAATAAATTGAAACAGAACGTTATTTTAATGATTTGTGCTTATAAAGCGTGAAGCGGACTTTACCAAAAATGTCAAAACACCTCTAAAAACTATTAAATAAATGCGTTCTATCCGTAGAGGTGCCATCGATACAATCGACACACGGAATGTCGATGACTACTGATTAGAGCATACATGAACTCTCACCAATAAATTTGTGACGAAAATGGCCTCAGCACAAAGAGTCACGGAAGAAGCCATTTTAGGAATTTCTTTGTGAGATATTGTGACGGGTAAAAAACTTATTGATACTTTAAAAATAATGTCACGTTTGGACATGGATTCGACTGTCGTTAAAAATAGGAACATTTTTTAAAGACTTAAAATCGAGGCAAAGGTTGTGAGCTATTATCAAATCCACGCTGGATTTCTTGGCTAACTATGGATTAAAACTTATAATTACCTGAATATAACCTGCTCGTTATGCTCCATCGTCTGCCTGAGGTGGGCCAGCTCGGAGTCCCTGTCGCGCAGGGCCGCCTCAAGTTCCGAGACCCCGGAGTCGCAGGGTGAGGGCGCTAACTGCTGGAGGCTGCCACCGGCTCCGCCTCCCGTGCTGCCGGGCCCCGAATTCACCACCACGCCGCCGCCGACCATAGCACGGTAGGACCACTTGTGGCCGCTGGAAATATTAATAAAATACATATAATTGATATTAATAAAAATATATGATGGATTATCTTATTGAGAAAAAACTCAAATTGTTTGTCATTGACGACAATATTAACCACTCTCAAACGAAAAATGTGAAACTGAAAAGGAAGAAAAAAAAAGGTCGCATCTGGGAATTGAACCCAGGACCTTGCAGGAGAAATGCTCTGACTACTGAGCTAATTTTTCACTATCTAGATTACAAGTTAATTCGAGAAGAATCTTGCAATCATACATACAGATATCAGCCTTAAAATAAGCGTTAATAAAATCAAGATAATGTTGGTGCTTTTGGTCACATTATGTTACTGTTAAAATGACGGGAGTTGACATGGTTGAATTACCTCTGTGGTAAAAGCAGTGCCCCGGCGAGGTAGAGGTCCGGATTTCAATTCCTAGTTGCAACCGAATGTTTTTCTGTCTTCAGTAATAATTTGAGGAAAGGAAAATCCTGATCTATTTGGTTCCTTAGAACGGGCAATCTGCCTAGCTAGGAACTAATATCGACCCACAAGACATAATAACACTTGTACACATTTTATAGTTATTTTTCAACGTTATTATTATGTTATTTTTGCCATACAAATGTAGCAAATGTAATGTTATAAATAAATAAATAAAAAAAAATTCTTTCTCGTGGTGGGGAGTGAGCAACGACCCCTTATCGGCAAATATAGACAGGGACCGAGCGTTAGCCGGAATAAGCTGACCACCAACTTTCGCCCTACCAGGCGTCTGTTGTCTAGGGCACCCTCTTGTCCTGGAGAAGTAAATAATCTCCAAAGGCGGAAGAACCTTCGAGGTCAACGGCATAGGATGTGGAAAGAAACGGGAAACTACCACATTAAAGGTCCAAGTGGCATCCCAAGAACCAGCAAAACATGAATATCCAATCTCAAGTAAAGTGCTGCAAACCAATCCCAGGATTGAAACCAGAGAGAGAGAGAGTAATAAATTGTTTCTAGTAATGACATCAAAATAATGTTGGTTATAAGTTACAAGTCTAAGTTGACGTCCATTCTCCTCTGACGGAAGAACGACCGGACGTCTATGTATCGCTCATACTCCCGGAAAGGTTAACTAATGCTAAATATCAGTGACGTATTTGCATTATGACCACTGAAACGGTCAAACAGACAAACTTCCACTGAAGCTCTTACAACTTAAACATAAAATCAACTATGTGCTATCCAAAATGACAAAAAAACATAAAAATTACCTCATCACAAAGCATTTACACATTTACGGAAAGCGCTAGCTTAAGCAAAGCATCAAACCTATAAATTTAATCTTATAAAATTTAAAACATCGATAATAACATTCTTACGGAACACATAATAAGTGTCCCTACAACTTAAAATTACACTTATCATTAACTCAACATTTTTATAGTCATAGATGGTGTTTTAAGTGTGCTTTCTCTTTTTATTAGTGTCCAACTGAAACAGGACTTTCTACCGAAACCGAACCTTCGGTATCTGTCTCAGTTTCGGCCGAAACCGAAACTTTTTTAGATATGTTAAAAATCTATTGTTTACTGAAATTTGGCTGATTTTTTACAGTTATACAGACAGTTAACACGGGTTAAATGAAAAAAAAAAAAACAATAATTTAAGTATGTTACCAATTATTTTGTGTTATATTACTGCTATAAAACAAACAAAAAATATAAAAAATAACTAACATGTTATTCAAACAATTCACAGTACAATCAAGCCGGACCGGCCGGCGAACTCAGCTGATAATGGCGGGTGACACACGAGCCACGAACTCACCCGAAATCAGTCGAACGACGCGCGATAATTCATGAACGCAGAGATTCGGTGCGGCCGAAGCTTCGGCAGATTTTCTGCCAAAACCGAAACTAGATTTTTTTTTGCCAAACTTGCCGAAACCGAAACCGAACCTTCGTTTATTCACTAATTTTTATGATATGACTAGCTGACCCGGCCACGCGTTGCTGTGGCTAACTAAACACAACGCCATCTACTGGATGGTTATCCAACCTATAACCACCGCCATCTTTGACTTTATCGCGAAGAGACAGAAAGACAGACAGGCAGACGGCGCGGAGGACTTTAATTTATAATACGTAGATCTCTACGGTGCGAAAGATTATAATAATGTAGGTACATGAAATGCTTGAGGTAACTAACGTATTTAAGTTGATAAGGATTAATACTGTATCCGTCTAAATAACTTTAAGATTGAATGGGTATAGTAAGCTATCCGTAAAAGATAGATGTATGCCATCGCGGACTTTTTGGTAGATCTATAAAAGAGGAATATCCCACTATGCATTGTTTTGTTATATCTCAAAGGGATTAGGCCAAAGATATTGAAATATAACTGCAGTTTTTACTAGGTGGGACTGCGCTTCCGGGTGTCGCCGATATCGTTTACCAATTAACAAATAAGTTAAATGAACGAATAAACCAAACGAACGTTAAACTAAATGAACGAATTCTTTCCGTATTCTAAATATTTTGTTAACCAAAACCAAAGATATTCAAATTCAGAAGAGATATGCTATGGTGTCCGCGCAACTGTCGCCGGACTACGCGCTAATTAGCGTAGTTTTCATACAAAAAGAATTTTTTCATATAGTTGATTTTTTGAAAATGTGCATTAATATTGGTTAACAATATATTTTGAATAAGGAAAGAATTCGTTCATTTAATTTAACGTTCGTTTGGTTTATTCGTTAATTATTTGTTCTTTTAGTTTATTTGTTAATTGGTAAACAATATCGGCGACGCCCGGAAGCGCAGACCCACATAGTAAAAACAGCAGATAGCACATCTACTTATATTTCAATATCTTTGACCAAAACTAATGCACATCTTCCAAAAATCAACGAAATGAATAAATTATTTTTGTATGCAAACTACTCTAATTAGGCCGTAGTCCGCCGACAGTTGTGCGGACACAATAGCATATCTCTTTTGTATTTGAATATCTTTGGATTAGGCAGTGTTTTTGATGAAAGCTCCAAGGCGGCTTGACTTTTTCCGATACTTCTGATAATTATCGGTGTTTCAACCAATTTACACAAAAACTTGACAAATTATATAACTAAACCTTCCTCACGAATCACTCTATCTATTGGTGAAAACCGCATGAAAATTCGTTCAAGAGTTTTTGAGTTTATCGCGAACAGTCAGACAGACAGACAAACGACGCGGAGGACTTTAAAATATAATATGTAGAGAAGATGTAGGTACATAAGTAATATATTTTACGCATTTATCTAAATATGTACCGACTTATTTTATTTTTTTATTTAACCAATACATATAACAACATGTCAACCCACTAGAGACCAAATGGGAATATAATTCACCGACTCCAGATATTTTCATATCAGAGGGTTCGGCTCTGTGGCATTTCTAATTGAACCTATAAATCCTACTGATCCCTCAATATAAATATTTAAAAAATCTTTTGTAATCCTACATGTATTTAAAATTACTGCTTTTTGCATTTTTATATACAAATTCTTTGACAAATCTAATATGCGTAAATTTTGAATCAGATTCCTAGGTATTATGCCAGTGGCCGAAATAACAAATGGTAATATTTTTATAGTCCGAGAATGCCAAATTCTTTTAATCTCATTTCCTAAATCTGTGTATTTTCTAATTTTTTCAGAAACAGTTTTTTGAATATTACAGGAATTTGGAATAGCTACATCAATGATATAAGTTATTTTTTTAATTTTGTCATGTAAAACTATATCAGGTCTATTATGACTAATTGTTCTGTCTGTTAGTATAGTTTTATCATAATATATTTTATAAAATTCATTTTCTATAAATGAATTTGGTTCATATTCATAATAAGGTACTACATTACGGCAATCAATCAAGTTATGTTTAATTACCAAACTTTGGTGAATTATTTTTAAAACCTGATTGTGCCTAAATGTATACTCGGAAGGCGCTAATATAGAACATTCCGATATAATATGTTCTATAATTTCGGGAAAAGCCAAACATTTTCTACATAAATCATCAATTTGATTTATATCTTTGATTATATGCTTTCTATAATTTTTAGTATTAATGACTCTATCTTGAATTGCAAGCTTTCTATAATTAACCAATGTATATAATATATAATATTAGTGGTAACAATACCTCCCTAATTGAGAAATTCTCGTGTTTAGAGAGGGAGCACTATCAGATTGACAGTACTATACATACTTAACAGTTGTTACAATTTGGATGTATGTAGAACTAATTTTTTTATAACAAATGAATAAACAGTTGACATTTTTTTTGTAAATAATGGAAAATTTTTATACATAATGAAAATATAAGTAGGCATTTTTTTTGTACATAATAAAAGATAATGTAAAATTTTCATACGTAGAGAAAATATAAGTTGGCATTTTTTTGTTCATAGCGGAAATATAATTGGCACATCGTAACACATACCTAAATCTAGTTAATAGTAAAATGTTTTTTAAGTTTTTGTTTAAAAATTTCATAATTCCTTTCAGATTGAATTTCTTTAGGGAGTTCGTTAAAGCATTTTATGGCTGAGTATGTGTAATGATGTTGGGCTGTTGTTGTATTAAGTTTAGGGATTATTATTTTTGTCCTAAGGTTCTCGGCCTGGTGCTAAATGACTTTGTTGTTAGTTTATCTTTGTGGATTTGAAGTAATGCATTTTTTTGATAAATTTTATTTAGTGGTAATACTTTATGTTTCTAGGTTAGCTGAAAGAAACAGGAAATCCTATACAGGAAATATTTTTTATACAAAGAACACAACATTATGAATTGAATCGACTGAAAAGATCATCGAACCGTTATTCGAATCGCTTTCCCGACTTGCTCAATGATTCACCAGTCCATTCAAAATTCGTCATGCATCTACCTTACTTCAATTAGAGAAGGTTTAAATAATTTTACACTTGGGTGTTTACGCACTTGAAATTCTCAAAGTCAACGGCCCTTGCCAGCCAGTTCAGAATTACAGAGTAGTCTGTTAAATGTATAAAGCATTATTTATAAAGGCGGAATCACACTTGGCTAAGTCCGCTGTTCCGCTAACTTAACAATGGAAAGCGAACCGCCCGTCATACGTTCGTAAGAAAAACATTACATCTTACAGCGATAGATAAAGCTCGCTTCAGTGTACGATAAATTACCATAATGCCCGTAATAAAGCGGATTGGTTCGTGGATCAAGATTGGCGTCGCTTCTGGATTTGTTGCCATTTGAAAATAATGGCGGACGAAGTGAAGATTCTTTACAAATACTTGGACCGTAAATAATCCATTTTATGAAATATTGTTCGACTAAATTCATTTTAGGTGGCCTAAGAAGTGACAGGTGTCTTCCAGTACAATCGCCTTTTTCGTTTTTTGTGTTAATACACAATATTAATTTAATAATAACATAACAAGGCCACCCAAAACCACTGTGAAATAAAATGAACGCAGAAAAAAATCAGAGTGTGCAATTCACACGCGATAGAAGTGAAACCTTCGGAAAACTAAAGTAGACAAGAGTGGGGAGGCTACGAAGAACCTCACAAAGAGGAAACCGATTATTCTATCTCATTCTCTAGCAGGCTAAATCCTATAGATGTATGTGTTTGTCTCTTTTGTGTTGCTCTTTTCCGTTTCATTGAGTTTCAAATCACAACGGTGCTAAAGAAGTTTTCACTTCAAAAGATGCATTTAAACTTTTGGCTAAATATTTTTAACGAAATATAACGCTCATTTGAATTGGGATAATATTCTGTCTTCTGAGTGGTGTAAAAATGTTTTTTTGAAATAAAAACTTCATTAGCACCGTTGTGATATGTAACTCGATGAAACGGAAACGAGCGAAATTAAAAAGAGACAAACACATACATTTATAGGATTTAGCCTGCGAGAAAATTAGATAGACTAATCGGTGTCTCTTTTGTGCGGTGCTTCGTAGCCTATCGGCCTCCTCTTTGTGCGTAGTATAAAATGAAAAATAATTTTTAAACTCGATAATAAACCCTTCAATTATCCTACTCCTGGTACTCCGCATTATCTCGAAGTTTACATAGTTTTCTGAAGGGTTCAGTCCTTTTAAAGAGAACAATCTCCTTTATTGAGTAGGTAGCCAAAATGAAATTAAAATAAGATGTCACCATTGCTGTTTGACGTTCATACTTCACCAAGTTTGTTTATCGTTTCATCCCAAAACAAAAAGGGAAAGTTAAACTGAAATGTGTAAATTTGTTAAGAGAAAATAATTCTCAATTGAGTGTTCTTCCATTCTAAAATGGATTTTAGCCAAGTTTTAACGTTTTTTGTATGCATCAACTTTTGTTAAACATTTCTTTGCGGACTGTTATTTTAACTGCCAATTTAACTGTTTATTTATCGATTAATTATCCCGTTAATACCGGAACGAAAAGTCCGGAAATTTAATTTAAGACTACTTCATTAATAGGCAAAAAATCAAAGATCGAGTAAGGTCCCTCCCTACCAGTGGTCCGAGTGCTAAAATTGATAAATACGACGTTATTTATTTATTTATTAATTTACGGACAACAGTCCATTAAAAACATAATAATAACAAAAATAAAAAAAAACGGATATGACAGTGAAGGGAGAGCAAATATAAATTAATAGCAATGACTGGTCGGTGGTTGAGTGGGCATAGCGCTTGGATCCCATCCGGGCGTCGCGTGTTCAATTCCTCGGCTGACTAAGTCCTCCATCACAACACAAGCAACATTTTCGGCTTTCTGTGGTGGTAGTAAGAGATTTTCAAACATTGTTGGGTTATTCGTAACTCGGGAATGTTTGTCTTTCTTTAAAAAAAAAATGACAATATAAAATGTAAAAAGTACATATAGAAAACACTACAAGTCAAACCATGAAGAAGCATTTAAATATTGCATGTCGACTGCCGAAAGTCATTTAGTTTTACACCAAAAAAATCAATGCTTTGACTTGCGTTGACAAGTCTCGACATTTTGGATAAGGGAGAATGGTATCCATAATTAGTAGAATGTTGATTGAGGAACAGCCAATTCATTATTTAGCAGTCTACGGGAAGGGATGTTGAACTGGATGAGTTGTAACAAAGCAGGTGTATCAGTAATACTGTTGATAATTTTAAATATACAAATTAGATCAGAGTCCTTTCTACGTTTTACTAAAGAAGAAATGTTTAAAATGTGTTCAATTTCATGATTGGTAAGAATTGAAAAAATGGGATTATTGATGTTGTTACAGTTGAAAAGCTTGAGGATGCTTCGCTTCCCAAACTGAAAGATCCTGAAAATCTTCATGGAAAAAAAAATTATGCAAATAAAATAAAAATATTTTTTTTTAACTTTATGAGTAAAACCACAAATTGTAATATTTAATTAAATGAAGACAATATTAGCGAAACTCGATCGAAAATCTGGAAACTGAAAAATCAAAAAAGATATTGACACCTCTGGGACTCAAACCCAGGACCTTCCGCGTTCCGGGAAACTGCGCTAACCACTGCGCCAAGGTGTCGATATCCGATTCGATCATTTTTAACTGTATCATACTTCGACTAAGAACCACCAACATTATTTTCATTTTTTTAACACATATTTTATTGGTTGTTATCTTTACGTATGATTGCAAGATTCAAACCCGAACTAAATGCTATCTAGATAGTGTGGATACATTTTTATCCATTTTATTTTTAATATACGACAACTATTGATCTTTCTGCAAGTCTTGGATGAATATTTATTTTTAACTTTATGAGTAAAAGAGAGGTGCCAATTGCCAATATCTTTTTCTGATTTTTCTGTGTCCAGATTTTCGATTGAGTTTCGCTAATAATGTCTTCATTTAATTAAATATTACAATTTGAGATTTTCTCATAAGGGGGCGTTCAAGTATTACGTAACGCAATTTTTGAAGATTTTTGACCACCCTTCCCCCCCATGTAACGCGCCGTAACGTTTTTCCGTCCTCTCCCCCCCCCACCCAAACGTTACGTAACGCCCAAGTGACAATTTTTACCTGAAAGTCACGATTAAGTTGCGCAAAGTACTGGAAAGTCGCATAAATACCCCTTTTCTTGTTTTAATCGCGTTTGCGGTAATAAATAAAACAAGAGATTTCGAGAACGAAAAGCATTGCCAACTTGGAAGATTTTAATTCCCATTTTTTTTTTTATCTAAATAAAGAAAAAAACTGTTACGTAACGCGTTGTTAAAACCCCCCCTCCCCCCCACCTCGTAACGCACAGTAACGTTTCACAAGACCCCCCCCTCAAGTGCGTTACGTAATACTTGAACGGCCCCTAAAGATAAAAATAAATATTTTTATTTTATTTCCAAAATTTCAATTTTTTGCAAGCAGATATTCAGGATCTTTCTGTTCGGGGATGCTGCGCTTCCCTACGATAAGATCCTACGATACTCTAGCTCTCTCTCTCTCTACTCTACTCTAGCTCAACTAAGATACTCTAGCTCACTGAAAAGTCACGATTCGCCCCTGGTCCCGCCCAGGGATAAGTCTGAAAAATTGAAATTAAATTTATAAAACTTAAGGGGAATCACCACCCTCCTGATAGCTTATCCACAGGATAACGTTAATGAATAAATAAACAAATAAATATTCGCAATAGCCACTATTCATATGTAGGTTCTAGTTAGGAATAGTTTCAAAAATATTAAAATACATGAGAATAATAGGAAAAGTTTGAATGCAGAAAGATTCGTTCATTTAGTTGATTTTCTTCAGGTGTGCAATAGTTTTGGTTAACAATATAGTTTGAATACGGAAAGTATTCGTTAATTTAGTTGATTTTTTGAAGGTGTACAGGTACTAGTTAGTACAGGTAAGTAGTAGTATTGGTTAACAATATCGGCGACACCAGGAAACACAGTCCCACCCAGTAAAAACTTCGGATAGCACATCTCTTATATTTCAACATCTTTGAATAATACACTCGGACTTTATAAATGAATAAATCGTCAATCGAAAACACACGTTCTTCCACGAATAAGCTATCCAGAAAATGATGAAATACCCGCGAAGTGAAAATTTACTTGTACTTGTTTGAAATAAAACTTAGCAAGAACCTTCTGAAATTACAAAACAATATTTTAAACATAAAAACCCATGCGTAAGAATTTTTCTTATCAGGAATGTCGATTTTCTTGTGGAATTCCACATTGTACAGAATGAATTTCCAATAAATAAGCCATATTATAGCTAGGATTCGAGTGCCTGCCGACCGACATAGCAAGTCATGCAGTTAACATAAGAGAGTGCACTTATTGCGAGTTGCAATGGTCTAACAGTCTAACGAAATGCACAATCATAATTTATGTTTTCGAGGTGAAAACATTTCGAGATAACTGGTTACTTTTTAATGACATCATTACCTGCATTTCGAACAAACCAATTATGTATTACAAATCCACTGTAGATTGTAGCTATGTCATTCCTATTGTGAAATTTTATTGTGGCCTATGATTTGAAATTTTGTGTTTTGAACTTGTTTAAAAATAGTTTTTATATTTCTCTATCCGTAGGGTATATTTTTATTTTGACAATTTTGCGTTTTTTTCTCAGTTCCTACTTTCTAAAACGGGTAAAAATGCGAATATTAGTTAATCACGCGGCGGATATGGGGTACCGCCGCCCCAGAAATCATTTATTGGATAACCAACACCTCTGCCTTAGGTCACTCCAGGTGGTTCGCAACGTTTGGTTTCTTAGCAGGGGTGTCCGGGTTCATGCAGTGAGGTTTGTCAAGGTTTTGGCGGCCGATGTGTCTGCCCACCTGCTGCGTGGCAAGGCGGATCGAGAGAGATTGGATGAGGAGATCTTTTGACCACTCCAGACAGAATCCCTCGACCCATTGCCTTGCACCCCAGTTGAAGAGATACGTCCGTCACTCCTGGACACACTGACCCCCAGATTCCTACACACCTCTCATACCTATTTTCTTCCCAGAACTTCATCTTCTTCTTTTCCTTAAAAAAATCCTCTACACAGCGTCCCCTAAGATGGCACAGGCCCTGAGGGAATTTATTTTCCTCGGGCCCTCCTGCGTGGAGCTAAAAATAATCAAAAAATCAATGCTGTCAACCCACTAGAGCAAATACATGAACGATAAAAATGATGGACATTGCAACAAAAAGCGAATATCACTGTAAAATTAGAATTTTTTTTTTTTTTCCGAAGAAAATTTCTTCGGAAAGGTTTTCACTTTGTGATGGCATTATTTATTTTAATGAAAGACAAATAACTTTGTTTACATAAGTGATGTAAACAAAGTTATTTGTTTACTTCTTCAAACTTCGCAAAATTACTTTGTGGCATCATTTTTCATATAATGAATAACTGATTACTTTGTATAAAACCACTATTTTTAAAACAATATCAACATGTTTCGACAACAATGTTGTCTTCATCAGGATATGTTACTATAATTTAAGTTATTATATTTATAAGTTTTTTGTCTTTCATTAAAGTAAAATCTGAAATCGTAAAGTGGAGATTATCTAAGAAAAAAGTTTTTTCCGAACATGGGCCGCAAAAATCAACCTTTTTTTTTAATTCCATAAAGCCTAATGATATATAATGGTACTCGTAACAGAAATGTGATTCTGTATATTTTGTATTATCTTTTGCGTTAAGACAGCGTTACGAGACCATTAGACAAAAAGGAAAAAAAATCGTTTATATATCGGTAGGCGTTCGTCGCGCGTTATCGGCTGTCAAATTTCTGTGATTTACAACTGTCATGTGTTAAATGGATTCATTACCTACTTAAAAACTACTTTTCATTAGTTATAAAACTGTTTACATGTAACTCTAATAAATGAATATTCGTTTGTCGTATTATTTTGATGTTTGTAAGCGATGATATTCGTTCCGCAAATTTTCCCGCGATCGATATTTCTTAACAAGGATGACGTGGCAAAACGCGCTGTCTAATAATCTCTGGAGTTGGGTAACTAAAGAGTTAGTGTCGCAGCACATTATTTAGCGCGTTTAAGAATACTGCATTTAAGAAAACTGTCAAAATGTGTCGTATACATCGACTTGGTCGAAGGTCGTATACGTCCGATTTGACATCGTTTCACTGTCGCAAAAGGCACAGAATAACACTTCAGAATATTATGTTATGCTGCATTATATTTATGAACCGAAGCGTCAGCTAAGCCATGAATTATGGGATTTTTTTTTTAATTCCGCACCGTTCGCGCTTGCTTCATAATTCGCGGTTTGCTAGCTGATATGTACGTACTCTTCTTGTAACTGGATCGTTTTAGGATCAAACAAAACTGTGAGGAACAATTTTGTATGTAAACATACATCAAAAATAATTGCGATAAAGTAGTAAGTAATGTCTACTTTTTAATGATTCTCTAGAATTCTAGAAACTGTATAATGTTTTTCAAGGCGTTTTACCCTATTTAGAAAATAATCTAATATATCAAGTAAGCATTAAATCAATTAATAGATATAACTTGATAAAATGAAGGCATTTAAAAGCGTTTCAATGATTTCCGAATGAATCTAAATTATTTTTCTGTTCTGAAGGCTCTGGACTTCACTTGTCACATGGCGCATTCAATAAAAGATTTATGACTTTATTTATAACAAGCATTTCATAATGTTATATTGGAAATATGGCAATTAAGGTGACGCACTACTAAGTAAATGCAAAATCATGTTTTTGGTTGAAAAATTAGATTGATTACAAATATTTTAGATGCTTTAATTAAATACCGCGAATAGAACAAATATATTTTGCCTTTTAAATAATAGAGTATTTTTGATTAGACTTTTTATAACCCCAGAAAAAAAAATATTAGGTCTGAAAAGGTTGCTTTAACAACGCGGAAAATAAAACTCTTTACAACATTATCACAACACTTTTAAATATTTGTGTCTAAACTTCTTAAAATAAAATAAAATACACTTTTTGGCCAAGTTTTTTTTCTTGAAAAAATTGTAAAAGGCGCTGGTGTTCAGGGCTGGGCAAAATACATGCTTTGCTGTAATTGAAATACAAATTACAAAATACTTTTTCGCATGTATTTAAAATACGAAATACAAAATACTTTCAAGTCGTGTATTTGAAATACAAAATACAAAATACAGTATTTTAACCATTTTTTTCTTTCAAATACAAAATACAAATTACAAAATACAAAATACATTTGGTTTTTGTAGAACCTTTGGTTGCAATAAATTGTCGTAAATGCCCTTACCTAAGGGTGCGTTTCCATAGAAGCAATGTTGAGCAGAGTGAAACAGAGACGTGCAAAAATTGACCAATCATATTGCTCAAAAGACACATCTCATCTCCGCTTCACTTGTAAAATTTGTGGTAAAGAACTCATGTGTTAGATAATATAATAATAATATATTATTATTATAACACGCCATTTGTATAGCGCAGTTTTGTGTTATTTCTAGTGACCGACTGAAGGTTCGGTTTCGGTTTTAGCAAGGTTCGGTAAAAAAATCTAGTTTCGGCAGAAAATCTACCGAACCTTCGGCCGCACCGAAACTCTGCATTCGTGAATTATCGTGTGCCGTTTGACTGACTTCGGGTGAGTTTGTGGCTCGTGTGTCATCCACCATCATCAACTGAGTTCGCCGGCCTGTCCGGCTTGCTTGTATTGTGAGTTTATGTGATCACAAACTTCAATTATTTTTATTTATTTCATTTAACAAGTGTAAATAAAAATTAAAATCTAGTCTCCTTCTTCCGAACAGTCCCTCCTTTGATGTGCTTGGTGTAAGCCCTCAGTTCATGGAGATACTTACAATCTACGTAATTGTGACGAAACTACAAGTACCCTGCTGATATACTACTTTTTAATGCTAGTCTCCGTACACGGCGCTGTCCGAAATATACTGAACTTGATCATTTTTCACGTGCAGCCGTGGAGTTAACACGCTGTCAAGCGATGTCATATGACTTTTTTTCCATCATCAATCCATGCCATCTCCACTAAATCCTTTCTTACGTATTCTGGTAAAGTATAGTTATATAAACATGCATTTTTTCCACTTCCAGAACAAATTTAACATTACTTTCACAAATGATGCGACGCGTCGCGTGCGATCAGCACTGTCGGTATCGTGATACTGATTGGAAACCGACAGCCACCGCGTAGCGCCGTGAACGGGCACCAGGAAAATCGTACGGGGGGTACTTACGATCGGCGCAAATCAAGTATCTTGTAAGTATCTCTGTGAACGGAGGCAGTAACTCTAAGTGACCAGCTCAGGTATGGGGGCTCCATCGAAGCCAGAGTTTTAGACTCTCAGAAACTGGGCGTACTGTACAGTACCCGCAGATACTTTAATAGTACACAACTGCTAACACTGTACAAATCGCAACTGCGCCCCACTATTGAATTTGGCAGCCACCTCTGGTCTGGAGCCCCAAAATGCCTTAAAAAAAAACCCTCGACTCTGTGCAGAAACCGGTAGTCCAATTGATAGATTCTCCTAACACAAACGGATTGCGATCTTTAGAGCATAGGCGTCAGGTGGGAATCTGTCCTTGTTCTACCGGTAATACAATGGAAGATACTCTGAGGAAATAGCGCCTTTGATCCCCTCGGCACCAGTGCGTAGTCGGGGAACATGCCAAACATGCGCCCAACATATGAACACGGTTGACATTAGTCACATGAGAACGGGTCGTTTCTATGACTCATTCTTGAGTTCAACAGCTCGGCTGTGGAACGTTTTGACGGCCTCCATGTTTCCTCCCTCCTACAACATGGGTCTCTTCAAGACCATTTACTCCTTCCTCTCCCCAAAAAGACTCTCCATACAACATCTTCACAGATGACATACGCCTTGAGGGAAATTATTTTCCTCAGGGCCTCTCATGTGGAGTTAATGTAAAAAAAATGTTGTGTTTGTAAACGCAATTAAAATTATAAAACTCAATTTATGAGGTCCTTACTTTATAGTGAATATAAGTGTAAAAATAAGCCGAATTTCGGTAAACAATAGATTTTTAAAATGTCTAAAAAAGTTTCGGTTTCGGTTTCGGCCGAAACTGAGACAGATATCGAATATTCTGTTTCGTTTTCGGTAGAAAATCCTGTTTCGGTCGGACACTAGTTATTTCACTTCAAGTGCGTTCTACTGTAATTAACTTTAAAATAATCTAGTATTCAGTCAAATTATTCCTATAGTGCAAGCATTATATATATGATACAAATATGATAGAAAATGTACAATAACAGTGCTATTATAGCACAGGACGTGTTGCCAACTCTAAATATTAACATACATAACATATAGCTCTGGATTCTAGCATTTTTAGTCTACGTATTATCTATGTCAGTTTATTTTTCATTATCATTATTAAGATCGCTAAATGTATTTGAAAATGTATTTTAAAGCCATAAGTATTGAAATACAAATTACAAAATACCTCAGCCCCAGGTAATTGAAATACCAATTACAAAATACATTTTAGGAAGTAATTGAAATACAAATACAAAATACGTATTTGTATTTCAAACACATATTTCAATTACAAGTATTTCAAATACTGCCCAGCCCTGCTGGTGTTACACACGAACTTAAACCTTATCGCCATCTACATATGGAGTATTATTATTTGCGGCCTGATCCATAATTCACGACTTGGTGCATCGCCATAATAGTGATAAACAAACTAATTGAGATTCACTGTACCAAAACAATAACAAAATGAAGCAAAAGTTGGTATTATTATAATAGATACAAATTTTAGTCCAAATCACACTTTTGAAGGCATGTATTTACATTCAGATTTCTACACTATATCACGAGATTTTTATTTCATTTATTTATCTATGTAAGGTATGTATACATTAGGTTTTTCGATGCTTGTCTCACTAGGATATCTCACTGTGTCGAGACAGGCGTAGAGGTACAGGACGTAGATATTTAAGAATATCATAAGAATATTTAAGGTGAAATACATATTAATTTAAATACAATTAAAACAGAAAGATGATTCAAAGTGTGGATAAATCCCAAAAAGAGAGTTATCTGATAAATGTACGAAGAGATGAAGTAAAGCAGTAAGTACTCTCAAATCCATTTATGGAGTTAGATTAAAACTGAAGTTCTAATTAAATTCTTAAACATTAAAATAATGAAATGAATACAAATCACTTTGTACGAACCACTTATTTAATCAAAATCATCAACGTGTTTCAAAACCATGTTTCTTCGTAAGAATAAAATGAAAGTAACATTTTTTATAAATAAATATAACTTATTTTCATTTTATCCTGGAGAAACCTTCGGTTACATATTGATAATTTTGATTAAATAAGTTTATATAAAATCACAAAGTGATTCGTTTTAATTTAATTAAAATTGACGCCACAAAGCAAATTATTGAAGAAGTTAAAATAACGGTTTATGGAGAAATAATTTGTATACACAAAGGATAGGGGCGAAGTTACTGTATCTCCATTTATCGCACCGTTTTTGCAAAAAAACACTTCAAGGGCGCTGTACCAAGCCATTGATATTATAATATAATCGGTTTCTCTTAGTGATGTCAGATATGCACTGGGGGTAATCAAAACATGTGACTACGAAATTCTGAAATAATCGAATTAATTCCTCGGAAGTAATAATTATCAAGGTAAGAATGGCATGTCAATATTTTTATATCTTTTGTAGGTATACTTTCACTTCACACATGTAACTTTTTTTGTAATCTAACAAAATTATTAGAATTTTATTTATGAAAGCATTGTAACTCATAAAGACCATAGACCAAAATAGAGCACGCTAAAAGCACAGATAGATTTTCAGCTAGATAAAAAAGGAGCCTATCTTATATTACGGTTGATTTAGCCAATTTCCAATTCGTAATTCAAAGGGTTGTCGGATTATTCCGACCATACACATTGCCAACACATCATTCCCGATGATTCTGAATATGGAAAACTCCGACGCCAGAAATAATCGGTGTGCGGAATAACATACGTTCGGAGTTTTCCCTGTGGGCAGTATTAGAAGAAAGGGTTTGAGGTACTTGATAACAAGAGGACAGTCGATTGGATCGATTTTGTACAATCTCTCAGCGGATATCATCCGAATCCATTTTTACTACAGGTTTTTAGTACAGTGAAAAGATCTGTATTAAAATTCTGAGAGTTTATTCGAATAACTAATTTTTTAAAAATTACCAGTCAGTGTAATATTTGACGTCTTGTGCATCCATTCAATTTAACTGAAATCAGTACAGCTTCATTAAACTTCAGTTACAAATCTACCACCTAAGAAGAACCACGTAACTTTTTTACTTAACAACTGTATTTTAAGTTAATCTAACGTTAACACGTACCTAGGTAAACACAATGCCTCACGTAAAATCACACGACCGCGTTGTTTGGCATTGAAAAATCGACTGAGAACACTATGATCATCAATGGTGTTTCTAAGGGCTGGATAAGCAGTAGAAACAAAGATAATCAAACAGTGCTAACTAGAACTTTGTACTATCCGATAATTTGTTGTAACTAACTGCTAAGAGCCGTGAGGTGCACTGAGTACTGAACGGTGTTGATATTAGAAAGATTCGCAATTGCAGTAAAAAAATCACCTTCTACGAGAATGCGTTTCGAAATTGAACGTAATATTTATTATGTGTTGCGAAAAGCGTTGTTATGGTGGGTGATTTAATTGTCTTGGAGCGTTATTATTACTGAAGCAGTGAAAACTGTAATTATTTTTTCATAATTAAAATTTTACGCTTGTGATCTATGTGTCTTTATAAAAACCAGAAGGATTAATTTCAAATGTTCGCGCAAGGAGAGTGTTTATGGACACATTGGTGGACTACATTTTATTAATAATTTATTAGTAGGATAATTAAGGTTTATCCATCCTAAGATGTAGCAAAAACCAAAATAAATGTGTATGGTAAAGGTATTATGTCCTTTCAATTTCGTCGAAACGTAATTTAAATAGAGGCAAAATTAATTACTTTCCCCTTTCACCACAGAATAATAGTTAATTTAAAAGGGTACTTATTAAAATGTGTAAATATCCTTAGAATAGTGCAATTTAATTTTATTCTCCTAACTTAAGGAGCCGTATCCGCGCTCAAAAGGAAGAAGATGGAGAGATATGTAAACTAATTACGAATGTTAGATGGGCGCGCTAATATTTAAAGCGATAAAATCGATGCGAAAATTGTGAAAATCATTATCATTACATAGTATAAAAGAAGTCGTTCAAAATGTATGTGCGCATAGATATTTTAAACTACGCAACTGATTTTCATGAGGTTTTCACCAATAGATAGAGTGATTCAAGAGGAAGGTTTATATGTATAATACATACTTATTATTGTAGAGAAAAGCCGATAAATTCAAATATTCAATTCAGGCAGCGGGTAACGGGCAGCTGGCAAGCGGCTGGTGTGGATTTAATAAAGGTTGGGTAATGGCGTTGTGTTTCGTTAGCCACAGCAACGTGTGGCCGGGTCTGCTAGTGTTTAATAAAACACGACTCGTTTAAAATACATCATAAATCTCGCGGGGGTTGTCTTAAACACCTTTTAAAGAAACACTGTGAATTTTTTCATACATATAACTTGTAAAATATCTGAAACAAACGTGTTTATAATATTTTTTGGAGCATACTTTGCGATTTTTTTCTATCGGGGGAATTTTATATAATTTGCGTTTCGGTGCGGGAAATGTCTAGATATTATCTTCAAGAATAACATATTTTTTTAAGAGCCTTAAAACTTAACTTGTTTAAGAGATCTCTCTTAAACAAGTTAAGTTTTAAGAGAGATCTACAGATTTCTTACATATCTATGTAAGAAATCTGTAGAAATCTGTAGAAATTCGGGTAGCGGCGGCGGTTTAACAAACGGATTGCACTCTGGAGAGCACAGGCGTCATGCTGTCCATTTTCTACCGGTATTACAATGGAATATGCTCTGAGGAACTAGCGCCATTGATCCACCTTGGAAATAATAGCGTCATTGAAATACGCCAAATAAAAGGCCCAACTTATGTGCACAGATGACATCAGTCATCTGTGCACATAAGTTGGGCCTTTTCTACTACTAGTTCTTGAGTTCAACATCTCGACTGTGGAACGATTTGCCGGCCTCTGTGTTTCCTCCCCCATATAACATCGGTCTCTTCAAGACGCATGTTCACTACTTCCTCTCCTCAAAAATACCCTCCATACAGCATCTTCTAAAGTGACATAGGGAAATTATTTTCCTCAGGGCCTCCTGTGTGGAGATAATGTTAAAAATAAATAAATTTAAAGATGCAATATTTTAACGACACGATACGATTATACCACCCCAGCCAGGAGCACTCCTGTCCCGGTGAGACCGGTACACCAGGGGGCCCTGTTTTTTCAGAACTTGGAACAAGTGCTCTGAGGATGGGAAGGAGGTTGGAGTTCAATCGACCGGTATGCATGGCAACCTAATAAGCCAATTTTGAAATTTAAGATGGGCAAGATAAGAAAGGATTTGATTGAGCGTTTTTGTTGTTTTTTTCTTATGTCTTTCTTCTTCTTGGCTTTTGACACTTTATGGTTCTTCTTGTCTCTTCTTCATTCTTCCTGGCTCGTCTTGTCTCTTATTGACTCTTCTCGTCTCTTCTTCATTCTGCCTGGCTCTTCTTGTCTCCTATTGATTCTTCTCGTCTCTTCTTCATTCTTCCTTCATTCTTGTCTCGTTTTCATTCTTCTCTTTCTCATCTTGGCTCTTTTTGACTCTTCTTTGCCTTATTTCATCTTCTCGCCTCTTCTTGGTATTTCTTGGCTCGTTTTGGCCCTTCTGGCTCTTCTTGCATCTTGTCGCCCCTTCTTTGGTATTATCTTTTTAGCGAAAACATGAAGAATCAATATCTCAATGCCCATGAAGATACAAGATACAATGTGCATTGAAGGTCAGTGACTGGTCAGTGGTTGAGTGGGCATAGCGCTTGGGTCCCACCCGAGCGTCGCGTGTTCGATTCCTCGGCTGGCTAAGTCCTCCATCACAACACAAGCAACATTTTCGGCTTTCTGTGGTGGTAGTAGGAGATTTTCAAACATTGTTGGGTTATTCGTAACCCGGGAATGTTTGTCTTTCTTTAAAAAAAAAAAAAATTGAGATCTCTCTCTCTCTCTCTCTCTTATAGCACAGAATAAGCCATAGACAACGAGTATGTATACTGTACAACTATGCTCTATGTTATTAATAGGAATGTTTACTTCTTCAAACAACTTCTACAAATATAATAAAACTGAAGGTAAATACGAATAGACGAGCATCGTTATCGCGTACCAAACTAATAAAATTATACCATGTTTGATATAAATCCATAATATTTTAGATAGTCGATACTAATCAAACATATGTAGATGTCAATCTGTCGTGTATTTAGTAACAATCTAAAATTGCTTGAAAGATAGGTGTTACCATCTTACCGATATCACGGATAACACGATGTGATCGAATTCCCAAGAATGACTGAAGGACAAAGCTGATTAGAAAATTGTAGAATGTGTCAGATAGCGCGTCAAATGTTTCTTATCTCTACTTCCTATTACCGATTCTTCACGTTTTTATGAATCATAAACACTCGAGTAAGTCCGATAGTGGAGAAAAAATAACAAAAGTAATTTATTTATCCATTTTTTAAAAAAGAAATACGAACATTCCCGGATTACGAATGACCTGACAATATTTGAAAATTTCCTACTACCACCACAGCAAGCGGAAAATGTTGCCTGTGTTGTGATGGAGGACTTAGCTAGCCGAAGATTTGAACACACGACGCCTGGGTGGGACCCAAACGTGATGCCAACTCAGCCAATGACCGGTCATTTATTTAGAATAATGGCACAAGTGCCATTTACATAAATGTTTTTTGACAGTATAGAAAGCAGAAAGAAAAAAATTATAAGGTTTTTATAAGTAAACAAAACCAAAGATATCATATTATTAAAGTAAAGTATATCATATTATTAAAGTAAATGAAAGCAGTAAAGAAAAAAGCAAATAACGAGTTTTTTTTTACTTTAGCTCTTCAGGAGGCCCTAAATAATTCCCCTCAGGACGTGTGTCATCTCTGGACAAGCTGTGTTGTGAAATCTTTTTATGGAAAGAAATGATAGGAAGTTCTGGGAAAGAAAAAGGCATGAGAAGTGGGTACCGTAGGAACCAAGGGGTCAATGTGTCCAGGAGTGACGTACGTATGAATCCATCCCTTCCATTGCGGTGCAAGGCGATGGCTCGAGAGTGTTCGGCCAGAGAGGTCAAAAAGTCTGTCTCAACCAAATTCCGATCCGGCCCGCCACGCAGTAGGTGGGCAAACAAATCCACCGCCAAGACAAGTTTTTCAGAAAAATACAACAATGAAATAACGGGTATGATTAATTTGTATTGTTTGTTTAAAAAAAATGAAAACAATGGCGCAATGTGTGATATTCGGTAAATTAGAGAAAAAAGTTACAATATATCTATACGTATTTTCTGCAACAATATAATACAGTCCGGTAATAATGCATTTAAGGCATTAATATCGGCTTGAACAATACTGTGATAGTGAATTAAGACAGTAGCGTAGCAAGGAGAAGGGGGGGGGGGACCGCCCCGGGTGCCACCCGACGGGGGGGTGACTCTACACCCGACAGGATGTGACACCCGACCGTGAAAAAAAATTACGAAGGATATTGTCACAAAAACATTGAATACGGTGTTATTTATATTTTCGCAGCTCTATGGCTTCCCGAGGAATGTCCCGAAACGGGGAGAATTTTGTGCCTGACGGTCTTTATATAGACGAAAATAGCCTATTTCTGAAATTTTCTAGCCACCCGACCCGCCCCGGGTGCCACCCATGCTAACTACACCACTGAATTAAGGGCCCACAACCCGAATTTCTACCGATTTCTTACATATCTCCCACGTTAAGTTTTAAAGCTCTTAAAAATATATGTTATTCTTGAAGATAGTATCTAGACATTGCCCGCGCCGAAACGCAAATTGTATAAAATTCCCTCGATAGAAAAAAAAACGCAAAGTATGCTCCAAAAATTATTATAAATACATTTGTTTCAGTTATTTTACAAGTTATATATATGAAAAAATTCACCGTGTTTCTTTAAATGCTGTTTAAGACAACCCCCGCGAGATTTATGATGTATTTTAAACGAGTCGTGTTTTATTAAACATTTTCGCAATTTTCGCATCGATTTTGTCGCTGTAAATGTTAGCGCTCTCTCCTAATATTCGTAATTTCGTATCTCTCAATCTTCTTCTTTTCCAGCCCGGTTGCGGAGCCTTAAGAGCACCAATTTAATAGAGCTTCGTAACTTTGCAAAATTAAAATACAACATTCAATTTCAATAGGGTTGTTTCACACTTAACGATTGCTTTTGTTTTTAGTAAAAAAATAAGAAAACCTATGAAAAATAGAAGAAAAGGATCACTAATCTCAAAGTTTGGACCTTCGTCCAGCTAAAAAAGTCCAGACATTTATAAGGTGTAGGGAAAATAATTACACCACCAAAAATCTACATTGAATCTTTAGTCTCGCAATACGTAGAATTTGTAAAAAAATACGCTGTGCGTAACTGTGCGAGAACCCAATACAAAAAAAATATGTCAACATGTTCGTAGCCCTCGATCTACGTCTTTTTCAAACCGTGGCCGGAACATGATGGTGCACGGAGCACCCACTCTCGGGGGCGGGAAGGGGGGGTCCACGGAATACAATATTAAAAAATATAATATTATTAATTTGTTATGCCTTTTAGTTTAGCAAGTTAAAAAAGCAATTCTTATGTATTTTAAGTGCTGGGTTGCTACCTCCTTCCTTCTTGAATTCATGATACAGGGTCATTTAATAATACATGTAAGATGATAATGTTACATATATGTACAATGAAAAAAATCATGTCATCCAATTTAATTTTAGTTTTGAATGTAATGGAATCTTTCAATTCAATTTTCATCCACTTCCCGAAATATATAAATTTTCGCACACGTAATAAAAATGATTACAACACATACAATTACAAAAATTAACCCATGTTAAGATTTACTTTGCTTTATTACTTACTTTGCAAGATTAGTGTGTTTTTTTTGCCTTTTTAGACCATATTTCTTTTACCTGCCCACACTCTCACTATGCCATCTCAACGCCACTTAATTTTCTTTGGGTCTTCTACTGCCCCCTTGAAAGTCTCAAACGCCCACAACGGAGCGTTATCGCCCACGTTGAGAACCTATGTCGTACATTACGCACGCATTCAAAATCGACTTAGGGTACGTTCCTAAATCAACTTAGGATTCATAAACCAAATGGGCGTTTTAAAATCAAATGAATAATCGATAGAACAACGTGCGCTGGATGCCAGGCGCTTTGTGAATCAAGTTTTCTTTTCAACAAACATTAAATTACGATTTTGGCGCCCCCTAAAACTGCCGCCCGGGGCAGGCGCCCCGGTTTGCGCCCCCCTACATTCGGCCCTGCATGTTCATGCGTAACTTTTGAGATCCCTGATGTATTCGTTTAGAAACAAATACGGGTAGATGCAAAAAGCGTTGAGAGTCCATCCTACCAGTCCATCCCTAGACATTGAACCTATGTATGTAGATATACATACACTAAACATCTGTTTCTGGCAATAAGGATGAACTAAATCATACGTCATACCCAATTTCTAAATTTTTAAACCAAAATATTAAAGAAAATATTACGTAGGTATTATAAAAACTTACTTTTAAATACATTCATTGTTCCGTTTAACTTTATTGTGCAGTTGAATTGAAATCCTTAACTTATAAAAATTCAATAAGAAAAGCCTTTTTGGAAGCTATGTAAATATTTCATCATCGAAAACAAACGGAAAAACCCAAACCGTAATTATTAAGCTAAGTCCGCCATCTATGATTGAATAGCAGCAAGTTACACTTTTCAAAGTCAACATGTTTCGTTTGTCGCGTACAGATGGCGTTCATCGAGAAGTAAAGAAAACCACAGCGTAATGGTGTATTTACATTTTTCCAATCAAACTTTTTTTTAAATTTCACGCCCAGTGGGTTTTTACATGTTTATTATTTTTTTTTTACACAAAGAACAACTAATTGAGTTTAACAAAATACTTCACCATTCCAGATGGAGAAATATTAGACTGGGAATAGTACAATAAACAAATTGTCGCTTACATCACTGAGTACCTATCTCATTTTCCACAGGTTTCAGGAGGAACAAAAAACCGTTCAATTTATAATATATAAAAATAGCATATCTTTGAGAAAAAAGAGGCGACTAGAATATTTTATTTAATTATCTTCAAATAATAAAACAAAAATATAAGAGAATACAAAAAAAAATTATAATAATTTTATTCTCATTACAAAATGAATAGGGAAGGTGGAGGAGGCGGAGTGGGAATCTCCCTAAAACGAATCCACCTAATATGCGGGCGAAGCCGGGGGCAAAAATTAGTATAATGTAAAAAGTTAGATTCCGTATGTTTGTGTCTGAAAATCTCGGAAAGTAATAGATGAATTCACTCAATTTTTTTACAGAACATTACACATTAGCAGAAGAGTGGTTCTATATAAAATAGTAAGCTCAGGCATTATGAAATTTATATTAAAAAAAATACTACAGGTGGTGTGCGAGTGTTTTGAAAATGCTTGTATTTCATATATTTTAGCGGCAGGGAGGGAATGTAGGAGGGGGAGGGTAACGTAGGAGATGGAGTTCGGAAGGGTGTCGAGGGAGGGAGAAAGCGGGGAAGGTGACAGGGGAACGCAAAGGGGAAGGGGTTGCGGGAGGGGAACGGGGACGTATGGAAATGGACATGCAAGGAGAAACAATTTATTTCTTTGAATGGCATTGCTACGCATGCCGGGTACCAGCTGGTATTTTATGTTTGCTGGGTTACCCGGCTTCGCTCAGGACAACATTAGAGAGTGTTCTGGAATGTTCCGCAATGATGTTACCGATTCTCTATTCCCGAACATTCCACGACATACTCCGCCACTCCCTCCAGAACTTTCTAGAGATCTATCGAACCTTCTAGAACTTTCCGAAAGACTGTTCCAGAAATTTCAAGAGGGCAAAATTTACAGCCTTTACATCTTCAAAAGCACGCCCTTTAGGCAAAATTGGGAACCGTCTTCTTGGAGGGGGGATAGAGATCTACCACACCATAACTTTCTAGAGCTCTATCGCACCTTCTAGAACTTTCCGGAAGACTGTTCCAGAAATTTCAAGAGGGCGAAATTTCCAGCCTTTACATCTTCAAAAGTACGCCCTTTAGGCAAAATTGGGAACCGTCATCCTGGAGGGGGGATAGAGATCTACCACACCATATAATTTCTATTCCCTTGATCGTACCGGGACTCATTTCTGAGTTTTTGCGGGACGCGCGTTTTTTTCGACTTTATTTTTTAATATAAAGCCCTAAAGTTTAAGTTTAGACTTACGGAATTCAATACTTCGTTTGTGTGAAAGCACTATGAAACAATATTACGTCCTTATATATGAAATTGATCTCAAATATCTTCTCTTTTGTTAGGAATTCCAAATTCAAATTTATACAGCTATTTACTCATGTATTTGTGTTTCGAAAATTATAGTTCATTTGTTTTTTCCTTAATTGTTTTTTTCTTTGCGTCACTTAGTTTACAAAATGGAAAACTTGAAATATCGCGTTATTTACGAGTACGAGTTCCACCGTGGCACAAACGGCTCGAAGGATTAATGATGTGTATGGCGACGGTGCCGCAAAAGAAAACACAGTGCGTTTTTGGTTCCAACGTTTTCGTTCTGGAAATTTCGACCTGCAGAACAAGCCCCGTGGACGGCCGGAGACCAAAGTTGATAATGAAGAATTGAAGGCTATTGTGGAAGCGGATCCATCGCAAACCACGTCCGAGTTAGCTGCAGGCTGCGGTGTTAGTGATAACACTGTTTTAATCCACTTGAAGCAAATTGGGAAGGTGAAAAAGCTTGAAAGGTGGGTACCTCACGAATTGAGTGAAGCAAATCAACAAACGCGCGTAGGAACGCTAGACCACACACTGCACAACAGACGGCTACCAAATTAGAGGAGCTTCAATTGGAATGTCTAAGATATCCACCGTACTCTCCGAACCTTGCCCCAACAGATTACCATTTTTTTCGAAATTTGGATAACTTCTTGCAAGGGAAAAAATTTAACTCCGATGGGGCAGTCCAAACCGCCTTCAAAGATTTTATTGATTCCCGTCCGAATGGTTTTTTAGTAAAGGGATCGATGAACTACCTATGAGATGGCAATGTGCATAGATAGCAATGGTACATACTTTGATTAAATAAATATATTACATTAAAAAAATCGACTTTATGTTCCTCCCATACAAAACGACAATTTCATATGTAAGGACCTAATATATATTGATTATTCGTACCTATTAGTCTGGCTGTTGACACTGGACACGGGCGATCTGCGAACGCTCTCCATGGAGTCGTAATTGGCGAGTTTTCTGGGCGGGGTGAGCTGCAGCGACGATAGCGGCGGAGGTGGTGAGGGTGAGGCACGCGAGGAGGCCGACAGCAGCTTGCGGTCCAGAGAATAGTTGGAGACTCCCGAGTGATGGTGTCGGAGGTCGCTGCTGCCTGGAAAGGTGCAACATGGTGGGGTTAGAAATAATCAAATTTTGGGATGTCGTAAAAGTGACAGTTTTCAGAGAGGGGTTAAAAATAAGTACATTTCGAAATATCGTAAAAATGTCAGACGTTGATTATATTATAGCCATTCTAAACAATGAAGTCAATTACAAATGTAACATTCTTGAAAGTTCTGAAGTCAATACATTCATGGCCTACCGGTACGGGAGCTACATATTCCTTAAATTTCACCTTGAATGAACAGTAGTAGTAGAGCTATAATAGCAATCAAGTTTCTCACGATCGTTAGGAATAATATTATTGTTCTAGAATGAACTATTATGTTCTTATTACAACTTTTTCCGTATTCACTATCAATTTTTTTTTTATTCCTTTATTTTTCCCAAATTTTACTTTTTATATACCTATATGTTACTCTAAAAGCCCGAACTACGGTAAATCCTAAGATTTTCCGGTAAATCCAAAGTTTACCAACTCTTAATGGTAAAAGTCCGAACCGTTCTATAATCATCGTTCACCAACCTAACCTAACCTAACCTAATCTAACCTAACATGTACTAAATTCTAATGGTAAAAGCCCGAAAAAATCGTTTATAATATTTAAATAAAAAACGATTATTTCGGGCTTTTACCATTAGAATTTAGTACATGTTAGGTTAGGTTAGGTTAGGTTGGTGAACGATGATTATAGAACGGTTCGGACTTTTACCATTAAGAGTTGGTAAATCTTAGGATTTACCGGAAAATCATAGGACTTACCAATATTCGGGCTTTTACGGTAACATATACAGTACTATAAAATCATATGAGAAATTCTTCTTCTTCTTTCGTATGGTGGGGGGTCAGAGGGGGACATCTAGGTCTGCGAGCCAGTCTAGGGCCTCAGGCGTTGCCCTGTGGACCTCATCAATCCCGCCGGGGAATGAATGGAGCATTATGAGAAATGGGAACCCACTAAGGCAATATAGTTATATACATTTTCTTACTATACCTGGAAAGAAAAAAAACAGTGGCTTATAAAGCAAAATTAGTTAGTTCATAATTAAAATTTGTCTAAACAGTTTGTACAGAAAGTGTGTACAATAGTGTGTACAATAGTGTGTACAATAGAGTATAGTGTAATAATAATAAGTGTGTAGTGTAATAATAAGTGCATAGTTTGTGAGAAACATAAATTGATAATTAAATTAAATAAATAATGTTTCAACATCTTTATTGGTAAACCATCATTTTAACTCTTTTAAGAATAGAGATAGTTTAGTTGTCACTTTTAGATTTTTTTCGAAAAAAGATGAAAGTGTGAGGTCCAATAAAACTGCTGTGTTTTTGCATTTCTTTGGTATTCATTTTGAGGGCAATAAATAATAAATATTATTATTTCTAATTTTGATTCTGTTTACATTTTTTTCGTATTCGTTTTTATTCTGAAGCATTCTGAAGAGATATTGGTTTGGAGTATAAATAGTTTACGGAGACTAAATAGTTTAGATTCTTTGTGTAATGCATCAGTCGACAATATTCTATTTCTATTATACATAACTTTGAACCACCCCATCCTGTTATACCGTACATGAGTGAAGATTTGTTTCGTAGTTTCGTTAAACTGGACATACACGTTCAATGGGATATTAACTATTAACATCCAGCGAACACGAACAAAATAAATTCAATGTCGTGTTTCGGGGTTTCACTTGACATTTAAATGTAGGTATAAACTCTGGTAACACACGCCATCGAGGGAAACTTGCTCGAAAATTTAAAGAAAGTCTTTTTATCTTGAAAACATGAATTTTACTGCCTGCGTATGTACCAATAATGGTATGTAATAAATAATGATAAAAAGAGAAAAGTGGAGCACATTCAGAATGTATAATACCGCTCTGGTACAGGATGGAAATATAATTATTAGAATAGCTATCAATAACGGCTTTGCTCTATCATGGATACAATGCTTGTGGTCTAGGGGTAAGCCTCGTGACTCACAATCCGAATCCCGGCCCGGGCAAATAAATTTTATTTGAATAATTAGTATTATTTCACAATTAATTAATTTATAATAATGTATGGTATTTTTGCGCGACGTTCCAGAGTGGAAGATGCTCTCAGTATCGCCCTGGTGTAAGACCATTCAGAATTGAAACGTTGCTTGAAATGGCTTTAGTAGTGTTTGGTAGTCAGATCTGAATAGCCAGATACATCCCTACCTTTCTCTTCCTCATCTCCTTCCCCTCCCCGTCCCCACTACCTTCAGCCTCACAACATACCTCAATTGGGGATGCCACGGACTCACTGGCTCCATATAAAAAAAAATAACGAACGTGTCCTCAACATTTGACATATTCCATTTTTGTTTTATCAATATTATAATTTCTCAAATTTTCACTTATTTTAACAATATAGGGACATTTCTGTACCTGTGTGTGGAAGTCCTTTACGTGAGAGTTACAGATTTACGGATATGTGATGGCATTGTGCAAGAATGTGATTTCAATTTGGGAGGTATTTATTTATTAGGAACCATTTATTGGCTAAACAATACCCTTGCTACTGATTCGCTACGTTTGATGATTTAACAGGGGTTCGTGGGGTGAGGTTTATTTAGGTCTTAGTGGTACATGCGTTTGCCCATCGTGTGGCGGGCCGGATCGGGAGAGACTGATTGACGGATACCTTTTTACCTCTCCAGCCGCACTCTCTCAACTCGTTCCGCCGGATCGGGAGAGACTGATTGATGGAGACCTTTTTACCTCTCCAGCCGCACTCTCTCGTCTTGTTCCGCCGGGCAAGGAATAGATTCAATCGTCAGTCACACCTGGACACATTAACCTCCAGATTTCTACCCATCCCTCCTACATTTTTCCTTCCCAGAACTTTCTAATTTTTCTTTCCATAAAAAAGACCCTCGACACAGCTTCCTCAAATATTACATAGGTCCTTAGGGAAATTGTTTTCCTCAAAGCCTTCAGTGGAACTAAGGGGCCATCCATAAATTACGTCACACCCGTCACTTCTCTAATCCCCTCCCGTGGGGGGATGGGAGTAGAGAAGTGTGACATTGTGTGACAAGGGGTATGGGGAGGGTGTTTTCAGCTCTGTGACGTCATATGTTAAGATCTAAATTATTAAAAAGCACACTTTTTTAGATGTAAAATTGCAAAATATGTGACGTCACACAAATGTGACGATGCGTGACAGGGACGAGGGAAGGGGGGGGGGGTAAAAATCATGAAATTCTTAATGTAAAAAACACAAGTTCATAATCAATACAATCAAATTCTACACCGTTATACAGTTATTTTCTGTCGTGCTTTGGCCATAAATAAATATGTATATTTTTTAATTTTTCACAAATTAGTTATTTTAAATGTAGGTTTTACTTTGTGATTACATAATTACTTTGATTAAATCACTTTAATAGATTCAAAATCTAAATAGCCTACGAGTAATCCCGTAGATGAAGAAATCAACAAATATAGTCAACAAACGTGAAGTTGAGGTCGACAAACATGAAGATGCGAAAATTATGATATTACACCAACATACCAACATCAAAACCTGGAATACCTGGTGATAATATACTACCATATAATGTATTTAAATATTCGTTAATAAAAATAACGGATTTTCGTAGCGCACCTATGGGGCATACATTAATTACGTGAGCAGTTATTCTTCCAATCTCGACCCATCCCCCCCACTTGGTTAGATAAATTTGGGCCATTTCATATATTCTTTTCAAGTAACGTGAGATTTTGCTGGACCCCCCCTTCCCCCCTTTTGTGCTCACGTAATTAATGTTTGCCCCCTATACGATATCTTCTTGTACCTAATGTGACAAAGGACTAAATTCTCTGTTATTCGTTTCAAAACAATATCTGATAATAAAACATGTTATTAGATATCACCGAATCAACACCATCTCTCTAATTATTATTGTGACATGGAAGATATTTTAATCGAAAGTAACAATTTATATGTCAAAACAATCATTTTTAATTGTCTATTGCAGACAGAATAGTTGCAGGAAATATCAGGACCGCTCAACCTCCACTTTTCCACCCACAGCAAACAATGTTGTGGGAGATTTTGTCCATAAAATATACATTAGTTGATGAAGGAAGCTTATATCTTGATTATCCCGTGAATGAAGTTTATTGTGCAAACTTCCAATTTGAAATTAATTTATAATCATCCCATTACAAACCCATCTGTAAGTTGGAGATTGTGAAATTCATTCCACCCACAATTTAATTAATAAAATTTGTGAAGAATGAACGAAAGTTTTCCAGTTTTTTTAATTCGTAACGGAATGTCATTTCATTGGCAATAACGGTTTAAAATGGCGTGTTATTGCAATCAAAGCGATTTAATTAATCTTTTATTGGGCATAATTACTAATTAAGATATGAAAGGACGTTAAGAAATATTTTACAATAATTAAGATGTAATAAAAGATCATCAATAATTGTAAAATGATTTTTCTCCGACGATGATTTTAAAGATGAGTTAGATTTAAGATAGATTAATCAATTTGCAGTTTTTTCTGACATTTTTAATGATTGAGTCGGTTTAAAATGCAGAGACTTCTATAATCTTCGTAGATATCTCAATATTATCAATCAGCTCGTCTCTAATGCCTTAATAGATTAATTCTTTAGAGGCAGAAAAATTACAAATTGACCAGACAAAACCGGAAATACGTCATTTTTAAATCAAATTTTAGACGTATTGACTCTTTTCCACAAAAAATTACAAATTGATTTCGAAAGATTTTTCTTTTATCTAGTAAATGTATGTTTTAAATTTTGAGAAAATTCGTTTATTTTTAGTACAATAAGGTTTTACCGTAGGTCGTTGGCAGATTTGTTAAATTTTCATACAAAATTTTGTTTAATATACAACACAGGTTTTAATCATATAATCATGCAGTAAAATAAATCAATAAATTATCTGGGAAAGCTATGTTTCAGAATTTTAATTTTAGTTTAAATAAAATAATTTTTAAAAAGATCCGCACATTTGTGACGAAAATACTTCAGTTCGTCCATTTATTTACGGTCTTACAAACTATTATATTTAATATTTTTGAATGTAGCTATTACTTTGTGGTTATCCATTATAGAAAAATGAAATATTTCAACTTTGTATAAACCACTTATTTGATGTGCAAATCCGACCGGTTTCGGAACAAACGTTCCTTCGTCAGGGAAAGCTTATACTTATACTTATACTTTTCGTATAAGCTTTCCCTGACGAAGGAACGTTTGTTCCGAAACCGGTCGGATTTGCACATCAAATAAGTGGTTTATACAAAGTTTAAATATTTCATTTTTCTATTATATTTAATTACCTAAATGAAGACAATATTAGCGAAACTCAATCGAATATCTGGAGATAGAAAAATCAGAAAAAGATATTGGCTCCGCTAGGATTATTATGAATGAATTATTATTAATTATTCAATTGAGTTTCACTAATATTGTCTTCATTTAATTAAATATTATATTTCTTCTAACACAGCAAACTTATTTTGTGGCACCATTTTGATTTAAATTAATAAATTACTTCGTTTTTACCACTTTTATTATTTACAAAACCGACATGTTTCGTCAGCAAAGCTGACTTCTTCAGGGTTTTGACAGAACTAATTTTAAATATAGACATATATATAGGTAATAGAGAAAAATAATCGACATAAACAATAATAAAATTAGAAAGAAAATAATGTTTAAGGGACGAGGGGCATTTTAGAACAATTTAAAAAATTTTAAAAGGGGAATAGATTTAATAATGGGTCATTTAAAAACAATTGTTGCTTATTAATAATATTTAAATTTGCATTAACACTCTTTCTAATCTCTAAAATTTCTAATTTATCCAACTGAATGCCATTGACATTACAATGAATTAATTCTATTCCACTGTTAAAATTAAAGGTATGACTAGTTTCTATTAAATGGTTGGCAAACTCCGAGAAACTATTATTATTTAAAGCTTTCATATGCTCTTTAATCCTTATTTCAAAGTTTCTCGAAGTTTTACCTATATTAAAGAAATCACAATCATTACATTTCAATTTATAAATTCCAGATTTTTTTTTTTCTCGAAGAGATAGAGATTCCAAAATGCGAAAAACTTTAGCCCAGTAATTTTTAGCATCGTCATCTACATTCAGACCATGTAGGGAGAAATCTGGAATAGCGGGATCCTTCTATCGTAAAAATTCTCTGACTAGCAAATTCATATATCTTCGAGTTAGTTAGCTTCAGGAGTCCACAGACTATTATTGTTTAGAAATAAATGTTACAATGCTGCCATAAAATAAACTACGAAATCATCCACCGAATGTACAAATTTTTCAAAAAGGTTGGATGATCAAAAAATGCCCAGAATCCCCACATTTTCCCCGCAAAATACCCAATTCTTGAAAAATCTTAAAAATTCCCCGCAATTTGGGGAATTACCCACAAATCGGCAACCTTGGTGGTGACGTGTGATGGAAAAATATTTTTTGTTTGTAATCTTAAAAAAATATCATCTGACAGGAAAATGACGTCTACATTTTTTAATTCAAGTACGAGTATGCTCAGGAATTGCGAGTTAAAATCCTTCGGGACTGTTACACCGTGCATATGTAGTTCACATTTTCTTCAGCGCCATCTATTGCGAAATGGGTGGCGCTGAAAGAAAATGGAGGAGAGGAAGAAGAATTAGAAGTAATTGGCTTTTATTATGTGGCTACTAAAAATAAAATTAGAATTTCTCACCAAATAAAGTGCGCTATTAATTCTTATTTATTTTCATTACCTGAAATCTTTTCATTATTTCATTTTTGAAATGCCCTAGTGAAAGTCCACATCCAATCGATTCGCAAAAAATAGTTTCCGGACGCTGTGTACACATCATTTACTTTAAGGCAAGAAAGTGTTTGGGGAGAATTGGTTCATTGACGAAAACGAAATCTTCTTTCCAGGTATGTTGACAAACATGAACACATAACAATTCCCACACTTCTTGAATGAAATAGTAGGCGAGTAAGGACGTGCTAAGTTACATTAAACATAACAAACGTCTCGGGTGAATGAGGAGATCGCATTACAGATGCGAATTTGACGTGATGCATTGTGCATCCAACTTCATTCATCTGACAATTTCACACTAGAAACGGGAGATGAATATTAATACATCTCTATTTAAGTGTGGGAAATGAACGCCTCGGTAGACACAGATGTCACACAAAATCGTCACCGTTAAGGAAGATAAAAGTACCCACGTAATATTATCTTTTCAAAAAGCTGTTTCTGTCTTTTTGAAGTGACAACTTTTTTAGCACCGTTGTGATATGAAACTCGAAGAAACGAAAAAGCGACACTAAAAAGAGATAAACACATAGGTACTTCCATAGGATTAGCCTGCGAGAGAATGAGATAGAATAATCGGTCTCCTCTTTGTGCAGTGCTTCGTAGCCTCCCCACTCTTGTCGACTTAAGTTTTCTGAAGGTTTCACTTCTACCGCGTGTGAACTGGACATGTGTATTTTAATTTGATTCACGTTAGCCACCAACTGGGGGCCTTGAGGAAAATATTCCTTCTGGGTCTACGTCGTCATCTTTCTAGATACTGTGTAGAGGTCTTTTTAGGGAAGGGAAAGAGAGGAAGTTCTGGGGAGGAAAATAGGGATAGACGGCTTATGAATACAACCCTCTCCACTGCCGTACAAGGCGATGGGTCGAGAGAGTCTGATTGGAGAGGTCAAATGGTCTCCCTAAACCAGTATCTCCTGATCCGGTCCGCCATGCAGTAGACGGGCAAATGCATCAAGATCTAAACAAAATTCATCCATAATCCCGAGAACCCCTGCTTTTTTTACATAAACTCCACACAGGAGGCCCTGAGAAAATACTTCCCCTCAGGGCCTATGTTATCTTTGGGGATACTGTGTGGAGGGTCTTTTTGTAAAGGAAGGAGAGGAAGTTCTGGGAAGGAAAAGGGTATTAGGTGTGGGTAGGAATCTGGGGGTCAGTGTGTCCAGGAGTGACGGACGTATAAATCCATCTCCTCCCACTGCGGTGCAAGGCGATGTTCCGAGAATAGGCTGGAGAAGTCAAAGGGACTCCCTCAACCACTCTCTCCCGATCCATGCAGCCGGTGGGCAGACGCTTCCGCTGCCGTCAAGCCCCGGACAAGCCTCACCCCGTGAACCCGGGCACCCCTGCTAAGTCCCCAAATGAAGAGAACCAATTGGGGTGACCTATGGCAGAGGTGTTGGTTTTCGAATAAATGGTTCCCGGGGCGGCGGTACCCATACCCGCCTCCCAAATTGCTAAGTTATCAAACGTAGCGAACCACTTAGGATGACCTCCCTAATTGAAAAGTCTGGTCTATCTAATGTTCAATTTATAGACTTTGCAGAATGATCCAAAGGTTAGCCTTCATCAGGGAGGTATTTCATCGTCAGATTTAAAGCATCCGTGGAAAAAAAACGGTTATTTTTGTCTACTTAGGGCTCGTAATAATGTATTCGTATATATTTATTAAAAAGTAGCTGGTCCTGGCATGCGTTGCTATGCCATTTAATAAAGAAATGGTTTCTCCCTGAGTATTCTTTCCCACTCGTCCCGTTCCCCTTTCGCCTCCCCTTCTTCTCCTGCGTCCTCTTCCCCTCTCGCGTTCCCACTCCGTCACCTCCACCTTCCCTCTCCACACTCCACTCCCCACCCTTCCCCCGTCCCGCGAACCCCCCTCCCGAGTTTCCCTCCCCCCTCCCTGGTTCCCCTCCCCATCTCTCCCTCCCTTTCGCTTTCCATAGCAATAGCCGCTTCCTTGCACGCCACCAATAGCAATTTTTTATACAAATTTCGTAATGCCAGTGCTCATCGGAAGTTTTATAAAAACCTTGTCCTGACAATAACGAACACACAAAAAAAGAATGATCCAATTTGGTGCAGTCGTTCGATAGTTATAAGCTTAGCAATACATTCAGCGATTCATTTTTATGTATAAGATATATTTTTTATTTCTTTTTGTATCTTACCTTTGAAAACATGTTTTTAAATTAATACTAAGTTCGAAGAAAGACAAATCAACTTTTAATTTATGCTCCCAACTGTCGAGAGTCAGTGGGTCTGTGGCACTCCCAAAAGGGGTATTTTCTGACTGAAGGAAAGGGAAGGGCAGGGGATGGAAAGAAAAATAGAAAATACCTCTCATCTATATATAAATAATAAATAAATAAATAAATAAGTGTTTATTCCAGTATGTGGGGAGGAGAGTGCAATCCCACACATTCCATAAGGGTATATATACATGTACAAAGTATTTGAAGGGATATATATATATATATATATATATATAAGTTTATGTTACGGCATTTAGTGGCTCAAAGCGTCCTTTAATTACCGGAACTTCTTGATCATTTCGACTTACTGGCTCATTTGGGCACTTAGTGGCTCATCGTTTTTTTTTTTTTAAGTCCATCATATCAAACTCGATGAGACGAGTCGAACGGTGTAAAAAAAAATTTTGAGTGAATAAATGACATTTTTACGTGGACCGTTAATGCTCCGGAATGCGTTTTTTATCAGTAAATATTCATCAATACTTAGAACATCAACTGGGTACACTTTTTATCGCATCTATAACATCACGGCATGCGACGTTGCCGGATGTTCTCGTCATACAATATCATTCAAACTCCAAGTCGTTTATCAATGCTTTGCGATATTGAACTCAATGGTTAAATTCCTCAAAATCTATTATCGCATGACATTGCTATGTCAGATTGAATCTTTTGCGATATGTTATATGTTTGCCGGTATGTTATGTTGTATTCTATCTACATAGGTAGCCAGACTGCCAAGCGCTCGCTGTGGACTGTTAGTTGTTTTAGAAGAACAGACATTATATTATACGAGTAATATTTAGCGGCTATTCGCGCGCTTTTTTAAAATTGAAGATTGATTTACGAATTGCTTTTATAATATCGTTATTAATTTTGTGTTAATTGTTTTTGTGTTTATTACAAGGTTGATATTATTACGTATTTTAATACACATTTATGTAGTTTTTTCTTTAATAAATAAAATATTTGCCACGTCATTCTGTATTTGTCTTTTGCGTTCCGAAAGCATAGTCAGTTGTAATGTAATGATATCTATACAGGGTTTTCTAAAAATTTCAGAAATATATTAGGTACTCATGTAATATGTTTTTTCATACAGTTATATTATTTTTTTTAAATGTTTTTTTAGTAGAACGTAATTTTTATAATGGATTATATTATCATATTTAAGAAATCTAACAAGTTTTTCATTTTAAAAAATGTTCTGTACCTAGGTAATTACTTTACGCGTGACAATTTTTCAAAAGCATTGTCTCTAGTTGTATTGAAGTAATTAAAATATGTTTTATTGTTGTTTTGGTGTATTTTATAAAAAAAAGTTATGAACAAAAATAAACAATAATTTAAAAATAAATTACAATATACGGCCTACATAGTCCAGGAGTGAGACCCTTGACTCGCAAACCGCAGGTCTCAAATTTTATTTGATTAATTTGTGTTATTTCACAATTAATTCATTTAAAATAATAAATAGTATATTTGCGGCACGTTCCAGAGTGGAAGATACTATCAATATCGCCCTGGTGTAAGTAAGACCACCATTCAAAATTGAAACGTTGCTTGAAAATGGCTTTGGCCGTGTTTGGTGTCCAGATCTGAATCGCCAGGTACTTCCCAACCTTCCTCTTCCCCACCTCCTTCCCCTCCCCACTACCTTCAGCCTCACAACATACCCCAATTGGGGATTCCATGGTGTCACTGGCTCCAGACGGGAGCAGTTGAGATTCTTGTGCGGTATTCACTGTAAAAAAAACTCCACACAGGAGGCCCTTAAGAAAACGATTTCCCTCAAGGCCTATGTCATCTAATATGCTGTGTGGAGGGTCTTTTTGAGGAGAAGAGGGAGTCAACATTGGTCTTGAAGAGACCCATGTTGTAGGAAGGGGAAAACCCAGAGGCCGGCAAATCGTTCCATAGCCGAGCTGTTGAGCACAAAAACGAATCGAAGAAGCGACCAGTTCTCATGATTTTGAATTTGATTTTGAATTTGATTTTGAATTTGATTTTGAATTTGATTTTAGATTTGATTTTGGATTTAGGGTAGGGTTCAAAAATCTTGATTATTTTGTTTTTACATGAATATCGCACAACGTAGTGGATAGGGGAAGGAGATAGGGAAGAGGAAGGTTGGGAAGTTCCTGACTATTCAGATCTGGTCACCAAACACGGCTAAAGCCATATCACGCAACATTTCAATTCTGAATGGTGGTCTTACACCAGGGCGATACTGAGAGTATCTTCCACTCTGGAAAGTGCTGCAAATATAAAATATATGTATTATTTTTACTAAATAAATTGTCAAATAACACAAATTATAATCCCGCGACCTTCGGAGTGCGAGTCAAGAGCCTTACCGCTGGACTACGCCGATAAATATACAATAGACTAATCATACCTAAGATGACTTGAGTAAGGACTAATTGTAAACGAGGTATTCCAATTTGGGAAGCGGGTATGGGTACCGCCGCCCCGGGAACCATTACTGTATAACCAACACCTCTGCAAGCAGTTTGCTACGTTTGGTGACTAAGCAGGGGTGCCCGGGTTCATGGTATCAGGTTTGTCCAGGACGTGGCGGCGGATAGGTCTGCCCTGCTGCGTGGCGGGCCGGATAAGAGAGTTTGGTTGAGGGAGGCCTTTTGTCCTTTCCAGCCGGACTCTCTCGACCCATCGCCTTGCACCGCATTTGGAGGGATGGAATTTTAGGTTCGTCACTCCTAGACACATTGACCCCAGATTCCTATCCACCCCACATACCTTTTTCCTTCCCAGAACTTCCTATCCTTCCCTTCCTTAAAAAGACCCTCCACACAGCATCCCCTTAGATGACATAGGCCCTGAGGGAAATTATTTTTCTCAGGGCCTCCTATGTGGAGCTACTGTAAAAAAAATGAGATTGCGAACTTCGACTACGAATCCGGAGGTCGCGGGTGAGAGACATATGAATCCATCTCTCCCACTGCATTGCAAGGCGATGGGTTGAAAGAGATTACACATCTGCCCTGATGATGGACACTGCAACGCTGTCCGAAACTTTGGCTAAAGAAGGAGGTATACACGGCATAATACCCCAAAAACTAGTAACAAAAATACTTATGGCCGTGAAAATCTAAAATCACCTCTGCGATAGGTCACCCCAAGTCGTTCGCTACGTTTGGTGACTTAGCAGGGGTGCCCGGGTTCATGGGGTGAGGATTATCCGGGTCTTGGCGGCGGATGCATCTCTGCCCACCAGCTGCATGGCAGGATGGATTGGGAGAGAGTGTTGAGGGAGTCCCTTTGATTTCTCCAGCCGTACTCTCTCGGAACATAGCCTTTCACCGCAGTGGGAGGGATAGATTCCTGGACACACTGACTCCCAGATTCCTACCTACCCTTCATCCCTTTTCCTTTTCAGAACTTGCTCTCCTTCCTTTCCTAAAAAGACCCTTCACACAGCATCCCCAAAGATGACATAGGCCCTGTGGGAAATTATTTTACCTAATGTAAAAAAAAACAGTCTATCCCGATCCGTCCTGCCATGCAGCTGGTGGGTAGACGCATCCGCCAACAAGACCCGGACAAACCTCATCCCATGAACCCGGACACCCCTGCTAAGTCACCAGACATAGCTTACCACTTGGAGTGACCTATGGCCAGGGCTGGGCAGTATTTGAAAAACTTGTAATTGAAATACGTATTTGAAATACAAATATATACAAATACAATGTATTTGGTAATTGGTATTTCAATTACCTGCTGCTGAGGTATTTTGTAATTTGTATTTCAAATACTTAAGGCTTCAAAATACATTTTCAAATACATTTAGTGATCTTAATAATGATAATTAAAAATAACCACACATAGATAATACATAGACTAAAAACGCTAGAATCCTGTACCTACTATTGTCCTTTGCTATAGGACTCTTTATTAATGATTATTTGTAGTTCTCTTAGGGGGCATACATTAATTATGTGAGCTCAAAAAAGGAGGGGGGGGGGGGTCCAGCAAAATCTCACGGTACTTGAAAAGAATAAACGAAGTGGTCCAAATTATCTCACCAAGGGGCGGGGGGAGTCTAGTTTGGAAGAAAAACTGTTCACCTAATTAATGTATGCCCCCTTATAATTGCTTTATAATGTACTGTACTGTATTTTTTTTTACTTCATGCTAGTTATTATTATTGTCCTGTGCTATAATAGCACTGTTATTGTACATTTTGTATCATACTTGTCATTGCTTTGTATTGTACACTCTTGTATCATAGTATTAGATTTTTTTTTCATTAACTCCACACAGGAGGCCCTGAGGAAAATAATTTCCCTCAGGGCCTATGTCATCTGGGATGCTGTGTGGAGGGTCTTTTTGAGGAGAGAAAGGAATGAACATTGGTCTTGAAGAGACCCATGTTGTAGGAAGGAGGAAACACAGAGGCCGGCAAATCATTCCACAGCCGAGCTGTTGAACACAAGAACGAGTCGAAGAAATGACCCGTTCTCATGTGACAAATGTCAACCGTGTACAATGTGTTTCCCGACTATGCACCGGTGCCGAAAGGATCAATGATGCTAGTTCCTCGGAGCATCTTCCATTGTAATACCGGTAGAACCAGGATAGCATTCCAACTCGACGCCTGTGCTCTAAAGATTGCAATCCGTCTTTTAAGATGGGAGAATCTATTAAACCGACCGCCCGTTTCTGCATAGAGTCGAGGGTATTTTTCAGGTATTTTGGAGCTCCAGACCAGAGGTGGCTGCCAAATTCAACCGTGGGGCGCACTTGTGATTTGTACAGGGTTAGCAGTTGTGTACTATTAAAGTATCTGCGGGCCTTGTACAGTACGCCCAGTTTTTGATCGAGCACTATTGGAATAATTAAATAATGGACTGAATACTAGAAATAAAATATTGGACTGAATACTAGAATGTTTTTAAGTTAACTACTGTAGAGCGCACTTGAAGTGAAATAACACAAAACTTCGCTACACAAATGTCATCCATTTATATATAAAAATGAATCCTTGTTTCCCTTGGTCACGCCATAACTTCAAAATGACTTTACCTATTTCATTCATTTTTTTAAAGTTTTCTTATACTTTTAGAAGGTTCTTACGGAAAGAAAAATTAAGAAAATTACGCAGAAAATGGGATAATTTCAGAAAACTTAACGACTATTTTAACTACGCACGTTTGACAGTTCGCGCGTTTGATGAAAATAAATTTAGCAGGCAGCTGTTTTTTTGTAACCAAAGAATTTTCATTGGATTTTTAAAATTATAGATATTTTAAATAGGTACCTATGTTACCAGGTACCAGATTTTATTGATTGTTTTTATAATATAGAAAAATGTTCTGGGACTAAATATATGGAACGCGGGAGGGGTTGGCGGGATGGGGGAGCGGAAGAGGGGTGAGGGTAGGCAGGGAAGGTGTACGAGGAATGCAAGAGGGTAAAGGGAAGCGGTAGGGGAACGGGGACGCACGGGAAAGGACATGCAGGGAGAAACAATTTATTTCTTTGAATATTGCAGTGCAACGCATACCGGGAACCAGCTAGTGTTATTATAATAATAATTATTATAATCTAACACCTAAGTCCTATACCACAAATCTTTACAAGTGGAACGGAGACGAGATGTGTGTCCTGAGCAATATGATTAGTCAATTTTAGCACGTCTCTGTTTCACTATGCTCTGCTTTGCTTCTATGGAAACGCACTCTTAGATATGGGCACTTACGACAATTTATTGCAACCAAAGGTTCTACCTAAACCAAATGTATTTTGTAATTTGTATTTTGTATTTTGTATTTGAAATTTAAAAATGGTTAAAATACTGTATTTGGTATTTCAAATACACGACTTGAAAGTATTTTGTATTTCGTATTTTAAATACATGCGAAAAAGTATTTTGTAATTTGTATTTTAATTACAGTAATGCATGTATTTTGCCCAGCCCTGCCTCTATGGCAAAGGTGTTGATTATCCAATAATGGTTCTCGGGGCGGCGGTACACATATCCGCCTCCCAGATGAATATTACCACCTAATCTAAACAAGTTAGCAATTAAAACCGAAAACCCAATTTAAGACTATTTATACAATGTAGACTTAAACCACCTGTACAATGTTGGAGTTCATTTTTACAAATTCCTTCAACCAATTAAACAATAATGATTGTCTCTTTCTGATATATTTTTATTTCACACGACAAACAGAGACGGGTATAATTGGAGTGATGTTTCTAAAAATGGTAAATTCAATATTTTACCGGAAATGTCCCAGACGGAATCATCTAGTACCGGCACGCAAATATTTAAGCATTGTAAAAAGATCATATGAAATGCAAAGTGTAAGCGAACGGGATGTAGTCCTTTCCATTAATAACTTAGAAATTGCTTATTATTGCTTGAATTGTCAAGTTACGCCAACGCCCATTTTCAACTTAAGTAAAGTAAAAAAGTAAAAGCGATATTAAGGAAGCTAGCGTGATTCAATTATTATGACACTTCCCTTTTTATTAAAATGCAACTATTACCGATCCGCTACCAGTCCGTGGAATCTTCAGTTTGTAGGCACGGGGTAACGCTATGCGATGCGTGGCGGAGGGGGGGAGGGCTACAGATACTTTGCCGGAATTTGATAGAAATTATTTTACATTAAAAAAACTAGCAATGCAATATACATTTTTAAAAACAGATCGATAACCAAATAGTTTTTCTATGATTACCAAAATTATTGAGTATATGGTGTAAAAGACAACTGAGATACAGAGTAAAACTGTTCTTAGTGTAATTATATTACCCCGGTCTAAAAAACTATCGAAAGAAGCGAAGCTAGCCGTCCATAATGGAGTGCTGGTACCTACCCTAATGCTTCGCTGTGAGGCTCGGAACTGGTAGAGAAATGATGAAAGTAGACCGAAATGAATAATAATGATCCGCACATAATGTAAGCCTGATGTAAGCGTAACGAGTAAGATTAAGAAAGAGACGCTTAGATTGGTTGGGCATGTAAAGCAAATGAACGAGAAAAATAGTGTAAGGAGAATATATGATGACGCAAATGTGAATGCTAGAAGAAGTCGGGGACGCCCGAGGAAGACATGGCACGACCAAGTGAATCAGATACTTGAGTCGAGCCATTTCAAGAGTCAGAATAATAAAAGAGCATGTATGAGACGAAGTATGCATGTGAACGAGGCAAGGAGTGTGTGCCAAGATCGAGTTGTTTGGCGGTCCGTCTCTATTTGTAAATTGTAAAATATGATAGCAACTAAGTATAATAATAATTTAATAATGAGCAAAATTAAGAAAGGGACCCTCAGATGGTTTGGGCACGTAGAGCGAATGAGCGAAGAAAGTAGTGTAAAAAGAATATATGATGCAAATGTGAATGGTAGAAGAAGTCGGGGACGCCCGAGGAAGACATGGCACGATCAAGTGAATCAGATACTTGAGACGGGCCATGTCAAAAGTCAGAATAATAGAAGAGTATGTATGAGACGACCATCACGCCGTTTCCCCGCAGGGGTAGGCAGAGAGGACGGACCGCCAAACAACTCGGTCTTGGCACACACTCTTTGCCTCACTCACATTCATACATCGTCTCATACATTCTCTTCTATTATTCTGACTTTTGACATGACCCGACTCAAGTATCTGATTCACTTGATCGTGCCATGTCTTCCTCGGGCGTCCCCGACTTCTTCTAAGAGTATTATAATTGCTCTTGAAAAGAGAAACTTCTTCGCGGCCTGTTTCATACAAAATTTAGTTCTGGATTTACGGTTAAGATACCAAATTATTTCATTACAGAACTTCCTCTTCTTCCTTTCCCTAAAAAAAACCCTCCACACAGCATCCCCAAAGATGACAAAGACACTGAGGGATTTTTTATCAGGTGTTGTGCTAATGCGAGAAAAAATACAATTTAACCAATTAATATTATTTGGCGGTCCGTCTCTATTTGTAAATTGTAAAATATGATAGCAACTAAGTATAATAATAATAATTTAATAATGAGCAAAATTAAGAAAGGGACCCTCAGATGGTTTGGGCACGTAGAGCGAATGAGCGAAGAAAGTAGTGTAAAAAGAATATATGATGCAAATGTGAATGGTAGAAGAAGTCGGGGACGCCCGAGGAAGACATGGCACGATCAAGTGAATCAGATACTTGAGTCGGGCCGTGTCAAAAGTCAGAATAATAGAAGAGAATGTATGATACGATGTATGAATGTGAGTGAGGCAAAGAGTGTGTGCCAAGACCGAGTTGTTTGGCGGTCCGTCCTCTCTGCCTACCCCTGCGGGGAAACGGCGTGATGGTTAGTTAGTTAGTTTCTTTTAGATCGATTTTATCCATATAGATCGGAGGTGACAACTTAAAGAAACGTACGAATCAATGAATAAAGTAAATTATGTAATATATTTCTAATAAGTTTATTCATAATTTTTCGAAAACACTAGTAAAACTAAGATAAAATAATTATGTAGCAAATAAAAGAAACTACACCAATATGTATTTAAATACCTAATTTTATTTATGATAATAATAAAATAAACCTTAACACAAAAAAAAACAACCGTAAACACCAAATAAATAACAATATTAATTAGCAAATCATACTACAATTTTAAAAAAACGCGCCAATAATCAAAAACGGCCGCTAGAAATGATAAATATGTGTGAATAATCAACAAGCAACATCCAAACTGTTCTGTCAACCTACCTACATATGTGACTATATTGGTAACATTAAACTTGGCAACGTAGCTTGATGCGGTAAGTGTGTTCTTAAAATAGATCAAGGAATGCACGTTATTTTAAGATATTTTTTTTTAATAAATAAACATAATTTTTGATTACATATTATAGCTGACCATATTTTAAACAAAATTTAAAAGACAGCATGTTGGTACTTCATCTACGTAAGTATATATTACATGCGAAAGAATGAGCAACTTAAGTGGCTTCTTCTAAGATGAGCCACAAAATGTGGTATGACATAAATATATATATATATATATATATATATATATATATATATATATATATATATATATAAATGAATCCCCGTTCCTTCCCTTGGTCACGCCATAACTTCAGAACGACTTTACCTATTTCATTATTTTTTTAAAAAGTTTTCTAATACTTTGTAGAAGGTTCTTGCGGAAAGAAAAATTGAGAAAATTACGCAGAAAATTGGATAATTTCAAAAAACTTAATGACTATTTTAACTACGCCTGTTTGACAGTTTGCGCATTAGATGAAATTGAATTTAGCAGGCAGCTGTTTTTTTTGTAAGAAAAAATTTGTCGATGGATTTTTTGATTTATAGATATTTTAAATAGGTACCTATGTTAGGTACCAGATTTGATTGATTGTTCTTACAATATATAAAAATGAATATTTGTAATATATGAAAAATGAAAATTTGAATAAATAAATTGTAACAGCTGGCACGTGAGTTGTTTGAAAACAGAATGTACTGGGACTGAATACATGGAATGCGGGAGGCAGGTTGGCGGGACGTTGGAGCGGGAGAGGGGAGAGGGTAGGCCGGAAGGTGGAAGAGGAACGCGGGAGGGGAAGGGGTGCGGGAGGGGAACGGGGACGCACGGGAAAGGACGTGCAGGGAGAAACAATTTATTTCTTTGAATATGGCGTTGCAACGCATGCCGGGAACCAGCTAGTTTTATTATAAGAATAATTATTGTTATCTAAACATGGGTCCTATATCACAAAACTTTACAAGTGCAGCGGAGACGAGATGTGTCTTTTCAGGAATATGCTTGGTCAATTTTAGCACGTCTCTGTTTCACTCTTCTCAGTTTTGCTTCTATGGAAACGCACCCTTATGGCCGTTATACACGACATCTTTTTTTCAGTCCAATTCCAATTAGACACAAAAGTCAACATTTTTCGCTTTACTCGATCGCTATTTTCATATCTACGATTTCAGTTGGCATCACAGCAAACAGCATGGTCCATGTGTTATTTGCAGTGATGGCAATTGAAATCGTAGATATGAAAATAGCGATCGCGTAGAGCGGAAAATGTTGACTATTAGGTCTAATTGGAATCGGGCTGAAAAATGATGTCGTATATTACGGCCATTAGATAAGGGCACTTACGACAATTTATTGCAACCAAAGGTTCTACCAAAACCAAATGTATTTTGTAATTTGTATTTGAAAGTAAAAAATGGTTAAAATACTGTATTTTGTATTTTGTGTTTCAAATACACGACTTGAAAGTATTTTGTATTTCGTATTTTAAATACATGCGACAAAGTATTTGGTAATTTGTATTTTAATTACAGCAAAGCATGTATTTTGCCCAGCCCTGGCTGTAGCACCATCGGTGAGACAGTGGCGTAGCGTGGGGGGGGCGGGGGGGGCGGCCCGCCCCGGGCGGCACTTTTAAGGGGGGCGGCAAATTTTCACAATATATAATAATATTATCTTAGAAAAATTTAAACCATTTCAAATCATTATTTGAAAATGTTCTACGATACTTTCGTTTACGAATCCAACTATTTTTTTATTGTTTATTAAAAATATTAATTATAAAAAATTTTATCTGCAAATTTCGCAATTCGTAGGAAAACCGTACGCATATTATGAGAGTAATTCTAATTAAACCTGATAACTCACAAACAGATTCACTCTTAATTAAACCCACAATTGTGTTCAGAATATATTAACGAATGAATTTCAGTTGTGTATTCATCTGCTGATACATTTCGAAAGAGACCATTATTTTAATCGACGTGCAGTTATAAAATTCTACTTGCAGACTATGTATGTGCTGCCAGAATCAAAGAGAAACCATTTTCATGTTCTGAGTGTACATTTAATTCTTCGTACACAGACTTAATTTAAAACAATTTTGTGTTGTGAATGTAAATTTCCAGTTGTGGATTCATCTGTTGGCACATTTCGAAGGAAAACATTTTCTTATTTGAAGTTCAGTTATAATATTCTATTTACAGAATGTGTATGTGCTCCCAGAATCAAAGAAAAACCATTTTTATGTTCTGAGTGTAGATTTAATTCGCCAGGTACAGATTTAATTTAAACCAGTACAGAATGTAAAATTCCAGTTGGATTCATCTGCTGACACATTTCGAAGGAAAACATTCTGTTATTCGATGTGCAGTTATAAAATTCTAGTTGCAGACTATTTATTTAATGCCAGAATCAAAGAAAAAACATTTTCATGTTCTGAATGTAGTTTTAATTAACCAAGTACAGATTTAATTAAAACCAGTTTTGCGTTCAGAATGTAAGTGCCGCTAGAATCAGAGAAAAACTATTTTTATGTTCTGAGTGTAGTTTTGATATACCGCATATTTTTTTAAATTTAAACCAGTTTTGTGTTATCAATTTAACTATAAGTTTCCGATTCATCATGAACCGAGTGAAGCTTTGCATTTGAGTTGCATTCCATTTGTATATGTGATAAAGATGCAAAATTCTTTTACAGGCATGCCATTCTCGATTTCTGAGAGCAGTTATATAAAATATAAGTAGAATTTATAAGTATGATTTTATTGGAGTACTCGGCCCATGGGATTATAAAAATCGGCATAAAAAATAGGATATCTACCCCCCCCCCCCGGTCAGCGCTTGAAAATTGAAAATCTGCGGAAGAAGTACCTGTAGAAGTAAGGGGGGGGGCGGCAAAATTTTCCTCCGCCCCGGGCGGCCGAAACCCACGCTACGCCCCTGCGGTAAGAGAGTCGAAATTTAAAGGCATACTTATTAGACACGCTTTCAAACGGAACCATTTATGAAGTTTTTTATGGGTTTTTGGTAAATAGAAGACTTCGAGACAATAATCATAGGTACTATCCATTACCATGATCACGATATTAAAGGTAACATGTGGCGGTGAATTCATTGTTCAAAGGGATTAAGTGATGATAAATAATTTTTAAAAGTTGCGCAAAGCGTTTTCCCCAAAACGTTTAATTTTCCCGCTCTGAATCCATCTTGTGGTGATAATGATCCGATTGTTCTGCAGTCACGCCCGTCATACAATCCACGTGGGTGGGTTAATCCCACGGAGTTACTGATTTGCTATTCCCACGGCTGTCACTGACACAGATCGTCACGCCTGGTGATATAACTTTACATTGAATATTACTTCGAAAGATCGTGAGTTGTGCTCTAATTGAAGCGCAGCGAATTGAACATCTATTCGTTTGACAAAATACATTATCTTTCTTTCGACAAGGATAAATGGTTGCTTTCGTCAGAATTGTTATTTTATTACATCCTCTAAATACAAACAAAAACATGTGTGAAAAAAATTCTCACAACCAAAAGCATTTTGGTTGTGAGAATTTTTTTCGAAAATATGCATAAAATCAAATTCGGTCGTGAAAGTTGACATTAATGTTTGTTGGCATACTTTTGAATTCTTTATCTTAAGAAAAGCTACGTAGGAAGTTGTGAATAGGATGTGGGAGCAGTTTAAAGCAGAGTTCATACAGAAGGATAGAAAACAATTTCTAGCTACTAAAATTTTGTTCTTGAAAACGTTACATTTAATTAATTATTTCACAAATTAACGTATTAGTAACGTTAAATGATTGAATTTCCAAACTACAACATTCTGTTCAAGATTGACAAAAAGTTGATAATATCTATATTAAAATGAATTACCCAATGTATTCAAGGAAATGGAGATAAAATCTGAATGAATAAGTTAAATCTATTGATGATCAAACTATTGCTACACAGTGGATCCAAAAAAACGTTAGGCAAAACCTTATTTCGCCCAAGGCACGATTCTCAAATCTGCCGTTAACAACCGAGAAATCGAGCATAATCGAGATTACAGCAGATCACGAATTCAATGACGAAATAGTTACAAAATCTAGTACCTTAAACAAAAACCGTTTCATAAAACGCGAAGCCAAAACCAGGAACAAGTAGGTACATCTAAAAAACTAAAGCCACTGGCCCATGTAATTGGTTAATTGAATAAGTAAGCCTATTAAAAAACTAATGAACAACAGAACTTTGCAACGAAGCCTTTTACGTGCTACAAAAGCATTTTTTCGAAAGCCGATGACCCATTAGGGCGTTACAAGATTGGTAAGCAATTGAAATTTAAGCTTACTGCATAACTAGATAATATTGATCAATAACGTTTCTCAGAAAATCAATTTCCAAATTTGTGCTTTTTAATACCTGCCAATAATTCATTTTTGGACTTTTAAATTAGCTGCGCTTTAAAAATAAAAATAAGTTAAAAATAAGTTCAGTTTTCAGAGGATTCGATGGCAGTTCTCTGACAACTGCCATTGCAGAAAAATCAATAGTCTTACAGGTTGCTGATTCAGTTCTAAGAATAGATTATTCCCTGATTTTTTGTTGAATGAAATTCTTGGTATTGAATTGTTATAAAAAGGTAACTCTAAACGCGACCAGTGAGCAGTGATCTCAGTATAATTAATGTGACAGCTGGATGCACCGATTCACAGGGAGCTGCTTTATTCGTTGAATTTTTATTTCGTTAAAAGAAAACAACTTAGTATCAAACAAAGCCTTTTGCGCTTTAGCGTGCACTGTTTAAATTTGGGGAAGAAACTAATCAACATAAATAATGACATTGCGCACTGTCGAATAGCGGTTTTTTCTGGTCAACACTGAGGGAACGTGTAGTTATTTTTACAGTTAGTTTACTTTGAAGAAAACTATAATTTTTTCTTCGATGCCTAAAATAACTTCGACAGTATAATTCTAAAGGAAGCCAACCATACAAATGACATCGAGCTCAATATTTTATTGCTCCATTAGCGTCCAATGTTAATAATTACGTGAAAGGAATGATCCATCAAATGACTGAATTGTAGATATTTTGATCTACAGTGGAAGATTATTCCCCCAGTAATACATGAATGTAGACATTGTGTACTTAAAACCAATTCCAGATATCATCAATCTAAAAACATAGCACAAAAAAGGATGGGACGATGCTGCAATCATAAATATAAGTACGATGTTTCATATCTACTAATTAATCCATCTTTAAATTTCAAGATTGTTGGAGATTGAAGTTGAAAGGTCACGCCAAACTGGAGAACAGAAGGAAAAGGCCAACAGCAAGAAAGCAGTTATTAGTAGATATGTAGGGTCGATTCAGAAAGATGGCTTTAGACTAAAACAGGAAAATAGGAAAGAAATCAAACGAGGAAAAATAATAAAAGTAGAAAAAAGACGAAGGAGAACGGAGAGAAGAACGAGAAAGAGACAAAGGAGAAGAAGGAGGAGTAGATGGTGAAGGTGGAGGAGTGGAAGAATTCGCTCTTGATTAGCTAAGATTCATCGGTTTTGAAAAAAGAAAACAATTAGACGGCCGGCGTAATCCAGCGGTAAGGCTCTTGACTAGCACTCCGAAGGTCGCGGGATCGAAACCCGGCGTGGCAAATAAATTTTATTTGATTAATTTGCGTTATTTCGCAATTTATTCATTTAAAATAATATATAGTATATTTGCGGCACGTTCCAGAGTGGAAGACACTCTCGGTATCGCCCTGGTGTAAGACCACCATTCAGAATTGAAACGTTGCTTGAAATGGCATTAGCCGTGTTTGGTAACCAGATCTGAATAGCCAGGTACTTCCCCAACTTCCTCTTCCCTATCTCCTTCCCCTCCCCACTACCTTCAGCCTCACAACATACCCCAATTGGGGATGCTATATGCCATAGTCCACTGGCTCCAGACGGGAGCAGTTGGGACTCTTGTGGGGTATTGATGTAAAAAAAAAATAGTTGAACTTACTGCCATAGATGGTGATATGTGAACCGGGGCGGGCTGTAAGAACGGGCGTCGATCCATACCTCTCTCCGGCGTTGGACAGTCTGCCATTGCCGGTGACAGGGATGCCCATTGGCTTGAAGGCAATTGGCCTGATCACCACTTTACCCTGGAAACAAATAAAATAACAGTCAGATCGGAGTTAACAGTCAATTCTCAATATCAATCTCGCTCTTTTAGTTACATGCGTTCTGAAAATTGTTTGTTTTCCTAAAGCCATAAAGTATAATTTTTCAGTAATGTCCCTAAAAAGTGTTAATTTATTGATTGTTCTAAGTACCGACTCTTCAATAGAATACAAACTTGGATTGTCTTTTATGTTTCACCGCACATTGATTGCTTGAGTGAACTTTCAAGCTTTGTTCTGCGGAAGCTAATCACTAAAATCGACAGGTGGGAAATGATTCTGTATTTTTAAATGATAAATAAAAAGAGATACTAAGGTCATCGAATCTCATGGTAAACGATATTTCAAAACAAAGTTCACGAAGGCAACCCGCAGAAATAACTCGTAAAAATGTAAGCTTACTGTTCCGTTTATTATTCACATGAATTTTTACAAATGGTTTAGGTTTTGATATCATTCAAGATTCCTTGGTTGTTTGTTTAAGATTTAAGTTTGTCGATGTCTGCATTTTTGATGATGGACACTGCGAGTTTTGGCAAATGTTTTCTCAAAAGATGACTTGATACCCCAAAAAGTCAAACAATTTGGTAAAGGCTGTCGTTATTTTGCTTAATTTACCGGTTGCAGTTGTCACAATAGACGGCCGAAAACAAATTCAAATAATTAACGACTGCGAAACAGCGCCAATATTTATGGGCGGTTCGATCCCAGTGATGTTTACCATAAAATAAAAAACTGCGACCCTCCTCGCGGTAATAAATTAAAATTGGGCTATTTGATTGTCGGTACTCTGTTTGATTAATGGCCGGTCTGACCGAAACAACTCGATCGTAACGAGATGACTGTAAAAATAGATCTAAGGAAATACAAAAAAAACTACACACAACAAGTCAATTAGACGTCTCGAAGACAGTGTTGATTTTTTAAAGATTAATCAATTACACGGACTTAGCATTGATAAAAACAAACCATATATTCATTTGCATTGGGTAGCTATAAATAATACAACAACCCTTTTATCAGATTAAACATTAATGTGAAAAGTCTTATTTACGAGTATATGTAACTGGAAATCATCAAATAATTTCGTTAGGCATTTTAATAAGAAATCCAAATTTGCTTATAAATAATTGTTTTCCTCTAGCGTCCTCTCCTCTCTCTCGGATTTTAGATGCTGTTAGGTTATCAAAACGAACAAGTTGGAGCATTTACCAAATTTCTACTCCATTGAAATCAGCGATGTTAGTAGTTAGTTTCATGGCTAAAATTCTCAAAAATGGAATTATCAGAAATCAAGAAACCACTTCTTATTTGTCACTTTGACCAGATTATTGGCAATCCCATAAAAATTGGTTAACATACATAATAAGAATACTTATTGCAATCATCTCACTTTAGTAGTCACCTGAAATCTGAAATAATCTTTTTTGTAAAGTTCTAACATATAGCTATCTTTTTTGCTAATCTATTCCGGTTCCGATTAAAAAATGAGATGGTGTAAGCAATAAGCAGCTGTAACTAAATAGTTTACTAACCCCACGACTGACTGGCAGAAAAAAACGGTTGACAAATGAGTTAAATTCAACTGATTCATCCAACCCCGATATTGTTTACAAGGTGATTAATGAAAACGATCACAAAAAGGATATTGGTTGTTAGACGAAATGCAGTTACAAGTAGTGTTGAGTACCTCATACAAGAGGCACCTCAAATGTCCCATACAAACACGTAAAATGTCCCCCCACCTCACAATATGTATTTGTACCAACTCTTTTTCTTTGTATTACTACAAATATGAAGGGGGGACAAATATGAAGGAGGGACAAACATGAGGTGTGAGGTGGTTTGTTTTGTTGGACTACATTCATGTCATGTACGGGACAAATATGAGGTGAGGTGTGAGGTGGTTGGTGTATTGGACTACATGTCATGTCACGTTGTCACGTATGGGACAAATATGAGGTGAGGTGTGAGGTGGTTGATGTATTAAGCTACATGTTATGTCACGCATAGTTTGGGACAAATGTATGAGGTGGTGAGGCGTGAAGTGTTTGTATATTCTATGACATTTTTGTGTTAGAACCGTGAGGTGGTGATGGGGTAAGCCAATTCATATATTGTGAATACCGCAGAAGCGTCCCAACTGCTCCAAAATTTTTATTTTTTATTTTTTTATTCTAAATTATTGTTAAGTGAATACCGCACAAGAGTACCAACTACTCCAAAAAAAATTTTTTTTGAAATTTTTTTTATTGTAAATTATTGTTATGTGAATACACAAAACAATAATTTATGAGCACAAGAGTCCCAACTGATCGAAAAAAAATTTGTTTTCAGAAATTTATTTTTAATGTAAATTATTGTTATGTGAATAAACAAAACAATAATTTATGAGCACAAGAGTCCCAACTGCTCCAAAAAAAATTTTTTTTTGAAAATTTTTTTTAACGAAAATATTGTTATGTGAATACACATAACAATAATTTATGAGCACCAGAGTCCCAACAGCTCCAAAAAAATTTTTTTTTTGAAAATTTTTTAATGTAAAAAATTCCAAAAAAAAAATTTTTTTTATTGTAAATTATTATTATGGGAATACACAAAACAATAATTTATGAGCACAAGAGTTCCAACTGCTCCAAAAAAAATAATTTTTGAAATTTTTTTTATTGTAAATTATTGTTATTTGAATAAATTATGAGCACAATAGTCCCAACTGCTTAATTTTTTTTTTTTATTCTAAATATTTTTTATTGTAAATTATGTATTGATAAGTGAATACCGCACAACAGTACCAACTGTGCCAAAAAAAATTTTTTTTAATATATTTTTATTTTAAATTATTGTTATATGTTATGTAAATACCGCACAAGAGTCCCAACAGCTCCCAAGGGAGGGAGGATGAGGCAGTGTTGAGATGAGGTGGAGAGGTTGCTGAGGAGGGGGAGGGATAAGAGGGGGGGTGCAGGGGGGGGGGGGATCAGAGGGGGGGGTGCAGGGAGGGGATCAGAGGTGGTGAAGGTGGGGAGGGGGTAGGCCTTTTTTATATCCATTTTTCGTATTACAAAAATAACAGACACGGGAGGCGGTTATGGGTACCGCCACCCCGGTATTTATTAGAAAACCAACACCTCTGAACCAAGAAAATCAAGCTGAAGGAAAAACCAGCCACCCTCCCCCCCCCCCCCCCCCCCCCCGTAAGCGAAAATATTTTGTAACACCTCACCTCAAATGAGGTGGGACACCTCAACACCTCATTCCAATATTTGAGTACCTCATACAAACTCATCCTGATATCGTGTCCTACCCAACACTAGTTACAAGCAGATATTTTTTTGACGCCAAAATATCGATTAAACACTTCAAAGATAGTGGACAAAATCTCGTTGATCGTAAGTAGGTTTTTACTTTACGTATAAGTAGGTAATATGAAAGAAAGTTTAACTAGGAAGTGAGAAGTATGTACCACGATATCGTTACAAAACTGTGCTTCCATTAATAATTCAGGGTCGACATAGAAGGGATCGAAAGAATCTGTCAAACTGACCTTGAAAGAAAAGACGAAGATGAAATTAAGGTGTGTAAACATGGAATACTCCCAAATCATTTCATTACATCATAATATTACATTGAAACGCCCATGTGCGTAATGCTTGATGATACAATCCCACTGATTCATTCTCACATAGTGACAAATGAATACCTACACTGACTATGTAAATACAACACAACAAATACTGACTAAATACAACATATTATTTTAATTATTAACACGTAAAAACATGATTGGTGAGTTCGATGACTGCTGTTAAATTACCTCATAAAGAATATAATTATTACTTAGAAACATTTGCAAAACAAACGCAAAATTCGGCATGAATTTAAAAACAAATTCTGCCATCGTCGATAAAAAATATCGTAAATTCTATTATTTTATTACCGCGGCATTCATCTATAAAATCAATAATAGTATACAAAAAATAACACTAAAATTTATATCCGGCCTCTAACACTGTTTTTAGTGCCTGCGTGTTTAATGATTTTATTTATTAGCACCAAACTAGCGTAACAGCTATCAATACTACTAATGATTCTTGACTGATCAAGTTATAAAATTAAATCAAATACAAATAAAATTGGACATTTTGAACCATTTTAGACCCCTATTCTCAAAGTACTGGCAACTGACAGGTCAAGACTAAAATCCAAACCAATTCTAAAAAACGATATTTTTAAGCGATGAAAGTTGCTGAAAAATTAGTCTCAATGAGAAAACAAAACTGGTCGATTCAAATACTGAAGAAATAAAAGCCACGACGAATACTGGCCACGAAATAAATCATGAATATAAAAGATATTGAAAATACGATAATATCAGTGTTGGCACAAATATGATTTTGAGAATGCGTTTATCATCTGCGTCATCAGATGGGTGCATCTTGTTTTATTGGGGGCGCCATCGACGGTGGGTATCCGTTAATTCGTACAGCAAAACCTTTTGTTTAAACAGAACAGGTTCCTTGGCACTGCAGGTACGAAACCAGCAATTCGTGATCTTCGCCTACATTTTATATAGGGAAGCTTGGACATCTGTAATTAATGAGGACATCCCGTTTTATTAAGGTCAATGAAAATGGGACAACCGTTAATTTTCACGTGGCGCGTGTTCAAACCTTTTGTTATTAAAGTTGTTGGGCGAGTTTTGGAACTTTGACCATTCAGTCGAAACCTGAAGCGAATAATTGATCTTGAATATTTTTTTTTTGCTTGACTTGAACAACCACATTGCAACGTCATTCACTTAAAAGAGTTCACAAAGTGTCTGGAAGAATTTTTAAAATAACTATTTATGAACCTAAATCCCTTAACCTTGATCTGGAACTAAGAATTTTAAGAATTTTAGTGGTTTGTTGTTATGATTTATCTATTGTTATGTATGAAAATGAAATCTGGACACTAAACCAAGTTACTGCTACGAAAGAAAGAACCCATTGAAGTGTGAATATAGATGTTATAGATCCTGCCGAAATATGATCTGGATCGACAGGAGGGTTAATCTCCATTGAGAGGTTTCCAAAATTACGAAATTGTACTTGAACTAAAAACATAAAGGCTTCAATTTCTTTGCCTAATTGTGGGGAGTAACACACACGAGATTATGCAAATTATGATCCAGGGGAAGATTGACAAAAATAAGTGATACGTGATGAAGAATCCATTAACCCGTTTAATCACAGGAGACCCAAGTTGTCCCAAAACATCATATGCCGTTATAATGACAGGAGACCCAGATTGTCCCAGAGCGACCGTGCATTATTAAAAGTTAGATATCTCTCTTTCTGGAATGCGAATATTTGTGATTTCTTTTATGTTAGATACGGAAAGAAATAATGCTTCTCATTGTCTTAGAATTATATGAACTAGGTTGTTCAGATATTTTACAAACCTGATCAAAAGCGACGGTTAAATTTTGCGCCTATTTGTGACGTAACCCAGATTTAATTTTAAAATAAAAGTGTATGAAAGTGATAAAAAGTGAGGTGGCTGTTTTATTACAAATTTTATTTAGAAAAGGAATCTGAATTTAAAATTTGAAGTTTATTCTATTTTAATTACTTTAATTCAAATATTCGCAGGTATGCATTTTTTCGCCAATTTACATTTCCAATATTAAAATTTTAATATTTAGAAACAAAAATTATGATTTCTAATAAACATATCGGAAAGATTATTTAATCAAAATTTTAGAACAATTTTTATTTTTGCAAAAGCGTTAAAAAAAACAATAAATAGGAACATTTAAAATGCATGAGAAGAACCAGGAATTTTGCGCGCAAACCTTAACAGGCAAAAGTTTACAGAAAATTATTTTCTTTTTATTCGAAGGGTTAAGACAAGACAGAAGAACCAGAAAGAAGCTAATATAGGATCCATCTATTCAATTTTGAATCATCAGAAACGTTGAAGGCTCTGTGTTTTCATTGTAGTCTACAATGAAGCCTCCGTTAGTGTTTCCACAATTTTAAATGTATTTTCAACCTAGTACAACATGTTTCAAAAGAGGGACAAAGCTGACCTAGGCGGCAGGTCAGTAGTAATAAGAATAAATCTCGGTGTTAGCGGAAATCGAGAATCTTCAATATTACCGTTTAGTTGCAGCACCGTATAAGTATGCAATGCATGGCACCTAGTACCTAGTAGAGGCTGGTGGCTATATCGGCTGTCATCGAGCGTGTCCAGCAACGTGTTTTACCGACCACCGCGGAGGTAAATTTATGGCCACTTGCTACGGTTTACACGGGTGATAATAATTCACCGGTCTAGATTCTGGATAGAAAATCTGGACTTCGTGAGAGCAATCAACAAAGTCCGTAAAGAATTACCGAGGCGGTAAAAAACGTTCTGATCTATGAGACCACTTAACAAATGAACTAATGAGGAAATCGCCTCAACTTTTGTACAGCATTCATCGTCCAACTTACGTTAATGCCAGGTTTTTTGTTTTGTTGTGAGAAAACATTTTTACAGTTGAATAATTTTTGAATTATTGGTTGATTTGTCGGCTTAGAATAAATAGCCACTTTGGGTTATCTCACTAAATAGGCTCATTCCATTGACAGAGTCAAGTCCCTAGTAAAATTTACTTGGATTTTTGTTGACTATTCAGCTGGTCTTCGCGGGTGTTTTAAGCCTTCTTCCGAATAGTATATTAATAACCTCTTGCGAAAGGGGATGTAGTATTAACCCTCTTAACGCATAGTGGTACAAAAATGAGAGAAGGTGTGTTTAACTTAATAATATAATATGTTTTTGACCGCCCAGGAGGTGTTAACTCTAAAAAAACCCGACTGTGTTTCCATCACTAACCCATTTAGCTCACATTAATTAGCATATTGTGCAAGTGCGTTTGATTATTCCAAATCAAAACCAGTTGTTGGTAGTACTCGTCTCTTGTGAGATGTGCCTGTTTGTTGTCTGTGTGGAAGATGGTGGTCCACTCGGATGCTGCGGCAGATGTAGGACGGGCCACAGTGATCTGCTCGGTACTCGCTGCAGCCACTACCTGTTATTGTGTCCGTCTGTTTTGGCCGGGTGTGTGCTACATTGAATTCTACAAATGGCCAACTAAATGATGAGCATCAGATTTAAACTATTCTTTATTGAGGCGCATGCTATATATAATATACAACCATACATGTCCAATCCTTGGAAGAGTTTGGACTAGAAACACCACTACTTTTGCTGTAGTGAAGTCAGCTAGCACTTGTCCACTGACCGATCAATTAGAAATATTATTTTCATTGCATGCTTTTGATAATGTTTAATTTTACTTCTTTCCTAATCAATATATAAATATTATAAAAGAAAGTCCAAAAAAAAAATGCGGCACGCAAAAACTCGGAAACTAGTCCCGGTACGATCAAGGGAGATTTATGGTGTGGTAGATCTCTGTCCTCCCTCCAGGATGACGGTTCCCGTTTTTACCTAAAGGGTGTGCTTCTGAAGATAAAAGGGCTGGAAGTTTCGCCGTCTTGAAATTTCTAAAACAGTCTTCCGGAAAGTTCTAGGAGGTTCGATATAGCTCTAGAAAGTTCTGGAAGGAGTAGTGGAGTATGTCATGGAGTTTTCGGGAAAGGGAACCGGGAAAATCATTGTGGAACATTCCAGAACACTCTCGAATGTTGTCCTGAGCTAAGTCGGGTAACCCAGCTAGTGTTATATAGAACGTTCCTCCCAGGACAAGATTTTATTTTTTTCTAGCGTAAACCTAATTGTAAAATTTGTGAAGCTGAAAGTATCATAGCCCATCTAAATCAATTTCCTTCGTAACATATTATTTTTTGTTGACAAATAATTAGTGGGATGACCAGATTTACCTTTCGAATGAACAACGTTAGTAAACATTAAAAATCTTTAATTTCAGATTTAGTTCGACCAAACAAAAGAAAAATACGTTTCAAATAAATAATTATTAAAAAAATAATGTTGGTACCTCTACTTTATCGCTTGTCTGATACGATTTATTAATAATTTCATTAATGCATTACGCAGGAATATCACTACATCACGCATGCACCGACAGCCGAAATTATACAATTGTTTATGGTTTTGAAACGTCAAAATCATACGAAATCGTTTTAAAAAACTGATAAACACATTTTAGCCAATGGTTGATTTGTTATTCGTCGATTATATGGATGCAAGCTTATCTAGGGAGCGTACGGAGCTGTATAAACTAACAATATTTTAGTCGAATACTGTCAAACGATTTTGGCAATCGTGATATGAGGTGTCGACAAATTACCGATATGCTTAATGAAAACCTTGCGAAAATGCTCACGGCCCTTGGGGCCCTGAAATGACCGATTTTTTAATAAAATGATACACTTCACGAGTCATGATTCCTTGGAACAGACCATATGCACGTGAACGTATCCCCTTGATCTTGACATCGGAAGCAGTACTACATACAGACGTCGAGATCCACAATCTCCCCTCACCCCTCCTTCCCCTCCCCACCCCGCACCTGAGCCGGTGGGCTCGTATGGAATACAGGTAAGGTGTACATATTACAGGTGACCCCAATTGCCAACAGGTTTTTTCATGTGGACCGCTCATCTTGCACGGGCTCTCCTACCGGCTAGAACTGTGTTATTCAAATGTATATTGTGTTATTTGCAAACTGGAGAATGATTGTATGGATTTCATATAAACTCGAATATTAATTTAGACAATATTAACCACTCTAAAAAAAGATTAAAAAATCGGTTGCATCTGAGAATTGAACCAAATACCTCTACCTTGCTTGGGCATTGCTTTGATCTCTGAGCTAATTCGACCATGTCAACATCCGCCTTTTTAACTCTATCATACTTCGACTAAGATCGGGGGGGGGGGCGGATGTGGGTACCGCCGCGGCCGCCCCGGGAACCGTTTATTGGATTACCAATACCTGAGGTGACCTATGACAATAGGTCACCTCAGGTGATTCGCTATGTTTGGTGAATTAGCAGAGGTCCCGGGTCATAAAACCTCAAAATGATGAAAAAATGCCATTTGGCGCAAAAAACATCCAAATGGTTACAAACGGCCATCTAGTGCTAAAATCGTCAAAAATCCTCAAAACGCTGAAAAATTACCATTTGGCACCAAAAACTTCCAAAAGGGTTATAAACTGCCATCTAGCGCTAAAATCATCAAAAAACTCAAAATGCTGAAAAACTCAATTTGCCATTTAGCGCCTAAAACGTCCCAAATGGTTATAAACTGCGATCTAGCGCTAAAATCATCAAAAATCCACAAAATGCTGAAAAATTGTCATTTAGCGCCAAAAACGTCCAAAATGGTTCAACTGCCATCTAGCGCTAAAATCGTCAAAAAACCTCGAAATGCCGATAAATTGCCATTTAGCGCAAAAATCGTCCAAAATGGTTACAAACGGCCATCTACGAGTTAAATCGTCAAAAATCCCCAAAATGCGGAAAAATTACCATTTGACGCAAAAATCGTCCAAAATGTTTACAAACGGCTATCTTGCGCTAAAATCGTCAAAAATCCACAAAATGCTGAAAATTTGTCATTTAGCGCCAAAAACGTCTAACATGGTTATAAATTGGCATCTAGCGCTAAAATTGTCTTTGACAGCTAATGTGGCAGCAATCTAAGGTTTTGGCAGCGAATGTGTTTGCCCAACGACTGCGTGGCGGGCCGGATCGGGAGAGACTTGTTGAGGGAGACCTACCCTAGATGTCTCCAGCCGGACTCTCGATCCACCGCCTTGCGCCGCGAGAGACAGAGAGAGAGAAAGAAACAAAATAATGTAAAAATTAATCAATTTTCCGTTTAACGAGTACAATGATATTGTGGTTCCATGGCAACTCAGAATGAACTCTACTCAACACCTCTTTGAGAAGTCATGAAAAAAATAATTTTAAAATAGACCATAACCCTAACTTAACGTAACCTATGTATATTTTTTTATATATATTTTTTCACTTTTATTGACTTTTCAAAGGAGGATCTGAGTTGGTTTCATTCCGAGTTGTCCGGTCACCGATATTGTGCATATAAAATAATTATTCTAAGCAATGTCATTTGTTGTTACAGTCCCTAAATTTTAATCCCTAAGTTTTTAACCTCTGATTTTCAAGTTTAGCACGTGCCAACCATCAGAGTAAATTATAATTTATAATTCTTATTATTAACGATGCAAAGACACCACCCACTCATAAAAACCATAAATAATAACATGCTGATCTTGATTCGAAATCGATTATTATCAAATGCCAAAATAGATACGCCCAACAATTTTTAAATAAATTAAAGACAATCCCTCAACTTGTCGTAAAACGTAAGATACATGAATTAAAATCATCAACTCCCCGTATATTTTCGCAATAGAACACTAAATTTCACAATACATTTTTAGCAAAACCCTTCAGAATTACCGAGAAGTAACCTGAAAGTACGATCGAAAATTAATACAAGAGTGTGGAACGTAACGGGAGCATCTTCTATCCTTTTCCTATATTCCTCTTACTCTTCTCCTCACCTAAAATTAACTTTAAGATATAATTACATTCAACTCAAAAGCAAATTTTAACATAGGAGACTTTTTGGCTTGACTTCATTTAACGTAAAGTTTATTTTATTTATTTTTTATTTTTTTTATTATTCATCTTTATTAGTTTTGAGTTACAATTTGTTTTATTCTATGCTTGTCTCACTAGGAGAACCTGTGTTGAGAGCAGGCGCTTAGCATGAGCAGTTTATAATAATAACACATACAAAGTACAAATAATAACACAATATTACAAGTAACAGTTAATCATCAACGTAAAATTGAAAAAATAAATACTTATAAGTTAGTTTTGATATAATCTTTGATGTTGGATCTATTTTGGCTGGTAATCCAGGACTTGGTATCAGATTTATATTTAAGATACATTGTGTTATGTCTAATTGCCAGTGGAAGTGTATTATATAGTTTTGTTGCAAAGTATCTAAAATTTCTTTGGCCAAAGGTTGTTTTAGCAGAAGGGATAAGTAGGAGATTATGCCCTTTGGTTCTAGTATCGCGAGCAGTTTGGACATTTAAATATATAGACAAAGTAAATATATTTCTCTCCACATTTTATAATAATAATAATAAATCTTTATTCCAGGATGTGGGGAGGATAGTGCACTCCCACACGTCCCATATAGTTATACATATTTATATATTTATACAGTAAAGATATAAGAACATAAATAGAAAATAAAAATTAAAAAAATAATAGTAATAAAAATTAATAATAACAAAAATAAATAATCAATTATTATGCAGGGCGTGATCTTGAATGCGCTCGGGCCCATCGCTCACTCAGGAGTGGAGCTTGGTGCTGGAAGGCTGCGGTCACCAACGTGTTGTCGGAGGCCATTAGCCGCATCCTGGCTCCAGTGAACCGGTGTCTCATCAGACTGGCGAATCCATGGAGTCCTAATTCTGTGAACATTGTTGAAGCGCTGCTATACCTTCTGAATCCAAATATGATTCTGCACGCATCATTATATTGGATTCGCCGCGGAGACGTTCCATTGAGCTTACTCGGTATTGACACCATGTTTCACATGTATACAGGCTAGTGCAGAATGCATTAAATAATGTTTTTTTAACATTATTGCTGCATCGGAAGAATCTTCGGGCAATCATATTTAACAAAACACTGATACTTCTCCTCTGTCGTTCAATATCACCATCATCCGAGAGGTCTTCAGTGATGATGTGCCCCAAGTATTTTACATTCGTGGATGTGCTTATGGTTTCCTCGTTAAGTTGTACGGGGAGCATCTTCTCGGGATTTTTTCCATGGTGGAATGCAATTAGCTCCGTTTTCTTGGGGTTGTACATCATGTTGTGGTTATTTGCGTATTCCTCACAGATTTTTAGTAATATTCTCAACCCCTTGATCGACGGAGCTAGGAGAATCATGTCGTCCGCATAGCTAATGTGATTTAGGCACAGATTATTGATACGACAGCCCGCTCTGGTGTCCAGGCGATTTGATAATTCGTCCATGTATAATACATTAAACAGGATTGGGGACATACACCCTCCTTGCCTTACTCCTGATCGCAAGTATATCGGTTTATGTATAAGCGGTTTATCTCTTGCAAATAAATAAATAAATGAGAACCGGATAGTAATGCTAATAATTAAGAAGATTACCAATGAATCAAATTGGCAATTCGAGATATTGGTTTTATGTCTAGCGCCGTTGACGACCTTTGTCACGAGTCATCAAACCATTTGATATAAAAATAATTAAAAAATAACAATCAAAGTAACAAATAAACTTAACGACCGGCAATCATGTTGGGTTTATTGTTTGAATGATGGATATTATGAACACATTTGAATAGGTTTTTAATCATCGGTATAAATAATGGTCATGTGGTTTTAATTACTGAGATGAAACTGGTAATAACCGTACAACTTTCGTAACACATCGCCGGTTGAAGGCTTTGTAATATTCCGTAATGGTAATGACCTAGAAAAACAGACACAAGAATGACTTTATTCAGAAAGGAAATATATGCTCAGTTTGATTTCCTTCCTAGTTACGGTCCTTTAAAAATTTCAAAGAAAACAACAATTATGTAGATGGGTTTTTGTATTAATGCTTTAAGAAAACGTTAACTTCCACTGCAAGCTTTTTAAAAAAGCACAAATAACATTCATCTAAAAAAATAAGTAGATTTTCAGCGTTTCCAATTTGTATCAACAAGTTGACATTGTGAACTTTTCGTAAAAGGCGGATCAAAGCACTTGGCGGGATTTTTTGCCGACATCTTTCACGCAACTGGACACTACAACGTGAGTTTACGTACTACCATGTTCCTGCGATGCTCGTTCAGGTCAGGGGACCCCCTCTACCACTCAGTGCTGCCAACCAAACCCAAAAAACCAAAAACACATCCCGTTATTACTTTGTGAACATCTCTAGTACACTAACTTAACATTACAAAACGATAAGCGAACATAACGTGAAACTAGGGTTGCCATCTCTTAAATTTGGCAACCAGGACAAGACGTGTGAAAACCCCGGATTTTAAGGCCCAGAACCCGGATATGTCAACAGGTTTTTTTAAACATAGTCAGTGTAACAAAAAACAGTAGAAAATGTCATAAATCACGTTTTATTTATTTTCAAATTAAATTTAGTCATCTTTTATCATCATTTTAAAAGTACCTAACAAAACAGAATCTTATTACAGTTTGTTACAAATTGTTTTAATAATCAGTTAGAATTTTTTTATACTTAAAATAAAACACAAATTATCAATATACTCTGTTATGAAAACAAAACCTTATTAAAATATTAAGCCTAGCAAAATTCAATAAAACTTTTAAACAAAAATCTTAAAAGTACTGAGACCATTTTAGTATTCAGTCTTACAATTTTTGAGGTAACTCTTTTAACTCAATAATAATTATATCTTTAAATTTTTAGCCATTTAAACAACAAAATATCTCTTAACATAATATAAACTTAATTCAGTCTTCTTAAATCTTAAGCAACAAAACTGAAACTTTTCAAAGTTTAGACTTACTGTAATGTGAGTTACATTATTAATTTTTTTAAGCATAAAATAACCAAAACTATACTCATTTAATCAACAACCATATTGTAAATTTCTTTAACGCAATAAAAACATCATAACTCTACAAAAATGAAAAGAAATTATTGCACTCATAAGTACATTATTTGATTATCTAGCTATTATAGTTTTTTCCTCAGCCTCTCGCCTTTTCTACTTTTCATTTTTTTTGTATTTATCACTCTTTCCGATAGGTTTAGAATATCTTCCCTTTTTAAAAGGAATTTGTAAAAATCAATGCAGCTGTATTCTTGGAAATTGAATTTAATTTTAATTTAAGCTAAATGAAACAATGTTACTTTGTTTGAATCACTTTCATATTTGTTTAAAGCCGACCGGTTTCAGAACGACCGTTCCTTCCTCAGGGCAAACGTATACGTGTGACGTTAAATTTTAAGACTTAAAATTTTTTTTAAACCCAGACATCAAATGAAACCCCGCCGGGACGCTCCCCGGACGCCCTCTAAACTAGGACAAATCCGGGGAAACCCGGACGGATGGCAACCCTACGTGATACTAAGTGTTGAAGTAGGGGTGGGGGAGTGACCAGACATTAGTGAAGAGTGGGAGGGGAGACAGAACGGACGGTGAAAGGGAACATGTCTGAGATGGGACTGTAGGATAATGTTTATTAATAATGGATTCATTATTATGTAATATATTATGTTAAAATATGTGTAATATATTATACTACTTTAGAATCGCTGGACGTGACAGAAAAAATTGCTTCGCTAATAGACAATTTGGTTTTGGAACGCCATAAGTGGAGCATTAAAAACAACATTATGTGCTAAAGAAATAAAATAATTCAAGAAAAAAAGTACAATAGCAGGGAAGAAAACACGGGCGAAGCCGGGTGCGAATGCAACATTGTGTGGATTATGAATTACTTTAGAAAAAGCAGTTTCTACGAACATGTGTACCCACACAGGTAATTCAACGTATTATTTATTTCATTTAGATGCGTAATATAATACGCTAGTATTTATTTGCATATAACTAATCTTCAATCAGTTAATTTCACAGAGCCACGATACCATGTGGTCGCTAGGAAAATAAAATATTTAGAATAATTAGTTAATTTATTTATAAGTCTTTTTATATCTGGGAAATAACTCACGCAGGCTGTACTTTCACTATATTTGAAAAAAAAATACAAGTTTGCAGTTCACAGACGGTAGAAGTGAAACCTTCAGAAAATTAAATATATTACAAGACAAGAATGGGGAGGCTACAAAGCACCGCACAAGGGAGAGACCGATTATTCTATCCCATTCTCTCGCAGGCTAAATCCTATAGATGTTTGCGTTTGTCTATTTTTAGTGTCGCTAATTTTTGTTTCATCGAGTTTCAAATCACAACGGCGGTAAAGATGGTTTAACTTCAAAAAAACTGATTTGTAATTTGAAAAATAAAATGAACGTGGATATACAAATATTTTAAATGTAAATACCACACAAAGTCCCAACTGCTACGTCTGGAGCCTGTGAGACTGGCATTCCCAATTGGAGGATGTTTATGAGGCTGAATGTACTGGGGATGGGAAGGACATGGGAAAGAGGAAGGCGGCGAAGTACTTGGCTATTAAGATCTGCAACATTTTAATTCCGAATGGTGTTCTTACACCAGGGCTATACTGATAGTATCTTCCACTCTAGAACGTGCCGCAAATAAACTTTTTTTTTTGTAAATGAATAATTGTGAAATAACACAAATTAATCAAATAAAATGCCGGAATTTGAACCCGCGACATTCGGACGGCTAGTTGAGACTCGGAGGATATCAATGCATGTGTTTAGTTAATTTAAAACACGACAGAAAACAACTGCGCTCAGTGTAATAAAAATTGAACATTGTCAATGAATACGAACATGCTTTTGATGATCGCGATGTGACCATATAACTCGATGAATTCCTTGTATATATAAGAACGCACGGTAAACAAAACATCGATAAATGCACGAAGAAAATCTATTTATTGATTAGAAAAGTGTTTTTTTTTTTTTAAAGAAAGACAAACATTCCCGGGTTACGAATAACCCAACAATGTTTGAAAATCTCCTACTACCACCACAGAAAGCCGAAAATGTTGCTTGTGTTGTGATGGAGGACTTAGCCAGCCGAGGAATTGAACACGCGACGCCCGGATGGGATCCAAGCGCTATGTCCACTCAACCACTGACCATATTATTTCTCTTGTATCTGTCGTTTTGACTGTGAATTATTCCTGAACAAACCCAGCATTATTTCCAACGCCTACAATGTAGACAATATTGAAAGATAACCGATTATATTGTAACAAAAATGTGAAATTCAATACCACGCCTTATTTAACAGATTTTTATTGTGTATATTTTAATATATTTTATTACACGTTAGTTTGTAAATAATATTAAAGAATAATAGCTTACATTCTCCTTCGTATATCCGTGCGCAATGTCAATGAATGCGTAGTTTGCGTTGAGTTAAATATTGTTTGAATGTCATGGCATTCTACAAACGGGAAATCTGAAGTTGAAGGTATGGAGATTCAATCAGACGACAAGTGTTCAATACAAACACAACACAATTACAATAAATTTCAAATATGTTTACAAAGAAACAATAATCTCTACATATTATAAATTAAAGTCGTCCGCCGCGTCTGTTAGTCTGTTCGCGATAAACTCAAAACTACTGAACGGATTTTCATGCGGTTTTCATCAATAGATAGAGTAATTAGTCAAGATTTTGTGTAAATTGGTTGAAATATATTATAATACATAAAACAAAGTCAGGTTAGTTACACGATTTACAACTCGAGAACGGCTGGACCGATTTTTATGATCTTTGGTTTGTTGGATTTATCTCCACCCGAATGGCAGAATAGCTATTAAAACATCGAAAAAATTCACGAAAAAAATAATTATGAAGAAAATTATTTTCCTCATACATATTGTATGGAACGAATTCTCATCTTTTGAAAGAGCTGCAGCAATATTATGATAAGTATAATAGGTAATAGGTATTGAGTGTTGAGTGAATTCCAAAAATTCCAAAATGTCAATGCGCTGATTGTTTTGCTTTTGTTCTTAAACTTATGATGTTGCTCTTCTTTCTTACACACTAAATACGGACATTCGAAAATGGGACAAACGGTGACCGTATATCTGCACCCCTCCATAGTAAAAACTCTGTAATTATATTTATTTATTTATTTTATTTATAACATTACATTTGATACATTTGTATGGCAAAAATAACATAATAATAACATTGAAAAATAACTATAAAATGTGTACAAGTGTTATTATGTCTTGTGGGTCGATATTAGTTCCTAGCTAGGCATATTGCCCGTTCTAAGGAACCAAATGCTGGTGAGAATGCAAAAAAAAAAAAAAAATTTAACAAAATGTTCATTTTAATTTTTTAAATTAAATATACATCAATAAAAATGCCTGAAAATTTATTCTGTAACAAAAAAAGAAAAAGAAAAGAAAAATGTTTTTTTATTTTTTATTTAAATAATATACGTACTGAATATTTACTATATGTGCCGTTAATAGGCCATGTAAAATTTTAAGTGACATTATTTAATAGTTATTAAATGAAAGAACACACTTTGTAAAACACCACTTTTTATTATAATTGATATTTAAAAGCCAACCAGGTTTCGCTCGATCTCGAGCTTCATCAGGGCTATTATAACAACTAAAGTTAATTATCTACAGACATACATATATAAAAGACATTAACAGGATGAGTGAAAGAGCTAGCAATATTATAGGCAACACCCTATTGGTGCCAGAAAGTGAAGCAAATTGACAAGAGGGAGACAACAATAATTACAGGATGAGTAAGTAAAGGGGGGGGAGGGAGAGGGAAGGAGTTGTTTAAGGAGAGTTTAGCGGAATAAATTAAAAATGGGACTATCAGATAAATTGATTTGGTTATTAATAATATTTGATTTATTATTAACGGCTTTTTTTATTTCGAGGGCTTCTAGATTGTTTAACCTAATTCCGATTCCATTTTTATGTAATATTTTAGTCCCGGAGGTTTTATCGAATGAGTGGTTAGTTTCTAGTAGATGGTTTGCAAATTCTGAAAAAGCATTACTATTTAAACATCTTAGATGTTCTTTAATTCTTATGTTTACATTTCGGGCCGTTTTTCCAATGTAAAATGCAGAGCAATCATTACAACTTAGTTTATATACGCCAGAGTGGCTAAATTTATCATCAATATCTTTAGTGTTAATTAAATATTTACCTAAGTTGTTATTGGTGTAAAAGGCGGGTTTTATTTCCGGAGGGAATTTTTTTACGCTTAACGAAGAAAAGTTATTCGTAAACAGTACTTTACGCCATTGGAATTGGTGATTAGTATTTATATTATTATTAGGATTATTAAAAAGAAATTTATTTGATGCTACTTGTTTCAACTTTTTATTAAGAATATTATCTACTAGTTTTGTCTCATACCCGTTATTTATAGCAATTTGTTTAATTATGGATAATTCCTTATTAAAGTTATTATTATTTAATGGTACTGTAATCAATCGATGTATCATGGAGTGGAAGGCAGGATGTTTGTGGGATATGGGGTGGTTGGATGAATTATGAATGGTAGTATCAGTATAGGTAGGTTTACGGTATATATCGAAATCAATTTTATTATTAGTGATACTTAAAGTTAGGTCGAGAAAATTCAAGGTTGAGTTAATACCTATTTCTAAAGTAAATTGAATTTGTTTGTGAAAGGAATTTATTATTTTAAGAAAAGAGTTTAATTGCCTGTCGGTACCTGATTAATTTATTCCGCTAAACTCTCCTTAAACAACTCCTTCCCTCTCCCTCCCTTCCTTTACTTACTCATCCTGTAATTATTGTTGTCTCCCTCTTGTCAATTTGCTTCACTTTCTGGCACCAATAGGGTGTTGCCTATAATATTGCTAGCTCTTTCACTCATCCTGTTAATGTCTTTTATATATATGTATGTCTGTAGATAATTAACTTTAGTTGTTATAATAGCCCTGATGAAGCTCGAGATCGAGCGAAACCTGGTTGGCTTTTAAATATCAATTATAATAAAAAGTGGTGTTTTACAAAGTGTGTTCTTTCATTTAATATATAATGTCACACCACAAAGTGTTTGCTTCCTTCGATAAAATAATATTTAATAGTTCTTCAGATTCCACCCTACCTAAGCCAATCAACCATTTTGTTATTATTGAACTGACGTGGGACATTTTGCAAGCTTTAATATTTAATTCTAGGGGAATTTTATTATATATTTTTGGTCCAAGATATGTACATGTTTTTTGATACTTTGCCGTATTGCTCCCTGGGACCACAAGATCCTTTCTGTTGTGACTTCTTGTGATATATTTGTGATCAATTTTTTGAATATTATCTAGATTTTTATGTACGTGGATAATAATCCTTTTTCTATAGTTTTGACGAATATCAAGTACATAAAAGTTTTTATATTTTTTATATGTAATAAATCTACCTCACATGCATAAAGAAAATGAAATGCATTTCCCGTAAGTAAGTGGAAAAGTAAGAAAATCACAAAAAATATAAATCCGTACACAACGCCATCTCTGATACTGACAAAAACAAAACACAGACAGTTGTGCATCGATAATAGCTTTATTGAGTAATTATTAACTGAATTTAATTCGTAAATAAGTTAACACAACAGTTATTGATTCTGACGCGGTTAGAAGTTCGCCGGGTCAGCTAGTAATACATAAAGGAGAATGTTTGTAACGAACGGGTTAAAAACCGAGCGGTGTGGATTTGATTTGTATGCAAATGTACAGTTTTATGCCGAGGTTGAAGATCACTGTCTACATTTTATTTCGAAAACTCTGTGTAAAGCCCGGGCGTCGCCGGGGACTTCAGCTAGTATATAATAATACCTATAGGTTAACTCGTTCTGCTCCCTAGCACAGTAGATCGATAAGGATTGATAGGATAAATTTCGGTAACTTCTCATCGATCCCTAGGACAACTGCAGATCGCTAACGTACAAACAACAGTTGACGTCGAATATATTAAGAACACTTGGTCGTTATGAACTATTACTTATTCGTTGGGGATCTGCAGTAATGCTAGAGGACGATGAGAAATTTCCGAAAGTTATCTCATTAATCATTATTAATCGATCGACCATGCTAGAGGCCCTGGTCGCGTTGAGTTGACGTGTTGTAATATGGAGTAGACAAAAAATAAATTTATTTGATATATCGAAAAATAAATTGAAATTTTTTTTACACACATGAGACTTTGAGGAAAAAAATCCTTAGGATCTTTGGGGATGCTGTGCGGAAGGCCTTTCTAGGGAAAGGAGGAGGGGAAGTTCTAGGAAGGAAAAAAAGGTATGAAAGGGGGTTGGAATCGGGGGTCAAAGTGTCCAGCCGAGCGATTCTCTATCTTTTGTGAGATCTAGATAGATCTCGGGCGAGATCTCCTGTCAGATTTGTGTGATTTTCTTTGTGAGATCTCGCCCGATATCTATCTCGATCGATATAGATCTCTGGTCAGATTTTTGTGAATTTCTATGGCTGTTAAATGAATAAATAATCAGGCTTGCAGGAATTCGTGTTTAAAACTACCTAAACTAAAATACGTGACAGTGGAGGTAATCCACCTCTTACCCGTCCTGGTATAAGTAACTGATGGTTACTCCTTCAAGGCTCTCGCAAGATTCTAATTTTTTTTGTTAAACGAAGCTACATTTATTTATTTTGAACGAATCTAAACCTCCAGTGTCCATGCATACGTTGTTAGTAAGCAGTATGCAAGTGCTTAACATGAAAACAAAATGCACAAAATAGGTTAGTAAAATAAAATAAATATTAGAGTATATATTTTATAATATTAATAATATTATAAAATACGTGACAGCTCACAGCTGAAATTCTGACATCGGCCCATAGAAAAAGCAAATAACCGCCAAAGAAAATCACACAAATCTGACAGGAGATCTCGCCGGAGATCTAACTCAATCTCACAAAAGATAGAGAATCGCTCGGTGGGAAAGAGTCCAGCTGGAGAGGTTTAGGTTAGATATCCCTCAACCAGTCTCTCCGACCCTCTAAGCAGTAGGCCGCTAAAAGAATTCGCTGCCAAGACCTCAACCTCACCCCGTAAACCCGGGTACTCCTACTAAACCACCAAATGCAGCGAACCACTCGGGGTGACCTACAGCAGGGGTATTCTTTGTTTCTCTACAATGACAATTTTTGGACTACTTTCAGATTAGCGCAGAAGAAGAGCGTTAGAAAGGCTTAATATTAATAGGATAAAAGTACATCCTTTGCAGAGGAAATACCACTAGCAATTATTTAGTTAGTGAATCTTAAATATCAATTAAAATACAAAGTGATTAAATTAGAATCGTAACGAACGACGAAATGCATATTTATTAATGCATAAGTGGGCTGAAAAGAGAATCTGGTAGTGAAAACACCTGATATAACAGAGTTAAACTACTGTTCGTATTGAAAAACAGCTGACGGAATATAGTGTCGAATAATATCCAATTTCATACCGACATTACGTAATAATAACTTAAATCATGGCTGAAAATGAGCAATTACTTATATGTGTGCTTGATAAAATACAAAAACAATGTAAATTAAAAAAAAATGGCTACGAAGATTCATGGACATTTTCACCAGTCAATCCGCTAACTACAACGTTCAAATCTCATAATTATATTTCAATCCATATATCAATACGATATTGACCCTATCCGTCATCCATCGTAAGTTATCAACATTTGCGAGCACGGTCAACTTTAAAAAACCGACGATTGATAAATTTTAGCGCGGTTCCCCATAGCATCAGGTACCTAAGTTTCAGTTAACTGTCAATATACACATACTTTTTTAATATTGTCGTTCGCCGTGCAAAATTACTGGTTTATTTAATAAACGGATTGAACTAACGAAGCTCTTAGAATTGAAAGAAGTCGTACACGAAATCCACAGACTTAAATAATGCATCTAAGACGCAATCAATTTATTACGTTCGATCTTTGAGAAACGAATGTGGTTGAAATATGACTAAAGACCCCATTAACTAATTAACTCCCGTTTAGTGTCAAAAAGTAAATGCGGACTGCCTATACATATTTAGGTTAGTATTTCAATTCAACATATCCAATTTATTAATACATTTTTCGTAATTAATTGTTATTTGACGTTTCGGAATGTGAATTCGTAGACAGATCCGCCAGTGTGCCAGTAGATTTATTTTTTATTTCCTGTCAATATCAGTTTGGATGGCAACAGTGAAACCGTGCTCGGTACATCGATATAAAACTGCCGGAAGTTACGCCTATCAATACGATAGTAAAAATTTATCGATTTCTTTGTGCTTGAAGCCCAGAAATGTTTTGCTTATATAACGCACTGACATCGGAGTCAAAGTCATAAATTTATTAAAAACTCATCGATAGTTTACTTCAGAGAAAATAAGTAGTATAAAATAAGTAACTTCATAGTAGGTATGTACATAATATACGGAACAATGAGGCTATTAGAAAACGAAACCATTTCTTCTTTTCTTTCTAGCTTTAGACCACCTCCAGAACTCTGTTATTTTTTTCGATTCTTGGCTTATCTTACCCACCCAAAACAGTTCACAGCTAGTCAGCTCATCTCCTTTGAAACATACTCGTAGATGACCTATTTTTCTCTTCCACTAACAGGCAATTACCGCAACATGTGATAAAAACAAGGAAACAACTCTGAAGAAATGTCTACCCAATTATAAGTAAGTGCATTATTGTACATGAAACTAAATGGCAATTGCGCATTGCACCTGGTCCAAGAATAAACACCGACATAGTTGTAGAACATTCCCCGCAAAGTGGCAGCGATCACAGCTCACAGCAGATGTCCAATGTCCGAGTTGCACCCCTCAAAACAGGCTCTGCTGTATACAGAATAGTATGTCAGAGAATTAAGGCCAGCGGGTCGGAGGAGGCTTTCTGGGCCAATTTAAAGGGCCAGCCTTAAATTGTTATTATTATCAAGGTACGCGCGGACTTTCGCATTCATCTCACGATGGTGGATGACGGATGCAGCAGGTATTTTGGGGGTTTGTAGGTTACACTTTACGCGCAAGCGATTACCTTATTTTACGTGAAAAAGCCCAACTTTTTAAATACGTGCAAAAGAATTTCAAAAACTTTCAAACAGACGGAATTTGATGTTTTTTTAGAATTATTTCAGTCCGTCATTGATTTAAAGAAGGAAGTTTAAAATTATTAGCTTATATGACGCTTAGAAACAAAAAATAATTGAAAAAATCAATGATATTGTAAATAACATTTTTTAATGAGATTAGAAATTATACGTTTAAATTAATTCAAGGTAAGAAAGGGGTACCCAATTGAGTACTGGTACCTACCCTGATTGAGGAAGGATGAAAGTAAACTGAATGCTATGAGGTACCTGATGTCTGGAAAAAGCCTGTATGATCGTGTGGGCAATGAAAGAATGCAAGGCTGATTTAAGCGTAATGGGTAAGAATAAGAAAGGGACGCTCAGATGGTTTGGATATGTAGAATGAATGAACGAAGAAAGAATTGTAAGTAAAGAAGAAAGAATGAAGAAAGGCGAGTGTATAACTACGGAAATATGAATGGTAGAAGAAAACCCGAGGAAGACATGGCGCGATCAAATCAGATACTTGAGTCGGACCATGTCAGAAGCCAGAATAATAGAAGAGTGTGAATGAGACGATGTATGAATGTGAGTGAGGCAAACACGAGACAGTTGTTTGGCGGTCCGTCCTCTCTGCATACCCCTACGTGGAAACGGCGTGATGGTTAAAAAGTTAGTTAAGTAAGGGAGGATTTTGAACTACCCCCCTGGAGAATTATTGATATAAACAGAAGACGGCAAAACATGGTAACATTAGCTTTGGGACATTACCAACTGATAATAATACATATATTTATTAATAAGGAAAGACTTATCTTACTTATTAAAAAGGGTAATAAGTTTGGTGACCGGCATTTTGTATTTCACATTCTTATAGTATTAAGCACGATGTAAAGCAATAAAGCTCAGCTGTTAGTTCTAGAATATCGCAGGAAGTGTCAGATCCGGAAATAAAGCCCAACGACCCATTATGTTTTGATGACAAAAGACATCGACAATCACGACACTGCGTGACTAATGTCTAATGTATTGATGTTAAATGGACTGACAAACTATATAACAATAAGTTAGACAAACACAATTCAATGTATTTAAAAGGAAAAATACATCGGTGTGAAGAATTGAATTACAATACAAAACCATACCAACAAGGCTAAATGTAATTGGGGAAAGCATTTAATTATTTATCAGAGGCCATAACCAAGATAATACTGAATAACTGTCGAGACTCTGCTTTCCCAAGCTCGTATTGTTTCTCCGGTCATTTAGAATAAGCCAGTAATTTTGAATTCCGCACGAAATTCGTATAAACGAGATTTATCAAAATCTGAATAACTATATTCAGTGAGCGGAAGGTCACGCTGTACTTAGAAGATTTTAGTTGATTTAAACCGTCAAACAAACTAGTGGAAGTCAACTAATCGTCGATAATAATCTAAATAAAACCTGCATCAATGTTGACAAATTTTAGGGAGACACATTTAAAATTCATAAATACGTTGTTCGGGAACTCGTAGTGCAAGCGGGAAACTTTAAATCCACACCACTCAGAGAACCGAAAAAACTTCTTTCCATTTTTTTGGTAACTAAAGAAAATCAAAACCTTTTGGAGCCTGATCTAACTTGAAAAAAGGCGTTTTTTTTTTAAATTTGACCACGAACCTTCAAAAACTACAGCTCAAACCAAATAAATGTACACATCACAATCTGTTCAAACGTGATATAGTCACCAGTTTTCCGCTTGTACTACGTCTTTTTACGGACATCGTGTATATTTGGAATATCATGTTTATTACTATATTGTTACTCTAAAGTTTATTATTTATTATTATATGAAAACAATTTAAAAAATCTTGTTTACAAAAGATATGCAAGGCCAAATTAGAGAATTATATAATCCAGCAATTAGCAAAACAAACAAGAAACCATAGAACCAACAAAAAGAAAGATTTTATATGCTAAAAGAATGCTCGCGGCTATTTATGATTCATTTTATAGGAAATACAAAAGAAACCACATTAGTCAACCCACAACTCCGTGTTGACAAATTGTACCGAGAAAACAACAAAGGAGTAATCTCGAAATAAAACATAGAAGTCGTGACTTCGAAAGCAATAAAACCCTGTTCTTTCTGTAACCAAAATGTGACCGAATGGAATAATACTCTCATTACGTGACTGTCATATTTATCATCTCTTTGAATTAGGAGCAAGATGAAAATGAAAGGATACTAACATAAGTTATGAAAGAAAAGGAAAATAAATATGTGGATTATCACCGTAAAGCATGAATTAATATGAACAATTCCGGAAGGATGAAATCGAGAGCATACAGGTAATGTGTATTTATGAATTATTATTACATTACGCATAACACTCGAGTCATTTTCGCAGTACTTTTAAGTATTTTAACATTATTAGAAAAGTTCTTCCAAGATACATAATTCTAGATCAGTGATGAGCAACCCACTGCCCATTTCATGTGGCCTGCGAGCTTTTTCGTACTGCCAACTTCACTAAATAAAATATCAAAATATTGTACTTAGTAAAGAATATTCAACGGTTTCTGTTCCGTTCGGCAAAATGTTTCAGTGGAAAACTTCAGTCTTTCTTCAAAATTTCGAATCAGCCACCGAAAACAATCATATTCTTGAAAAAGACAAAATTTCGTGGTGTCTGGAAAAATGTTCACCTTCGTAGCGCAGAGGTTTTCGCTTTATAATGTATGAAAATCTTATTGACTAAATTTTGTTTAGCTATCCGAACGATAAAAATCAACAGCCGGTTTTTGCAATTTTTTGTGTTCTTTAATATTACTGAATGATAAAAATCGACAAAATTTGTTGGTTTGGCCTTGGAGGTGTTAAATCTCCGCACTTTGTTTTTCGCATTTGAAAACGTTTTCCGCAAACAAAATGAAAATGGATAAATTAGCCCATCGGCTAAAAATGTTGATCATCACTGTTCTATATAATAAATTATTTATTATGCCGGAAGTGTTTCACTCTGCTGTTCGTTTTTCACATGCGCTCATTATAAGAAAATCATTAATTTTCGTGGTGGTTAATGGTTGGTTTGCAGAAATGTAGCAGTACGGATTTAGAATCTGAAAGAGTTCCAACTGCCCGAAGCCATTAGCACTACAGCCATATCCATACACATCCGACTTGTCCACCGTTTTTAAGAAAGTGAAGGAATCGAGCAATGGGCCGAGCTGTCCATGTAAATGGCTTCAGTCAGAACGGATGAAAACGGTCTGTAGGCGTTATTATATGGCAAATCCAATAGGAGTGATGACAAAATGTAGATGGGTGAGGAAGGAGATGGGGATAATGAAGGCTGGAAAGTACCTATCAATTCTGATCTGGTTACCAAACATGACTGACGCTGTATCAGTAACCAAAGATATTGATATCTGGCTTCAGTCAGAACGGATTAAAACGGTCTGTAGGCATTATTATATGGCAAGTCCAATAGGAGTGATGACAAAATGTAGATGGGTGAGGAAGGAGATGAGGATAATGAAGGCTGGAAAGTACCTATCAATTCTGATCTGGTTACCAAACATGACTGACGCTGTATCAGTAACCAAAGATATTGATATCTGGCTTCAGTCAGAACGGATGAAAACGGTCTGTAGGCATTATTATATGGCAAGTCCAATAGGAGTGATGACAAAATGTAGATGGGTGAGGAAGGAGATGAGGATAATGAAGGCTGGAAAGTACCTATCAATTCTGATCTGGTTACCAAACATGACTGACGCTGTATCAGTAACCAAAGATATTGATATCTGGCTTTTGTATTTCAATATCTTTGGCAGTAACGTTTCGATTCTGAATGGTGGTCTTTCACAAAAGCGATACTGAGAGTATCTACTACCAAGAAGAAAATTAATATGATAGTGGTGATGACAGCAAGTTAAAGCGTTTATCAAAATTATTGCCTTGTCACACTGTTAAACCTTTCTCTGGTCATTTTTATTGTAACCGCAACAAAATTATCACCGGCCGTAAAACTAAGTACAGTTGCAACGACATTATTATTTAATGATACATAAAATAAAGCTTTGATTTACAACCGGATGCAGATCCAAGTCAACAACTTCTATTATTGGAATTTAACAAGATTCTAACAAAGTTAGCAGGCCGCGAAGACAATAACAGACAAAATAACTGGAGTTGTAATAATCGCGAACAACGTAATAGGCTTTTGAATCTTCGTGTGTATGACTAAATTACTGACACATTAAGGTAACGTTGTCATAGTAAAGGCTTTATTTACATAACTCGTTACACCGACGAATTACAAAATGTTACTAAAAACAATAAGGACGTGGGTTGTTTCACAGAATTTGAACATTTCAACAAATTTCGTAGTTCGTTTTCAAGTTCTGTGACATATCTGTACAAGTTCTCTTATTATTTCAGTTCTTTGGAGTAACTGGGCCACAATAAAATAATAACAGAACTTGATTAAATTTTAAAATGTTCATTGGAATATGATAAATTATTCAAATTCTGTGAAATCGCTGTTCAAGTTCTGTAATTATTTAAGTTCTGCCACTGGGCAATACATAATAACTGGGCTACAATAATAATATAATAACACAACTTGATTAGAACTTTCGCAAATTTTAAAATTTACTTTGAAATATGATGAATTATTCAAATTCTGTGAAATTTCTGTTTTAGTTCTGTTATTATTACCGTTCTTTGGAGCAACTGGGTCACATTAATATAATAACAGAACTTGATTAGAAATTACACAAAATTTTAAAATACACATTGAAATATGATGAATTATTCAAAACCAAGTTCTGTTATTATTACCGTTCTTTGGAGCAACTGGGCCACATTAATATAATAACAGAACTTGATTAGAACTTTCACAAAATTTTAAAATTTATGCGTGATGTATATCTGTGATCTGTGATGCGTATCTGTGATATAACAAGCCCGGACTATTCTTCTTAAGTCGGTTCCTCGTTGCTGAGAATCGTATTCCCTACTACAATTTCCATGGTAGGCAAGAAAATTATGAAATTTAAATGTTGATTTCCCAAAGATTAACAAATAAAGGGCAGATCAGTGAAAAATCATCGATAGTCTGAATTCTAGACAAATCAATTTTGAAAATGGTTATCAAAATAATTTTCTGTTGAAAATATTATATTACAGGTAGGTAGGTACTTTATCGCTTGTCTCCAAACAAACACTTCCAATTTTGAAAATAAGCACAAGTTCTATAGTTCATTAAACCGGAATTACAGAGAGAGTCACCACCGAAATGAGTATTTTGAATGTCTTTCTTTATGGAAAATAAATTAATATATAATTCGTTTCTTCAAGCTAACGACCAAAGAATTAAGTAACGACCTAAGAGTTGTGATATCATAAAATAATGTTATATCGATTTCCATGTACCAATTTCAAAATTTATATACATATGCTAAATATCTTCACCCTTACCTAAAACGTGTTTTAAAGTTTACACGACTGATGCCTTATTAACATTTGCCAATTGTTGTTTATTAGTTGTGTATAAGTTAAAACAAGTTTATTAGTGAGGTCCCCATAAGGAACCTTAATTAAATTAATTAATTAGCGAATATCAATCAGCAATTAAAATACAATTTTAAAACACTACAAATAAGGGAATGTTTGAATTCCTCGTACCATTTTTATAAAATTAGTAGTAAAATTAATTCTGCGACACCTGATTGGGAAATCGACGCATTGGACCCCTCGACCAACTATCTATCAATCATTAGAAAAATGAAAATTTATAGAAATAGGTAGTGCAACATGGAATTTTGGAAACTACGTATTCAAAAAAAAGTTTTTTTATTACATGCACGAAGTGAAATTTTTCGCAAAACTTTTACGGACAATTGACCCTCTGCTCTATTCTTAATTATACGAAAAAGGCATACTTATATTATATTCAAGGAAACTTGAATTAACATGCAAGGTTAAAAAGGCAAAAAAGATATTAAAGAAATTAATTTTGTGAAATAATAAGCTTGATTTTTATAATCCGCCCCGCACGACTTCTCAAATTACAGCTGGAAAATAATTATTTTTGACATCATTTTATAGCGAGGACATGAGTAGGTGTGTAGTCATAAAGCAACATATGTTCATCTTTAATTGCGTTTTTTTTAAATTTCTCTTTTTTGTAAAGAACTCGCAAAGCTGATTAGAAAGGATTAGCCAGGTAGGTGCTTTGGGCTGGCATCGGGCCGTTTGAACTCTTAAGTTTAAACCAAACGAGCGTAGAACTAGAGCTGGAACAAGAGGGTTCTTTCTAGATCTTTAGTAAACGGTAATTCGTTTCAAAATGTAAAAAGCAATATATCAATCTTAAAGTAAAGGCTTTTAATGCTGCAAAAGGAAAAAAAGTCTTATAATTTTCCTAAGAGACTTAGATTAATGTGTGAATGCGAATCTGCCAATGTAAAAACATAAAGTATCAAGAGCGCATAAGAGTTGAGTAGAGTACCCTGACCTTGGTACATAACAAGATGTCGTGTGAAAACATTGCGAAACAATCGTGAGATGATATAAGATTTAATCGCTATAATTATTATTGCTTTTACTTTGTTCAACGTGCGATCCTGGTATATTGTACTGAACAGTGTACGCCTTTATGTGCGTTTTATGTAATACGTATTATGTCAGAACATTGTAAGGTTTTTTACAAGGCGTTCTACCCACTGCTGCCTCTAACTCCCACTATTTTGAAAAGAACCACGAAAACGAGAGACGAAACAATTATGATGTTTAAAACATTTGTGATTATACTGATTTTTTAAATTGTTGCATACATTGAATATTAAGCGTTCATTGATTTGATAATGTCGTGAACGAAATTTAAAATCATAGCAGAATTATTATAGGCCATCTATTAATTCTGGTAATTCGCCACCAAGAAAACTAGCCGAAGGATAGACGCAATAGTCTACGAAAAATGATTTTTTTTATAAATCCATTCCAAGAAAATGTATTGCACCTGGTGCAAACAGTTCTGTGAACGGTAGACTTTGCGTGATATTGACACCGGCTTAACAACAACAACAACAACATTTGCGACACTCACGCGCTCTGGAGGATTAAAACTACCAAATCTTCCACCAAAAGGCTAACATCTAGATAGGATTAACTGGATACGGAACACTCAAACAAATTTAGAGACAGATAAAATGCAAAATGATTAAGTCAAAACAGGAATTCGCTACGCTTAATCAAAAATAAAATGTTGTGTTTTTGATTAGGAATTTCCCAATCTTTCTAAATTCCAATTTATTTCTATTGTCATTTATTTAATGCGTTTAATGCGTGAGCTACAGTATTCGTCGGACATTGGAAGTGTTTTCTTAAGCTTAGTTTGAAGAAATCAAACCTCCGATTATCAGCGTGTCAAATTTTCAACGTTAAACGTTGATTAACGCCTTTACATTACAATTCGCATGTAAAATCAGTAGAAAAGTTTATTTATTGATTTCCCGAGATAAAAGACTGGTCTTACAACTGGACTACTTCAAAATTATGCAGGTTACTGTTCCACAAAGGTTTTTCTCTGGAATCAATGAAAGAATTTAACTGGTTATTTATAGTCCAACGTAAGAAGCGATTCCTTTAATTCAAAGTTTTAATAATAAGTAAAATCATGTTTTATTGAAACATAACAGAAAAACATGCATGAACGTAATAACACTTTTTTATCGTCATGAAGAATTGTATCAACGAAGGAATTTGTGATAATTCTTATCGTAGACGCATAAATTAATGCATTGATTGCCGATACAAAAACTGTGACGCACAACAACTAAAAAACCTAACGAATGACGAAGGTTCGCGTAAAATAAATAGTCAATTAGTACTGAACATAATTGATTCATTAAAAAAATGTCACAATTATGGTTCAAAATGTTAAAAGTTTAATATCTTCGTTGCGCGGAAAACGACGACGGCAGGTGGTCCAAGAATACCGCAAAGAGATTCGCTTCCTTAAAAAGAGTCACGCAATACACTCACAAGATTCAATTAATAGTTTCAATTTTAATAACACGTCTCCGGGCCGTTACCGCGGCGGCTTTTCAGAAGAACTAATTCCGCCAAAAAATCACACACTAATAATTACAGGTATCAACAGAGGCCGCTCTAATGTCAGGCATTAGTTGGTTTAAGAGTTATCGACCCCAAAGCACACATCAATCAAAGAGTTCAAACTGGTCCAGACATTGAAGCCAAATGAATGGCTTAACATATATAATATAAAATATAACACGAAGAAGTTCTAACACAACACCCCAACGAGAACTGATGAAGACCATATTTAAACGAAGCCGATTGCCTTCTGAAGGCCGTTGTTCCATGGTCTAATCTAAAATCATCCAATTAGAAGAGCGATCCCTCTAACTACAACACGAAGTACCTACCAATTTGTGATTTTAATTCGCGAGTCCTCGTTGGCTATGCTGATTAAAAGTAAATACTATCAAGTCCAAAACAAGACATTGGAAGAGTATCAACAGAATGAAAATAATCTTTCCATAATTTTTGGTTTGATGAACACTAGAAGTGGAATTTTTTGGCAGGTTTCTTTCAGACTGTTTATAAAGCCAAATTGAATTAAAACAAACGAGTCATCACAATTTTTTGCTATTTACGTAACAAGATTATCGTCAAAGCCAGCTTAAGTGATATACGGTTTGGAGTACGGGAAACTTCTTTCGCAAATAACAATAATATTTAGAAGTTATTTTTCTGCATTTTATTAGAATTCTGATTGCTAATTATACTTCATCACATTAGTGTGACTTTTGCTTTATTTTATTTGTATTTTGGCAACAAAAATGGATTCTATGCATGGGTGCCTTAGACAGTAATTTTTTCTCGTTATCGTAAAAATACTTTTTTAACAGCGAAAGAAACGGTACTTTTAGAATATATTTTTTAGAAATACCTTTGGGATCATATTATCATATTATCAAAATGACCAAACATATAAAGAGATAACTGCTTAACATACCCGGGTCACATCATTTGAAATTTTGCGACGAATTGTTAGAGAATTTTGACTTCTACTTGACCTAAGAAAAAACCACCGTCTAATTTTTCTGAGAGAAAAAGTTTCCCAAGTGACCAACGTATATTTTTTCGGTGTCATTTCATCATTGGATAATTTAGATTTCAACCTGAGTTTAGTGTATTAGACTTCGCCCACTGTGTCGAGATGCGACATTCTTTATTTATTTACGTTAGCATAAAAAGTTCCACTAAACCCATCAACCAGAGTGGGCCATAAGAGGGCGGGTAATGAGACGAGAGATGATGTGTGCCAGTAGGCGGATATTTTAATAAGGTGCTCCGCATCAACAGTGCTTACTCGTGTCTCATCCTCAAAGCTAATAATCCTAAAATATACGATACCAATGAATCAAAAAATGGAGGCATATTAACCATTAAAACCTCGTGGGAACTTTATTTTTGTAGTTTTTTTTCTTCCGAAGGTATGTGAAAATAACCTGACAGTTTTAGTGGCCTAATGGTCTATAGTAGGTAATTTTGTCCCAATCACAAACAAATAATACTCGTATTTCAATAAAATCTCGGACTTTGTTAAAACTAATAGCTGTCGCGTCGTGAGGAATATCAATCATTAGTAAAACGGTTAATGATAAAGGCAAATCAATTACCTTTATTAAAAAGAAAAACATTTCTTTCAACAGTGGTGGACCCAGACATGATCCATGTGGATGGCTATTTACATTTTCTGTTTGCTCTTATAAATTTTTGTAAAAGTACATCTTTTTTGCTGAGTTGAAACAAAAATAAAGTAGCAAAATGAGAAGCCAAACGACCGAATTAAATTTAGAAAAATGACACCTAAGTATATTTGAATTTTATGGCATCTCTGTGCTTTGAATGGGCGAATGTCCCATTTACTTACAAAGCTTTTTTCCTAGAATTGAATTACATATTTATACGTAATTATATTACCAAATTATACTTATTTCTATTCTAAAAGAATAATTTTGAGGTCACAGACGAATAAAATAAGCAGTACCCAGGTACGTATCAGGTAGTAAAGATAAGTAATTTGATATTTTGCAGAATTTATGGAGTGATGTTATTGTCCATAATGTTTTGTTTCCGTGCTAACTTTTGGACAATGTATTATTATAACAGTTGCTGGTAGAAGTTGTAACATAATTTACAGATCTTCAAAAATAACAGTTAAACGTTCTAGATAAAATAAATATACTGACGACTTGGGACAATATTCGATTTTGTAATATCCACAGACCGTTATAAGTTAAAGATTTTTTCACGTTTGGTTATGAAAAAAGAATATGAATTAGAGTGTATCCAAATCAAGGCTTAAAATACAATGAATTACTCAGACAAAAATTTGCAAGTAAGTTCAATGAAATTCTTCCACGAATGAACAGTATGAAAATATCTAAAAATGATTGCACCAGAATATTTATGTTGAAACCGAAAGAAGGGGATGATCATGTTCACTAAGAAGTCTCAATCGAAGTTTACAATTTTATTAAAATCCTTTAAAACATACTAAAATGTCAGATTCTGATGCGGATGCGGACTGGGTCGTAAACAATTTAATGCTTTTACGATACGAGTTTATCGTAATTTCTCATTTAACGAGTCAAATTTAACACTCCTTTCAGTGGTTAATAATGTTGTTCTGAAAAATAAACGTCAACATCAGCTCTTTGTGATTTACGCAATGTTAACACCACCCTCGTTAAACCCGCTCGTTCTACAACGAACAACGATAAACATACCATAATGCCTAAAAAACGTTCGGCCAGTGCCAACATAACAAGGAAGGCTTTAAAAATTCAATTGGAAACACTAATAATAATATTGTTAACATGGCAGAATTTAAACCAGCATGCTCCGAGGAAACAATGAGGCTGTAAATCAAGAATCAACGCAACGACCGAGAATTAGAAGTTGGCTGACGTCATTCAGTTTTGACCGATTCGTGGGGTATAATTTTGGTATGAGATTCCTTTCTAAGAGGTGAACTTGAGAAAAAGTCGTTGGAATTCAAAATTTTGCTCGTCCATGCTTTTCAAACTTGTGCTTGACTTTTGGAGTCCATAGGTATGTACGTTTTTGAAGTATGAGTGAAAATTATACAAGGAACCCATATTATTCATCATTGCACGTAAAAATTGGTATATAAAAAGGTTTTAAAAGTGATATTTGAGTTGAAGAATTTTGGGGCACGTAGTCAAGTGAATGGCTTTTGAATAACAAGGAAAATTTGAATAAGAAAACAATATTGCTCACGAAGTAGTACACTTAAAAATGGTATTAAAATGATGTAATGTAGTTGTAGAGGAATGCCATTACATAGAAATTAAATATATACTGACTATTTTCTGAGCAGAGTCAAGCGATTGGCCGAAAAGATGAAATATAAGAAATATTCTTTTTGGCTAATGTTTGTGTGGATTATAAAATTAGTATCGCTATTAATTCTGATTAATTAGTAAAAGATTGTGATTTTTAATTAGAAGTTTAAAATATTTCGAAATATAAATTCTAAAAATACGATCATTGCATTCTTAACCATTGCGTCCACGGAAATGATAAAGTTGATCAAAAGTAATTTGTACAACCTTAACAAAAAAGTGAATTTTATTCTAATTTTTATTTTAAATAAAATGTTTTTGCCGATGCCCCACCTTCTGAGCTTTTCGTCTTAGATGACTGGTTCTTTAGCTTGAAAAAATGTCTATTGTATTGAATAACATACATTTGAAAGCTATTCGTACACAAAAAGGTTATGCCATCTAAATGGGTACTCATAGAACGATATGGGTGGTCCTTTTTAGCCTCTTTGCCTGCTCTAGCCAAAAAAACTTGTCGATGTTGTGAATGAAATATGTGGGATTATTTATGAATTTTTAATATATTGATGGTGGTTTAAATAATGTTTAAATAATTAAATTGAACAAACCTCATCGGGCGGTGTCTGTTTTAACCCTAGAACCATTCACAGGCCGGTATTGACCTTTTAATTAAATTAAAAGTTTAAAACATGACCCATATACTCTAAACACCACTAAACACACGGAGGAAAGAAGGTATTGTGGTTATGACTATAAAATGACCTTCAGACTAGTTATTATGATAACCGTTTCTCTCGATTCGATTTGTGGCGGTTAAAATCGATTTAAATTATTAGGAACCGCAAAGCCCAACGTATTCATTTCAAATCTGGCGCGCGTCGAAATAATTGTACGGGAAGACAAAAGCTACGACCGAGCTCTTCCACCGTTCAAGCAAAACTGGCAAAACTTCTGATACGAACCCCACCCACCAAAGCGTAATTAATAAACCACCTAGTCAACAAACCAAACCGTTCAAACACTCCTCAGGATATCCCAGGTAAGAAATGCGAGATATTTACAACGAGGTCGCTTGAATTTCATCGATACCTGTAGCTTTTTGTCGCAGTGGAGACTGAGCTTGGTCTACAGCTGTGATTTGACCGCACAGGTGTGTGTGCTCGTGTGTGAAAGGTTCCATGTAATCTCATAAGGCTGCAGTCACCCAGATTATCCACCAGGTAGGAAATATAAAATAGCAACCTCGAGTCAAAAACATCAAACCTTTCAGTACAAGATTCCAAACCAAACACATGGATTATTGAAATTTTTGTTGAAGTGTAACTTGCTGTTGATGGAATTCTTTTGATTGTGGCTTCCTTTGAAAGTGTAAGCGCGTCTGTGTAACTGTGTCGAGGAAGCATCACAAAAACATCGCGAGTAATATTACAATCCGAAACATCACATCTCAAAATTAATTAATTATTTATCCTATTGATGGTTTCCAAATTGGGTCACAGCTAATAAGATTTGAAATGGTCTTTTTAAGCCCCGGGCGGGGATCAGCTGATCGGATATTCAATACAATAATACCCAAATGATAAATACAACGGCTGTTTCAAGGTACTATTTATTATTTTTATTCCAATACTTGTTGTAAGTGTAATAAACGTCGTGAAAATATAATTGTGATTCATTTTCGATATAGTATCTATAATAACACGATTACCAGCTTAAAGTGTAGAAAATCATCGTTCATTTGATTGGTGGGAATATTAAATCACAAGTAGGTAGGTACCTATATCATTCTTTTGAGAAGAAGCGATCACGATTTGGATGCAAAAAATTACAGATATGAAGATCAATTTTCGGTTTAATTTAGGCCTATTATCTAAAGTGTAATTTCTAAAACGCTCTAAAATTGAATAAATTGTACAATATAAAACACATAAATTTGTTGTAGACCACTTTTATTTATTAAAAAAATAATGCAAAACCATTTTTTTCATCCATCTTTAAATTACAGAAACAGCTTTTAATTTCGATCTAAATTTTCATCTTATAATCGCAATCGTACGATTATTGATTGGGTAATTTTGACCGTAATCTTAACCGTCAAACTAAAAATGATTGCAACGCCACTTCTAATGACCGAATCTTATAATAATAATGGTGATTTCAACCTGCCATTCGAGAGTGATTGGCCTAGATTTTTAACAATGCAACAAGAGTCAAGTTGTCAAACATTTAGTTACTGGGTTTCACTTGCCAAGGTATGAAAAAAGTTGCCTTAAAGAAAGCTAGAAAGTAAAACAAGTATTCTGAGGCCGTGTTGCGGATTGTTGCGAATCGAACCCATGCCTCAGTGATCATAAGACAAGCTCTGGACTATTTGGCCATTTAACAATTTTGGTCATCCAGTGACAGCCGTGAAGTGAATTATTGTAGATAATAAGTTTTGCTATTTAACTTTTAAATCAAAGATCAAAAAATCAAATAAAGCATTGGAAAATCTTTTTTTGGGGGTATGTACTTACTTACGTGTTTGATATAGTTGTTTTGAGATTGTTGTTGTTAACTTCAAACAGGCAATATCTTTACCTGAAACGGGTTCCAACATAAAGAAACGAATTTCACTTGTACCTGTATATGCAAGGAGTACCAACATTAAAAAACCGATTTCAATAGTTGAAAATTCACATTGTAGCATTATTTTAATTAAATTGTAAAAAAAATATAAACTTTGTCTAAACCTTCATTTAATAAAAATTATCAACTGTTATTATATCTGTTTAATTATATCTGTTTCAAAACCAAAGATTTCTTGTTCAGCTTATAAAGTATACTGAATAATAAGATATATTTTTACTAATAGACAAATAAGCGTAGACTAATATATATATTAGGCGAAGTGCAGGATCATACTTTCCTGGGAGGTCACTTGAGATTAACACCGTTTATTGTTTCCATTTTCATCCTTCAAATCTTCGACCTGAGCAAATTAATTTATTCGAGCAGTATTTTTTGACATGTAGAGTTGTCCATTATTACATAACTTAATTCTTTAAACTTAACATCAATGGCCCAATTAATTTACGAAACATCAACATGATTTTTGAATAAACATTCTTAATCTGTCTTCTACAATTTTTTTAAACATTTTTTTTTCGAACTTTTATGTACTTTCATAATTCACGTGTCATGGTTACGGAACCATGACGGCAAAAAACATAGGTTCCAAGATGAGATACACGGTGTACGTAGGTCTGTTTCCTCCAAAGGAAAAAAAGTAAGAACACTAAATAACAACTGTCGAAAATGGGACAAACGGTGAACATTTGTCTGCACCCCCCAAAGGAAACATACAATCATTATCATATATCTCCTTCACGTGTATAAAGAAAATAAAAACGCAATTCCCGTCGCAAAAAAGCAGTACTTTGGAGGAAACAGTCACATGTATTTTGTGTGTTTCACCATTATTTCATGAGTAAGAAACAACTTCAGCATTACAGCGATAAGGAACGTATGTTTATTGCCTTTGTTTGTCATCACGGTACCGTAACCGTGAAACGTCACGGTATTTATAAAAGCGCACATAGTGTTATCTACGCAGTTCAAAACAATACATACGTTCCTATATATTCATTTCAAACTATTAGGTATTTCATTTCAGTTCAGTTAAGGGAACGTACCCATACTACGTGACACGTTTAGGGGGGGGGGGTATTCAAAATGTCACGCTCCATACAAATGAACGGCGGGTTGCTTAGGGTTTTGGTCACCGGGGGGGGAGGGGGGGGTTAAAAATTGCAAAAAGTTGGTCACGTAGTATGGGTACGTTCCCTAAGTACCGGCAACCCGGGCGTTTATTTTATTTTATTTTTTATTTTTATTTTATTTTATTCACGTACATAAGATTTCTTTTACCCACCTCACTAGACAAAGTCTGTTCCGAGGTGGGTAAATAACACATTTTATTTAGTGAAAAAGTTATGTATCAAAGTAGACATGGGTATAAAAAGACATAATTTAAAAAAAGTAATATAGAAAGACCAAATAAAAAGATTAAAAAAGAAATATATGCAGGGAGTCCGGAGGTAAAGTGCATTAACTTCGGGAGGTGATTCTACGTGACAGTATAAGTAAAAAAGTTAAATAACTTTTTTAGAAATTCCAACTTTAAGGGGTAGTTTTGTGGTAAACAGATAAAATTAGACCGCCGTGTGCGGGCAGCATTATTTTTAATTATTACCAAGTAACGTTGCAACAATCGCGCCTGGCAAGCTAACAGCAACTTTATCGAGTAATTTGTGCCTTACACTAAAGATTTTTAGTAGGTATGTCTTTTGTATGGGAAAAAAGTTGGAATTTCAGAAAAAGTTATTAATCTTTTTTACTCCTACCATCTCCCGAAGTTAATACACTTTACCCCCGGACACCCTGTATACATAAAAATATAGATAAAAACATATGCATGTACACAAATGCATACATACATTATGTTGTTATATTAAATATTTAAATTTTGTTATTTGACATATTTCCATAAAAAGATTGCATACGTAATTTAAAATTCTCACGGAAATAAATATAAATACAATAGTTACATGATAATTAATTAACAAGAAAATATAAATACAGTGGGTACATGATAATTAATACTGTAAACAGCCCTGCATATTTTGATATTATATAATTTCGTGAGGAATTTATGTAAAATATGACTATAATATGTACTCATATTATTTATTTAGGATATTTCGAATATCTGTTCTTTCCTTTTCAGTCAACCATATTAAAAATCTTTGAACAGCCAGTTCGAGTTATTTGGGGTAACATAAGTTTTTGATGGTGTTAGGAAGATATTGAAATTGTAGAATTTAGTCATGATTACAATGCGTCTTTTATACCAAACCACAAAATGAAATGTGAAATAGGGATTTAAAAACACAAAACCACGAGAATATTTTTTTTTTTTTTTTTTTTTTTTTTTTTTTTTTTTTTTTTTTTTTTTTTATTAATTTCAATAACAAGGTTTGTACATGTATGTATGATGTATATAATAAGTATAGATTCATTTTTTTTTCACAGACCTCCTCACTAGGATTTCCTGTTCTGAGGTGGCCTGTAGTTTTTTAAAATATTTGTATTTGGTTATGGATTGTCTTTATATCGTCTTCATGATGTTTGTAATTTTATTATCACTTTGATCTCTCAGCCATATTTTTACTTTTGTTTTAAATATATTCATTTCCTTTATATTTTTGATTTGATCTGGTAGAGCATTGTATAATTTTATAGCATGGAATTTATTATTTCTCTGTCCAAAAGATGTGTTCAAACTGGGAGTAACCAGGATGTTATTGCTTACTGACCTGGTTGAGTATTTATGTTGGGCAGTGGAGTATACATATATGTTTTTTTTCAGTTTAAATAAAATATTTTTTGAATAAAGTTTCTGTACATTGAAGACTTGAAAGTTATTAAATATTTCTTCCGTCGGAGTTCTAAGCGGAACTTTCAGTATTGTCTTCAGTACTCCTTTTTGGGCTATTTTGAGTCGCTCTGTGTGAGTGCTCAAAGCAGACCCCCATCCAGTTATCCCGTACTCTATTTGTGATTGACATAAAGCGTAGTACACTTTCTTAATGTCGTTTATGTTGAGGATGTTACGGATGGCTCTAAAGAAGTAAATGTACCTGGTGAGTTTTTTTGTGATTACTTCAATGTGTGCGTTCCATCGGAGATTATCATCAATTTCAATACCAAGATATTTGATACTTTTGGAGTGTGCTATGGTAGGACAGTGGCATGATAAGCCTTGATTTTGATTGTTTTCTTGGCATGTATGTAATTTGAGATTAAAGTCATCCTCTGGCTGTCCTCTGGCTGTTATAGAAAATGTCAGATATTTTGTTTTATTGACATTAAGTGTAAGGGAATTTCTCTTAAGCCAGTTTTGCAGTAGACCAAGTCCATGTTCCGCTTCTTTGTAGGTACTTCTCCAGTCTTTTTCGTTGAATACAATTACTGTATCGTCAGCAAAGCTTATGATTTTTCCTCTCGTTCTTAGGCTACCGATATCATTTATGTATATTAGAAATAATATCGGTCCTAGTACGCTTCCTTGCGGTACTCCATGGTTGATGAGGAGAGGTTTGCTTTTTTTCTTGTTAATTTGAACGCTCTGTGTACGCTCCATCATATAGCTTTTTAATAAGTTTAGAGTTCTATTTGACATACCAATTTTTGAAAGTTTTGCAAAAAGGATTTTGTGATCTATTGTATCAAATGCCTTTTGTAAGTCTATGAAGATTGCCAGTGTTTTTTCTCCTCTGTCTAAACTTTTTATAATCATATCTGTAATAGTTTCTATGGCGTCACCAGTACTTAGATTCTCCCTAAATCCGTACTGTGTTTCTGATAATATTTTATTTTCTTCTAAGTAGGAAAGGAGTTGTTTTTTTAATATTCTCTCCAATATTTTTGAAAATGTATTGAGTAGGCTTATTGGTCGATAGTTGTTTATGTCACTTTTACATCCTTGTTTATATATTGGTATTACAATAGCTTTTTTGAGAGCTGTGGGGAATACGCTTTCAGTTATAGCCATGTTTACTAGATATGTTAGAGGTACGATAAGTTCTTTACAGAGAAATTTTATTGCATTTGTTGTTATTAAGTCTTCCCCGGAAGATACATTTGATTTTAGAGAAGAAATTGTATTTTTGATTTCATCAGCTGTGATTTGTTTAAACTCGAGCTTTTTTCCTTGCTCAGGAGATTCATTTGTTTGTACTGCTCCATCACATTGCGTAGCTTGTTTTGCTAAATTAGATCCTATATTTATGAAGAAGTTATTGACATATTCAAGAATTTCGTCAGGATTCTCAGCGTATTTCCTGGGGACATTGTTTATATTCAGCTCGTCAATTGATGTGGCGTTGGTAGATTTAGTACTAGTTATTTCATTTATTATTTGCCACATCTTACGGGGATTTTGTTTACAATCATCTATTTTTTGCTTATAGTAAGTTTCTTTTGAATGTGTAATTACTTTTTTGCATATGTTTCTATATCTTTTGTAGTATCTTAACATGTGTATATCGTATGGATTATTTTTTAGCTTCTTGTGTAACTCGTCTCTTTTTCTTATGCAGTTTATAACATTCTGTGTGATCCATGGTTTGATGTGTATATTTTTATGTGAAATTTTTTTAACAATTTTTACAGTATTAGATAAAATGTTTTGCTGTATGAGTTCTATGAAATAATTCCATGCTTCATTTGTATTGTCCATACTTTGTAGTTTATTCCAATCGGTACATTGTAGATTTTGTTTAATGACATTCCAGTTGGTTTGTGTTTTTTCTGTTGTTAGCGGTCTTTCCATAATTTTATTTGGTTTGTTTATTTTTATTGAAAGCATAGTTGTATAATGATCAGTAATAGTCGAGTTAAATACAACAGTTTGAGTAATTTCTTTTGTTTTGCTCATAATATGGTCTATGCAGCTTTGTGTGTCGTCCACTTTTCGAGTAGGTACATTTATTAGGCTTTCCAGTCCATGGGAGGCTAACATCTGCAGATATTGTATTTTATTGGGATGTTCATTTTCTAGTATATTTATATTTACATCTCCAATAAAAAATATGTTTTTTGTGTCTTTCAGTAGGCAGAGTTCTTCGTCTATCGATTTAAGGAATGGGTCTATATTTCTTGTTGAAGGAGACCGATAGACTGCTAATATAGCCTTTTCTTTACTGATTTTAATTTTTAAACAATTGGCATTTACGACAATAATTTCCTCAACTTCAGCTTTTATTTCGTTTTTTATGTATACAATCACACCATCATTTTGTTTTATGTTATTCAAACTTGAGTAGGTTGTGTATCCAGCTATTTCCAAATTCAAGTATTTCTGGTTTATCCAACACTCAGTAAGAATTAGTATATGTAGATTGATATTTAAATATTTCATTAAAATTTGCAATTCATCAAAATTTTTTCTGATACTTCTTATATTTTTGTGCATTATATTGAAGTAATTATTGTTAAACTTTGATAGATCACTTGGTTCCGTGGTAACAATAGTGTCAGTCATTTTTATTTTACTTTTCTAATTATTGTTACGTCGTTCCTTTTAATTTATACAATTTTTTTTAAATCGTCTACGTGTCTAATGTATATTAATTTTTCATTCGGCATTCTTCTTACCATAATTTTTCCATCCTTGAACCATACGTATGCATAGTTTTTTTCTTTTGCAGTTTGTTTCGTTCTCCATAGTAGTTCCTTATGGTAAAAGCTTATCTCTTCCGCAATGTATATGGTTTCAGTGGATATATCCTTAATTTTTGCATAATCAATATTTTTTTTATTTTGTATAATCTTGTCTCTGACTATTTTATCAGTAAATTGCACTAATATTTTAGGTGGTGCATTAATACGTCTGTCAGGTATCCTCTTTACCTCGATTATTTCTGCATATTTTAATTCCACTCCAGCCGCCTCCGCAACTCTTTTTACCACTTCAATTTGTTGTTCCCCATTTTTTTGAGGAATGCCCGCTATTTCCATATAGTTAGAGCGGGTTTTGTACTCCATATCTGCAATTTTTATTTCAAGTTGTTTAATTATGGTGTTTTTCTCCTGCTGCTCTTTTTTAATCATTATAAATTCATTTTCTATTTTTTTGTTTTGTAGGATTGTTATCTCCAGTTTTTTAATTAGTTCATCATATTGTGTACTCATAAATTCGATGCTTTTCTGATTGTCCAGTGTTTGCTTATCTATTTTAGAGATAATTTCTTTTCTCATGGAGTCAATTTTTTTTTCGATAATTTGTAATATCTTCTCCATGTTTAATTTGTCTTCATTTTCAATGATGGCTCCCTTTCCTCTTGTATTTGCCATTTCAGTTATTTTTAATATTATTAATTATTTTATGTATATAAATATAACAACCTGCCCCGTTTTTATTTTGAAGTAGTGATACAGTATCTATGATGACAAAAATTTGGGTTTTTGTCTATGGTTAATTTAACTGTCACTTTTATATAATTTCTTAGAGTTTTGTGGATTTCTCATCCGTTCTTTGGGGTTTCGGATATTATATTGAATTTTTTTATAATTTAATGCACGTTTTAGAAAACCTTTGCACAAAGTTCACTCACTTTTTACATAGATAATCACGATAAACAACTGGAGATACTTATTTGCATATGTGCGTATTAGTTATCCATAGATTAGTGCTAATGCTAATGTTAACATAGATAATGCTAATGTTAACTGTGTCTACTGGTAAATAACGTTATTAAATTCCGTAATAATAAAAAATAACCTTCAAAGCTTAATACATAAATACTAAGGGGATATAACTTAGTGGAGACTATTATAATAATGATTTTATTCTGCAGGAAGCCTTATTCTGAACGAAGTTACTAAACGACTGTTTCTGACACGAACACCTTTATTAGCTTTTGCTAATCTAAAGAAAGAAACGTCAAACACAAGCCAACGGCAAAGCTTTTTAGTAATATACGACTATTTACCTTATATTTAAATTAGTAATTTTTCTGTGTTCGCATTGCTGACTTTTACATAAAATTATGTTAATGAAAAAAAAACCGTTTTATGAGTTGTGCAAAGTAGTAGATGTACCAGTATAATAATGCAAAACAGTACAGTAGAATAAGTAAACAGTGCATAAACTTATAATAACGGTTCCATGACAACTCAGAATTATGTAACAACTTCAACACCCATTTGAGAAGTTATTCTCTCTCTCTCTGGTTTCAATCCTAGGTTTGCGGCAATTTCATCTATTCGCCTCTTCCACTCTTCCCTGTCTTGTGCGGCTCTTTTGAAGTCTGCATATGACGAGCAGCGCACGTCCACCAGCAGGTCCTCCAGGTACTCTCGGCGTGGGCGTCCCCTAAAGTTTGTCCCCTCGGTCATACCCTCCATTATGGCATGCAAGAGGCCTTCTTGTCTTATTACATGGCCGATCCATCTTGCACGCCTTTCGGACAAGGTCCTGAGCAGGTGCCTTCCTCCTTCGATTCTTCGGAGAACCTCCTCATTTGTAATGCGGTCTCTCCAGGAAATTCCTAATAGTCTTCTATAGGACCACATCTCAAAAGCCTCTAGTCTCCGTTTATCTCTTTCGGATAGGCACCATGTTTCACAGCCGTACATCAAGATACTCCATACATAGGTATTGATGAGGAGTATTCTCAGTTTCAGGTCTATATTATTTGATTCTATTATTTTCGACCTTTTATTGAATGCAAGCCTAGCCTGGTGTATACGGCTGTCGACCTCGCTCTTAGACCGACCGTCCCATGTTATTTTGCTCCCGAGGTAGACAAACTCTTTGGTGTTCTTTAGTGGAACTCCTGACATCACAACTCTCATCTGATGTTGCGTTCGGCCTACAGTCAGCAGCTTTGTTTTGTCTTTATTTATCTTCATGTTGTAATTGTTTTGAAGAATTCTTTGCATGGTTGTTAAGGCCTCTTGCAGTTCTTCTTCGCTTTCACCAACCATAGCAATATCGTAAGCAAACCTTAGGGAACGTACCCATACTACGTGACCAACTTTTTGCAATTTTTAACCCCCCCCCCCCCCCCCCCCTCCCCCGGTGACCAAAATCCTAAGCAACCCGTCGCTCATTTGTATGGAGCTTGACATTTTGAAGACCCCCCCCCCCCTAAACGTGTCACGTAGTATGGGTACGTTCCCTTATCATATCCACCTTTTGCCCGTGTATCTTTACACCTTTTCTGTGACTCATTCTATCTCTCAAGTCATCAATTGCACTTTGTATATAAGCGTTAAAAAGAACAGGTGACAGAGAGCATCCCTGTCTCACCCCTTGTCTTATACTGGCTTCTTTTGTAACATTTTCACATCTGATTATAGCGGCCTCATTCTTGTATAGCGCCTGGATTATTCATCTATCTCTATATTTGATGTCAATTCTCTTCAGAATCAGTCATTAAAAGTTAGAAAAGAAAAGAAAAGAAAAATCATAATAATTTTTTTAATTTCACGTGAAAATTGTATGATTCTGAGTTGTCGCACCGCCGCACGAGAACGTCTAGAACCATTTATTGAATAACCAATACCACTGGTATCTTAGCAAAGGTGCCCAGGTTTATAGGGGGTGAGGTTTGTTCAGTGGCAGTGGACTGCGTGGCGGGCCGGCTAAGTAGAGGCCGGTTGAGGGAGATTCTTTGACCTCTCCAGCCGGACTAAACGAGGGATGAATTTGTGCGTCCTTCACTCCTGGATACACTATCCCCAGATTCCTACCCACCTCTCACATCCATCCTTCCCAGAACATCTCCATCCTTTCCTTTAAAAGACCCGCAACACAGCATCCACAAAGATGACATAGGCCTAGAGGGAAATTATTTTCCTACCGAATCAAATGCTATCTAAATAGTGTCAGTATCTATAAAATGGATAAAGATTTATACATAGACACTATTTACATAGCATTTAGTTTGTGTTTGAATCTTGCAATCATATTTAAAGATAGCAGCCAATAAAATGTGCGTTAAGAAAATGAAGATAATATGGGTGGTTCTTAATCGAAGTATGATATAGTAAAAATGACCGAATCGGATATCGACACCTTGGCGCAGTGGTAGCGCGTTTGCCCGGAAAGCGAGAGGTACTGGGTTCGAGTCCCAGAGGTGCCAATATCTTTTTCTGATTTTTCTCTTTTCAGATTTTCTATTGAGTTTCGCTTATATTGTCTTCATTTAATTAAATATTACAATAAAGTAAAAAAAATATATAATAAAAAAATATCGTCTCCTCTTAATTTATTTCTTTCTTTAAATTATATCTATCTTTGCATTTGAAGAAATTTGTATATAACAATAAAAACCATAGATATATTATAGTATCTATCTAAAATTGTAAGCAGTTTTTGGCAAATTGCAACAGGTTGATTTGGTTGGTTTATATTTTGAGAATGTTCTTTGAACATTTTTGTAAATACGTCATATTATACGCCATATACAGTAAATATATAAAATAACCGGCAAACCCGGACACACGTTGCTGCGGCTAATGAAACAACGCCGTCTACTGACATCGCCATTTAACCAATCTTTATAACCAACGCCATCTGTTAATTTGCATACATATCAAATCCTCACCGCCCGCTTGCCAGCCCGATCCCTTTATATATTATATATTTCAAGAAATTTACTCAAAACCTTGACAAATTATATAAATAAACCTTTCCCATGAATCACTCTATCTATTGGTACATGAAAATCCGTTGCGTAGTTTAAAAGATCTAAGCGTACAGACAGCAGGAGCGACTTTGCTTTGTACTACTCGTATGTAAAGATTTATTTGATTTATAAATTTTTGCTGATCCACTTAAACTTGATGCTGTCTTTAGGGCAGAGCAAATAAAGCACTCTAAATCTACGAGTAAATGACAGGATGTTTCACGTCATGTCCTTGCTTCACGGTGGCTGATTCTGTCAATGATTAGTTCGAGTAGCCTTCGTCTGGACTTGAACGAGTGACTGCCTGTTTGCTCAGGGAACCGTGGCCACTACGCCACAGAGTCATGGATTATGACAGCTCCAAGATAAATGAACTATGAATCAGATTTCAGGTTGAAACAATAACATTTTTTTTTAATTTTGGCATTTTGCTTGATTGCAAAATTTCTTGATTACAAAACTAACGTTGAGTAGATACGTTTTTAGATTTATCATTGAGTAGGTACTTTTTGTAGGTGTGTTCGCATTTTCGCAATGTTTATTAATGTCAATGACAGTGGAGACGCACCTTAACAATTGAGAACACTTTTTTATAAAATATAACCTTCATAATATTTTTATATTATTTGCTAAAAAAAATAACGCACCTGACCTATTTGCCAATTCTAAAACAAATTTACTTTGAACGAAAGGTGATTCAAAAATCTTTTTTTGTTAATGCTGTGCTCATCATCATCATTACATAGTATAAAATGAAGTCGATCAAAATGTATGTGCGCATAGATCTTTGAAACTACGCAACGGATTTTCATACGGTTTTCACCAATAGATAGAGTGATTCAAGAGGAAGGTTTATATGTATAATACATGCTTATTATATCATTACATAGTATAAAATGAAGTCGATCAAAATGTATGTGCGCATAGATCTTTGAAACTACGCAACGGATTTTCATACGGTTTTCACCAATAGATAGAGTGATTCAAGAGGAAGGTTTATATGTATAATACATGCTTATTATAGTAGAGAAAAGCCGAGAAATTCAAATATTCAATTCAGGCAGCGGGCAACGGGCAGCTGGCAAGCGGGTGGTGTGGATTTTATAAAGATTAGGTAATGTCGTTGTGTTTCATTAGCCACAGCAACGTGTGGCCGGGTCTGCTAGTATAGAATAAATTTACCCAGACATTACGTACATTTTAGCGAAAACCGAACAAGGGTCCTAACTGACCGGAGCCAATGAACGATTTTATTATTACCGTGACGATTCACGATTACGGTACCGTGACGGCAAAAAAGGCAATAAACACATGTTCCTTATCTCTGTAAAGCTGCAGCTCTTTCAAAAGATGAGATTCACAATGTACGTAGGTCAGTTTCCTCCAAAAGAAAAAAGAGATTACTTTCTTGCATCTCTCTCACAAACCGCACCGTGACGTCTCCGTGGACCACAATGATGATAATTTTGGGATATTCTTACAAGGATAATATTGAAGTGTGAGTGAATTCCAAAAATTAAAATACGTTAAATGTCAAAGCACTGAAGGTTTTGCTTTCGTTCTCAAACATATAATGCTACAGTTCTTTCTTACACACAACAACAAGAAAATAAATAACAACAGTTGAAAATGAGAAAAACAGTGAACGTACGTCTGCACCCCCCCCCCGCCCCAAAGGAAACATATAATCATTATCATACATCTCCTTCACACGTATGAAAAAATGAAACGCAAGCAAAAAGTATTAATTTGCGAGAAACAATCACAAGTATTTTGTGTGTATCTTCTTTTGTCTCACCATTATTTAATGTGTAAGAAAGAGCTGCAGCGTTATAGCGATAAGGTATGTTTATTGATTTTTTTTACCGTCGCGGTACCGTAACCGTGGATCGTTCCGGAAATTATGAAAGCGTTGAATGGGACAAAAACACATAACTATAATATGAAAACAAATTTTAAAGTGGTACAATAATGAAACTATGGAACAGGTGTAATTAATGCTAAAGTTATGATTTTTTGCTAATTTCAGTTGACCATGACAAGTGGACATTACACTAATATTCTTATTTTTTTTAAAGCAACGTTATAAGTTATAACGAGATCATAACTATACAATAATTAGGTTCGTTACACACAACACAGATAAAAAAAAATAACAAGAAAAGATTTGGTCAAAATCTCTTTAGGTCAGTAACATAACAGTATACACGATTTTTGGTATAAAAGTCGACACAAATTTAACACAATAAATTATTATGACAGAATTGTGTCACTGGTGTCTTTGTGTGTTATTATTGTTGGCATAAGTTACCGTAGTAGCAATAGAGGAATAGAGAGTAGAAAAAATCCCATTGGTATAACGTTAACTACAAATAAATGTTATTGGTTTATTTATTGGATAACCGAGAATTTTTAGAATACCGTGGGAAGGCTGGAGAATATAAAATACCTTATTACTTGGTATAATCGAATACAGGGCTTTAAACGGAATTTAATTTTTTGTTTTAAAAGGGTCTTTCTGTCACTTTTTTGTTGCAAAATACCAAGAAGATAACATAACATCAATTTTCAATTTGGGAGGGGTTATGGGTTCCGCCGCCCCGGGAACCATTTACTGGATACCCAACACCTCTGCCATAGATCACCACAAGTGGTTCGCTACGTTTTGTGACTTTGCAGTGGTGCCCGGTTTCATGGGGCGAAGTTTGACCGGGTCTTGGCGGCAGACGCGTCTGCCCACCTGCTCCGTGGCAGACCGGATCGAGAGAGACTGTTTGAGAGACTTCTCTAGCCGGAGCTCTCAACCCATCGCCTTGCACCACAATTGGAGGGATGGATTCATACGTCTGTCACTCCTGGACACTGACCCCCCATGTTCCTACCCACCCCATACCTTTTTCCTTTCCAGAACTTCACCTTCTTCCCTTCCTTAAAAAGACCCTCCAAACAGCATCCCTTAATATAGGCCTTATGGGAAATTATTTTCCCCAGGGCATCTTAAAAATATAACGCGAATTCAACCAACAAGCCAAGAACGGGTCCAATAAAATGGAACAATAAAATGGATAATCCAGGGTAGATTGATGGAAGAACTAGGAAAAGAAGACGCTCCACGTCATGACTCCACTCATGCTCAACCAGTATGAGTACAGTTCTGTCGTGTTATTCCTGTACACAATTTTTGCACTATTTGCAAACAAAATTGAGATCAAGCTCTCTGGCTGCCTCTATAGGATATATCGTTACTCACAAACGTAGGGCAATATAAAAAATAATGTGTATTTACATAATATAGGAACTTGACCTCAACGATATACTTTACCTTGTTTACCAGGAAGAAACGAAAGAGATATCTTTAGCGCTAATTCTTCGATTCTGAAGACCGTTATGTCATCGATTCTTTACTTTAATTCGGACAAGTGCTTAACTAAAAACTATTTCCCACCTATGTTATCTTACGGTTTCAAATAAATAAACCACTAACCAATGTGTGTGATCTCAATTATGCATACAGCGTAAATTTTCAAGTGAAATTAAATTGCACTTTTAGTAGGATTTGTAAATTAAAATGAAATTGTTCTTGGAAGTGTTCAACTTTAGACGTTGCGTCAACTGAGTAAATATTCGAAATTTTAAGGGTTTTGGGTCTATCAAGAATTAGTAATGAAATCAATATTTTCGTTTAAAACATAGGAAATTATGTTCGTTAAAGTTTTATGAGCAATAAGAATGAACAAAGCAATTGTATCCACGAACCAGTTTCTTTAATTTATTGGCACCTCACTAATATTTTTAAATAACATCTCATATCTCATCACCAATACCTGGAAAAAAGTTTTCATTGTCACTTCGTGTGATGTAAACGTAATTTATTTTAAAATTATGCACCATTTATATATGCAAAAATCAAAATATGTTTGTATATATATATTATATAGTAGTCCAGTGGCTAAGACTCTTGACTCACATTCCGGAGGTCGCGGGTTCGAACCCGGCATGCGCAAATAAACTTTATTTGATAAATTTGTGTTATTTCACAATTAATTCATTTAAAATAATATATAGTATATTTGCGGCATGTTCCAGAGTGGAAGATACTATCAGTATCGCCCTGGTGTAAGACCACCATTCAGAATTGAAACGTTGCTTGAAAATGGCTTTAGCCGTGTTTTAGTGACCAGATCTGAATAGCCAGGTACTTCCCAACCTTCCTCTTCCCCACCTCCTTCCCCTCCCCGATACCTTCAGCCTCACAACATACCCCAATTGGGGATGCCATAGTCTCACTGGCTCCAGACTGGAGCAGTTGAGATTCTTGTGCGGTATTCACTGTAAAAAAAAAAAAAAAAAAAATATATATATATATATATATATATATATATATATATATATGAGATGCCTAGGCGCTGTTAAACCAATCATCCGATTGCGATGAAACTTTGGGGATTTGATGTGTGCATGCCCGGGATCGTTTTTATATGTATATCCTATGGGCTCTGGCATTATGAAATTTTGTATAAAAAATTGCAAAAGGTGGCACGCGAGCTGTTTGAAAACTGAATATATGGAATGAACGTATGGAATGCGGGACGGGGAACTCGGGAGGGGGGAGAGGAACTTGAGAGAAGGGGTTCGTGGGGCAGAGGATGCGGGAGAGGGGAGTTGGATTAGATTTGCCCTTAATACCATGCGAGCGAAGCCGCGGGTAAAAGCTAGTGGAAACATAAAGAAAACTATGTTTTCATAGAAAGCAATCACTTTGCAGTTTGACATGTTTTAGTAAATGAAACACATAATTTATTTTAAACCACTATTTTATTTATATTTACCGACCGGTTTCTCTTGGCTTAAGCTATATAAGTAATGGTTTCTATATATATAATGGCGAGCTCTGGCGTTATGAAATTTGTGTAAAAAAATTACATTAGGTGGCGCGCGGGTTGTTGGAAAAGGAAGTGAATTTCATATGGTTTAGCGGCAAGGAGGGATTGGAAATCCGGGAGGGGGGAGGAGAACGACGTAAGGGGAGAGCACACCTGGTACTAGCTAGTATTATATAATTAGTTAAAATTATGAGATCAGACAAAAAATTAAAATCGCAGAGCATTAAATGGAATAAACCAAATCATTACATGGATGCAAAAGATAGCACGCGAGAACACGGAAAACTGGACACAGAAGACTGCCCCTTAATGCATACCTGTGTAATGCATTAACATTTACAATATATGCACTTCATTAATTTTCACAAGATCTTTTACCGATTCCCAATAATTACGTTCAATTCCGCAAAGCTAAGTAGTTCATTAATTATTAATGATTTGGACGTAAGCCTACATCCTCGGGGTTTAATTGGCGACTCCGAACAGTAATTACTATGACGGATAGGCAGTCGATAATTATTTTGCAAGCCTGAACACGCACGGTAATTATGTCATACAAATTATTAAAACCCGACTTAATTATGCAAATTATTATCTACTTCGTTTGACAGATTCGGTGTCTCACTAAACCTCCGCACTTAGGCAACACAGGTGGCAATAGTATAAAAAATAAAGAATTATAATCGTTAGCAACAGTCGAAGGCATCTTCAAACTTCTGAAGTGTTTTTAATATCATTGTCATCTGCTACAGCAAAACCACACTAACAAAACCATAGACCAATTTTAATTTGGGAAGCGGGTATGGGTATCACCGCCACGGGAGCCATATATTGGATAACCAACACCCTTATCATAGGTTACCCCAGGTCCGCTACATTTGGTGACTTAGCAGGGATGCCCAGTTTCATGTGGTGAGTTTTGTCTAGGTCTTGGCCGTGGATGCGTTTGTTCACCAACTGCGTAACGGGACTGAGGGTGAGCTTTGGACCTCTCCAGCCAGAATCTCTCGACTCGTCGCCTTGCACTGCAGTGGGAGAAATGCATTCTTACGTCCATCACTAATAAACACACTGAACCACCAGATTCCTACTCACCGCTTATACCTTTTTTTTCTCAGAATTTCCTTTATGTTTTTTCCTCGGGACCTCCTGCTAATGTAAAAATAAAGATATCCAAATTGATAGACTTGCCCTGACATGAAATCCGGGTAACATTTCGACGAGCTGGTGACAACCACGTGGCCATATTTTGTCACTACGTGGGTTCGAGAATGCTTTGAATAATCTACAACAGTCGTAGGTTGAACTACGAAGAGGACATTTTAAAATAACGATCTTGATTCTCTTGTCAAATGGTCGGAACTGAACAACTCACCCTTCAGCATTCAGAAATGCAATGTCGTTACATTTACAAGATCCAAAGATACATTCCTGTTCCCCTACCACATTAATAAACATAAATCAACCCGTAAAAATGAGATTCGAGACCTTGGCGTAATTTTTGAAGCAAATCTCTCTTTCAAATCCCATATATCTGATATTGTCTCCCGGGCCAACAAAATACTTGGATTTGTTCTTCGTAATTCAAGATCATTTACCAACGGAATCGCAATCCGAAGAACGTATGAAGCACTTGTTAGCAGTATCTTGGAATATAGCTCCATTATTTGGGCCCCTTCTGAGCAAAACCATATTCTCGAAATAGAAAAAGTACAAAAGAGATTCATGCGTTACCTATATATGAGGGAATATATGTACTACCCTTTCCTGTATCCATCCTTATTCTTAGCAGGAATGCTCGATCTTAATACATTAGAAGCCCGCCGAAAAATATTTTTAGGAAAACATTTTTTTAAGATAATCTCTGGAACTATACATAATCCACCTATTTTGAAAGAAATTAACTTATATGTCCCAGACAAGTATACTCGTGGAAGGTCCCATACCCTTTTTTATGCTCCAAAAGCGAGGACTTCTGCCTATCAGAACGCGCCAGTCAACAGAGCGACTGAACTGCTCAACGAGTCTGCATTGACCATTGACATTTTTAACGTAACCTACAGGCAGTTTAACAATTATCTTTTGATGTATGTCACAAAGTAGTGAAACTGACCTTTTTATGTGTTTTGCTATACTTTTTGTCAAATTTGTAATCTTCTCCATAATGTATTGGTGAATAACCGTTTTACGGAGAACATGAAAAAATAAATAAATAAATAACCAGACCTTGCGCAGAAAAGTAAAGTTCGCTACAGTAAGGCAACGATTTTCAGCGCAGATCATCATGAGGTTTAAAAATCTAATCATCTTCAAATCGGTTCCGTAGCCACGCTAAAAGTGAGTGAGGCCGATAAATTATATGTAAAAATTACATGTAGTGCAAATTTTTTTAATTTTTGGAAACAAACCCGAAATTTTGTTTACCTATTTGGGATTTGAAGTTCAGTTTTCGCAACCAGCAATTTGCACGCCAATGTAAAAAGGACTATATCTAATCCGTAATCAAATTCTATTTATGTGCACTAAATGGTGATATTATAATCCGAGCTGTACACATCCCTTTGGATAAGTCGCGTGTCACTTATCACGCGTCCGTGCAAATTGGTATGTTCCCCTCGCCTTTATGGGCAACTCTATATCTTCCTTACCCTGTGAGCACAACGTACTACTATTAATACATTACACAATTTATTTTAATTTACGAAAATCAACAGTTTCATGCATATAAAATCAGAACAAACAAACAAAATTGTGGAGTTTAAACCACAAAAAAATTATTACGGATATTATTATTAAAAGTTATTATAGTTGGGATTGAGAGGTATGTTTATAAATATACAACTTAGTTAAGTACCTAATGTAGTTAAGAAAATTTAAATAAAATTAGGCCACGGCCGAGAATCGAACCCCGATCAATTGCTTGGAAGGCAACCATCCTGACCATTATTATTTATTTATTTGTTCGTTCTTTCATTCGTTCGTTCGTTCGTTCGTTTGTTCGTTCGTTCGTTCGTTCGTTCATTCGTTCGTTCGATCGCTCGCTCGCTCGCTCACTCACTCACTCATTCATTCATTTATTTATTTATCTATCTATTTATTTATTATTTATTTTTATTCATTATTATTTATTTACTTATTTATTTATTTACTAGCTTTTACCCCCGGCTTCGCTCGCATAGCATTAGGGGGGTACCCACAGCGCCTCCTCCACATTCCTTATCCCCACTCTAATCCCCCCCTCCTCCTCTCCCCCGCCCCCTCTCACCACTCTCCCCCACACCACCCCCAAATCCTCCCTCACCCCTCCCCCTCCCCACCATCCTCCACCCTCCCCTATCCCCCCTCCCCCCCCCCCCTCCGGCCAGACCATACATCCGATCCCCCCCCTCACCACCCCTCCATACCCGTTACATTCATTTTTCTCAGCTCGCGTGCCACCTATTGCAATTTTTGTATATAAATTTCATAATGTTCATTTCAATCCATCTCTAAGCTATAGCCTATAGCCTATTCTGAAGTATGAGCTATATTATTGTAAAGTTTCATTAAAATCCATTCTGTAGTTTTCGCGTGAAAGTGTAACAAACATACATTCATTCAAATTTTCGCCTTTATAATATTAATACGATTTATTGATTAATGCCCCTTTTCGTGACTTTTACAAACAATGGTAAGAAATATATAGTATTTATTGTACAAAACTGAACTGCCTCAGTAACAATATTTTATATTTGTTTAAAGATAAATTGAAGATGTCCACTGACTTGTTATAATTGTTTCCCTCCATTAGTATTCTGGGCAAAGAGGAATACATACGGTAGTTAGTCCCAGAATTATTACACCACCAAACATTATAAGAACAGTGGAATGGAGTGTGCTGAAATATAAGAATTATTTAATTTTGAATTACGTACACATTTTAGAATGCTGTATGTACACAACCGAAATATTGTTTAACAATAACATTAATATAAGCAGCCACAATTCCTATTCCTCAGACTCCACGAATTTTGCATCGTTCAAGCAATATGATCGTTGCCATTTGGATAGTTTTCTTCCTTGTCCATTCGTTTATTTCCTAATCTAATATTTTTGTTTTAATATGATGGATTACTCCAAACGTTAACAGGTTTTTGGTCTAAGAAAGCAAGCGACAAATTAGCTTGTTATACTTAGCAATTAGCTGATTCTCTGTACAAATACATTTACGATAAACAAAAAACTTTGAAGTTTAAAAATTAAGGTCGTTATTTATGTGTTATTCCTCAAAAACTGTGTTTAGGAACCGAACACAATGTGAAAGAAGAAAAATTATCAAACAACTGTTCATCACCAATCACCACTTGTAATCTTGTACCGCTTTGGGTTTCTAGCATTGAACACATAAGTAGACATTCTGGTACATATTATGTTAGTACCTACATGGAAGGTGAGAAAACACTATCAGAATCTTTATGAGCATATTATTCATTATCCAATTATTTTCCTGGTAATTTCAGAGTTAGGTAACTCCATACTTCAGCAGTCAACTACCTCTCAGATCGTGCCTATAACTGGGTTCTTCACGTAATATGGTCAGAAACCGCGCCCATGAATAGGTGTACAATCAAGGGCCAAGTTTACTTCCAGAAAGGAAACAAAACACTACCACCAAGCAACAAAACCCTACTATCACAAATAACTTCTATAATTTGAGACTGAACGATCGATGCTTTGTTACTCGTGTGCAAAATTACTGTACAATGATATGGTGTTGGACTATTCGAGTATTAACTGAGTGTGGGAACGTTCTTAGATTGTTTTAACAAAATGCATTTACCTTCCAAGCTCCATGTTCTCCACTTTCTTTTGCGGGTGGTGGGACACTGTGGGCACCGATTTGATACGTGTAGCGGTCTGTAATACGACCCAAAGAGCTAGTACAAGGTCAAATACTGCACTTACTTCCCGATCCAACTGTACTTGTACCTTTTTTACTATGAATCCATCACTCAGTTAATGGGTTGAGTGTAGTAGTGAATCAAGTCAAGATCAGCTGCTCAATTAGGATTCTTGAATCTTGCGGTATATCCTACCAAACATCCAACTTACAGCGAAATAGTCTATTGGTTAAATCAGTTAAATCACTCATCTTTGATTCCTGGTGTTTGGATTTGGTTCCCACCGAAGTGCAAAAATTGTAAAAGTGCTCTAAAATTAATTTTTGATCTGATTCGAAGGATTGTGCATTGTGATGGTCGATAAGTTTGATGGACCTTAGAAAGGCTTTAGAAATGCTGTAAGAGATGCGCACATAAATAGAGATTTATCAAAGTGGGTTATCTTTCTGGACTTGTCTCAGCATTGTGGAAAAGGCTTTACTGGTTATATATCATCGTAAAGTGCCTACACTTAAGTTAATGATAGATTATGCTTCAACACCTAAAGATCGATGATGCTTGGAGAAGATAATCTTTAAATTCGCTTGAATATATCACGTTTTATCTCATTAAATTATCTATAAAGTAAGAGGTGAGTATTAGACTAGTTAAGAACTCAAGATACAATCTTTTGCTTGTCTGATGACAAAGAGATAGAATCAAAGCTTTTAATCAATGGGTCGCGTGTTTGATCCCTGCAGAAACCCGTAGATAAATGCAAGAATTTTGTAAATTTAATGGTTTATTTCCACTATATAAACAAACACAAACAAAAGGAAATAGCTATATTTAGAACTAACAATTTCAAACAAATAGTAGAATTTAAGTAGCAAAAATGAACGCAAAACAAGGAAAAATAATATTGAAAAGCTTCTTATGTTCATAAATTTTTAATGATTAAATAAACTTGTCCTACATCAGGTTTGCTTCTAGCAATATCCGATGACATAAATATTTTACTAAATTTATTTATGTTTTAACTTCTTAAATAAGACAATATCATATTTCAAGCAAAATGTAGACTATTGAACAATTTGAGAAATGCCCAGCTTCAGAAATTTTAATAATGCTTAATATTAGAAATTTCTGAAAGCAGAAATAACCTCACGTAATCGTGCCGTCCGAAACCTCAAAAACACAATCTGTTTGATCAACCGAGCGGTGAAAATGTGTTGATCAGACTAATAAAACTTGCATGAGTGAAATTGAAGCACGTTTGGTTTGCGAAACCATAAAATGGCACAACACCTCATAAAAGCCCGCCTTCGTAAACGCTTTGGCCACTGGGACCGTATTTTAAATCAGTTTAGAGTACGTAAATTTGTCGACTCTTGTGGTAGATGATTTAAGTCGTTTTACGGGACGTCAAATACAAACCAACCACGAATTAATGCAATATGGTGCAAAACGGAAGAGCTATGCGTACTAAATCAATTATACCGTTTTACTTACTTAAACACGTAGGTAGGATCATAATTAATACAAAGAACTGATTTTATAGTTCTAATAATCAAATAAGGATGGACGAATACGTTTTCTGATACTCAGTAGTAACCGGCGAATTAGATCAAAGAATTAGAACAATTCATCAAATTTCGAAGCTCAATTTCAGTTTTGTGAAGCAACTGGCCTATAATAATACATACCAGCTGTTAAAAACCCGTTCCGCGGGTTTTTAACTCTAAGCCCTGTGGGCGGCTTTCGGTTCGGCTTCGGCTGGTTAGTGTTGGTGACCATTTTATAGATCCAATACGAACTGATTCCAAAAACAGACCGTTCCTCGGATCCGCTGTAGCTAGTCACCGGGACAAAGTAACCGAGATAGAGCAATGACGTCATATGTAATATATAGCCGCTTGATACATCATGTAGGTACTACCGTCAATCTTTTCATATCAGGAGAAATACCACTTATTCACAAATAAGGGGGAGACGTCCCCGTCCGACCTGCTGATGGAAGTAGCAAGATCATGTGTTTAATTCTTTAATACGAAACCGAATTATAACAGTAGCTTTGTGTGAAATTCCACGTACCCAGATGTCATAAATAACATCTGGGTTCGTGGAATTTCACACACGTACCCAGATGTTATTTATGGCGCGGCGCGTATGGCGTGGCGTCCGACATGCACTCGTAGCTGGGATCTGAAATTCAACCACGCAGACCCTACGGTATTAATACTGTTCGACGATATTTTTTTAAAAGTGAAAACTACTTTAGCATCGTCGTGATTTGAAACTCGATGGAACGAAAAAGCGACACTAAAAACAGACAAATACATACATAAGATTTAGCCTGCGAGAGAATGAGAGAGAATAATTGGTCTCCTCTTTATGCGGTGCTTCGTAGCCTCCCCACTCTTGTCTACTATAGTTTTCTGAAGGTTTCACTTCTACCGCGTGTGAACTGCACACTTGTATTTTTTTTAAAGAAAGACAAACATTCCCGAAATATTTGTAAATCTCCTACTACCAGTGGTAGTAGGTAGTGGTAGATAATTATAAAAAAATCTGCAGTCAAACTTTTCCGTTGACTCATAAAAAAATTTAGAAATATCAGTATTTTTGACAAAAAACTTTTAATCAGTACTTACGCTCTTGAGGCGATTTTTCGCAAAAACAGCGCTATATAAGTTGTCCAAATTTATTATTATTATTATTACATTAAAAAACATTGACGCAAAGATAATATTTAACACAACTCCATATTTTTATTTAGTTTAATTTGATGAAGGTATTACAAGGAAATGTGCACCTTTTTATGTGCTCTCTTGTCGTTGTTTGTATAAAATATGCAGGCACACTTTAATTACAAAGAGAACTTCGTACATTTATTATGTAACTATTAATCAAACAGGAAACACATTGCATTCTGCATAACATCAAAGAAAGTCCGCTAACACAGCTCACCTCAATCTAACACCGGCATAAACAAGTTCAGATAATAACATAAAATTATTATATTGCTAAGGTGGTTCCGTTCACATGGTGCAGGATTTGAGAATGCACAGCTTGCTGGTGTTTTTAAATTTTTTTTTTAATTAGTTTTAATGACAAAGTTTGTACACTGATGTATGTATAAAATATAATATTAATTTTTAAGAGGGCATTACCAGAGAAAGCCGGAAATACGTCATTTTCAAAAAAGTTTTTAGACGTATTGACTCTTTTCCACAAAAAATTATAAATGGATTTCGAAAGATTGTTCTTTTATCTAGCATTCGTATGTAATAAATTTTTAGAATTTTTTTAAATTTTTTGTATAATAAGGTTATTCCATAGGTCGTTGGCAGATTTGTTAAATTTTCAAAAAAGTGTTTGTATTATACCACACCCATTTCAATAATGTAATCATGCAGTAAAATAAATCAATACATTATTTAGCAGAGTTATGTATTAGAATTTTAATTTTAGTTTCAATAAAATATTAAAAAATATGTACGTACATGTGTTACTTGACGAAAATTGGTCCATTTGTGTATTTATTGGCGCACTTACAAACTAATATATTTCAGATTGTTTTAACATTCTTATTAAATTTAGACATTATTGAAAAATGATAAATACTTATAATCAAAAAATAACTACAAAAAGTACACTATTTTAATAGTTTTATCATCACGCCTTTCAGCATTTGTGGATGAAGGTATAAATTAAAGCTAATTTGGATTGAAATAAATTCGATATTGAGTTATAATTTAAAAAAGCTGGTACGGAGATTAATTAATCTTTCTCATTGTAACCGCCCTGCACGATCGTAAGAACAACTTTCGACGAAATGTGGATTTTCGTCCGCTGGCTGGTTAAACGCTCTTAAGTATTAATTTTAAAAAATTCACAACCCTCCTCACTAGGGATTTCTATTCTGAGGCGGTATGTAGTTTTTCAAATTTTGTATTTAGTTTCAGGTTGCCTTTACATCGTCTTCATAATGTTTGTAAGTTGATTATTATCACTTTGTTCTCTCAGCCATGTTTTTACTTTTGTTTCAAATATAGCCTTTTCTTTTACTTTTTTCTTTGATTAGTAGAGCATTGTGTAGTTTCGTGGTATGGAATTTAATATTTCTTTATTCAAAAGATTGGTTCAAAACGGCAGTAACCAGTGTATTTTGGCTTACAGCCCTGGTTGCGTTTTTATTTCTTACTCCAGACTTAATCATTTTTATTAAACTCTCCACATTTCCTTCTAAATTATTACACCGGATCGGTTTTTAAAATTTTATGGATAAAATTTAAAACTGGCAGTGAATTTGACAATTTATTTTGGCTTGTACACGACTACCACCCGTATTTAACATCACTAGTCTTTTTAAAAAGCGTCACTAAAGATAGCTTTTCAGATATGACCAAAAAAATCCCCAATTTTGCAGTTACACAAAAAAATATGAAAAAATTTGTGCGGTTTTTAAAGCACGTTTAAAAAATCCGAGAGCTTACAAAATCTTCGTGAATCGTAAAATAAACCTTTACAAATATGGTTACCTCTGCTGCGTTCTCATTATGAGTAAGATTTCATTATCCATTGGGAACCACACAATATTATATTATATATGTATCGTTGGTTAGCAGTCATTAGTTAGTAATTATTATTCATTTTAGAACACTGACAAACTTTGGTATCGCATGGTCGGATAACTAATTTGCAGACATGTGGGTTGTTTGCAACACATTGTCATATTTACGTAACTTTTCAGTTTCAACACCGATCTAGTGTTTTCCAAAGCCTGCAGGGCTGCATCTGACTATCAATCCATTTAAGCTACAAGTGATTGAATGCAACGCACACCTGCATTGTCCTGGGACTCACTCCTATCCTATTTTCTGTTATTGGGAGTCATTACGCAGAATGAGAATCAAGTATTTAATAAAGATAATTATAATAGACCTATCGATGGCCGAGTTGACATCGCGTTTGGGTCCCACCCAGGCGTCCCATGTTCGGTTCCTCGGCTGGCTAAGTCCTCCATCACGACACAAGTAACATTTTCCGCTTTCTGTGATGGAAGTAGAAGATTTTTAAATATTTTCAGGTTATTCGTAATCCGGGAATATTTGTCTTTCTTTATATAAAAAAAGAAGTTAATTCATGAAGTCCATTTCTTTACGTGTCAAAATCATATTTTTGCTATTATCAAAAGTATGGTGTTATGCTTTCCGCCATTGTCAAATGAAGAGCATAATTTTACAATCTCGAAGCAAATGACTAAGGCTCCTCGAATTTCGGAGTAAAAAAGAGTACAAAATAAAAATAAAAACTTCGTATTAACATCACTTTATTTAAAGATAACTCATTTGGGCATATACAAATAGGAAATAAGTATGAGTATTTCGGAGGTTTTTTTCAATTTTATATATGATATTAATGCAGTAATGATAATTATTATCATAACTCGTCTCTAACTTATAAACATTTTTAGATCACTGATAAATGATACGGATACCAAATTTTCTTGGATCGATCGATATCATCACAACTTACAACAATTTCCTATGTCTATTCACGATTCTACGCGTCCTACTCAACAGAGTGTACGTGAATTGCCACAGCCAGCAATCGCAACTCGTAAACAGACCAGCCCCGCACCAACGTTCTACTTCCCAGAGTTGGTGATCAGAAACCAATCACCAGTTGCCCTCTCGACCAGTCAAACACAGGCCCCAGCTTTTTTCACCTTCCGCCATTCATCCGAGAGAACTTTGCATGTGTTGTGATTTGTAATGATGAAACGTTCATTTACTGAAGTTGGTTCCATAATAAAGCAAAATCGGTGCAAAGCATCGACCAAATCACCAGATCATACCGAGCATAAACTAAAAGCTCAAATCTTTGTTGTCATCATAAAATTGCTAATTGAATGTCTAGTTTTCGAACAAGTATGGTGTTGCAATTTTGCAATAAAACTAAATCTTCCAGAGACCATTTTAACAGACCATTAACACCATAAACTTAAAGCCCATGTCGTTGTTTTGGTAGCAAATTTTGAGTTTGAGCATTGAGCTTTTGTAAGTAAGATGATGATGTGATTTCGAATGAAACAACGTGACAGGTAAAATCACGACTTACACCGGCGGCCATGTTGCGCGAAAGTTGAGGGCCAATTTCAAAACTGAACCAGAACATCACATCTCTGTGCAAATAGGAAAGCTTTTCTCAAAAGTCTGACTGGAGCCTGGACGACATTAGAGAGATCAATACTGTAATTTTATCTAGACGAACTACTAGTATTCTCTTTACCAAAACAAAGGAGGCCAGTGACGTCATTGACACCTTCTCGTCTTAAACTGTAAAGTGATATTATAATACCCAAGGCAACATTATAGCTTACGTTGAACAATACCCTGTCTAAACCACCAACCGTTTGGGATATAGGCAAATCTCTTATCTTTATTGGAAAAAGTTTATGTGAAACAGATATGGAGTCGTCCATTAATCACGTGAAGCTCCAAAGGGGGGGGGGGGGGGTTCGGAAAAATCACGAAATATCACGACGGGGGGGGGGGGGGGGGGGTAAAATGAGATATCACGTGTATTTATTTTTCGTGATAATATTCTGATAATTTCAAAATACTTTGTACTAAAAAAAATACACGTGATTTTGGGGGGGGGGGGGGTATTCTAAAACCTCACCACATATCACCAGGGGGGGGAGGGGGGGTTAAAAAGTTGCTAAAAAAACATCACGTGATTAATGGTCGACCCCTATAAATCTAAGTTTTCGAATAATGTGCAGATGGGTTGGTTGGAAGACATTGTCACCTTGCAATGGGTTAGCCTTTTCACTCCTATGTAGTAAAAAAAATTTAAATCCTTAGATTGGTTTGGTCTGTTATTAAGTTTAATGTCATGTTACTTATTAAGTTTAATTAACCTTGTAATGTGGTTTTTTGTACATGTGAACCACGCGAACAACGCAACTATCATAATGGAATTAAAAAACTCTTTCTAAAACACTAGTATATTACATTTGTAAAGATAGATATGTATTATAGGAATGGAATTATGGCAATACCACTCAGAAGTGTCTAATCTGAAGAATTTGCAAACCAACGGAGACTATCAGCAAGTGTTTAATGTTTCGCCCCCGTTACTTAACAATCCCAACATGTTACGTTTAGTCGTTTAGATCTCCTTAGCATGGTGAAGATAAATAATGTAGTCGGAGCACTAAACGCTATTTCGGTGGAGCAAAAAATCTCAGCCCACCTGATGGGACCAAAAGCGTGGCGTTTTTTGTCCTTCTTCCGTGATTTGTATGTAGGCCAGGGAACCTGAACTTGGCTACAAGTGTTTGCAGGTAATCTCATATACAGATTCTACAGACGAATCGAAAATAATATTTTACATTAATAAATTTAATCTTGTTGGTGAGTTGCAGAAAATAAAAATAATAAGGAACTCTCTTACAACTTGGCAACGAGTATTACACACTACTGGCACCGAAATCTGCAAACAACAATTGCGGAGAGTTTTTGAAATAGGCAATTCATCCTAAAAAGAATGCTTTGTGCCGAAAAAGTTAAGTAAGATATTTATAATTTAGAGAATAATCTATAAGAGAATAGGACAAATCAAATATTGTAGTCATTCAAGTCTATGAACTTAAATAAAACTTAAAAAATGCGAGAATTGAGGAATACTGAGGGGAGAATAGTGGGTGATTTTAATGAGCAAACGATATACCTACGCTTTTGAAGGAAGAATGATTTTTACAATTGAAAAGACATTGTCAAGAGTCTCCTCCTCTACACCGCACTGGCAGAGCGGACTATCGAGGACTCGAATTTTGGAACAGGAATTCTTTTCTGACGTTCCCATCAAGATTAAACAAAAACATAATTTTATCCCAATCATTCACACATACGGTATATACATCAATTGTGGAAGCTATGGTCATTTCAAACATAGTTTTAATACTTGTGTCCTACTCCAGAGAGTTATTCCAGCTAGTATTATTGTACTGTCTACATCTGTAGAATTAAATTTATAATACCTACTTGGGTCGACGGTGTACGAGATTTGCGCCTGCCTGTTTCACTTCCACTACAAGTACTAAGTCCTAACCTGTATTCACCTGCTTGGATATATCTAAGTACCCGGTTATTATATCATATAGTTAGTTCGCTGCCTGTTCAACGATTACACTGCGTAATCTTTGATCTCTGGAATTAGGTGTTAGAGAATCCATGAGCACACCTTCTGATCGGTGCTAAATATCACTAACATACATGAGAATGATGGTAAAGTATCGGCGTCTGCTGTGCTCTCTAGTTCTTAAAACTATGTGTAGTTTGTAAGCTTTAAAAACAGATGAGGATACCATTGTAGACTATTAAAAATAAACAAAATAAATTTTCAGATGTTGAAGTGTCAAGTAGTGCACAAAGAGAGATGGCGTTCTGCGACGTTCAATTAATGTATTCGTAAATTAAAATCAATAATCTCTATATATAAAAATCTCGAGTCACCGTGTTTGTGGTCGCACTCCTCCGAAACGGCTTGACCGATTTTTATGAAATTTTTATGTATATTTGGTAGGTATGAGAGTAGGTTGTAAAGTATATTTAATTACCGCTAGGTGATTAGGGTGTCTCTATCCAGAATGTTTTTTTTAATATTTTTTTTTGGCATCATAAATACCTATAACCCCAAATTTTCAACCCTCCAACCCCCACCGTCCCATTTTATAATCGCGATGTTAGTATTTTTGTATGAACAAACAGAACGAAATTATTTATGTTGTTGAATGACAGATGGCGCTACGTTCGCCTCATCGAACTTTCATCCACATATAGAAATAATTTATATGGCAGAACAACGTTTTCCGGCTCAGCTAGTAATTATATAGAACATGGTTGTGATATACATATATGTATTTATAAAATGTAACCAGTTTTAACAAGATCAATATTTCGGTGAGATGGTGTGTATTTGAGATTGACGCGTCTCATCTATTGACTTCGAAATTCGCTTCCCTAATTGTCCAAGATATTTTGAACGAACTCAAATACTCGTATTTTAATTGCTTCTAACTTCGATGCCAATACTTGTTTAAGTGTCCAGATTCCCCCGTCTTACAGAAAAATAGAATGGAGACCATTCTGATTCAAACTTGTGATAATTAAGCAGCTTTTACGTTATACATGCACCAGGATCCGTATTTGAGCGGAGTGACCCTTCACCTATTTCAGATAGACTTGTCTTGTTCGTTTAAAGTTCGCACGCATTACCAAACCAGACAAGGGCATATCCGGTTAGGAATAGCGACCGTTATCAACAATGTCGTGAAATACGTGCAGCGGCGGTTAGGTCATCAACACCACGGCGGGACAACAGAAGAAACGAAAAAAAGCAGTCACAGAATCTAGTCAACCTTGTCTGCATTCCGTTGAACCACAAAATTGTTGAAAAATTCTCAGTGGCAGGCGCCAATGGACTGAGTGAAAAAGATAATAGTTAAACTAAGATCTCCCCGGAAGAAGGGACTACCATAACATAAAATCCGTTAAAGGTGGTTTTTTGATGGAATATTTTGATTTTATTTTTTTATTTTATTTTATTTTATTTTAGTACTTTACTTACTTTTTTTACTTTAGTAATGTTACTTTTCCTCCATTAAAAGCATTCGCTTATGGATGGAGGAAAAGTTTACATTTTAAATATGTACAATTAATACAGTTAGGTGTTACACATATGTACAGATTCACAGTTAATATACAGTTAAATCATTTAATCAAATCGCAATCAAGACCCTTTAACTAAAAGATAAAATCATCCACATGTATTCAGTAAGAAGTAAAATAGATATATTTGTTAGTGTGACATTCATGTGGTGATGGGGGAAGCAGCAATTTTGCCGTTGGTGATTTCTCTAAAATGCTTTTTGATGGAGTTCAACAATTGTACTTTGTCATTAATGCTTCTGATTTCTACTGGAAGGTTATTAAATAAGTATTTTCCTTGGTGTGTATAATGGTGTTGGGCAAAAGACATGTGTAAGTCTAGTACGATTTTCAGTTATGAATGAGAATTTATCTTTTTCTTTTATAATTTGTATGATTGAATTTTTCGCAAATAAGTTTTTAAATGTTGGAACTTTGAATTCTTCAAATATGCGTTCAGTGGGGAAGTCTGGGGAAGTATAATTTTTATAATGAGTCTTTGAACAATTTCTATGGGGGTCAAACTAGTTTTGTAAGCTGCTCCCCAACTGATAATGGCATACTGAAGAATAGACTGTACTAGTGCGTAGTATATTGAGTATAGATTTTTCGTTGATAAGAAGTTTCTAATTCGTAAGAATATATAAATTAATTTCCTAATTCTTTTTATTGTATTAAATAATAAATAAAAAAAATTAACTTTTCTGCTTCCATAACAACAAGCCAAAATTGTATTTCATTAACGTAAAATATGACAGTGTCAGAGGCGATTTTATTCGGCAATAAGATACCCTTCCCTACCAACAGGATCATTGACAGGTCGGTACAGTCGGTAGTACACGTTGGAATATAAAACAGTCCAAGCTTGCGTAGTCTTCTAAGGTCTCCAGGAACAGACTTGTAGTACAGTCACAACTTTTTACATTTATTTATTTATTTCAAGAATTTGGTTTTTACATTACAAATGATTACATACACAAGGTTAAATAATAATTCATTTTTTATTTTACTACTCCATAAGTTGAGGTCTAGGAGCTCGTATTACTGCCATTGCAAAGATACAACACTATTTTTCGTCTTTTCTGAACAAAAATGTTTTTTCATATAGATCCTTCTTTCGGGGAGGCCACGAAACGTGGAAAACCAGCGTAAAAACTTTCGTGATTACCGCAAAGTTAAAAGCTGGATAATGATATTTATTTGTGACTAAACAGATTCTATGTGTCAAATTGAATTGTGTTTCTCGTGGCAGCCCGGGACCCAAGGACAGTGGCATTCTCGGGGAAGTGACAGTTGATCCGGGCACATTTTTGAGGTTGACCTTATCGCGACATTTTATCGGTGACGGAAGGTAATTAATAACATTAGGTACACACTGCCACCCATGGTGTCTCGTTGGCAATAAGCACAAATTTCTGAAAATCGCGTTACATAACTGGCACCCAACGTGGACAACTTATGTTGCTCCCGCTTAGTTAATTCCGCAAGGATTCGGCATAGGTCCTTGCCTTCTACATAATATATGTATTTGCTGACAAACCGAGACTACTTTTACCGAAATAAAATGTGTTGTAACCCACGAAAAATATTATTAGAATCATTTCCAATTTATTCAGGTTACCATTAAAAATTCGTCTATGGACCTTGTCCGTCTGCAATAATTTAGTACTGAAACGTTCACTTGAATACCTACATGCCATTTCCTCCATGTTTTATAAATATTCCAATAAAATAACAAGGCGCTAATTTATTTATTTATTAACGGAAATAAACAAAGATATTTAAACGCATTACATAATATTACACGTAGTTAATACAAGTATAATAATACAATATAGAAAACAAATACAGCCATTACAAAGATGATGCACAAACAAAACAATAAAGGATCTAATGATGGGCTTTTCCAATGTTGGTAATAATTGTTCTATCTTCATTTTTCTAAAAACTTTTTATTGCTTCTAGTTGGTTCAAATTTGTTGCCGGAAAAAGTCCTAATTTTACCTTCCCGACGTGACTTTGTACTTTTTCACCTACAGCCTCTTCACACATTCTCATCTTAAAGCCACTCCCACCTTGTTGAACGGAATCATATCCTGGTCTGGAATTCCATTCTTTAGACGCCATTCCTATGATATTATAGTCTAGTTACTGTAATGATTGCAGACAGCAGACATTGCCGACTTAATACGACTATATGGCAGACGGAATAACATTAACATATCCAACCCTCGACTGACAGTGACAAGGTAAAAATCGACAATAGAAATCCTCGGGAAATTTTATTATTTTAGAGCCGCTAGCTTTACGAAAACAAATCAAAGTATACCAACTCATGATTTGATTGATTTGGTATATATGTGTTGTTAATTACGCCCTATTTAAAAATATATATTTGGTGATGGTTTAAATTATCTGATGAAGGTTGTATGAATGAGGCTTTGTGTTTTGGTCACCATACGTTAAGGTATTTCCTTAATGTTTCAGTCGAATGTATTTGGCGATAAACTTTACGTGTTTTATTTTGTGTCGTTGCGTGTTGTTGTAAGACCATGAACCTTAGAATAGAGTGAATATGGCTGGAGAGAGCTATTCATGTCAAAGTTAATGAAATTCGGTGTAAACGGTTGCGTTTGCCTTCCGTTTGAACTGACTTATGACTTCTTTGTTTTGTGCGGTGTTGTTGTGACTACTTCGTAGTGACATATTGTTTGTAGCTTCTTTTTTTACATACACAACACACAGGAGGCCCTAAGGAAAACAATTTCCCTCAGAGCCTATGACTTCTTTGGAGATGTAGTGTAGAGGGTTTTCTCGAGAAGAGGAAGGAGTGAACATAAGCCTTGAAAAGGCCCATGAAGTAAGGGGGAGGGAACACCTGGAAGCCTGAGAATCATCCCAGCTGAACTGTTGAACTCAAGAAAGAGTCGTATAAGCGACCTGTTCTCATGTGACAAATATCAACCGTGTACTTATGTTATACTTTACGGCTTTACACACAGTTTTTCAAAATCCGACTTAGACTGTGCCCTTTCTCTTGTTTGGAAGGACAAATTTGAAAAAAATCATCAACCTCGGAATAAAACTGTAGATTTGAACACAATTTTTAAACAAAAAGAGACCATGAAAAAATAAATTCCCTCAGGGCCTATGTCATCGTTGGGGAAGCTGTGCATAGGGTCTTTTTACGGAAAGGAAGGTGGGGAAGTTCTGGAAAGGAAGAACGCAGGAAGAATCACTCTCGATCCGCAGCCACGCAGTCGTTGTGCAGAAGCATCCGTCGCAAACATCTGGGCAAACCTAACCCCATGAATCCGGGGCCCAAAAAAAGGTAAAAAAAGTCACCAAGCTAAGTCACCAAACGTACCGAACCACTTAGGGTGACCTATGGCAGGGGTGTTATCCAATAAATGGTTTCCAGAGCGGCGGAAAATGTGCTTCATATGAGTTTAGAAAAAAGGCAATCAATTAACACTTTCTCGGACTCCTTTCTTCCCAGAGGAATAAATTATGTGATGTTTTTTTTTGCCAAAGGATGACTATTCGCAGATTATTACCTCAGGGGAGATTTCGTTAATTTCGTATAATTTTGTTCCAAGATGTGTTATTAGATTGTCAAATCATTTCTTTTGTGGCTTCTTACTATGTATATTCCATATTACTAGTATATTCTTTAATTTTGATTAAATTTGTAATGACTCTTTTGGTTTATCGATGGCTACGTTTAAAAACGATGAATAGAAGAAGAATTTAATAAGAAGCTAACCATTGAACACACCACTGATTTGCCATATCTTTTCGTATGAACACGACTGATCATAGTATAAGATTCTGATAATCTATTCAACATATTGACTAGATTCATACATTTCTCTCAGCACCTCCTCGGAGTACTGACATCACTCAGTTCCTCTTATGATCTTGACCCGACACGTACATGTACGTAGGGTTTGCGTTCCTTTCCTCTCAATGTCCAAGAGCATGTTTTTGATTGCAGTTCCTGCAAATTGGATACATTAGTCCGCCGAGCCGTTTACTTGAAGGGGTATTTCTGGCGACATATTTCAAATACATACACATTTTTCAATTTCAGGAGTGCTTTATTAGCATAACTTCTTTTCATAGTTAACTGGAAACTTCGGATGAGGAACATTGGTCTATGGCCACGAGTTTGCATTTCATTAAGCGCTCTTTGAAAGTAACCTGAGCGTTGAACAGTCTCAATTGAGTATCTACAGGTTCAAATGCTTCAAATTTCTCTCCCAACCTCTTCGAGATAGTAAGGTGGCACGTGTTTGAACAATTTGATCGTATCTACCAACGATTTATCGTACTAACAAAAAACATTAAAAATATCTATTGAAAAAAAAAAGAATGGTTTTCAGTCGTTCCTCTTGAAGAAGCGATATGTTTGAATATATTATTAACTTCACGTACGTAGCCAAGATCATAAAAATACGCTGAAAAAAACATACAATAGCCAAACATACTTTATACCTCGACCATACCGGTTTTCCTCAGGCACTGGGCATACTAAATTAAACCCAGCTGAACTGAATGAAGTAGGTTATTTAATGAATGAATCATGTTTTGTATTCGCACTTCTCTTAACTACTTTTAATCTGGCCTAGGATCTAGCATCTGTCATGGTTGTGTCGCGGAGGTATTCTGTCCATACTACTTAAAGGTTTTTTTGCTGATGTTGACCAGCTTGGTAAAATTCCTAGCTGGATTCCCACTCGCAAAAAAGTGTTGGAGGTATGCCAAAATGAAAAAAGGCTCTTGGGAAATGTGTTGACATCAGAATCACAATGTAGAAATTACATGTTTTTTTCTGGAAGATTCTTGCTTATGCTTAGGTAAATGCCGATCGATTCTTAAAAATCAAACTTTATCTCAATTCGTTGGATCACCTACATACAACATAGTTACATCGTGATCATAGGGGAGTTATGTGTTTCGCATGCTAAATTGAAAACACAAGACGTTACATAGCCACATATTTATTTATTTATTTATTAACGCCCTTTTTCGGGGCTTTTACATTACATATAAATAGTAAGAAATATACAGTATTTATTGTACATAATTGAACTGCCGCAGTAACAATATTTTATACTTGTTTAAACATAAATTGAAGATGTCCATTCACTTGGTATAATCGTTTCCCTCCTTTAGTATTCTTTAGAATTCCTGCACTGAAATAAATCCTGACTTCCAGAATAACCCAGTGGAATCCGGAAGCTTATCAATTCAAGCAATACCGGACTATCAACTACTAAATCATTTAGAATTTTACATAGAAATACTAAGTCAGTGAAAATTCTTCTGTCCGACAATTTGAGCATATTCATATCATTTAAAATAGTATTGTAGTTCAAAACAATTGCTGGAACATCCATATTATCCATTTTAAAATTTAGAAAAAGTAAGAATTTGTTTTGTATTTTTTTAACAGCTTGTACATGTATATTATGATGCGGGTTCCAGACGGGAGAATTGTAATCAAGTTGACTTCTTACATAGGCAAAATATAACAGTTTAATACACTTTATATTGTTAAAATTTCTAGTTAGCCTAGTTACATTCTAGTAGTTGCAGAAAAACCACGACTAGCACGATAATAAACATATCGATAGCGAAAATTTGAAATTCTTAAATTTTTATTGTTGAGCGGAGTGAAAAGAAATGTTTTTATAGACCTGTAATCATAAACTTTTCTTATAAAATTAACATTTAATGGATTTCAGAATACTTAACATATTTTTCAAATTATTTAATAACAGAATTTAATTTATTTTTATTATTTTTCATACAAAAAATCCTCTTAAAATTCACGTCGTAAAGCACACACTTATTTTTCTAGAAAATTTTCGCAGATCGAAAGAGAAAAAAAATAGAGAAATATTACATATTTAACTCATTTTTTGATTTCTTGTCCTTTACACTTCAAATTTTACACTTCAAATTTCAGCTATCGATTGCATACAATTGTTTGGTACGAAAATGGAAACATAGACACTTCCTAAGCAAGTACAATGAGAAGGATGGACATCCTTGAGATGTGTTGACAAAGAATACCCATGATACCAAAAATATGGACGATCCATGGATTTTCATGAGACGCCAACAACGAATTCTAAGATATGTAAACCAACATTGAACGCGGACAAACTTATCTCTCTTACTAATAAAAGAGTTTTTAATTAAAAAAAATAATACGAGTAAAGCTATTGCAATTTGGAAAGCAGAAGTAGGAGAGGAAGGTCAAGATTTTGCCAATCTCACCAAGACTAAACAACGTCAAAAATTAGCATATTTATGGCTTTTAGTGCAGCGCAGGCAAATGAGGAGTACTATAAAAATAAAAGTATAGTTTATTAGAAGAAGAAATGATAGAAGAACACAAAGACAGAAAGATTGGTCTCTGTTCAAATCATTTGGCCGGAATATTTAAAGATTAGTATTTTTCAGAACACCATGCACATGCCAACAAGGTTTTTCACGTAACTATAGAATGAGAACGGGAATAATTATGATATATTGAAGGAGATTAATGCTTAGATCATGCTATTCGATAAATTGATTGGTGTTAACTGTCCATGGCTGGCCGTTAAAATTTTATGTCTCATTGTTTCTATGAAATATGGAGGCTCGGTTATTGCCTTTACATAGTTATAAATAATACTCGTAGTACGTCGGATACTTGATGGGTCTAACATAAATTGATTTATTATTTTGTTCATTTTGCAACCTACTACATATCACTTATACAAAAATATTACCGCAAAACGCCCTTTTTAATAACTTTTTGCGCGTTACAAAGGAAATGAGAATTAAATTTTGTTATGAAATATTCCTATAGTATACCAAAGGATAATCTTTAACGAAGTACCTACGATCAAGATAGGCCACCCAAATGCACTAATATTTCATGTAAGTTTTAACTAACTAACTAACCATCACGCCGTTTCCCCGCAGGGGTAGGCAGAGAGGACGGGCCGCCAAAGAACTCGGTCTTGGCGCACACTCATTGCCTCGCTCACATTCATACATACTCTTATATTATTCTGACTTTTGACTCAAGTATCTGATTCACATGATCGTGCTATGTCTTCCTCGGGCATCCCGACTTCTTCTTCCATTCACGTTAGCGTCATATATTCTTCTCACACTATTTACTTCTTTCATTTGCTCTACATGCCCAAACCATCTGAGGGTCCCTTTTTTAATCTTACCTACCCATTATGGTTACATCAGCCTTACATTCTTTGCGGATATCCACATTTCTCACACGATCATACATGATTTTACACAACCGCCTCAGCGATCTCATTTCTACAGCATTCAATTTACTTTCATCCTTCCTCTGCCAGCTCCATGCCTCACTACCATATATCAGGGTAGGTACCAGCACTCCATTGTGCACTGCTAGCTTCGCTTCTTTTGACCGTTTTTTATTAGCGCCAACGGCATTCAGTCCTCCATTAATGGAGTTAGGGAACGTACCCATACTACGTGACACGTTTAGGGGGGGGGGGGGTCTTCATAATATCACGCTTGGTACAAATGAGCGGCGGCGGGCTCAGGTTTTTGGTCACCGGGAGGGGGGGGTTAAAAATGGCAAAAAGTTGGTCATGTAGTATGGGTAAGTTCCCTTACCTGCATTTGCCCTTCTTTCAATATCTCTCTAAGTTTTAAAGTTTTATAATTCCATATTTCGAAATATTCAAATTTTCTCGTTGTCTAAATTTTCAAAAAAATCTTTCGATTATATATAAGAATACTACGTACGCATTTAAAAATAATTTTTTATTATTTTAGATATGGGGTAAAGGTGGGTATACCAGCATGTAAAGCAACGTGAAGATCGCCCATTTGATAATAAATACATTAATTTCAATTCAATAAAATACCAACAAAAAGCGAAATCAAGCATTGGTAATTATATACCTACTTCCTTATCGCCATTTTATGCATAATAGATCTCTGTTTAATGTGACTTTTTTATGGCTCAAAACACCGTAACGACAGTACCGTTTTCACCCTAAGATGGGGCATTTTCAGACTGGAACAACGTGAACTATGGTATGGAATCTATGGTATATAAATTAAACTTAATAATACAGACATTATTTTTCGTACAGAAACACATATAGCATCCATGTGAGGAATAAGTTTTATTGGCTCTTAAAAATATGGGAGCAGATATGTTTTACGAATTCAATTTTTCGAAATCCATTGTTCGAATTTCAGTTTATCGAAAGACTAATTTTTCGAACAGCAACTGGCCGAAAGACATATTTTTTCGAATTTGTTAATCAACTTTTAAAATATATATTTAACTTGCTTATGACTAACAAGTACTGTTAGGTTAGGTTAGGTTAAGTAAGGTCAGGTAAGGTTGTTTGGATTGTTAGTATCTTCAACGGGTACCTTGCTTGTTACGCACAAGGTTTCTCCTAATTCTTTTTTACTATATGTATCTTTAAGTTGATTATTTAGTTATCGATTGTTTCGTTAATTTCTTTTATTCTTTTGGTATTTTTTTCTAAGTACGCTATATATATGTCACTTGGTTTTTCTGATTCCAGATTTCTTGCCTATTCTCTTCTGTCATTCCATAGTTTTTTAGTTCAAAATTTAGTCTGAATCTGTTTACATCAAAGATAGAGCATTTTTCTAGTACATGGATGCTGTCCTGTGTTGATGTTTTGTCGCTCGGGCATTTGTCATCATCTATTATTTTAAAACGTTTGAGATATTCTTTGAAGCACCCATGTCCTGTCAAGATTTGGGTTGCAGTGAAGCTGTTTTAGGTTAGGTAAGGTTAGGTTAGGTTAGGTAAGGTTAGGTAAGGTTAGGTTAGGTTAGGTAAGGTTAGGTTAGGTTAGATTAGTTTAGGTTAGTAGATATTGTCCATCCTATAATAAAATACTCTTGTACGTACTGTATACATACTTATATCAATTCGAAAAACTAGTATTTAGGTCAATTGATGTTCGAAAAATATGTTTTCGAAAAATTTGAAGTTTAAAAAATTGTTTTTGCGAACAATTGAATTCGAAAGATGATTTCGAACAATTTTTTAATTTTTTATTTAGTAACTAAGTATATAATATTTTTTACATTTTTATATGAAACATGTTAGATATCTAATTGAATTGAATAAATTAAATTGAATTCGAAAAATTGATTTCGAAAAATTGATTTCGAATAATTGATTTCGAAAAATTGCATTTCGAACAATTGAATTCGAAAAATTGCATTTCGAACAATTGTAATCGAAAAATTGATTTTAAACAATTGAATTCGAAAAATTGATTTCGAAAAATTGCAAGTCGGTCAATTTTTATAATTAATCTTACTCATTATGCATAACCCAAAGAATATTGCATAATTATGACTTATTTTGTTTCATAGTTGGCTGAGGGCTTCATTACATTTAATATGATTTAATAATACTTCTCTCGGGTTTATGACCATCTGGGAGATGGGTTACATTATGTTGGGTTTACTGAATCTATGGGTTATTAAAATACTTTTATACAATGTTGTTGTGTTTCATGTAGGGGTAGGTACTATATGGAATAAAACATAATATTTTTTTGTGTGCACTTCACTAATTCAATGAAATAGCTATATTGCTGTATTTAGTGAACAGATGTGATTGCTTAGCGCTTCCTAAACTTCTTCGTACCAATTTTTTTCTTATACCTCACACAGGCCCGGACTGGGATCATTTGGGGCCCTCCGCTAAAACCTGTAAAGGGGCCCCCTAACGTGAGGTGGGGAGGGGGAGAGGGGCTCCAGAAAACGGGGGTTGCGGGGGCCCCCCCGGATAATTTTTGAAAAATAGGTGCTCGAATACACATACCACAACACTACTAAACACATGCTGTAGAACTGCCAATAATTATAACGGAGTTCAAAATAAAGGTCAGGATTTTATTCACACCAAAGCATTAATGAATTATGTCAAAATTATTTGTGTAGTAAAAATAATGACAAACGGATTTTAGGGATTAGAAAAATAATACTAACATTTAAAAAAAATCATCAGTGTCTAACAGTTTACAATGTTGTTGACTAGAATAGAACGGGCTTAACTTAACTGAAATGAATCGACATTTTGCTCCCCTAGCCCTGAAGTAACAGTTTCTTTTTAAGTAACTCACTTGGTAAAACTACTTCATTTATTATTTTATTTTTGTCCAAATTATAAAATAAATCCCTCTCAACATTAATAAAAAGCAGACTGGACATAAGATCTTGGCCTAAGGACGACCGAAGTCGATTTTTGACGATTTTAAGTTTAGAAAAAACTCGTTCACATGTGACTTGGGTCCAAGGTATGGTAAGAACAAAATTATATACAATGTACCTACAGGTTGGTAAAGATTGAGATAGTTCAAATAGAACAGAAAAAGCACATGTCAAACACTGGAAACATTGTCTATTTTCAGAGCAGTAAATGTTAGCATTTGTTTCCGCTGCCGTTGGGTCCAAATCGTCTTCTTTGTCACTGCATCTGTCTCTAGTTCTCAGTGGACTCTGCCGCTATGAAGTTGCTGTATTGTTGTGCAAACCGTCGCAGCTTTATCAACTGCCGACTTCTTTCAATTTTACACAGTTTAGAAATACCTACTGTGCAGAGCTTCTGTGGGAAATGTTTGGAGTTTCAAGATAAAGTCAAACTTTTTGGAGTCCAACCAAGAGCAACCCTGTAAAACGTTTTTGTTTGCGCAAAATCTTTCTTCAATACTCATCCTCGCACAGTCTAAAATATCAAAATATACAATTTTGTAATGTTGAACTGTCGAAATAGAGTCAGTTTCATCTTTTGATTTTTCATCGGGCATTATAACTACTAACAAGACAAAAACTTTTTTTTGTACGTTTTGTGGGGCCCCTTCGGGGCCCCCTCGCGCCGGGGGCCCTCCGCGATCGCGGACCTGCGGACCTGGCCAGTCCGGGCCTGACCTCACAATATTCTCAATAATGGTGTTTACAGACTCCATGCAGTTGGAAATCTTTGCGGTTATCCATTGGAGCGATTTTTGCCATGTATTGGCGAAATTATAAATGTCTCCGATTGCTTTTCGGATAAAAAGGGCAATTATCTCCTTGATTCGGCAAAAAAATCTTTTAAAAATATTTGTAGCTCCCACGCTTGTCATTTCGGTCTTAAAACGAAGCTATCGAAATGTTTTATCTATTATGACCATAGATGTCGCAAATACAAACTTTGTAGACTATTTCATAACGATGTTAAACTTTAAAAAAAAATATTTTTATCAAGCAGAATTTCTGATCAGCTGTTTACGGTTAAAATTAAGTCCTTTTTCCATAGATATGCACCTTCCATTTAAAAAGTATACCACAGACAATATATAGAAATCGAAACTATTCTATGTTGACTCGAATAAGTACCACTCACGACAGTTTCAAGTATCAACTACGCAGGATTCGTGCGGTTATAAACTTTATGATTTCTTAATATATTTTTTTATAAATCTACAAATATGAGATAAACGGTAAAATACTGGTTAATGAATTGGCTATAAAGCACTATAATAAGTTTTTTATGTCACCGTATTAAAATTCGAAGGCATGATTTTTTTAGTGTTGGCGATAATTAAAAAAAATGATTTGAAAATGTCGAACAAACGGAGAAAAAAGTTTTAAAATGCGCTGTCGCTCCAATGATTAAAACATAAACAAAACTGTATGTTTCACCAGCATTTTTTAAATAGAACAACTTTCATACAAGATGTGACCTCTGGCACCTGTCGAGTGTTTTTTGATAAGGTCAAGCTTCTTAGTATCCGATATGTCCACTGTCCATCATTTTGAATAGCCAAGCCATCATAAAAACCTTCATCTTGCACTCTTCTTCTGTCAACTTTAAACCAGACAACCAACGCCTCACGCAAAGCGCTTCAATCGCATTATTGTTCTTTGGTCATAAAGGCGAAAAGCTCTTGGATTTCAATACGCATTTCGTAAGGTTTCGAGAGAACAGTAAAACCGTTAATTTAGCTGAATGTTAATCTTAAGAGGTAATAGCACCGGTGAGAAATCTCGACGGTAGGTATTTTAAAAAATTCTCGCTATCGCACCGCGCTCAAAAAAGAACTAGCTATCGATGTGTTGGTGAGACCACGTGAGTGTTTGGCTTGTACACCCTCTCGCCCCCTCTGCGTCTCATGCCTACCGTCTTTCGCCTCATACCGCCATATCCAATATTCTGTTTAGATAAAGCATGTTTCGACTTATTTCGTCGCTAATGAAGTTTTTGAATCGGCCTTGCGGTGTGACAGAAAAAGGGCCCATTATTTTTAAACGCACGAGGTCTGCTATTGTCGGTTATTTATAAATATCGTCGATAGGTATTGTAACAATGTCTTCTGTTCACGCTTATTACCGACAAATTACGAATTATTTTACTAGAACTCTATGTAGGTTAGTAGTTTTAAAGTTTTCACTGTATTTGCGTTTATAAATATGCAGTCAAACCAACTACATCGAATTATTATATACATACATATGATTATTCTCTATGATACATTAGTTATTATTGAAAATTAGTATTAACCTCTCAGGCCTCGGGCCTGTTTTTCGAAAAGTCAAAATATTTCCGCTTTCCAATAAATTCCAAATAACTTTAATATTTGTGAACGCATCCGAAAACTAAAAACTGTTTTTGAAAGATGATGAAATACGCTTTCAAATTTTATAATTCGAAATAAACATATAATTTTGTTTTTATTTTATTAATAACTAGCAGACCCGGCCACACGTTGCTGTGGCTAACGAAACACAACGCCATTTACCCAACCTTTATAAAATCCACACCATCCGCTCGCCAGCTGCCCGCTGCGCGCTGCCCTTTGCCTAAATTGAATATTTGAATTTCTTGGCTTTTCTCTACTATAATAAGCATTTATTATACACATAAACCTTCCTCTTAAATCACTCTATCTATTGGTGAAAACCGCATGAAAATCTGTTGCGTAGTTTAAAAGATTTATGCGCACATACATTTTGAGCGACTTCATTTTATACTATGTAATGATGATACCACAAAACTTAAATTTCTACTCATATAATTTGGCACTTACCTATCTTATTAAAAAAAAAACTCAAAAATGCATATGCAACAAAAATGTATTTTTGACCGATTATCTCTATCTCTACATATTATAAAGTCCCCCGCGCCGTCTGTCTGTCTATTCGCGATAAACTCGAAAACTACTGAACGGATTTTCTTGCGGTTTTCACCAATATACAGAGTATTTCGTGAGGAAGGTTTAAGTATGCAATTTGTCAATGATTTGTGTAAATTGGTTGAAACATAACGATAATTGTTAGAAGTGTCGGAAATAAGTCCAGCCGCCTGGTAGCTTTCATCGAAAACGCTGCACAATCCTTTTGGGATATAACAAAACAATTAATGGTGGGATATTCCTCTTTTATAGATCTACAAAAAAGTCCGCGAAGGCATATATCTATCTTTTACGGATAGCTTACTATACACATTATATCTAAAATGCAATTGATAAGAATAATAAGATAAGAAGATAGAATGCGTATAGTAAAAGATAGATATATGCCATCGCGGACTTTTTTGTAGATCTATAAAAGAGGAATATCCCACCAAGCGTTGTTTTGTTATATCCCAAAAGGATTAGGCAGCGTTTTCGATGAAAGCTACCAGGCGGCTGGAATTTTTCCGACACTTCTAACAATTATCGTTATGTTTCAACCAATTTACACAAATCCTTGACAAATTACATACGTAAACCTTCCTCACGAAACACTCTATCTATTGGTGAAAACCGCATGAAAATCCGTTCAGTAGTTTTCGAGTTTATCGCGAACAGACAGACAGACAGACAGACAGACAGAAAGACGGCGCGGGGGACTTTACTTTATAATATGTAGAGATAAAAAAGGTTTAAAAATAGCCCACCTTAAGTTTTTTTCTAATTAAAATTACGATAACGAAAAAGATAAAAGCACTTACATATTTTATTAGACAATTAAATCTAAATGGATTTATTGTGTTGTGTGTATCAAACGTGTGAGTTGACATGTTTGTAAATAATAATGTTTAAAATGTTAGATATATCGCTTGCTGAGGTTTGATTTGTACTCCTGTATTTTTGAGTTTCTTTAAGCAGTAAATACAAAAAAGGATGTGTTAGTTCGTTCAAAATTCAATAAAAAATGTTGGTCTTTTACCTATAGATAGATTTACCTACACATTTTTTTAAAATATTTATTACAGTCAGTTTGAAATAAAGGAAACAAATATATAATTTTTTTAAACTTCAAAACTTTTTATTTTTATTTTCAACTTTATAAAACCTTAAATTGTAATATTTAATTACATGAAGACAATATTAGCGAAACTTCAACCCAAGGCTTCAGGCCCAACTTCATAGTACAAAAAAAAAGTGCAAAAATCACTTACTTCGCAATTTTTGCAATAAAATAAAAGCACTTAGAAAAAAAACCAACAACGCTAAAGGCTTTGTACCAGTTCACATAAGGAAAAAGGTTGAAGCAAACGTTTTACGTATGAGAAAAGCTATAGTTTGAGCAGTAAATTACAGAAAAGAGCAAGAAAACACGGCACAAAGTGATAAAGTAAAAAATCTGAAAATGGACAAAAAAATGCCGCAAACCATGTTTTTGGTGATCATACAAAATGTTCGTCATACTATTGCAAGTCGGAGAAGTATACTAATGATCCAAATTTAGTAAGCGATCTTCAAGATTGTGGAACAGGACTGATATTCAACAATTATTGTCGTCTCTAATAGCAAATGCAGAAAGTCTTATTATTAACGTGACAAATAACACTGTGGAGCAATTCAACAACGTTATAGCCAAATTTATAGGCGGAAAAAGAGCAAATTTTACAAAAATGGGATAACTTCAGCAGTTGAGCTTCTTGAGCAGTAACTTCGTGGAATAGTGAAATGACAACCCATTCACGAATACAAAAAAAATCCAAGGCCACAGTCCTGGCAACTACACGAAGCATTTTATTGAAAGAAAACGACGTTCGAAGGAGACAATACAGAGGTGTCGAAAAATAAAACTAAGGTATTACGAAAACACGACAGAAAAGAGAAAAAAAGTTACAGGGCCTGATGAAAATTATGGTCAATTGGAATTAGATCCAGATATGCCAGCTGAATTATTTGAAACGATAAAGAGGAATTTTTCAAAGAATTATCTCCATCGAATAAGGATGAACTCGAAAGGAATACGGTGGGCCAAAGCAATAATAATTTGTGGACAATTGAAAGGCGTAAGCGGCTTACAGCTTCTAACTTTGGACAAAAATATGTAAGCTACGGCCAAAAACTTCAGTTGCGAGAGTATTAAACTCGCTACTGTACTCGCCATTTAAAGGAAATATGGCCACAAATTATGGGAAAGAAAATGAAAACCAAGCAATTGAGCAATTTACAAAAGAAACAAAATTAGAGGTATTCGCCTGTGGACTATTTATCGATGAAAACAAAAACTTTTTAGCGGCAAGTCCGGATGGCCTTTTTGGCAAGGATTCTATAATTGAAGTGAAATGCCCATATAGTATAGTAAATATGTCACCAGAAGAAGGATTTGAACAAAAAAAATTGATAACTGTAAAATTGAAGACAATGCTTCAACATTAAAACGGAATCACAATTACTTCTACCAAGTACAAGGCCAGTTACACATTACTCGTCGTAAATACTGTTATTTTGTCGTGTGGAGTCCTAAAGGTTTGCCGTATGAAAAAATTGAAAGGGACGATTCAATCTGGCAAAAAATTGAACCACTGTTAGAAAAACTTCTACCACCAATGCCTTTTACCAGAAACAATTGACGGTCGCATATCAAGAAATTTACCGGCGAGAGAAAGATCTAAATCATAAATTGTTTAAAATTCATTGTATAGTGGTAAAAAATTTTGTACAATAAAGTGTTTACAAACAAAAAATTTCAATTAATCACTGAAGGCAATGTAAGCGACTCTCAACTAAAAATTTGAAACAGATTTTTTTTAAAAACATAAACCTCACACTGGAGGCACCGAGGAAAAATAATCGCTCAGGGACTTTGTTGGAGAAGTTGTTGGACATCATTGGAGAAGCTGTGTGGAGGGTATTTTTAGGATAAGGAAGGAAAGGAAGTTTTGGGTAGGGAAAAGGTAGGTAAAAGTATGAAATGATGGTGGAGAGTCCAGCTGTAGAGATCAAAAGATCTTCCTCTTCCAGTTTCTCCCAATCCGGCCCGCCACGCAGTAAGTGGACAAAATTATCCGCCACCAAAACCCATGCAGACCTCATCCGTGAACCCGGGAACCCAGGCTCTGTCACCAAACATAGAGGACCACTTGCGGTGACCAAGTGGCGGGGGTGTTGGTTATCCAATAAATGGTTCCCGGGGCGATGGTACCTAAAACGCCTCCCAAATTGAAAATTTATTATAGTACTTGACATAAAAAAATTTAATTTTGCACAATTTTAGTATGAAAGCTCGGTCAGTATTGGTATACCGCGATGAGTCACTAAACAGAAAAAAAAACGAATAAAAAATATCGATTACTCGGGCAAGGACAACACTAGTCTACCGATAAAATTCTTTACATCACTACTTCGCATTATATGTATGTATTTGTCAAAACCCACGTTCCCCGGCCCCCCTCAGGAGAAATGAGCGAAAGGGACACCTGCACGTCGGGCCGAAAATACCTAAATAAAATCTTCGAAATCGATGTTTTGTATTCCCCATTTTTCTTCTCCAAAACTGGACGGATTTAAAAATTTTTTTTTACTAACTGTATTAAAAGAAAATATTCTATGTCGGTATGTTTTGCTTTTTTTCAAAATACATTGTTTAGTTTGTATACTGAACGTTTTTTGACGGCGTTTAAATTAGGCAATTTTATTCATTTTTGGAAGGTCGTAACTTCTATGAGAAGTAAATTATCAAAAAAAACAAAACGTACCGACACGCTAGTGGTCAATATCTATATTATGTAAAAAAAAATTTTGCTCTAGGGTCAAAATCCAGAGAGATAAACGGGGAATACGTTTGTATAGAAAAGCGCAGCTAGTATTTCCTCTTAATCAAGGAGGATTTCTTGCCCTTGCAGCTCGTCTGCAACTTTTTTGATACTTTGTTCCCTTATGACCCAGATACAAGATTATTGATGGTTGTTGTACTCACGAAATGTAAATGTTATTTTTAAAATAGCTACCTATCTTTCTTTATCATATACATGCAAATATTTATTTATACATATACATTTAATCGATGAAGTCTGGAAACTCGTAGTACAAGCTGGAAACTTTTTTTAAATTTTTTACAAGTTAAGTATATATATATAAAATAGAAATAATATTCGTAGTCCTCCTCACTAGGAGATCCTGTGCTGAGGGGAACTATGCTTTGGATAAGTTTTCAGCGACTTCTATGGTTGAACTTCATGGTTTGGATAAGGTTTTCCAGAAACTTCTACGACGATGTTTTAAGTATAGCAGTAAGTTCTTTTTCCGATAGTTCCTTCAGCCAACATTTAATGTCCTTAATGTAGCTATTTTTTGTTTTAATTTGTTTGATACTAAGTGGAAATTTGTTATATAACTTTACTGCTAAAAATTCAGAACTTCTTTGTCCAAACGAAGAGTTACACTTTGGTATATTAAGTTTGTGTGTTTGTTTGACTCTGGTTTTTATGAGCATGTGAGGTGTCTGCCTCTGAATCATTTTTGTGGTGATGTACTAGAATGTTTTTGGCATAGAAACTGTTTAAAAATTTCTGTTGTTGACGTCCTTATGGGGATCTTTAGTATGGTCTTTATGATGAAATTCTGAGTTACCTTCAGTTGTTTTATGTGTTTAGATGCTGCTGAGCCCCATACTAATACTCCTAGTGAATCCACATCATTTTTGGAAAGTGAAGGGTTAAAATGCTTTAAATTTGTTTAAAAAACATCTGATTTTGGACACGATTTACACGAAAACGGAGGCTCATATAAAAAAAAATCTGCACTAAATCGACATATCGACGTGATATTTCCAGCTTGTAATACGAGCTTCCTAACACCATGTATAGACTGCATTCCGGGATAACATAACCTTAACCTTACCGCTAGCAAATACATGTATATTAAATGCCCCAACTTCCAACATTAACAGACATACTAGACATAATAAATGTAGTGAAAATTTCATACAATTGATGAACGACCGTGATTGTGTAAACCTTACTAATTTAAACATAAAATAGAAACTGACTTAAAATAGTCCCTTGAACGATATATCCATTGCTTATCCAGCCAAAGAGAGTTTATCTACTGTAAATTGTTTATCTACTGTATGCACTGTTAATAATAATTTCTCACCGAATTTCGGAATTATTCAAAGGTATTTTAAATGTCCTATATATTGATCCTTTTTGAAGATGTCATAAAAACAAAAAAAAAACTGTTTTAGAAAATAGATTTTTTTTACATTAACTCCACACAGGAGGCCCTGAGGAAAATAATTTCCCTTTCTGGGATGCTGTGTGGAAGGTCTAAATTAATTTCCTTTTATGTTTTTGAATTTAAACTATACTTTAATATTTAAAAATTACAATTTTTTATTTCAAATTATAAAAAAGTTTAAAAAAAGCTGACCACCAACATTTTTAATCAAAACGTCGAAAAACTTTGGTGAATTCAAAATTAAAGAAACCCAGTCGTTTTATGCAAGGAATTTGCAATTCCATTTTTTTCTTGGTTCATGCAATAAAAAATTTAAAAAAAAATTGTGAGTGCTTTTAATTCCCTGAAAAACAACAAAAAAAAATTTATTAACGCATTTCTTGCACATCTAAAAATTTGTATGTCTTAGATTCATGTTTACCAACACTTCCATTAGACATTTATGTTATAAAAACATGACTTTCAGAAAATTCTGATGTAATTTAGATCATAAAATTCAATTTCAATATTGGGACAACCGAATAAGACCACTTTTGACAGAAAATGAAAGTGTGTGCAATTTATAAAATTCATTAAAAAAAATGTTCGATTACTTTACTAAAACTGACGAAAAACAAGCGTAGATACAGAAGATAATAGTATCTACATACTGAATAAGTAGGTGCATGTTATTTTGTAAATTTCCACTGATGAAATTAAACATTAAATTTATTTAAAGACAAAACAAAATTTCACGAAGGTTAAATTGTGACACTAAATTACATCGTTTTCGTTATTGAAATTCACTGAATTGTGAAATTTTTGCTGCAATATTGGCAACTTACTTTGTTTATTAAGGGATATAATCATAATTTCAGCCGAATAAAACTTTCATGATTATTTCGCAGATCGGGTATCGTAAATTTTTATGTTTTTATGATGACGATGATAGAGGTAATACAAACAATATGTTAGCTATTTAGACTTAAGCGCTCACAGCGCTTCACAGCGCTCTTGAGGCGATTTTTCGCAAAAACAGCGCTATTTAAGTTGTCCAAATTTATTATTATTATTAGGGGTTAACGGAGCAACATTGTCACTATAAGCGGTCGTGTTTTATAATATACTAGCCGACCCGGTGAATTTCGTACCGCCTCAGAATCAATAACTGTTGTTTTAACTTATGTTATTAGCTGAATTAAATTCAGTTTTCTTTTAAATTACACAATGAAGCAATTATCGATGCGCAACTGTACGTGTTTTGTCAGTATCAGAAATGGCGTTGTGTACGGATTTATAATTTTTACTTTTACTTTTCATACTTTTCAACTTACTTACGGGAATTGCGTTTTATTTTTTTTATACATGTGAGGGAGATGTATTATAGATAAAAGAAACAATTTAAATTTGTTTGAACCACTTTTATATTTGAGTAAATCCGACCGGTTTCAGAACGACCGTTCCTTCTTCAGGGCAAATGTATACTGATTTGACGGTTTTGAAATATGGATGGGAACAATGTATTATTATGCCAGGGGTGGAGTCGTCACTAGGTATTAATGAAGAGTGGGTGGGTAGGGGAACATATCCATGATTGGGCTATAAGACAATATTTTTTGTTTGTTGATAATATATTCATCATTTTTAAGGGATTTTTTTTATTTCCAAGGCTTCTAAGTTGTCTAAACGTTTTCCTTTATGATTAATATGAAGAATATTTGTCCCTGTATTTTTTTCAAAACTATGGTTATTTTCAATTATATGGTTAGCGAACTCAGAAAAATTATTATTATTAAGACACCTTAAATGTTCTTTGATTCTGATTTCAAAATTACGAGTTGTTTTTCCAATATAAATCAATCATTACATTTGAGTTTATATATTCCGGAATTAGTCAATTTATGGTCTTTATCTTTAGCATTTCTCAAAAAAGAAAAACGTTTAGATAACTTAGAAGCCTTGGAAATAAAAAAAAAACCTTAAAAATAAGGTATCTAAGTATTATCAACAAACAAAAAATATTGTCTTATAGCCCAATCATGAATATGTTACCCTACCCACCCACTCTTCATTAATACCTAGCAACGACTCCACCCCTGGCATAATAATACATTGTTCCCATTCATATAACTGTCAAATCAGTATACATTTGCCCTGAAGAAGGAACGGTCGTTCTGAAACCGGTCGGATTTACTCAAATATAAAAGTGGTTCGAACAAAGTTAAATTGTTTCATTTATCTATAATGGATAACCACAAAGTTATAGGTAGATTCAAAAGTATAGATTTATTATAATTCTTTTTTATTCCTTTGGGGGGGTGCAGACAACATTAATCTCATTTTCAACCGTTGACATTTAGTGTGTTAGAAAGAGGGGCAGCATTATATGTTAAAAAACAAAAGCAAAACAATCAGTGCATTGAAATTTGACGTTTTTGAATTTTTGGAATGAACTCACTCTTCGATATTGCTGATTTATCATAATATTGCTGAAGCTCTTTCAAAAGATGAGAATTCGTTCCATACTGTATGACTCATACAGTATGAGGAAAAGAATTTTCCTTATAATTATTTTTCGTGAATTTTCCCTATGCTTTAATAGCTATTCTGCTATTCGGGGCAGAGACAAATCCAACAAATCAAAAATCATAAAAATCAAGCAATCATCAAGCCATTCTTAAGTTATAAATGGTGTAACTAACCCGACTTTGTTTTGTATATTAAGATTATTTTGAGGGATATAATCATAACTCCAGCAGAAAAAAACTTTCATCATTATTTCGCAGATCGGGTGTCGTAAATGTTTGTTTTTACGATGACGATGATAGTGGTAATACAAAAAATATGATATTTATTTAGAGTTACGGAGTTAACGGGGCTACAATGTCACTTTAAGAGGTCGTACGTACTAACGATGAATTTTCATGGAGCACTTTTATAACGTGATTCTATTTGAGATCTTCATTGCACCTATGTGTCGAGGATTTCCCTGATAACAGCCAATCTCCGATAGAAGAGGGTAGCAGAAGATGAAGAATAATAATACACATATTTTTTTTAAATACTAGAAAAGATTTACCTTTTTTCCATCATGACAACGAAGGTTGCAAGTTGCAACGTTATTACTTTTGAACTTTATGACAACTAAGGTTACAACGTTATGACCATTTGAGGATGACCTTTTTGGCAACGAAGGTTTCAACATTGTGACCACTTGACCATCACGACAACCAAGATTGCAAGTTTTTTTTTTTAAATTAGCTCCACACAGGAGGCCTTGATGAAAATAATTTCGTTGTCATCTTAAGGGATGCTGCGTGGAGTTTTTTTTTTATGAAACGAAGAAGAGGAAGTTCTGGAAAGGAAATAGGTACGAGGGGTAGGTATGAATCTGGGGATCAGTGTGTCCAGGAGTGACTGACGTATGAATCCATTCCTTCAACTGCGGTGCAAGGCGATGGGACGAGGGATTCTGGCTGGAGAGGTCAAAATACCTCCTTAACCAGACTCTCCCGATCCAGCCCGCCACGCAGCAGGTGGGCAGATATATCGGCCACCAAGATCTTGACAATCCACATCCTATGAACCCGGGCAACCCTGCACTTGGGGTGACCAATGGGAGAGATATAGGTTATTAATAAATGGTTCCCGGGGCGGCGGTACATAATAAAAACATTATGACCATTGCAACATCATGAAAACGAAGGTTGCAACATTATGATCATTTGACCATTATGACAAACATTTTGCAAGATGCAACATTATGACCATTAGATTACTATGAAAACGAAGGTTCCAACATTGTGACCATATGACCTTTATAACAAACAAGGTTGCACATTCTGATCATTAGAACATTATGACAGAAGGTTGACCGTTATGCAACGAAGGTTGCAACATTATGATCATTTAACTAGCCGTCCATAATGGAGTACTGGTACCTACCCTGATGTATGGCAGTGAGGCACGGAACTGGCAGAGGAAGGATGAAAGTAGACTGAACGCTGTAGAAATGAGATCCCTGAGGCGTATGTGTGGTAAAACCATGTATGATCGTGTGAGAAATGTGGAAATCCGCAAAGAATGCAAGGCTGATGTAAGCGTGATAAGTGAGATCAAGAAAGGAACGCTCCGATGGTTTGGGCATGTAGAGCGAATGAACGAGGAAAGGAGTGTAAGGAGAATATATGACGCAAATGTGAATGGTAGAAGAAGTCGAGGACGCCCAAGAAAGACATGGCACGACCAAGTGAATCAGATACTTGAGTCGGGCCATGTCAAGAGTCAGAATAATAGAAGAGAATGTATGAGACATTGTATGAATGTAAACGAGGCAAGGAATGTGTGCCAAGACCGGGATGTTTGGCGGTCCGTCCTCTCTGCCTGCCCCTGCGGGGAAACGGCGTGATGGTTAGTTAGTTAGTTTTTAGACCAATATGAAAACGAAAGTTGCAACGTTATACCTACCTATTAAAAAAATTATTATTTCATAATAAATAAGACACTATCATACATTTTGTAGTTCACTAAGCACACTCTTTAGGGTGAACTGCCTATTTAAAAAAAATTGTAGTTTGAACATTTAGTTCTCTTTAGTGGGATTAATAGAACTGGGATATTGATTGATTTTATTATTAATTAATGATACTTGTTTTTCCGACTTTCAAAATAAAAATAATTCTACAATCAGTCAAATGATGATAGTATACAAACCATTAATTTCTACCGGTTTATTACATATTTTCCTTAAATAATTTTAAGTTTAGTTGTTAAAAAAATATTTGTTATTCTTGTAGAAAATGTCTATACATTCCTCATGCCAAAACGGCAATTATATGAAATTCCCTCCATAGAATAAAAATTGCTAAGAAAATTATTAATTTTATACAAAACCGGGACCAGCTCATTTTACACTAAAAAAAAAAAAATTTTACGCCAGTAGATAGGTAATAATTAGATGTAATTAATTCCGTGAGCGGAAATTGAAAAAAATGTACACTATCGTTAATTTCTTAAATTTAAAAATACGAAAATGTCATTTTTCAAAGTGCAAAAGCGGTAATATGCACTTTTTCACGAAAAAACACTTTGCAGAAGTTGAATAATTGTTAGAATTACGTATTTCGGAAACTTTTTGCATTGGGGGAGGCGGAAAATGATGCATTTTAAATTTCAATTGCGTAAAATCAAAATTCACTTCGCGTCTTCGAAACTGACATGGCGCGGCCGATCTGTCACACAAGCCCGCTAGACAAACCCTGCGTAGCCAGACAAACTATTTAAAAACGTAGGCTGTTTTTTAAAGTTAAGATAATATTCACAAGCCCGCTATACAAACCCTGCGTAGCCAGACAAACCATTTAAAAACGTAGGCTGTTTTTTAAAGTAAAGATAACAACATGGAGGTCATGGAAAAATGACATTTTCGTATTTTTAAATTTAAGAAATTGACGATAATATACATTATTTTCAATTTCCGCTCACGGAATTAATTACATCTAATTATTACCTATCTACTGGGGTATATATTTATTTATTTTTGTCCAAAATGAGCTGGTCCCGGCTTTGTATAAATTTACCAGAAAATTATTATAAACACGTTTTTTCAGTTATTTTTACAAGTTACATGTATGAAAAAAAATTACAGTGTTTATTTAAATGCTATTTTAGACAATCCCCAGAGGTGTTTGCTGTACTTAGTCGTGTTTCATTAAACACTAGCTGACCCGGCAAACTTCGTACCGCCTCAGAATCAATAACTGTTGTGTTAACTTATTGGCTGAATTAAATTCAGTTTTTTATTAAGTTAAAAATTACACAATGAAGCAATTATCGATACGCAACTATCCGTGTTTTCTTTTTGTCAGTATCAGAGATGGAGTCGTGTAAGGATTTATATTTTTTGTGATTTTCTTACTTTTCCACTTACTTAGGGGATTTGCGTTTCATTTTCTTTATACGTTGAGAGAGATTTAATATAATTATTGTTTTTTCCTTTGGAGGGGTGCAGACATACGTTCATCGTTTGTCTTATTTTCGACTATTGACATTTAGTGTGTAAGAAAGAGGGGCAGCATTATATGTTTAAGAACAAAAGCAAAACAATCAGCGCATTGACATTTGACGTTTTTGAATTTTTGGAATTCACTCACTATTCATTCGTATCACAATATTGCTGCAGCTCTTTCAAGAGATGAGAATTCCTTCCATATAAAATGTATGAGAAATGAATTTACTTCATAATTTTTTTTTCGTGAATTTTTCCGATGTTTTAATAGCTATTCTGCTATTCAAGGTGGAGATAAATCCAACGAATCAAAGATCATAAAAATCGGTCCAGCCGTTATTGAGTTATAAATGGTATAACCAACCCGACTTTGTTTTACATTTTATTAAACATTTTCACAATTTTCGCACTAAAAACGTTTTTAATATTAGCGCGCTCTCTCCAACATTCGGACTTACATATCTCTCCATCTTCTTCTTTCCGACCGGGTACACCACGCCTTAAAGAGATGAAAGCTTTTTCACCATCGCTGCATTCCCCTTTTAAAATATATCCAATAACCAAACGAATGCTATGGTCATAATAACAATAAAATAAGTGTACAAGGCTTTTTGCGTTTACGAGCCATGTTATTATTTTTATTGGTTGGACCCGTTCTGCATAACACGACGCCGCGCCGGCCGATCGGCGTCCAGATAATCGGGAGTCGGTCGAAAAAAATTATCGTCGATCACAACAAGTCACTAACACACCACTCGGTCAGGCGCTCTCAATCCGCGACACACATCCCAGTAACGGTTAACTGAAAATACATCAAATACATCGTATACAAGTGGAGAAAAAATTCCGCCGCCATACCCAAGTTTCGAGGCAGGGGAGGTCAACCTGCGATGAAAACTAATCGTATTAAACTGTGTTTTTTTTTTAAAGTGAAATTTCCTTAGCCCCGTTAGTGATTTGAAATTTGGACGAAACGGAAATGCGTCACAAAAATGTATTATATGACGGGTCCTGGGTTCTAATATAATGCGGTAAATTCACGACTCCGCGCGAGCTGCCGGTGGCGCAGCGGGATAGCGCGTCGCAAATCTCTGCGGCCAGAGAAATCCAGCGAACGGAAGTTCGAATCCTACGAAATCCAAAAAAATAAACATTTTTTTTGTAAATCAATATCCAGCCTTCAAACCACTTTAAAATAAACAGGCAAAATAAAGCGACATCTAGCAACTTTCTAGTTTCACTTCCACCGCGTGTGAATTACACACTCTGATTTTTTTTACATTAGCTCAACATTGGAGGCCCCGAGGAAAATTATTTCCCTTTGCGTGTGTTATCTTAGAGGATGCTGTATGGAGGGTATTTTTAAGGAAAGGGAGGAGAGGATGTTCTGTGAAAGAAATGATGGGTGGGTAGGAATCTGGGGATCAGTGTGTCCAGGATCGACAAACAGTTAATTCCACGAAGTCTTTAAGACTTTGGATAGGGGTGGCAGCAATATTAGTTTAATTATTTTAACAAAGTTTTGCATTTATTATACAATATTTTTAAACCAAATTCTGTCTACATACTTACTTTTATCGTTATTTATTTTTGGGATGTTATGGCGTGTTGCGCTACCTCCTTCTTTAGCCAACGTTTCGGACTGCGTTACAGTGTCCATCATCAGGGCAGATGTGTCTAAAAGCCCCGTTTTGGGCGTTTGAGACTTTCAGGGGGGCAGTAGAAGACCAAGAGAAAATTTCAATCTAATTTTTTTTCAGTGAGGGCGTGGGCAGGTAAAAAAAACAGTCTAAAAAAGACAAAAATACACGCTAATCACGTACTAATAAAGCAAAGTAAACGTTAAAATCGGTTAATTTTTGTTATTTTATGTGTTGTAATCATTTTTATCACGTGTGTGAAAATTCACATATTTCGGTAGTTGGGAAGTGGATGAAATTTTTAATAATGTAATATTATATAATTAAGAATTGACACTATATCATGAATACAATAAAAGAGGAGGTAGCAATCCGGTACTTAAAATACAAAATAATTGCTTTTCTAACGTTCTTAAAGAACTAACTTAGAAATAATTTAATATGTTTTTAATCGAATTATTGATTTCGTCATCGTTAATAAAACTAAATGGATGACATTTGGACGACTAGATCACTCTGAATCAGTGATACAGTTAAATGGTTGCAATGTCGAAAAAGTGGAAAGATTTTGATACCTCGGCAGTATTCTCACGGAGACTCTTGACCCAGATGTAGAGGTTAGGTGCAGAATTGAAGCAGCAAGAACTGCGTTCATTAAAATGAAATCCTTCTTCTGCAATGACAATATCAGCTTAAAACTAAGGCAGAGAATGCTAAAATGTTATGTGTGGTCGGTCTTGCCGTATGGATGTGAAACATGGGCCTTGAAAGTAAATACAATGAACAGGTTAGAGGCTTTTGAAATGTGGCTTCACCGGAGAATGCTCAAGGTACCATGGACCGACATGATCACCAACACAGAAATTCTCAGGCGGGCTAGAGCAGATAGAGAACTGCTACATTAATAAAAATCCGGAAAATTTCATATCTGGGTCATATACTTCGAGGGGAGAAGTATCACTTGCTCCATTTAATATTGAAAGGCAAGATAGAGGGTCGCCGAGGGCCTGGTAGGAGACAAATATCTTGGCTGCGAAATATAATTAGAAGTGTGGAGGAGCTATTCCGGGCAGCGCAAGACAGATAGACATTTTCAAGAGTGATCGCCAACGTCGGGGGGACCTGATACGGCACACAAAGAAGAATTGATTCCGTGACAGTTGAGTCATCCCTCCCCCTCATAAGTAAATAAAAATTGGGGGGCTCTAGAAAAAAAATATCATCAAAGTGGGCGATGGCAAAATAAGGCTGAGAATCTGTAGTTTAGATTCATGTGCAATCAACGTACAAAATAACTAAAAAAATTATCTTTTATTGAGGAGCAATAAAGAAGTGTTACTGTAACAATTATTATAGGATGGAATAGTCATTCAGAATAGCGATGTATCAGTTCAGCTGGAATGGGCTCATGTGATCCGCTCCTTTGCGGGAAGCGGTTCCTACTCCCACTCCTTTTTCAAATCGACTACTCCAAGAGAACCCTGTCCCGGAACTCGGGCTCATTCCCAAACCCGAAAAACTCGGATGCCTCCACCGGCCGGCGGGTGTCCCCGTGTTCGCCGCGAGGCGAGGTACTCCGGTACTAGTGAGTCTAGTGACTGAGTAGTAGTAACCGTCCGGTGTCCCCGAAGCGCTACACTCTCCACTCCACTCACGAGTCGCGAGTCTCGGCGAGTGTCGGGTTCTTGGAACTGCGTGAATCGTGAAACACTCGAGCTACTCAACGCTGCAGCGCGAAGCCGCGGCGCAGATTCGAATTACAAGTCCCGAGATCGCCGAGTACGAGTATGCATCTTGGTCCGAGCGACGTAAGTCGTGAACCGCGACAAGCAGCCGCCACTCTTGTCACTCCCTCCCACTCCCGCGACTCACGAACCACGATACATTCCTCATTCAGTCTTCAGTCATTCCGACCCCGGCCGGCAATCAACACGCACGTGCCTGACCGCTTGGCGTAACAGTATACTGCTGCCTAACGTCATCGCGGAATTGTTTAGAATATTCGACTAGACACGGAGTAATTTTCAATTAGAGCGTATATTGGTATTGTTACTCAACGGGTGAAGTGCATTATAAAATAATAGTTTATAATAAAGCATTACAGCTAATTTACTTATTTAAATTCTCAATAAAAGCCCGTGCAATGTAGGTCCATTGAATGTACCTACATTGCACGGGTGACGGATCCGAGCCCTCGTGTGGGTCTTGTCCTGCTCCAGGGTTCTGAGTTGTCGTGCGGGTTCTACGAGTAGGTCCTGGCTCCAAGTTCTTTGAACCCGTGCGTCCCGGTTCGGTGCACCGCAACAACATTCAGTGCTCAGTCCGCAGTGTCCGCACCTAAGAACTCGGACCCGGGACCTGCTCCTAGAACCCGTGTACTTTTAAGAGGAGGCAAGTCTCGGAGGCTTCCGGTAAAATGCAGAACTTACCCACCTCTAATTCAGAACTGATCTCTAAACACTGCTAAGGGAATTTCGCTGATCAAGAGTTTCTCCCACTCTGTGTAACTCTGGTAAAACCCGTCTGAAGATACTTACGAATTATTATGTACATATTTTACTTTTACCCCGCGCACCGTCAGTTTTTGACCCCAGACTGCATGTATTGATTACGAAATGTATGCAATCACCTTATTTTTCTCATGGCCTGCCCACTCCTAACAATCTGGACAATGTTAATTACCAAACACCAAACATGCACATTTCTTTATAATCTCTACGTAAATTTAACATAATGTGATTACCACTATCCATATATACACTAATTCCAATTTGTTCAAGGCAGAAAAAGCATGATCACAATAGCCAATTAGTACCCACGTTCAAATGCCAAAGATTTGTTTGATTATTAGAAAATTAATGGTGTATTGTCAGTCAATACAGATCAAGAACGGCATTTATTAATCTTTAAGCTTATACCTATAATAACCTGAAATGGCAAAAAGCTCATTTTTGATCACTGAGCTTTTTAATAAGAATTCCTACCTACTTATTACTTTTCAATGTTTTTGGTGTTACTTTAAAATAGAAATCGCATCGACATTATATTTTCTTGTACATAATAATGTATACCATATTCCTAATACCAAAAGCTGTTATCTAAAATCTAGTTTCCTTTAACAAAAGCATTATTCAGAACAGGCTTTTTGTGATATGCTTGGTGTAATTCTAAGTGAATGTACAGGACCCGCAGATACTTTAAAAGTACACAATACCTAATACTGTACAAATCGCAAGTGCGCACCACGGTTGAATTGACAGATACTTTTTATATGGATCTCCAAAATACCTAAAAAGAACCCTCGATTCCGTGCGTAAACGGGCGGTCCGTTTGATAGATTCTCCTATCTTAAGAAACGGATTGCAATCTATAGAACACAGGTTGGGTGGGAATACTGTCCTTATTCTAGCAGTATTGAAATTGAAGATGCTCCAAGGAACTGTCGTCATCGATTACTTCGGCACCGGCGCACAGAAACACGCCAAACGCGCGCCCAACATTTATATAAATAAGTTGACAATTAAAATAAAAGCTGACAATTAAAATAAAGGTTGACAAATCTTACGCGAGAATGGGTCGTTTCTCGACTCGTTCTTGAATTCAATAGACCGGCTTCTGCGTTCCTCCTACAACATGAGTCTCAAAAAGATCCCCCACTCAGCATCCCCAAAGGCGACATAGGCCTGAGCGAATTTATTTTCCTCAGGGCCTCCTGTTTCCGCCGTGTTTTAAACCCTGGACCTCTCTTACAAGATTTTTTCTCGTTAGTTAAGTTAAAAACGTATAAATACCTGAAAGCCTATTTTTTTTAGTTACTCTAAAGATTAGTCTTTAGAGTCTAAAGACTATTCATTTGTCAATTTGACTAACACTATTTTAGATCCTCACAAAAGCGTGTATGATTTAGAAAGTTTCAAACGTCTTTCGTATTTTATGAAGTTACCTTAAAGATAAATAATAAAAATAACATGTTTTTGTATGTAACATTGATTAAAAATATATGTTAAGGTGATGCGCTATTAAGCAATGCAAAATCACATGATAAATAACGGGCCTATAAAAACTGCTTTAAAGCTCAAAATCTCCTACTCACGAATCCTTTTTGAAAAATTAGATTCTTTGGAAGATGATCTTAAAACATTTAGATATTTGTATCTAAGCTTTGTAAAATATAATACTCGCTTCTTGGCGATATTTTTTTTATGAATTAATCAAAACAGGTGGCTGGTGATAAACTGGAATTTAATCCTTATCGCCATCTGCATAAGGTGTGTTATTGTTAGCGGCCTGATTCCGAATTTTACACGAGGTGGTGCATCATCACCTTAACTTTAAAAGACTACAACTTGAATAAATCAAAATTAGCGGTGACGTACATCTCAAGAAAATTAACGAAAACAAAGGTTTTTTTCTCGTTCTCTACATCTGTCTTAAAATGATAATTTTCTTGTAAAATGTGATAATTTTTAATCTGTGGCACAAGTAACACATTATTTACATTGTGTTCTCCGTAAACTGGACCAACAAGTGTGTAGAAAATGACATCAGTACCCCCGTGGCGCGGCCCCTCCCTATGTCCTAATCAGCGACTGCTTTGGCATGGGAACTACTCGAAGTTCGTTCGGCGCAATCGTTGGAGAGGTACATCATAAACTGTTAGCATTGATAGTCGAGATGACTAAGATTGGTCTTCTCGGGTTAAATGCTTTCTTAAGATTTTATAGATTCGTCTTCTATCTTAATTCCTTATTTATACGTTTTTAACTTAATTAACGATACGATACGATACGATACGATTGTACCACCCCAGCCAGGAGTACTCCTGTCCCGGTGAGACCGGTACACCAGGGGGCACTGATTTGTTAGGACTAGGAACTGAGGATGGGAAGGAGGTTGGAGTTCAATCGACCGGTATACATGGCAACCTAATAAGCCAATATTGGAATTTAGGCTGGGCAGGAATAAAGGAATGGATTGAAATGGTTATTTCCTTTTGGGGTATTGTGCCGTGTTGCGCTACCTCCTCCTTTAGCCAACGTTTCGGACAGCGTTACAGTGTCCATCATCAGGGCAGATGTGTGATGATGACACATCTGCCCTGATGATGGACACTGTAACGCTGTCCGAAACGTTGGCTAAAGGAGGAGGTAGCGCAACACGGCATAATACCCCAAAAGGAAATAACCATAAAAATTTTTGGCCGTGAAAATCTAAAATCATATCGAATGGATTGAACGTTATAATTTTTTTTCCTATTCCATGTGCGTTCTTCTTGCCTCTTCTCGGCTTTTCTTGTCTCTTCTTGGCTCTCTTGGATCTTCACGGATCTTCTTGGATCTTCTCGCCTCTGCTTGGTTCGTCTTGTTTCTTCTTGCCGTTTCTCGAATCTTCCCGTCTCTTCTCGGTTCGTGCTGCTTGTTTTTTCTCTTCTTGTTTCTTCTTGGACCTTCTCGTCGCTTCTCGGCTCTTGTTGACTCTTCGTGGGTTTTCTCGTCTCTTCTTGATTCTCCCTGTCTCCCTGTATCTCCTGTTCTTCTTGGATCTTCACGCCCCTTCTTGGCTTGGCTTGTATCTTCTTGCCTCTTCGAAAATTTTCTCGTATCTTCTTGAATCCTTTTGTCTCTTCTCAACTTTTCTTGGCTCTTCTTGCTTCTTTTCGTCTCTTATTGACTCTTCTTGGCTCTTCTTGTCTCTTCTTGGATCTTATGGGACCGTATCGTATCTTCTTTACTCTTTTTGCTTCTTCTTGCATCTTCTAGTCCCTCCTTGGCTCGTCTTGAATCTTCTAACCGACTCTTCTTGTCTATTCTTGTCTCTTCCAATCTCTGCTTGTCTCTTCTTGGCCTGTCTTGTATCATCTTGTATCATCTTGTGTCTTCTCGTATATTGTCTCTCCTTGGCTCGATATAACTCTTCTTGAATTTTATTCATCCTTCTTGGATCACCATGTCTGGCTTTTCTTGCATCTTCTTGGGGAATTTAATCGACCAGGGCGTAGGTGCAGGAACAAAGGAGATGATTGAATATTGGTTTCTCGTTTCCCACTTCTTTATGCTCCCCACTTCTTCTGCTTCCAGCTACTCCCTTCATTAATTTTGTGCCTCTACCAGGCTCTTCTTGTTATTGTCGTGGCTCTTATTGGTTCTTTCTTGATTTATTAATTATTTTTGTTCCACTTCTTGCATTATCTTGCTTCCACTAGTCATTTTTTCTTGCTTCTTGGTTCTTCTGGATTTATATAAGGCTTCTTCTAGCTTCTTCTTGGCTGTCCTAGTCTCAGCTTGCATCTTCTTGCAAACTTCTTGGTTCTTCTACCCTCTACTTGCTTTTTGCATCTTCATGACTGTTCTGGAATCTCGTAGTCTCTGCTTTCATCTTCTTGCTTTGTTATTATTATTTTTTAATTAATTCTTCTGGTTTTATCTTGCTTCCTCAATATCCTTCTTGCTTCGCTTGACTTTTCTTGGCTCTCCTAGTCTCTGCTGACATTTTCTTGCTTCATCTCGACTTTTTTCTTATCTTGGCGTTTCTCGCCTCTTCTTCCAACTTACAGATTTTTCTTAGTTCTTCATACTTTCCCCTGCCTATTGGGGCTCGTGCTTCGAGGCTCTTCTTGGTTTTTCCGGTCTCTACTTATTTCTTCTAGCCTCTTCTTTCTTATTCTTGGATATTCGAATCAGATCAGACAAGCTTTCGGATTGCACTTAATGCTGTAAGTCAGGATTTATTTCAGTGCATGAACTCTGAGACCAACCATATTTATTCCTCTTTTCTCCTGGATCTGAAGACCGTGCAATATCTAAATAAAATAAAATAAGAACCTAACCATGAAAATTAAAAAATATATAGCTTCTCTGTTAATTCCGTGTATAATACAAGGGACACCCTCTGAAATGTAATGACAAAAGACCCACTTGAAATTATCAAAATAATCTCTGCAGGACTAAAAAGACCTCATACGGGGACGAAACGCGTCAACAAGCATTTGATGAACATAAAAAATTAAAATAAATATTTTAAAATCAGGCCGACTGGCAAAAAACAAACAATTAAGAAAAAAATTCAAGAACGCCTCTCTAAGTGGTTTGTTTATGTTGGTATCCGAGTTCAGTGCTCGGAAATATTATGTTATATAAACAATCTACGCCATCAACTAATATATAAGAGTGTTTCAGAAAAGTTATTTTAATCATTGCATTAAAATAACTTTTCTGAAACACTCTTATAGAACCATGATTTTTTTAAATTAACTCCACATGAGGCCCATTCTCGTGTAAGAATTGTCAACTCTAACCTATCTATACAAATGTTGGGCGCGCGTTTGGCGTGTTTCTGTGCGCCGGTGCCGAAGTAATCAATGACGATAGTTCCTTGGAGCATCTTCAATTTCAATACTGCTAGAATAAGGACAGCACTCCCACCCGACGCCTGTGTTCTATTGCGATACTCAAGTACACTTTACACAATAAAATAAAGGCAGAAGGGTAATATAATTCTACGTCAAGTTATAGCCCTTCGCAGCAGCCTGATTGAAAGTAAACAAAGCTTTTAACACGTAATAATTTTAACGAGCTCGTCGTGGTCATTATTCTCGAATTGCCGTAACACAACTCTTCAGAGAGTGATAGCATTTAACGGAATTGCTTTGGTCGTTAAAACAGCTGACAGAAGAAGCGTCTTCTTCTTCCCAATTTAAAAAGGTCATCAAAAAGCATTGATGAAGATTGCACAACAAACTTAGTCCCCTGGGAAGTGTATTTATGTGTATTCGCCTTACTGCAGAGGTCAAGCGTGGTCACGACCAGGCATGACATTATTATCACTGTACCTATGAATTATTCCGCAATGTATTATTCGATTAAACAGTTAACGGGACCTGTTAAAATTATAATAATTAATAAAGATAACCCAAGCGGAGTAGGAAAATGTTGAATCATTGATCAAATGAATGCCTCAAGATACTGTTATTCTCCTGAATAATAAATTACACGGGAATGTCAAATCATTGAGATAAATAATAGTGGTAAGTAAGCTGTTAGACACAATGTTGCAAATTGAAGAAATGTAGCTGAATCTGACTAAAAACAGCGGGTTACTTAGTAAGAAATGCAATTTGATTTATTCAAAGAGTTCGGAATATAAACATCCAAGAATTCTGGCGATATCAATGAAGGAAGTATAGAATTGCACAGTTTGTCGTGTAGAGCTCATTATATCTGAATGATAGTATGACAGCTAGTATGTTTATTAGATTAAAGTGGATGGTATTAAATATCAGAAACAACCATCGAAAAAGATTGGATAGATAGAAACGAAAGAAACATTGCAAATGATGTGTTGATTTTTCCATGTTCGTCTAAGTCTATAATAAGTACCTATGCATTTAATACATCTACCTGTACCTTTGCGAACAATTAGATAAACATTATCATTTTATACATACACATCTCATTTCAACTATAGTTTGCATTCCCCAATACTACGTTTACACAGTCTTGGCAACAAAAACTTAAACAATATGGATGTACTTGATAATAATTTGAACTTATTTGAACACAGCAAACTTTATACACCGTAAGTGCGAACTATTTCTACCTATTTCAAAAACTGTTGGAAACACCAACTTTATACATTTTTATTAATTCTGTACTTTTACTTTTGTACTTGTGCTTGTTATTTTGTTGATTTGGATGATATTGGCAGATTATCTACATTTCACTTATATTCCATGTTCACTACACTGTGTCAACTCTTATATAGTATGTAACCTATATTTTGTTACCTGTATTTTGTCAACTCTTTATTGTCATTGTAATTTTTTTTAAAATACGGCATTATATGTAAAAGCCCTTTAGGCGTTTAAATAAAATAAAATAAATACACCACGCCGGTAAGCTATACTACCTACAATCTACTTTTACACCAACTCTGCAACCTTTTTATGCGCACCTACATTAATATCATCAAAGCGTTTGGTGCTATTGGAAAAGGTTCTTAAAACACATAGCTCGTTATTTACCTTTTTCAAAAGTATATTGAAGTTAGCAAATGCAAGCACGACCAAGATTTTGTAAAAATAATCCATTATAAAACAATAATCGTATGTGTATCTGGACTAATGCTTTTAAAGTTACAAAGTTACCTTTGATTCTTTGAACCATCTTGGTGTTGCACCTTAAAGAAATTTAAAAGATTGCAACTCAACTCCTTAAAATATTTCAACCTTTCTTTTTCAGACTACAGATTCAATTTTAAGCCCCTACGAAGCTCAAAATTCAGTTCACCTTTCGAATTCAGTTCCAGATTTGCTGCAATCAGGTCTGTAAATCATCCCAATCCTCGCCGACATTATCGGGCTGTAATTCAGCAATAACATCTCGCCGCTTCTGTCACCGCCAATACGGCCGCTGATATCCCTTTTTTATAGCAGTCCGTTTTTACGTGGGGCATTAATTAGCCGGACTAACGGGCCTTCGCCGGTGCAGTATGGCACCGAATCGGTGTTTAAGCACCGCAAAGCAGGAGAATAGTATGATGAAGAGGGGCTTTATCGCAGCCGCTTTTGTAAGCTGTTCAAACAACGGATAACGTCGGCGCGAGATTTAAAGGCTGCATTAAAAAAAAACGCCGTTTATTTTGAATCCGCGTGAAGCAGGCCTAACCGCTCATTAGCGCCGTGTCTTTTGTTTTGCTGCTTCGTGATTCAAGATTCAATAAACCGCGGACGTCGGCCATTGAGGTCAATTTTGTCCTTTTAGTTTTGCGTGACCCTTTTAAACGTAAATGTAGATTTACTTCAGCTCTTGGATGCAAACAACTTTTGTCGACTATTCACAAAACAAAACCAACCTAATTAAAATGTTAAGTGCAATATCAAAGGGAAGACGTCTAGAGGGTCACCCTAAGGAAAGTTGGAAAAGTTGCTCCATAGTCTGCGCGAGGAAGGGTTGTGCGTCAAACGAAATCAAGTACCAGTCATTACAGATAAATCAATTACGCTGGGAAGCCCAAATTAGCTCCATAACAAAGAGACTCCGTAAGTTATGCTATATTTTTTATTCTATTCGATCAATTCTTGATACAAAAACTTTAAGAAGTGTTTATTTTGCTCTATTCCAATCTATATCAACGTACGGTATTATAGGATGGGGAGGTTATGCAGGTTTTGGAGGTTATTGTATTGAACGGAGGTCGCTCGTAGTCCGTGAAATGAGGACAGTGATGTCTGGGGGGTCTTTTAAAGCCTTTTCGAATACCCGACCTGACAAGGGAAAGAAAATGACGATACGAGAAACCGCAAAAGAGTTCCAATTGAGGTCATAGTGGAACTATGGTATCCTTGTTGAAAAGCAGTGAGGATATAGAAGAAAGTCCGGGATGGGGATAAGAATGGAAAGACGCTATTGGGAAGTACATGAATGTCCTTATCTGATAACGAAACAAAGCCTTTTAAAGCAATGTTTTAGTTCTACGTGATAGTCTTTACCGGGCCCTTTCCAAGTTGATTTAAACTTGATATCGCGAAGCTATCCAAGTTTCTTCAACTAATAATTACTAAATTAATGTACGTATGTGTGGATAGAGTCGAAAAGCTTCGTCGGTAAACAAAGGCAAAATTCGGATACATTTTAAGATTTTCACGGCCGAAAGCAAGATGAACATTGCAACGATGTCCGAAACGTTGGCTAAAGAAGGAGGTAGCGCGACACGGTATAACACCCCAAAAACAAATAAAGAAAAAAGCAAAATTGTTTGTATTTAATTAAATTTAAAATTTTACAGTCTAGCGCTATTTATTATACATCTATATGACTTCTCTTACAAAAAGCTTTATTATAATCTTCATAGACGTATTTGTCTACACTCTCAAAGCAATTGTTTCATGTATCTTGGTTTACTAGTAACCTTTTCTGAATATGTTGTCATTTGTGATCAGACAGAAACCTACATGGAAAGTCTAACTGAAGCTTAATATTAATATAACACGATGTTTATTATTGGCTCCGCACCGCACAGCAAGAGGCGAGATTCGAGATGCCATAATGGGAACCGAATGGATACGGCCTTAGTAAAAATATCGGGGGCAGCCCGGAACCGGTTTGGACATTACGTGAAACATATGTTTCAAATTTATGGAATACAGAGGGTCACGGGTCTATGGGGCAACTCGTACGTCAGTATGGAACGGTACAGGTGAACAGCGGCTGGCCTCAGGAATTTGAAATTTGTAAAATATATATTTTTTAATTTCTCCACACGAAGGAAATCGTCAGGATCCTTGAGATCTTTGGCGATGTTAGACCGAGTTAATTTTAAAAGGGAGTGAATCCAAGCTAACCAATTAATGGAAAACTGAGGAAACGTAAGAACTAGTTGCTCGTTCCATTTTTTAATGCTATATTTTGAAACATGTCCAAATCCTCACCATCTGGGGGTGGTCCAACCATTCGTCTTTGTAAAGCTTTAACTATCATTATTGCCATTTTTAAGAATCACATCACAATGACAATAACTGTTTAGATCCTTCAAGGTTCCTAGAATTGGATCGAGGAAGGATAGTTAGAAAAACCATGTAGTGCGGTGTGGAGGGTATTTTTGGGGGTTGTTAGCTAAAATATTTGCCATCATCTTCTTCGTAGTATGATTATTGTTTAAGGTTTTTACAAAGATAAATGATAAGTAAAACAGTTGTGTTATGCAACGCAGTACACAATATATAACGATTAATTAAAAGAACGAAAAAAATAATTCATTTTTAAATTAATAGTTTATTCACTACGGAGTCGTGAAATGGTACATTTCAGTAAAGTAATTATAAAGACTTAATGGAATCTTTAAACATTAAAGTAAAATAAGGCAATCCTCTATACTATGTATCAACAACCAAATGAAGCTTTTTTATTTAATTAATGAAGCTTTTACTTGTGTTATTATACCTACATATTTTAAAATCTAGTCTATTTTCTTTTCTACAATTAACTTTGTCAGGAATCAAACGCGAAGGCAACCTATCCCGAACGGAAGCTTTTACAACTACATTCCACATTTAAAAAAAACTGTTTCACCACTTTTTTTTTAAACTGTTCCATTCCACGAATTCAATTCCGACGAATTCTATTTAACCACATTTAAAAAAAAAACTGTTAGTACCTACTGGGCAGAATATAATTCTATAGTAAATTATATGGTGCTAGGGTCATGAATTTTGTAAGCGCCCAAAAATTAATTTATCAATTATTTAAAATTAACCGCACGCCAATGCATCCGAGAAGTCAGGTACCCACCGGAAATGTTTATTAATGTCACAGGGGAAGTTATAATACACGACCATGCAGAAGATCGATGGTACCTATTGATACACCAGTCATAAATAAACTATAAAGTAATGTTTTTTTTAAAGAACACGGTTTAAATTAATTAATTACATCTGTTTGATTTCAAGTTTGTAGAGAGCTTTTCGCGATATTAAAAAAAAAACAACAATGTTATATTTATATTTACGAGCATTTTTTATTTGGATATCATAGAAGAGTCCCAACTGCAATAGAGCTTCCCCCAGTGAGATTATAGCGGTCTAAATTATTGTGGTATGTTGCGAGGATGAAGGAAATCGGGCAGAGGCAGGATGTGAGAAAGAGTAAAATGGGGAAATACTTGACTAAAGTTTCGGTTCTGTATGGTGGTTTTTTGCCAGGGCTATGCTGAGAGTATCTATCACTCTGGAAAGTGCCTCGATTTTTTTTCCACCCTTCAAGGGTGTTATTTCAACATTGAGAATTACTGGTTGAATTCATACATTTTTATTTTTATTTAAATGGGTTAACTTAAAAATTATATGGAAGATTAGAATCCTATTCGGATTTAGAAGAGATGAGATGTTGAATGGAGGGGAGGCAATTTTAGATAAGGCTTGGTAGAGGAAAGGATATTTGTTTAGAGAGGGACAACTAAACTACGAACGGAGTTGGAGGGATGGATTCATACGTCCGCCACTCCTGGACACATTGACCCCAGATTCCTACCCACCTCTCACACCCTTTTCCTTCCCAGAACTTCCTCTCCTTCCTTTCCTTAAAAATACCCTCACAGAATCCCAAAAATGACAGCCGTTTGTGGAGCTAAAGTAAAAAAAGTTAGTTATTGAGGACAAATTAATTTCTAGATGCGACCGAATCTTTTTCTGTTTCTTCTGTTTCACATTTTTCTCTTGAGAATTATTAATACATAATGTTACAGTATACGCTAAACATTAAGACTGCCTGACGTTGATCAGAAATCGTCGCAATACGCGATCGCGATCTTTCTCTTTCGCTTACACTCAGTGAAGTCGGTAACTGCGCGAGACTGAATCGTACAGTGTTCAGGCCGGTCTTAAAGATTGGAATGTACTATATATACTGATGACCGGCATGATCTAGCAGTAAGGCTTTTGACTCGCAATCCGAAGGTCTTGGGATCGAATCCGGCGTTGGTAAATACATTTTTTTATTTATTTATTTATATATTTCGCGATTAAAAATAATATATAGTATGTATATTTGCGCCACGTTCTAGAGTGGAAGTATCATCGCCCTGTAAGACCACCATTCAGAATTGAAACGTTGCTTGAAATGGCTTTAGTCGTGTCTGGTGACCAGATCTGAATAGCCAGGTACTTGCTTACCGTCCTCTACCCCATCTCCTTCCCTACCCCCACTACCTTCAGCCTCACAACTTACCCAATTGGGGATGCAATAGACTCACTGGCTCCAGACGGGAGCAGCTAGGCCTCTTGTGAAGTATTCAAATAAAAAATATTTAACAAATCCTTCAGTTATTAAATATTGAAATTTGACGTTTTACCCGATAAGTTATTCCACTGTTAAGAATATTGAATACACATTAGTTAATTATGCTTACTGGTTACAATTATATTATGCTTTACAGCAGGGGTGGGGAACCTGCGGCCCGCGGGCCGCATGCGGCCCGCGAGGCCTTTTGATGCGGCCCGCGGGCACTTTTGGTGCGGCGTGCTGAAAGTACCACAAAAAATTACAAAGAACGGGATGGTTTTATCGCAGTGTTTCAGATGCATTTTTGAGACGTTATTACAAAATCGTTACTAGCAAGTAGTTTAGATACAAATTAAAACGTGATAAAACCCCCCATTTTACTTTTGTTTTAATTTGTTTTTGTGAAACGATAGTAAAATTTCATCGAAATTTTTAATTGTCTTGTACGGGACAGTCCCGATATTTCAGGATTGATGGAAACTCTATTCAGAGGGGAATCTTAGGCAGTCTGTCATAAACATTATTTTCTAGTCATCGTTGCGGAAGTAAAGTGGATAGTAAATCAATAAAATCCTATTAATGACAACTACGAAGAAAAGAAAAGTTGAAGCTGAGTGAAACGTGAAATCATTTGAAACTTAATTAAGGCTGTGGATAGTAACTCGATATGAATAACACGATGCATTTACTGCAAGGACAAAAACCTTCTACATCGTTTGAATATGCTGGTGAGTCCGCGAAATTAAGTGAGGCATTTAATGAACGATTTAAGGACGTGAAAAGAGAGCAAACGGATTGGAACATATTTGCTACACCGTTTAACGTGGAACCATCGAATTATTAAAAAATATAAGCGTCAACTATTAAAATAAGATTTTTTCATTTGAAATGTATGAATGCGCGTCGCATAATCTGCAGCACGAAATTATTCAATTACTAAGCGATGATGAACTACAAGCTAGATATAACAATCTCCCCAAATAAAGTCAGGAATTACTGGTTATATGAAGTCAAGCACGTCCCTTAACATTTTGTTTATAATACAAACATCATTGCAATAATAATTGCCACACTTCTAGCATAAAAAAAGATCATTACATGTAATTTATTATAATTAGTTAAATAAATATAAAATTATATTGCGGACAATAAATATGCTACAAAATGTAGAAAAACCATTCACGTAATCAGAGCACAATTTAATTTAAGCTGGTTGACTAGTGGCCTCCTATGCAGATTCATTCTAAAGGTAAAACCAATCTTGTGTTCACAATGCAAATTCCTGTTGTGGATTCATCTGCTAACCCTAACGCATTTCGAAGGTAAAACCATTTTGGTGTTTTAGGTGCAGTATTAATTAAAGCTGGGGACTCACAATCCAATTCGCTCTGACGGAAAAACCAGTTTTGTGTTCAAAATGCAATGAAATGGTAGAACCTACATTCCATGTGTGGTTTCGTCTGCATTTCGTAGAAACCCGTTCTCGTTTTTGAAGTGCATTTATAAAATTCTAGTTGCTTTTGTGCTACCAGTATTAGAGAAAAGCCATTTTCATGTACTCAGTAAAATGGCTTCACTCAGTAGTTTTAAATCTCCGCGTACAGATTCACCGTATAACTGAAACCATTTGAATGCAATGAAAAAATTCCAGATCGGGTTTCATTTTTTGACGCATTCTTCGTGTTAGAAGTGCATTTATAAAATTCTGGTTGCGTACTTTTTGCTGCCAGAATTGGAGGACAGCCATTTTCATATTCTGAGTGGAGTTTTAATTCCCCGCATACAAACTCACTTTATAATTAAAAGTTGTGTTTAGAATGCAACGAAAAAATTCCAGGTGGGGTTTTTTTCTCGCTAATGCGTTTCTTAAGAAACCATTCTCGTGTGTGAAGTGCAGTTATATAATAATTTGTAGTTGCATATGTGCTGTCAGTATTGGAGGAAAGCAATTTCCACGTAATTAAAGAGTGTTGGTACGTAACAACTTTTTTTAGTTTTAGTAAAATCAGTAATATGATTCGAATGTGCAACCCCCCCCCCCCCCCCCACGGAGACGGAAATCGGAGTGCGGCCCGTGGGTTAAAGAGTGAACATCTAAATGGCCCGCGACGCTAAAAAGGTTCCCCACCCCTGCTTTACAGTAAGGTAGCTTGGTACAGGTTTTGAATAAAATGTTTGATTTCGCAAATAATTTTATTATCATGTTTTGAGCGAGATTACGCGTTGCTCCACTTTCGAGAATATTACGCAGTTTTCTTAGTATTTGAACTTTTATGCTGTATCAATATTATATGTACGTTAGTCACATTTTGACCAAAGCAGGTTCAAAGGTTAACCTAGTTTGATAAAGTCTGGAGGAATGATGGGCAAAATTGAGACAATACAGCGCTCTTGAGGTGATTTTTCACAAAAACTGCGCTCTACAAATTCATCATCATCACTATTGGCTCTACAACGCCTGGTGGGTCTTGGCCTCCTCAAGAGTCTTCCTCCACTCATCTAGGTTTTGTGCCAACTCTCTCCAGTTTAGAAGCTCCAAGATAGGTATGTTTGTGAGGACGTTGTCGCTCCATCTTAATCTTGGTCTTCCCAAGCTCCTTCGCCCTATTGGTCTTGAGTTCAGCAGGGACTTTGGTGCTTGATGCTCGGTCTTTCTCTCCACATGACCCAGCCACCGAAGTTTTCCCAGTTTTATAAATTTTGTGACGTTTAGCTCCTTAAACAAAGTAGAGAGCTCATTGTTATAACTAGGGCCTGGATTAATATGTAAATACATATTTTTAATTTACATGATTTTCAGTCTCGTATGTGTTCTCTAACGAGATTATCATATATAGATTGTGAAAAACTAATTTTTATTTTCCATATTTTTCCATATTTCATGATTAAGTCCATATTTTGCAAAAAAATATCACAATCATCCATTTTTTCGATTTTTATACCATAAAACATGAGTTAGTTCACAAAAATTGATATAATTTTACGTGTTCTAAGCCGGCGATCACCAACGACGAACGATGTTCGTGCCGTGTTGCTTGCGCGTCTTTTTATTTTTACGTACTCAAGTCACCTAATACTAGTGTCTAGATTCCAATCAGTTTAATTTTATGCTTAAGGATAAACAAAACTGCGTTTCAAATTGGAAAAATGTATCGAAGATTTCCCAAGCCAATCGCTAATTATAGACGGATAAATACTTTATTGTCAAGCCTGTGAAAAATCTATTTCTTCTGAGCAGCGTTTTTTAATATCGCAACATGTAGGTATCTACTGCAAAACATACATACATAAAGTTTTAATTTCGATAATTTAAAAAAACATGTGATTGTGGACTGCAATCAATTTAATAAGACGGATTTAGAGGAACATGAATAACACTTAATTTTTTTATTTGAATCACCGGAACATTTCGCTTTCATTTTTTATTTTTTTTTAATGTAACTGTTACTGCGTAGTAATTTTTCACAATTAACAATGTTTTATACGAAAGGTATTCTTATTTCTTACTCCATATTTTTTCCATATTTTACATTTTTTGGTCCATATTATAAGTACATATTTTGAATTTTTTAATACATATTTATCCGAGCCCTAGTTATAACGTCTGCGCCAAAACCCATTTTCTAGAACCGGTCCGAAGATGCGCCTCAAAAAATGATGCGCTCTACGAATTATCCAACTATTATTATTATTATTATCTATTTCATAATAGTGAACCGTTTCAACGCTATGTAAAATTAAAATAGAAACATTGTAAAAGGATTCTATGAACATCTATGAACAAATTGAATATTATTTAAACTTTTCTGCCATACTATAAACCTACACTTTTCCATTGATTTCTATGATGTAATAATTTGTTGTTAGCTAAATACCATTAATGCCTAAAATTACCATCACATGCTCATTGAGACTGAGGCAAATAATTACCATCAAGGCCTGTATCATCTTAGGGGATGCTGTGTGGAGGGTCTTTTTAAGGAAAAGATGGAGAGGAAGTACCGGGAAAGAAAAATTAGGAGTGGATAATAATCTGGGGATCAGTGTGTCTAGGAATGACGGACGTATAAATCCGTCCCTTAAATAATAGTGCAAGGCTATGGGTCGAGAGAGTCCGGCTGGAGGGGTCAAAAGGCCTTCCTCAATCAATCTCTCTCGATCCCGCCGGCCACGCAATAGGTGGACTCACGCTGCCAAGACGCGGACTAATCTCATCCCATGAACACGAGTTCCCCTGTTAAGTCACCGAACTTAGGGAATCACTTGGAGTGATCTATGACAGAGGTGTTGGTTATCCAATAAATGGTTCCCGGGGCGGCGGTACTCATACTCACCTCCCTAATTGATTGAAATATTCATTACGTGGATAATCATATAAAAAATAGTATCCGTGGCGGGTGGGCAGTGGGCAGGCAATACAAATACAGTTTAATCCGAGAACGATGAAATTTTGACAACTTTACCTTAAAAATAAGAGAAATGTAGTGTATCTAAAAGCTTCGATAGATGGCAGTACTAAGAACTGTCCTAAGACTCCGCTAGATGGCAGCTAGCTTAGTATAGGCTTTGGGCAACAGAGGGTCCAACAGCTCAGAGGCAGTCTTCAGCAGATCTCTCACCTCAGATTCCAATTAGCCAGTTCCTAGATAGGTCGACTACCGTGGTCAACACTCTATAAGCGGAAGTGTCAATAAACCAGATTTACACGAAAAGAACATTATTCTAGACATTGAATATATCTCCTTCCAAAGTGAGTTGGAGGACTGTTGGTGAAATACAACACGTTACTACTGTCTACATGAGATTTCGAAAAATCAATCCCACCCCCTTTTCCCACTACTCAAAGCAGAATATTGATTCATCTTGATGACATTGTGCACGTTTTTCTTTCTAAGTGATAGAGAGATAGAGAAAAATTGCTATCTAAAATCGAATTCGAAAAACTTGAGGTTTCACGTCCGGGCATCGCCGAGTACTTCAGCTAGTATCTATTTATTTATTTATTATATATACGGTATAAATACATCATAAACACTGATTAAATTTAGAAGTGACACTAAAATTAATATTGATAAAAACATGATAGAATAGCCCTCTTATACATACCTTCCGTGCAGTTTGCAATCTGCTTATCTATTAGTAACTTCATGTAATCTAGGTACAAGCGAGTGCTTCGTATACTCAGTCCTGTTATTGTTGCATTTTAATAGGATTTTAGAACGAGTGGCTCTTGCGGGTACATGTGGAATTCAATGAGGTTAGTTAAATCAGGAATGTCTATTCTACCATTTACAATTTTGAACATAAATATTAAGTGTGATATAATTCTTCGATCTGAGAGTCTTAATAAATTTAATTCTTTCATCCAGTATTTATAGTTTACGTTTCCAATGGGAATACCGAGTTTAACTTTAATGTGTCTCAGGAATTTGAGTCGAATTTTTTCGATTAAATTTGAATATATTTTAAAATGGGGGGACCAGATCTAGGAGTTATATTCGACTTGACTACGTACTAAGGATGTATAAAAAAAAATTTAAGTTGAAATATTTCGAAAACCATTGGAATGAAGCCAAGCATTTTCATTCCTTTATTATTTATTGTTTTTTTGTTTTTTTTTTTTTTTTTTTTTTACATGAGCTCCACACAGGAGGCCCTGAGGAAAATAACTTCCCTCAGGGCCTATGTCATCTTTAGGGATGCTGTGTGGAGGGTTTTTTTTAAGGAAGGGAAGGAGAGGAGAGTTCTGGGAAGGAAAAGGGTTTAAGGGGTGGGTAGGAATCTGGGGTTCAGTATGTCCTGGTCATCCGCCTCCAAGACCTAGACAAACCTCACCCCATGAACCCGGGCACCCCTGCTAAATCACCAAACGTAGCGAACCACTTGGGGTGACCTATGGCAGAGGTGTTGGTTATCCAATAAAGGTTCCCGGGGCGGCGGTACCCATTCCCGCCTCCCAAATTGAGTTTAATGGTTCATTTATTTATTTGTGATATAAAGTTATAGTCGAAAGTTATGCCCAGGTCATTAATTTCTTCAACAGAGGTAAGGGTAGAGTTGTTAAGTTCACAAGGATGAATAATTGGCTGACTTATTCTGTAAAATCTTATTGAATGAAATTATATTATCGATGTAATTATATTTTATTTTATGGTAGCATAATTGCATTTAAGATTTTTTTTGTGATGCGGTTAAATCATAGTGATGTCAATCAATTTATGTGAATTCGGTCGCTTTTGTGGGGTATGGTTAACCACGTTTTTAAATTAATCAGTTTTACAGACTATGGCGCCTTTATTGTGGATTTATTCAACTGAATACTTATAAACAATAATTAATTGATTGCACTCGCATAGTGCCGCCACATCTTCCAGCCAAGTTAATCAACTGGTAAGAAGGGAATGGCGGAATGTATGACTATTCATAGATCAAAGTTATATTGCACATGAATCATCGTTAGCCAGCCGAGGTCCTTTTCACTACAAAATCAATTGATTCAATGATCAAATGATTAAGTGTCTCTACCTTTGTCCGCGCGGACGAAAGCAAGTAATTTGTCGCTGGTGTTACAGGGCGCAGTTGTTAATGTTGCAAAATGTGCAAAAGAGAAGTTGGTGACTTTCCAGTTAGGATCTTCTAAATACGAGGGTTTTCTCCAAGAATTAAAAATCAGGACCAATTTATATTTATAAAAAAATTGTTTGACTTTTAGGTTCATATCCCCATTATTTTTCGACATAATCTCTCTGCCGCCAAAATGCTATCACCTCTCCCTCCGCGTCCTAGTCGGTCTCCAAAGGTTTTCCGGCCAAGTGTTGCTTCAGGTAAAGAAAAAGATTCATGTAATTGATTGCCTTTTTGATTCCGGGGTTAGGTTGTGTTTCCATGTTTCAACCCAAATAAGCTTCGCCTTGCAAAAAACGGTTCGAAGAGATCCGAGCGCTTTCGATATGATTTTGCTCTTCAGCGTTTTGAAACCCAACGAGCACGCAATTAGCATACGCCATTTTTCCCTCAAAATCATTTGTGTGATAGACTTACTGACGTCTGGCATCAATTGTGAGCTTACGAACTTCGACAGTAGGTACGGATGCCCTCTTAGTTGAGAAAGCGAATAATTGAGCACACCTCGCAGGCGGCGAGAATCGACAGCGGAGCGTCCATCTCAAACCGTCGCAAGATCGTTGAAAGATCGCACTAAAGCAGCTACCAAGCCGGATCACGGCTCGTTTTTTAGGGGAAAGTCAAACCTATACGCTAGTGCCACCATATTTTAAGAAATAATAAAGACGTCGCTGCAAATTAGAAAAGTTCTTTTTTTCTTGGACAATCTTCGTACATTATAATTATTCAAATTAATAGATAACTTTGTATTAACCACTTAATTATTTACAAAAACCGACATGTTTCGTCAGCAAAGCTGACTTCTTCAGGGTTTTGACAGAGCTAATTTTAAAAAATAGACATAAATAGGTAATAGAGAAAAATAATAGACATAAACAATAATAAAATTTGAAAGAAAATAATGTGTAAGGGACGAGGGGCAATATAGAACAATTAAAAATTTAAAAGGGGAATAGATTTAATATTGGGTCATTTTAAAACAATTTTTGATAATTAATAATATTTAAATTTGCATTAACACTCTTTCTAATCTCTAAAATTTCTAATTTATCCAACTGAATGCCATTGACATTACAATGTATTAATTCTATTCCACTGTTAAAATTAAAGGTATGACTAGTTTCTATTAAATGGTTGGCAAACTCCGAGAAACTATTATTATTTAAAGCTCTTTAATACTTATTTCAAAGTTTCTCGAAGTTTTACCTATATAAAAGAAATCACAATCATTACATTTCAATTTATAAATTCCAGATTTTTTCATTTTAGAATCTCTATCTTTATTATTTTATTATTATAATTATTCCTACAATCGAGTGTTATTCAGAAAGCAACATCAGATGCTGTGCGTGGAGATACTCGTCCTGCAATTAACTATTTAGATTAATCTTTTTTACGAACTTGTTTACATTATGTATACCATAAACTATGCTTTCGTTAAATTGTAGCTTTTTTTAAGTTTCCCTTGAGTAATAAATAAAAGAACGATTAATTATTTTATCAAAAACATAAGCGTACACTTCCAAAAACTTTTTTTTTTCATTTGAAATTATGAACGTATGTGAGAAATCTCTTTTAAAAAATACGATATTATAGCAAAGATTATCTGTGATAGTTTCCCTGGATTATCTTTTTTCGTTCTAATAAATAATTAATAAAATAAATAAATAAAAATGCTTTGGAATTGAACTTGAGAATTGATCTTGAGAATTGGAATTGAACTTGAAATTGAGCGTTTTCAGGCTCCGTTTGCCAAGCAATTATTGTACCTATTACTTATAATCGTAGCTATACAAGGCTCATAAGAATTGTTACGATATACGAAATGCCCCCCTCATAAATTAGAACGGCACTCCCCTGTAGAGACAAACAGTTTCGCTTTCTCTCCGCTAGCGCGCCGCGCGCTGACGGCGGTTGAACGCCAGCCGCCGGCGGCCATTCTTCCCCAGACAGCGCTGCGAGTGCCCGTGTAGCGTGAACCATTCCGATCGGTTCCGGAATATTCCAGAAGACCGCCATGACGGTGCCCGTCCATAGTGACTGGCGGGAATGCCAAGTACGGCTAAATTCCTTTCACCTCGCCAATCTCCAAGCCACCAACCTGCTGCAGTGAGTAACCTGAGCCATTTAATTCCTCTTTATTGCGTGTGTTCCTTTTAAATTCAACGCGTAGATAAATGACCGCCCCCAGAGAGATTTTAGGGCCAAATTCACCCGAATTAGATAGGATTATTGATGCTACCCTGTACTAACTTTGCCTGCGCTATGTATCATTGTTGTTTATGAAAGAATTCTACCCAATACACCTGATATTTACCGTAGCCAACTTGTTTCACTGTCTCCCCCAGCCCGTAGGATTTGAGCTTATTTCTTATTTGAGAGATCCTACAACCCAGGTGATGACAGTCTCCTCCGCTCTGCTGACCATTCTGAGCTAGTTTGTCGGTAGAAGGTAGGCACCTCGGGTAGGTGTACCTAACAGAATATACAGTCTGAGTAGTTGGGACTGTTGCAGAACTTTTTTTAATGCTCTCATAAAAAATAATAAAATTCAAACATCAGTTATCCGTTAGACCCCTGGCATAAAATTTTAATAAGCATTGCCATTGCAATAATCCACCATCAAAGAGCGCAGACAACACGAGAGTCAAAAGGAAACGCACTTCATAAACCAGTTCTTCAATCATTCAAGATTGTATGAAAAATACTTACATTCCGTACATATTTGCTAAAAAGCAAATCAAATAACAACTGCATACCTTACTGCAATTAGACACTTTCGTTCTTATCTAATCTGTCGCTAGAGGTTCCCAATCTGTGGGTCGCAACTAAAAGAGCCCATTAACCCGCAGTTATGAAATATAATATTGGCGTTTATTTGGATTAGATATGTAGATGTCATTTTGGTTTACCACCCCGCACCATATCTTTCTATCAAATGCTGCGGAAAGGGGGACTTGTGCCATGTAGTACAAGTATGCATGCATATTTTTTATGGAAATTTCCCTCAGAATTGTGAATAGATTGTTTGGTAACATGAAGTTGAATTTATAAACATACTAGCAGACCCGGCCGCACGTTGCTATGGCTTACCCAACCTTTATAACGAACGCCATCTATTAATTTGCATACATATCAAATTCACACCGCCCCCCTGCCAGCTGCCCGCTTATACACATAAACCTTCCTCTTGAATCACTCTATCTATTGGTGAAAAGCGCATGAAAATCCGTTGTGTAGTTTAAAAGATCTAAGCGCACATACAGCGGGAGTGACTTCATTTTAAACTATGTAAAGATTTAATAAAATAATTCATCATGGTCTCTAGTACAGTCAAATCATTAAAGATTTTATCGACAATGTCGGTAATATGTCACAGGTCGCCAGCAAACAAACAAGACTTCACGCGAATTAAATAATGTATGCTTATTTTCGTTATTTGTTTTTGGGATGTTATGCAGTGTTGCGCTACCCTATTCTTTAGCCAACGTTTCGGACAGCATTGCAGTATCCATCATCAGGGCAGATCCGGCATATGTGTAATTGTTAGAGGTGAAATGTGTGCTTATGTACTTGGAAGCGATACCGTGTTGCAGCTCCACTCCACTACGAGCTGGCATTACAGTATACTTCAAAAATGGTTGTAAATTTCAATTGCCGATTGCCGCCGTAATCAGGTGTGCTACAATAGGAATCAGTTCCAAAAAACTGTTCCTCGAATCCACTGTCGTCTAGTGATCGCTAGTCACCGGTACAAAATAACCGAAACAGGCAGTGGCGTCATATGAAGTATATAACCACGGAGGGTACTGCAAGTTCACTAAATCGTAGTCTTTATACTTGTCTGGGGCACGTCACTATGCGTGCTGCCGACGGAATTGGCGACATATTTTGTCGAATTCTAGAATTAGAAACCGAATTACAATGGTTAAAGAGAATGTAGCCAATGTAAAATGGTTTACTACGAGGTAGTACTACAGTATACTTCGACATGGTTTTTTACGTTTAGCTTTGGTGTAGCCGTCAATGTATGTTTAATTTAATCTACGCGAACTGTGATCTACCGTCGTTCTCGGGAACAATTACAATTTTATTTATTAATCTTTGGGCAATCAACAGTTGAATTTAATTATTTTTAAATTATGCCAAAAATACATTATAGATTTAATATATAATATAACCTATAAATACATTATAGGTTTCCTCCTTGTGATATGAAATTGATAGAATTAGGTAAATTGACAATAGAATAATATAAACAAGAACAGAAAATTACTCATCCACGACGTGTCTAAAAAATATTGAAGATGCTCACTTTTGATATCAAGCTGTCGTAATTATTGCTTAGTTTATCAACAGTTCTTTTTACATCGATCTACTTTGAGCAGGACAGAAGAGCGTGTGGAGCGCGCAGGTACATTAAAATGTATCATTTTCAAAAACCGACATTGTCAATGAAACCTTTACCGAGGTGCTCGTGCCATCGATTGTTTGGTCAATCGTTCAAAAGATCGCATTACTACAATGTTTGGGAGCCACTATCTGCTCTGGAAAGCAGAAAGGCCGTTATTAAAGGATTAATTAGAAACCAGTTCTCATTCTCAGGTAGATCTGGTAGAAATTAGATAGCATCGACGGTTCCGTGATAATTTCGATAAGCTTTCAAAGCGCGATTTCCATGATTCCAGATTGTAACAGCTTACTTCACGTCAACCTGCAATTATTAGATAATTGCAAATCACTTAGCCAACCAACTTATTAACGGGACCGCTTTATGTCATCATCGACGAGTTGACAAACGAGCTAAGGCTTTGATAAGAATATTTATATTTATTTATTTATTTATTCACGTCTTGAAGGCTTTTACAATATCATGTTATTTAGACACATAAGTTTTTCAGGAGTATATAATTATAGGCATGTAGTATGCATATAGTAACTTTACTCCACTTCAAACACGAAGATTAATATCTGATCAAATATTTTTATACAAAATTCTGAATAACGGCCTGGACTCTCCTGAACTCGTAAATTATTTAAGAATTCACATACCTACAAGGCCAACCAGACTAAACCATTTTTTTCATTTGCCAGCGTGCAGAACCAACCTTAGAAAAAATTCTCCAATCCCCCGTATATGCGCGCAATATAACACGCAATTTAACAATATCGATATTCTTAATAACACTCTTGTGAAATACCGAAACGAAGTCAAGCGTACGACCACAAATGTTAATTAAATTAATGTACAACTATAGAAAAGGTACAGCATGAGCATCTCCTGTCCCCATCCCACCTTCCTCTGCCTCTTGCCCTTTCCTCTTCCTTCTTCCTTCTAATATACTTATATATTATATATATTTTTTTTGTTGTTATTTTCATTTTCATTTAATAGTTATTACCAATTACAATTATATATTATATCATAATAACCAACATTAGCATAAGAAACTGTTTTGGCTTACCTCATTTTCAACCTCTTGTATAACTCATCCTGTATATAAATTGCTGTTTGTTTCTTTCTTACAATAAATAAATAAATAATTTAACAAACTGAACATTAAGAATATAAGTAGGTTCAATATGTAGGTATGTAGTTTCATTATCATGAATAAACAAAAATTTTAACAAAACAAAAAACGACTTCAAAAAATGCACTAAAAAGTAAAAAAATAATTTCGTATTCTTCTACAACTTCATAATCAACTTACTTTTTCTTATCATCAATAAGTAGGTACGATTGTTACTTTCGGAGTCGGTGTCAGTCAAGGTAGGTTTGTAACTACATACATAATTATAGGTGAGGTGTGCTTGTATCGCACAAGCGACTTGACGAGGCGAGAGGCGAGAGCGGAGCCGCGGCGGCGCGGGGAGCTGTCAAGTGAACCCGCCGGGCCGGGTACCTTTGCTGACACCGACTCCAAAAAAACAATCGTACCTACATATTGATGATTAGAAAAAGTAAGTTGATTATGAAGTTGTAGAAGAATACGAAATTATTTTTTTACTTTTTAGTGCATTTTTTGTTTTGTTAAAATTTTTTGATTTTTAGTGAATCTGAAGTACACTAACTAATTTGTCTGAATATGGTTAAACTTACTAAACGTACTGCTCATATGAGACAGACATAATTTGACCATAGCGACGTTAAAGTCAAATTAAGAGATTCGGCCGAGTTTCGTTAATTTGTCATGGATCCGATAATCAGAACCTAACCAAACTCTCATTAAATTACCCTTGAAGTACATCCTTTCCAATAAAAAAAGAATCATCGAAATCGGTTGGCGTGATATTGAGTTATTCGTCCATTTGTCGCGCACATACTTATGCAAATTTAAGACTTATATGGTTTTCTCATGGATGCTATTGTCAGAACTGGACCAAATTAAAATGGGACCACACGGGAAGCATCAGCTTTCAAATAAAAAAAGAATCATCAATATCGGTTCACCCAGTCAAAAGTTCTGGCGTAACAAACATAAAAAAAAAAATAAAATAAAAAAATAAAAAAAATACAGTCGAATTGAGAACCTCCTCCTTTTTGAAGTCGTTTAAAAATTGTACAAGGGAGTTAATAAGTTGTATAATAATGGTAAAACAGAAAAGTATGAAAGAAGTTATAGAGGAAATATTATTAGAAATGGTGTCGATATAGAGATTTGCGTATTCAGCATTAGGAGTTTTGAAAAAGTTTGTAATGTTAATAAAATAAAAATGGAATTTTTTTCGACTGATATTTTTAAAATGAATTTGACAAGTATTATTGTAGCAAGCACACGTTGTTGTTAGAAAACTTATATTTATTTAAACACTCGAAATGTGTGTGGTTCAATTGACAAAGCCCCGCCGCACATGCTCTCACTCGCATTGGCCGCTCGGCAGTATTTAAAACCTATGGCGCAGTTCCAAAGCCCGCATTTGCTCTCACGTGTCGACGCAGGCACGTACATGAGCGTGTACGCGCGTGTCGGCTAGGTGACCGCGACATTGTTTTCGAGTGGCAGTGGCGCGAGTGTTTGCAAAATGGAGGAACTCATTGAAGTTGTTCGAAGCGAAAAATGATTTACGACGTAAAACACCCAGATCATATGAATACTTTTTTTAATTTTTCTTCAGTACTAATACGTTTATGACCACCATATCCTTGATCTTCTAAATCTGAAGCAATCATCGCACGTACTTCTTTAAAATCGTTCCTAGTCATTCTAAAATAATTTTTAAAATTTTCGTCTGAAAACTCAGAAGTTAATTTGAATTCTCCATGTGTTTTGGACATGTAAGAGCTCTTCCATATTTTTTTCAGGATGACTTCCTTATTAACAATAATCTATTTAAAAACTGACTGATGTACGACTCGTGAAAGCAAATGCGGACACACACGTGTCCACCAATGTCAATGCGGCATTGGCGCAGTGTCGTGAACGAGTGCGAGTGTTAGCATGTGCGGCGGGGCTAAGTCGAGTTTCAGGCGTCATAGGTTCAAGTCCTCTATCATTGCAAAAGCAACATCTTTGGCTTGTAATGATGGTAGTAGTAGATTTTAAATTGTTGTCAGGTTATTCGTGACCCGGAAATGTTTGTGTTTAATTATAATAATATAGTCATGTATCGGATAATCAACACCTGTGCCACATGTCACCCCAAGTGGTTCGCTACTTTGGTAACTTAGCAGAGTTGCCCGGGATCATCGGGTGAGGTTTGTCGAGGTCTTGGCGGCGGATGCATTTGCTTACGGCGTGGCGGGCATGATCGGAAGAGAAGAGAAGAAAATATGATAAAAAGTAAAAAACCGCTGACTGCCTTTGAAATCATACCTGAACCAAAAAAGTCGCTATCCAAGGGGCTCATTCACATTTATCTCGAGCTTGCTTTGTGTTTTTTAAAATTAAGATCACCTAAAACCTAGAGGGCTTTTTTTGAATTGCCTTCATTCATCATAAATATCAATTGCCTGATCATCAAATATATTACGTGTTAATCATACTTTATGCGGTCATCTTGCACATCTGAAGGCATTTTAAGATGCTAACCTATTTATAAATAACCAAAGCCAATCTTTAAAATATTCGCATTTAGTAATGAGTTAATTGCCTAATTTAAATGTACGATGAACAAGGAATGCAGACGCATAAAAAATGGTAGCCGAAGTGGCGTGATGGTATTAAGAAGGTTACTCGGTGGTTGGTATGCCACAAATTTCATCCCCATTTAAAAAATACAATCACGCTAGACGCTCCCACGTTCATTATCACCAACAAAATTTTCAAGTGTTTTGAAAATTATTTAAAATATATTAAATTTGACGATCCTGATAATATTTGAGGTCCTTCGTGGTACAGAGATAAGTAAAGTCTTTGGTTCTGGAGCACCCTGGTCCAGGAGCGAGGATACAAAAAACGGTTCCATGCCAACTCAGAACCAAATCAACTCAACACCTTTTTGAAAAATCATTAAAAGCTATGATTTTTTTTTTTAAATAGCACTTAATACTTACACTTACTCTAACCTAACGTAACCTATTTTTAATACTTTTTTATCATCACTAATAATGACTCTTCTGAAGAAGTTCTGAGTTGGTTTCATTCTGAGTTGTCCGGTCACCACAAAAACGATACGTTTTAAATTTACTCTATTAATATATATTTTTTATAATAACTATTTTACAATCTCTCTACAGAAGATTAATCTATACGTTCTCTCAAAAATTTGGCTCCCAGCAGGGATGGTTGCTGGTGAGTCCTTTTATTTTTAGATATCATCGATTTTAATTGAGAGTTTTGAAAAAAAAAACAAAAGTAGACCGTTTTTAAGGGACTCTATAAAATTAAGTTAGTGTATAGGTTAGTCGTTTAGTTTCAGCAGCCTTGTATAGATATCGTTAGTATAGTTGGTTATACGAAGAACAGATGTCAGTTTAGAATCATATCAGAACAGAATCATCTATCGTCGTTCGTGTCTATTGAACGAACGGTTCCAATGATAGCCGAAGGCATCGGGCAGTCAAGCAGACACCATCAGTATTGCGACTCGGAGCCTCAAAAATACTTAGAGCCTACTAGAGTAAGGACGCCTAGTCCAGTTTAATATTCATTGTAAACTTTACGACAACGTAAAAATAATATAATTTATTTCGTTTATCTCACTGAAACTATTTCCTAACCCCATCCCTTACTTACCCATCCTGTAATAATTTTGTCTCCCTCTTTTCTATTTATCTCTTTATGTCACCAATTAGGTGTCTTCTTTTCTATTTCCTTCTATTTCACTCATTGTTTTATTGTCTAACGTGTGTCTTTATGTAAATATCTTTAGTTAATATAGTAATAAGAAAGCACTGACGAAGCTTGTGCTAAGCGAAACCCGGTCGGCTATTAAATATTAAATTCAATAAAAAGTGGTGTATCTACCTATTACCAAATGTATTTTTTTCATTTAATAGTAAATAAATCAACTTGTAATCACAACGAACCTCAAATATATTTGGAAGTCCCCAACACATTTTAAGTAGTATTTATCATTGGGATTAACAGACAAGAGTATGTAGATATCTGCGATAATTCAATAATTATTCTAGTAACAGATTTAACTGCCCCTTCCTTCGAAATGCAAATACACCTCTGCAAAGAACATACATAGAGAGTGGTGAAGACTTAGATAACAATACATTTACAAATGCTGATAATAATAATTCTAAAAGTGCAGAGTTCAGATGATGATTTATTTGATCTTTTGAATATTGGCTTCTACACTACTTGCCTAGAGCAAGTGCAATAATCGATTCAATAATCATAAATCAAATAAGCCATTGATTTTTAGTAACCCCTCAGGCTAAATTGTGAACAAAGGTATGAAAACACTAGGCTTTGTATTAAGAACAACTAAAAATATTAATTCCATACAACTATTAAACTATTATACGTATCTCTAGTCAGAAGCCCAATTAAATATAACTCGGTAGTTTGGTCTCCATCTTTCAAAATTCACATTAATAACATTGAGCGAATACAAAAAAAATTGTGTTTTATAAATTTTATATTAAATATCCCACTAGAATACTTAAAATATAAGTTCTTATTAAATATTTTAAGAGTACACACATTAGAAGACAGACATAAAATTTTTATTCAAAATACTAAATTCTATGTTGCGAATAAACTTACGAATTCCCACAGTAATAACACGAAAAAATACACAACATATTTTCTACTACAGCATTCATAAGCGGAACTACATTGCCCACTCTCCGATAAAACGATTTCACAGCATGGGAAATCAGTATTAGGTGATATTGACATATTCAATATCAACTTGGCGAGTTTTGTGGAACTTGTCAAATATTTATTCCAACATCATTCCTAAACGTAAACAATATAAACATAAAACTATCAAATCGCTTTACTTCTGTATTTTTTGTATTTTTATGACTTGTGTGCATTTTTTATTTAATTTTATTTTAATTATTTCTTTGTTGTGTATTTAATTGTACTACCAATCATGTAAAAACCCCCTGGGCGTTAAATAAATAAAATAAAATAATTTGTTCGTTTTTCGGAACAACTCATATAGGCCTCATGGAAATCGTTGTACCTCCCTTACTAGTATAGTTAGAAATATGATCTAAACGGCGTTGGAAAGATAAAACACCACGCTCTGTATAAAATAAGCCACAAAACAATTATAAAGTACACCTTTATGAAACCAAAATATCCGACCGCAATTTCAAAAATAATTATGAAATTTTGTGAATATCAAAAAAATATTATTTTTACAGGAAACGATAAGGTGATGACATCGTTTATAATATATTGTCAAATAAGTGTTTTTATTAGTTTTATTACTTACATTACATTAGGGAACGTACCCAAACTACGTGACCAACTTTTTGCAATTTTTAACCCCCCCCCCCCGGTGACCAAAATCCTAAGCAACCCGCCGCTCATTTGTATGGAGCGTGACCTTTTGAAGACCCCCCCCCCCCTAAAGTGTCACGTAGTATGGGTACGTTCCCTTACATAACTTTAGTTAGAAAAACGGAAAGCGTGCCAACTTTTTAACGTTTGTTATCAAAGTATTTGTATTTAATATTATATTACACGGTTTGAACAAAATTTTAAAGCGTATTTCATAACTAACTAACTAACTAACTAACCATCACGCCGTTTCCCCGCAGGGGTAGGCAGAGAGGACGGACCGCCAAACATCCCGGTCTTGGCACACATTCCTTGCCTCGTTTACATTCATACAACGTCTCATACATTCTCTTCTATTATTCTGACTCTTGACATGGCCCGACTCAAGTATCTGATTCACTTGGTCGTGCCATGTCTTTCTTGGGCGTCCTCGACTTCTTCTACCATTCACATTTGCGTCATATATTCTCCTTACACTCCTTTCCTCGTTCATTCTCTCTACATGCCCAAACCATCGGAGCGTTCCTTTCTTGATCTTACTCATCACGCTTACATCAGCCTTGCATTCTTTGCGGATTTCCACATTTCTCACACGATCATACATGGTTTTACCACACATACGCCTCAGGGATCTCATTTCTACAGCGTTCAGTCTACTTTCATCCTTCCTCTGCCAGTTCCATGCCTCACTGCCATACATCAGGGTAGGTACCAGTACTCCATTATGGACGGCTAGTTTCGCGTCTTTGGACAGTTTCTTGTTGCTGCCAACGGCGTTCAGTCCTCCATCAATAGAGTTACCTGCATTCACCCTTCTTTCAATATCTCTATCAGCCTTCCCATCTCTCGTAAACATACTTCCCAAATAAACAAACTCATCCACCTGCTCCAAGTATTCATCATTCACAACTATATTGCATACTGTTTTCGTACTCTCTCGTTCAAACACCATGACTTTAGACTTACTTACATTCATCATTAACTCATTCTTCATGCATACTTCGTTCATTCTTGACACGAGAGACTGTAGATCTTCCATACTGTTAGATATCAGCACCGCATCATCAGCATACAACAGGCAACATACTTCTAGATTACTCAATTTCGCACCCAATCCCATCTCTTTCAATTCTTGCATACAATTATCCATATATAGATTGAATAACCACCTATTTCATATTTCATATTTCGTATTTCATCACCTTTCAAAAACAGTTTTCAGTTTTCGGATACGTTCACAAATATATTTATTTGCATTTTAATGCAAAGCGAAAATATTTTGACCTACTGACAGAATATGGTTAAGGCCTGAGGGGTTAAGCATAAGGTGTCAACTACTAACCCGACAGCGCAATGGCAGGTGATAGTTGCTTTTTTATAATGATTGGGTTTTATAAAAGACAGAAGTTCGATAAAAGTCGTACATATATTTGTTTCATAATAATAAACAAATAAAGTGATATCACTAACGGTAGATTTTATAAATAGGTGTAAGAATTGGGTGTACCAAACGCTCAAATGTCGAGTAAAATTGACAAATTATTAGTAAATGTTAAATTACTTTTGTAGATGTCACTTTCATTTACTGAACTGCGCATCACATTAATTGAAAACTAGCAAAAATTCTACGGATTTTTATTTATTTTTTTGAAAATAACACTCTTTGTTTATACCACTACTTAATAAAAATAATCAAAATTTTACACAACCAATGGTTTCTTCACCAATGCAATATGATGACATTGATTAATATGTACTTTATATCAATTAAATAGTCATAAATACATTGGGAATTCATATGTCTTATATTGGTTTATAAATGTGTAAATTCTAATTATGCAATTGTAAATGTTCTCCAAAATAACCTGGAAAAAATCTCATACTTCGATGTCGCTAGATAATTTTCTTTTGCCCGTTTATTTTAAAGAGGCTTGAAGATTGGATATTGATTTTACAAAAATTAAAATGCTTATTTTTTGGATTTGGTAGGTTTCGAACCTTCGTTCGCTTTAAGTCTCTCTGGGCGCTGAGAGTCAGGCGCTTTATACCGCGTCGCTATAGGAGGCTCGCGCGCAATCGTCAATTTACCGCATTATTTTAGAACCAAGGACCGTCAAATAATAAATTTTAGTGACGCACTTCCGTTTCATCTGAATTTCAAATCACAACGACGCTAAAGAAGTTTCACTTCAAAAACTGAATTTAATTCAGCCAATAAATTAACACTACAGTTATTGATTGCAAAGCGGTACGAAGGTTGCCGGGTTAGCTAGTTAGGTATATTTGCTGCACGTCCCAGACTGGAAGATACTCTCAGTATCTTCCTGGTGTAAGATCACCAATCAGAATTGAAACGTTTCTTGAAATGGCTTTAGTCGTGTTTGGTGATCAGATCTGAATAGTCAGGTACTTCCCAATAATCCTCTTTCCATCTCCTTCCTCTCCCCACTATTTTTAGCCTCACAACACCCCCCAATTGGGGATGCCATAATCTCACTGGCTGCAGACGGAAGGAGTTGGGATTATTGCGTGGTATTCACAAAAAATATAAATAATCAAACAATTTAATATAAAACGTACGTTCATTATTTTTTATTTTTCACCCGAATACATAACTGTTTCGTATCTTTACAAGGTTGACATTTACCTGCTGCCCAGTAAAGTCCGGAGTTAACCGTTTCAATTAAAAGGGTGCCACCTCTAAATAAAAAATTAACTGCTCCAAAAATATGCATGCTGGTAATGCGAGCATTTTCGGAGTCCGAGATTACGAAATAATTTTGGAATCTCGGGTCCTATTTAATTTAATTTATAGCCCGTCGTGGGAAGGCCCCGAGGCCCTGGATTCTTGCACGAGAACAGCAGAAGGATAACGCTTCAATTATTATTACTGGCAAAGGTAATTATTTTCCTTATTTGCTAATTACGAGGGTTGTCCAAGAATTAAAGACGGTTCTAATAGAAGAAACCATGAAAAAATTATATTTATAAAAAAATCCTGTGTCATTTTAGGTATATATCCCTATTATTTTTCGACATAATCCCCGTTACGATCGATGAACTTGGTGAGCCGTGGCACAAGGTCCTTGATTTCCTTATGGTAGAACTCCGCCCCAAATATGCTATCACCTCTCCCTCCGCGTCCTAATCAGTCTCCAAAGATTTTTCGCCTAAATGTTGCTTCAGGTGTCGAAAAAGATGCAAATCACGTCAATGATTGCCTTTTTGTTTCCGGTGTTGGATGGTGTTCCGATGTTTTAACATAAAAAGCCTTGCCCTGGTTGGAAAAACGATTCGAAAAGACCCGAGCGCTTTCCACACGATTTTGCTATTCAGCATTTTAGGAACCCAATGAGCGCGCAATTTGCGTACGCCATTTTTCCGTCAAAATCGTTTGTGTGGTAGATTTACTGACGTCTGGGATCAAAATTACGTGCTTGCGAACTTCAACAGGGCGGACTCCCTTTTAGTTGAGAAAGCAAATAATGGAGCGCACCTCGCAGGAGGCGGGTTTCAACAGCGGAGCGTCCATCTCAAATAGACTCAAAGATCGCACTGAAGCAGCTACCGAGCCGGATCGCCGCCCGTTTTTTAGGGGAAAGTCTGAGCTACACGCTACTGCCGCCATATTTTGAGAACTAATTTCCACGCCGCCGAAAATGAGGAAAGGTCTTTAATTCTTGGACAACCCTCGTATTTCATCTTTGTTTTCACGTAAATCGAAAGGAGGAGCAAGCGGGATTTCAACAATAAGGAAAATGATGCTAAAGGGTGCGAAATCAATGAAGAATGCAGTCATATTGTAGTCAAGTATAGAATCACTGCATGAAATAAACGGTGCATGAAATTCGGTCTGTATTTAATTTTAATTTTATGTAATACCATGCAAGAATCCCAATTGTCAGACCTATTGAGTCTATGGCATCCCCGTGTGGTGAATGATGTAAAGCTGAAGAAATTATATTTATTAATTATTAACTGAGACAATATCTAAATAACTAGTTAATTCATTAGAACCTTGTAATCATGAAAAAATACGTTGAAAAATACGTTGATGGGAAAAATTAGTTGAAGATAACATTGTTAATTCCGAATTTGAAATACGAGATCTATATAAAAAAGGAAAAAAAATAGGTTCCGATGGCCGAGTGGATTAGGGCGTTGTCCCTGAAAGATAGAGATACTGGGTTTGTTTACCAGTTGTGACCGTTAATATGTTGTTTTCTGCTACTTGTTCTTTTTCGCGTATCGTTTAGATTTATTACATATTTATTTTTAGCAAAATTGACAGCAAATCTTTAAATGCACAAGTATAATAATAATAATAGTTAACTACGCCAAGTAGAACTTTCCACTGCTGACAGTGGGTGATAGCTGTTACAATATAATAAATATTGATTTTTAAATATATCTAAACTTTGCAGTGGAAATTAATCCACTTTCCGACATCTGATCGAGCTGAAACTCGGCAGATAGACTAGTTTTCGATTACAATGGATTCCATTATCACACATAAAATTAAATAAATTTAAAAATTAACATTAATACATTTTAGAATTATTGCCTAAAATTACCTTTGAAACCTTCAAGGCCAATGTTGAAAACGTCGAGAGCCCTACATATCTATATATATATCATTTAGCAGCACCATGCTTCTTGCCATGCTATGCTGGACATCTTCATTATTAACATGAGATCGGAAGGACCAGAACTTAAGGGTACCTTAAAAATCAGTTTTTGAAGCTTTCAAATCTATTTTGTGTACTGTATAACTTGGGTTCCATACGCGAGGTGCGTATTCCAGAATATTACTAATATATGAGAAATACATTGTTTTTTTACAGGTTTTACCACAAGTACGCCACACGCCGTATAAAATATAGTTCCAATATGTTTTTATACAATTAATACCTACAGCTAATAGTATAGATAGTAGGAACATAAAACAAGTTACTATTAAGTTATCAAACAGATTAATCATCTACAAACCTGATCAGCGGTCGCAAAAGCTTGTTGTGGTCAAATAAATTCTCTGTGTTTCCTTAAAAACCCAGGGACGTGTTAATTTTTGTCGTTAAAAGTAATGATTGTCGTTATTTTCGAAAGCAGAAAACCTGTTTGCGAAGGCAAAAACCTGACAATTGTATTGGAAAGTGTAGAGCGAGAATTTGCAGGAAGTATTTTGCAAGACTTGGTGGGTGGTTTAATAGCTGTTTCGCCTGTCGTTCTGACAGCCAGGGTGCAATACCACTACAATATGTGGTACAACCTAGATAATTGATCATTTAAAAACATCGCTCCTCAGTAAGCTTTTTTTTTTTTTTACATTAACTCCACACAGGAGGCCCTGAGGAAAATAATTTCCCTCAGGGCCTATGTCATCTGAGATGCTGTGTGGAGCGTCTTTTTGAGGAGAGGAAGGAATGAATATTGGTCTTGAAGAGACCCATGTTGTAGGAAGGAGGAAACACAGAGGCCGGCAAATCATTCCACAGCCGAGCTGTTGAACACAAGAATGAGTCGAAGAAACGACCCGTTCTCATGTAACAAATGTTGGGCACGCGTTTGGCGTATTTCCCGACTATGTACCGGTGCCGAAGGGATCAATGATGCTAATTCCTCGGAGCATCTGTAATACCGGTAGAACGAGGATAGCATTCCCACCCGACGCCTGTGCTCTAAAGATTGCAATCCGTCTTTTAAGATGGGAGAATCTATTAAACGGACCGCCCGTTTCTGCACAGAGTCGAGGGTATTTTTCAGGTATTTTGGAGCTCCAGATCAGAGGTGGCTGCCAAATTCAATCGTGGGGCGCACTTGTGATTTGTGCAGGGTTAGCAGTTGTGTACTATTAAAGAATCTGCGGGCCCTGTACAGTACGCCCAGTTTTTGGGACGCTAACTTTACTCTGGCTTCGATGGAGCCCCCATACCTGAGCTGGTCACTTAGGGTTACACCAAGCATATCAATGGAGGGCCTATCAAAATTGGTGAAAGACTACTTTTTAGAATCGATACGTTAGTTGAAATGGCTTTAACCGTGTTTGATGACCAGATTTCCATAGGCAGGTACTTCCCGTCCCCTCTCTTCCTATGTTTAATTCACTCCAATTCTGTAATGTCCAATGTTTGCAGGCAATACTGGGCCCTTTATCTCCAGTATTCCTCTAGGATGTTTTCAAGGTTATTATTTAAACACGTAGTACTTTGATACACGGAAACTGTTTTATTAGAATATAATAGTACAATGTTGGCTGTAAGCCGTCTGACGAGAAAGAGGGCGCGCGAGATCTCCGCTCGCTATTATATCGTACCGATGTTAGGTCGCTTCAGCTAGGTTCGGTATTTCCGAACCTACCCGACAGATTAACATATTACTAACACTACAAATTCATTCCCACTAATTCAGCAAAACCCCAATTTGAGATACCTTTATTACCACTGTATCTATGTATATGTGTTATTTTTGTCCCGTTTTTTTGTTACGTTAGGTTGGGTTAAGTTTTAATAGAAATTTTTTGGGGGATATTTTGTCCGTAGGATATTTTGCCGGTGGATATTTTGACGGGGATATTTTGTCGCGGGATGAAAACGCGCATTACCTCGACAAATCGGTGTCATTCACTAGCAAACTTAAAACTAAGTTTGAAGTTTGCTAGTGAATGACACGGATGTGTCAAACCGGTAGCAGAAAAATTAAAATTTAAGTTTTATATGTACATTGAAAGTAAAACTCTTTAAAAAAAAATAACCTTTGGTAAATTACGACCTTTCATTGGCTGGACTGTAGTGACCAGTCCCAAATAGTAAGGTAGGTACCTACTTCTCAAGTTTCCCCCCATGTGTTTAACTTCCCAACTCCCTAATTTTTTTTTGCATTAACTCTACGCAGGAGGCCCTGAGGAAAATAATTTTCCTCAGGGCCTGTGTCAACTGAGATGCTGTGTGGAGGGTGTTTTTGGGGAGAGGAACGAACGAACATTGGTCTAGAAGAGACCCATGTTGTAGGAAGGAGGAAACACAGAGGCCGGCAAATCGTTCCACAGCCGAGCATTTGAACACAAGAACGAGTCGAAGAAGCGACCCGTTCTCATGTGACAAATGTCGACCTTGTACATATGTTGGGCACGCGTCTGGCATATTTCCCGACTCGGAGCATCGTCCATTGAAATACCGGTAGAAGAAGGATAGCATTCCCGCCCGACGCCTGTGCTCTGAAACGTTCCAGGCACCGCCCCCAAACATGCGTCACATACGCGAGAAGATCACCGCACGAGCGGTTCTGTCGGAACCCACATTGACGGTCGTTAATCTTCATAACATACCCTAATTATTTTTGATGCCATAATAATTTTCACTGACGTTCCGTCTTTACTACTGCTTGGTGATAATCGTGGTGACGGCCGGCGTAGTCGAAGGGTAAGGCTCTTGGCTCGCATTCCGAAGGTAGAAATAAGGAAGAAATAAGGAAGAAACTCGCGATCGGATCCCGGCGTGGGCAAATAAATTTTATTTGATTAATTTGGGTATCGCTCTCGAAACGTGTCGGTTTTATAGACATTAAAATTGGTTAATAGAAAGAAATCTTTTAATATTTAATTAAAAATTGGTGCCACAAAATAAATTTGCTGTATTTAAAGAAGTTTTAATAGATTAAACCAGTTTAACAGTTGACTTACATTGCCCACACAAACTTTTAAAAGACAACAGTAATGAAGCTGTCATGCAATTTAATGTTTTTCTTTGGTCAGTGCCAACAGACAATGGATCATTATCATTACGTTCCTTTCCATTCAACATAAACCGAATCACGATATTTATTAGGACCAAAGGGCTTCATAGAAAAGCTACATAAAGTAACAACTGTTGAAATCATAACCATATAAATCAAAAGAGGCGGTATTCATCATTCATCACGAGATAATGGTAATTGTTACACAATTGGTTTGTGATAATTTCGTTAACACGACAAAACCACAAATAAATCATTTTTGGTAAGCTTTGAAATTTCATTGCGAGAACCGTAACTAAGTGCAGTTTTAAGGCAGTATTTCGAGAAACACGAAAACGTAAGTATAAAAATGAGTTTTTGGGTTAAGTATGGAGAAACATCCACTATAATCGATTCTATCAGTAACACAAAGACGTGTCTCTCCAAGTACTATGAGTAACAAAATATTCTAGAACGCATCTTATTATTTGCATGTAAACATAGAAATACAACAACGCATTGCCTCATACGTTTTTGTGTGTTCTGATTGGTTTTGATGCTACTCGTATGATGTTTGTCTTGTGAAAGGTTATAGAACACAGAAACGTGAGAGATGTATTGTCAAATCTTTAGTTTTCTCCCTTTTTTCTAGTTTTATATTAAACAATACAATTTATTATTAATTTATCCATGAATTTTTTTTATAGTCCATTAAAATACCCAATATGAGTTTCTGTATCTGGGTAGTATGTTTACGAGAGATGGGAAGGCTGATAGACATATTGAGAGAACGGTAAATGCAGGTAACTCCATTAATGGAGGACTGAATAAAAAAACTGTCAAAAGAAGAGAAGCTCGCAGTCTACAATGGAGTCCTGGTACCTACCCTGATGTATGGCAGTAAGGCATGGAATTGGCAGAGGAAGGATGAAAGTAAACTGAATGCTGCCGAAATGAGATCCCCGAGTGGGGTAAAACTATGTATGATCGTATGAGAAATTTGGAAATCCGCAAAGAATGTAAGGCATAATGAGTAAGATTAAGAAAGGGACCCTCAGATGGTTTGGACATGTAGAGCGTATGAACGAAGAAAGTGGTATAAGAAGAATATATGACGCAAATGTGAATGGTAGAAGAAGTCGGGGACACCCGAGGAAAACGTGGCATTATCCAGTGAGGCAAATAGTGTGTGCCAAGACCGAGTTATTTCTCGGTCCGTTCTCTCTGCCTACCCCTTCGGGGAAACGGCATGATGGTAAGTAAGTTAAAATACTTTTAAATTTTTTAAACGTAAGTTCTTGTCGATTCCTAAAATTGAAAAAAATTAAGGAACACAAAAACGTAAAACCTCAAAAACATAGGAGGGTATTCTCATTTAAAATTTAAAGATATACTGAACGAACAAACTTAATGAAAAAAAAACTATTTGAAAGGGAGCATGTCATTTTCACTATTAATTTTATGGAATTTATGGAATTCAGAACTCAATATTAATTTATCTATTTTTGCGAAGAAGTTAAATTAAACTCAAAAATTGGTTGTTTTCTGCTCTCCTGAACATTTGTCTTTTTGTTAATGCATTTTTGTGTTTCTTACTCGTCGATTTGTTAGATTAATGAAATCTTAATTTTAATTTTATAGACCAATAAAAGCTGGATATTACCGTGGATCTTACAAAATGGAGCAAGTATCTAAGAACGCAATACTGAGGCTATCTTCTTGTTGAACAGAATTGGATCAGATATGATGAAAGCCTCAAAGCAGTGTTGATGTGACCCAACGTCATTTTTCAAAAGTTACTCGTATTATTATCATTTTAAATATTGGGAACAAATTCGTTATATAAAAAGAAATTGAGGGGAACCAATTATTGATCAATACTTAGGTCTTATAGGCATTAATAAATTAAGATAGATTTGACAGAAGGTTGCAATGACGGAATTGGTAAACGCACACCTCCCGGTAAGACGAGAGGTCCTGAGTTCGAGTTCCAGTTGCGACCATTAAATTATTGTTAAATTATTAAATTATTGTTCTAGTGTATTATTCCTAAGTAACGAAGCCCAAAATAATAAACTACAGGTTATTCAAAATAGGGGGATGAGGATGATTTTAAAATGCAACATTTTTACAAGAGTTAAAATTATGTTACAAAATTTAAATATGATGACAACCAAACAACATATAATATATAATACATTAACAATGATTTATAAACTTAAAAATAATATGCTCCCAAATTATCTGAAGAGTACTATTATGTTTCAAGAAAATGTTCACAATTATCCTACGAGAAGACGCGGAGACTTTAGGCTTCCCAAAACTAAACTTTCGTGCACACAAAATAGCGCATTTTATAAAGGGCAAAAACTCTATAACAGTCTGCCAAATGCCGTAAAGGAAGTCTCAAGTCTTAGCAATTTTCGTAGGATGTGTGCATTATATGTAAAAAATATTTTTTGATTACTCACCAATGTTATTCTCAGGTCTTGTTCTTTTATAATGTATTTTTGTATAGTTATCTTTTTTATTTAGTATTCTTTTTTTTAAATGTAGTTGTGAATATTCCTGTACCCAGTTAAATTGTATTTTTTATATTTTCCTACTAGATGTATGAAAATATTTACATACATCTAAATAAAAAAATTCAAAACCAAAAACAAAATTATCTTTTTCTGTTTTTCTGTGTCTTGTTTTTTTCTTGTTTTCTTTCATATTTTCGTCTAGATTATTATTGTTATCTTCTTCTTCTATGATATTGACGAGAATAACCTTCAAAGGTTATAAAAAGAGAAGTTTTCTTATACAAAAAGAAAGATTTAATTGCCACCTGGTTCCCGGCACGCGTTGCAATGCAATATTCAAAGAAATACATTGTTTTTCCCTGAATCACCTTTCCCGTGCGTCCCCGTTCCCCTCCCGCGCCCCCTTCCTAACTAGCTTTATAAATTGTAGCCTATATGTTATTCTGATGTATGAGCTATGTGAAGTTTAATTTAAATCCATTCAGTAGTTTTTGCATGAAAGAGTAACAAAATGTCGCATTCATAATATTAGAATGATTTATTTAGCCTGCAATTGTTATTTTACGTATCATATAAATAAATAAAAAAAACAATTATGAATAATATAAGTATGTACACAGTAAATGATAATAGTTTTCTAATCTTAAAAACAATAAATATCATGATATCAGTTAAGGATTGTTATATATCTGTGTGTATATTTGCTTCAACGAATCAATGTTATCAAAATATGATAACATCGCGATAATTAATCAAACACACCAGTCAGAGCTGTCTAAGGGCCAGCTGTTTCACATAATTTGAACATTTCATAAAATTTGAAAGTTAATTTTCAAGTTAAGTGAAAGTATTATTGAAGATCATTGAAAAAGGTCTAGGGCGGTTTTTTCGACAGACGTCGACGTCGTTTAAATACGGCAAAAACGAAAAGAATTGCCAAAATTTTGCTGCTTTTGCCAGGTAAGGTCAGGCAAGGGAGTTCGCCGAGGTCGAAAACTTACTTTTAATATCACTACAGCAACCCAAACGATATATCAAAAGATCAAAACTATCCCACCTTTTTTGCAAGAAATTGGCAATGTGCCATATTACTTAAAATTGTACATTTGACCTAAGCTAGTTCTGGACACAACCAATTCTCCATAAGTACCAAAAATCTTTTATTCCGTAATACTTTTTTTAAGAATTTTGACGTTGTTGAATTTGAACCCGTTCCGGGTCCTAGCATGGGCGATCGATAAGTATTGGTAGGATAATTTTCGGTAACTCTTCGTCGTTCCCAAGCATGATTGTAGATCGCTAACCAATAAGTAACGCTTCACAATGACTGAGTGTTCTTAATATATTTGATGTGTTTTTTTTTAAGTAAAAAGAGAAAGCTTGTGAATGCATGACGAAACCGTTACGAGATCGGGCGAGGCGAACGGTCGGGCCTTTAAGCACGCTTGACTTGGAAAGTAAGCTGGTGAATGCGTGACGAGAGCGTTATGAAAAGTGTGATCGGGCGAGGTGAACGGTCGGGCTAGGCTAGGTGAATGGATGTTGAGAGGGGGATATAAGTTACTGAAGTTTTACTTCAGTCGCGTGGTCTAAAGCACACTCGTTTTTTTTGTATTTCTTCGGCATTAACTATGCTACATAACAATTTTAGCATATTAATTTTAAAAATATCTGTGTTTTCGTATATTTTTGTCTATTAAAACGTTTGGTTACCTCACAAGAGAATCTCGTCGAATTGACCATTTACGATAGCTTCAATGGAGCCAATTTCGCACAGCATTACACGACGCACTCGCCTCTGGCGCCAATCTCGATAGCCATTGTTATAATACCATCGCACTACAATAATAATAATATTAGATAGTGAACCGATGGATGGGATAACTCAAATAATTTTTTTTTTTGTAAAAACGTTTTTTTTTTATTTTGTATGTACAAAAGTTTCAAAAACTTTACCTGTTCACCATAGGTTTTCAACGTGGGCGATAACGCACCCTTGTTGGCGTTTGAGACTTTCAGGGGGGGGGGGGGGAGTAGAAGACTCAGAGAAATCTAGGGGGCGTTGAGGGAAACTATGGGGCGTTCAGATGATATAACTAGTGACGGCGTGGGCAGGTGAAAAAAAATGGTCTAAAACCCCGTTGGGGTAAACATACTCGTGACAATAGCTGTTTCAGATTCGCGTCGACAGATGGTAAGTAAAAGCAGTTGGGGGGCGCTAGAAAAGAAAAAAAAATCTCAAAGTGGGTGGTGGGCAAAATAAGGTTGAGAACCTACGCCGTAAACTCTACCCCTATTAGTACCTAAATATTGTAATATACTTTTTTTGGTTACGAAGGATCACCCTTGATGCGATGCTGCAAAATGCTGCAAGTTAGTCAGGCATTTAAAAAAAAAATCCGGTAAATGTTTTAAAAAAAAAAAAAAAAAAAATTATCATAAAAATAAATGAAACAAGAATTTTAGCAGTATTTTATTAATTTATTTTTTATTTCCGAAAAAAATATAAAAAAAAATATATTCTCAATAATTTTTACAAAATAAAAAGTAATAATTTTTCAATAAAAGTTTTTTTCCAAAAAAAATTTTAAAAATGACAAAAAATAAATAAAACAAGAATTTTAGCAGTATTTTTTTAATGTTTTTTTTTATTTTCGAAAAAAAATAAGAAAATTAAGAAATATAAAAAAAATTTTTAAACAATTTTTTCTAGAAAAATGAAAAAAGAATAATCGCCCCCGGGTGGGCTCGAACCACCAACCTTTCGGTTAACAGCCGAACGCGCTGCCATTGCGCCACGAAGGCCAGATATGCGTTCGCCCATTTTAGCAAACAACATTGGTACGCTCTTGAATGAGCCAGCAAAATTGCGCTAGATTGCAAATATTGCAAAATACACTCACTATAGTAATTGCATTTCGTAAGAATGTTTATAAGAAGATTGCAAGGAGAGCAAATTATTATTAGACACATATTATTTGTATAATTTATGATCTCAGAAGTAGCCTTCGTGGCGCAATGGCAGCGCGTTCGGCTGTTAACCGAAAGGTTGATGGTTCGAGCCCACCCGGGGGCGATTTTTTAATAATATTTTTTTAATTAAAAAAAATTATAAAAAATAATAATAATCAAGGATCAAGTGTCACGTAATGATCGAGTAATGCAATAATAGTGTGAAAAAATGTGTTTTTTTGTTTGAAAATTAGATGGCTTAGAAATATTTTAGATACTTTAATTAATTACTGCCAGTAGAACGCATATTTTCGTTTGAAACCACCGAGTATTTTTTTGATTAGTCTTTTTATAAACTCAGAAAAAAATATATACAAGGCCATTAAAAACTGCTTAAAAATTCAAAATCTATTACTTACGAATTCCTTTTCGGTTATGACTTTATTGTATCATGTGCAAAATTAAATTATTTAGAAAATGATAGTAAAACCTATAAGGATTTGTGCCTGAACTTCGCATAATAAAATAAAATACTCTATTTGACGATGTTTTTTTCTTGAATAAATTCAAACAAGCGGCTGGCGTCAAACGGGAAATTAAATTTTTTTTTTTTTTTTAAAGAAAGACAAACATTCCCGGGTTACGGATAACCCAACAATGTTTGAAAATCTCCTACTACCACCACAGAAAGCCGAAAATGTTGCTTGTGTTGTGATGGAGGACTTAGCCAGCCGAGGAATCGAACACGCGACGCTCGGGTGGGACCCAAGCGCTATGCCCACTCAACCACCGACCAGTCAAATCAAAAAAATCTTATCGCTATCTACAAAAGGAGTTTTATTGCTAGCGGCCTGATCCCGAATTTTACAAGACGTGGTGCATCGCCTTAAGTCAATGCGTGGAAGAAACTTTCAGTATCGCCCTGGTGATTGACCAACATTCATAATCATAATTTTAGTATTTCTTAAAATGGTTTTAGATTGTACCAGACATGGATGCTAAATGAACGAACACGCTCTAGAGTCTAAGCTGCCGAAATGAGGTACTTGAGAGGAGTGGCAGGGGTTACGAAATGGGATCATATAAGAAACTCGACGAGCCGAGATGATCTAAACATTGAACCACTGCTACTCTGGCTTGGACATGTACTAATAATGTCTGATGACCGAACTCCGAGGAAGATACCGAGTACGATTCCAGAGGGTAGACGTCCAGTGGGCCACCCCAGATACAGCTAGGCGAGGCAACTCCAGAAACTGTGTGAGGAGAGGATGAGTCTGCCATTGACGGAGGCCGAACAATTAGCACAAGACAGGGACGTATGGAGGAGCCTTGTCGATGCAATGGGTCCCCGACCCGAATAGGACTAGGGGAAGAAGAAGATGATGATGATTGCTTTAGATTTTTTGATGATCATACTTGAATAGCTGGGTATTTCCCAACATACCTTTCTCCCATCACCTTCTTATCAACAAAATAATAAATAACAAAAAATCATCTGAATTTTGATAAAATTATAACTTCCTGCACAAATACAAAATGTATTTGTAAACAACAAAATCAACCAACTGAATTTTGAATTTTTGATGAAATATGAAAATTTCCAGTCAAAAAACAACAATGAGGCGACGAATAAAGATAAAATAAAAAATAAGTCTAAATATATTTCAGAAAAAATCGTCACATAGCTACAGATGAAATTTGATTAATTTCCAGATGACAATTGATGACGTTTTTTTTAAAAAAATCGGGTGCTGGAAGGAAAATGTGTAATCAATAATTTGTGGGTTGATAACATAGCATTTCAATGGCTGCAGCTACTATACATTACAATAACGCTTATCACTAACTGTACGGCCTACCGAGATACTGCAGCGCTACGTAAATGTTCCTTGAGGGAAGAGTGCACTTCTCCCCGCCACCCCTTGGGAAGCTTATGGCATAGACTACGCCAATCGCAAAATATAGTCATCACTGCACTGCCACTATTGCCTGGATGGAGTCCCCCCTGATGGCCCCCTAGAGACGGGAGACGGTCCAATATCTTCCACAAACAGCTGCATGCATAAATTTGTATGTTGTAACTTCTTTTCCGCATTATATTATTCTTTTTTGTTTTTATTTTATGAACCTATGTATTATAACATTTTATATATATATTGTTATTTCAAAATATGTAATTTATTGCTTTGCACTACCCCTGCATCATTCTGGATTAAAGTATTATTAATATTTCTACTTTTGAAACTGACAATTCGTGGTGGAATTCCATTATATAATAAAACAAATTAATATAACATTGTTTTTTATTAATAACTAGCAGGCCCGACCACACATTGCTGTGGCAAAAACGCCATCTACAGACGACACCATTATCCAACCTTTATAACCAACGCTATCTGTTAATTTTCATATATATCAACTCCACACCCCCGCTTGCCAGCCCGCTCCCTTTAAATACTATACATTTCAAGAAATTTACACAAAACCTTGACAAAGTATAATACCTAAATTTTTCTCGTGAATTACTCTATCTATTGGTGAAAACTCCATGAAAATCCATTGCGTAGTTTAAAAGATCTTAGAGTACAGACAGCGGGAGCGACTTTGCTTTAGACTAGTAATTTAGTTACGTGTGTAGCACTTAAACCAACAAATTAATAGGTAAGAGAATACACCTTTTCAATGATACTCTCAACTCTAAAAATTGTGAGACTTAGTTAATGATAGATATTAGCTCTATCTTTCCAGTCAACAACAGGAACTGAAATAGAAAGTTGCCGTCGATAATTTTAAAGATGCGGAGGGCGTGTGAGCACCATCAAAGAAATTCCGGAGGTGAGGAATGGCTGCGTTGATTGGGCATTCGACTTGTAGGTAGAATTACTGACTACGTGAAAGATCTTTTATTTCAAGACAGTGACTAGTGATGAAAAGTGCAGAGTAAAGGTGAAGTTGTTACTTTATCAACGTGGAAATTACACAGTTCAAGGCAATTATAAAAAAAAATTGAAAATTCAGCAATTTCAGGTAGTAACGCTTGCGTGAGAATTATAACAGGAAGGTGTAAGATGAGTCAATTTAATTTTTAAACTTAAAGGCCCATCAAAATATCTATGATTATCTACACATATAAAAATGAATCCTTGTTTCCCTTGGTCACGCCATAACTTCAGAACGACTTTACCTATTTCATTAATCTTTTTTTTAAAGTTTTCTAATACTTTGTAGAAGGTTTTTACGGAAAGAAAATAGCGCATAAAATTGGATAATTTCGGAAAAACTTATGACCATTTTAACTTCACGCGTTTGACAGTTCACCCGTTTGATGAATGTGAATTTAGCAGGCAGCTATTTTTTTTTGTAACAAAAGAATTGTCTATGGATTTTTTATATTATAGATATTTTAAATAGGTACCTATATTAGGTACCAAATTTGATTGCTTGTTCTTATAATATACAAAAATGAATATTTCTAATACATGAAAAATGAATATATAAATAAAAAATTGTAATAGGTGGCACGCGAGCTGTTTGAAAACTGAATGTACTGGGACTGAATATATGGAACGCGGGAGGGGAGTTGGCGGGACGGGGGAGCGGGAGAGGGGAGAGGGTAGGCGGGGAAGGTGGAAGGGGAACGCGGGAGTTGAAGGGGATGTGGGAGGGGAACGGGGACGCACGGGAAAGGACATGCAAGGAGATAAAAATATTTCTTTTAATATGGCATTGCCAGCTAGTTCAAAAACAAGTTGAAAAATGCTCAAATACCCATTGTCATCATTAAAGAATTTTAAAAAATTAAATCGTTTGAAATTACTGTTGTACAGATATGTTTGAAATGACTATTATACAGATATGTTTGAAATGACTGTTGTACATATATGTTTGAAATGACTGTTGTACAGATATGTTTGAAATGACTGTTGTACAGATATGTTTGAAATGACTGTTGTACAGATATGTTTGAAATGACTGTTGTACAGATATGTTTGAAATGACTGTTGAACAGATATTTTTGAAATGACTGTTGTACAGATATGTTTGAAATGACTGTTGTACAGATATGATTTGAGATTTCCACGGCAAAAATGATTATCGTTATCGATTTTTGAGGTACCTACTGTGCATTGTACGTGCAGTGTACGTAAGAGCAGGCATCTGCCAGATCATGGACAGAGCATGTCTTATATATGAAACGTTGGCTAAATGCCATAGGTCACCCCAAGTGGTTCGCTACGTTTAGTGACTTAGTAGGGGTTCGGTTTGTCCGGGTATTGGCGGTGGATGCACCTGCCCACCAGCTGCTTCGCAGGCTGGATCGGGAGAGACTGGTTGAGGGAGATCTTTTGACCTCTCCAGCAGGACTCTCTCAGAACATCACTTTGCGGGAGAGATAGATTCTACGTCTGTCACTCCTGGAGACACTGACCCTTAGATTCCTACCCACCCCTAGTATTAACTCATACCTTGTTCTTTTCCAGAACTTCATCTCCTTCTTTTCCTCAAAAGACCCACCACACAGCATCCCCAAAAATGAAACAGGCCCTGGGGGGAATTTTTTTCCTCATGGTCTCGTGAGGAAAGTGTTAAGCTACACAAAAAATGAGAAGGAAGCGTAACCTGGCGCGTGTATTATTTACCCTACCCCAAAAAACAATCATGAAAGTTTATATTTAAGCACGTCTTTTCCTGATCTAACCGAAACTTAGAAGACAAAAAGGGGGCTGCTTGATTCCGTCATTATTCTGTATTCCTGTACTAAGAAACAAGTAACGAAAACAGTTGTATAATCCGATGAGTACGGCAACAATAATAATAATTGCAAGGCAGCCTGCGTCCGTGAGATATGGCGGACACGCGCTGCGGGCAGTTGTTCCCAGTCCCGGTATGGGCAAGCGGCAAACTTGATAATCGATATATCCACTTACAACCTGCGGTATCGTTCAGCCGCCCTTAATCCGTGGCTCACGAGCCAGCTCACGCAGCCTGAGGATGCTCTAACTCTAAACGCTTATTAAAGGAGCTTACGCAATTTAAATAACAAATGAGAAGCAGAAGTGTAAAACACGGTTCAATGACAAAACAGGAAATATAAGAAGAGTAAGTAATGATAAAGTGAAAAAAATTAACTTAACCTAACTTATTCTTTTATCACGTTCTATTTTATCAGGTTACTGTAAAATATTAGTCAATTTTTCATTTATTTTATATTATTATTTGTTTTTAAATTTAACACTTATGATTACATCATATGCAATCTGCTAACTGAAGTTAAAAACTTTTAGCGTAATTAAAACTTTTACTTCAGACCCCAGATGCGAGCCTTGCGGGAAACCTCTGAAATGGAAGGAATGGTACAAATTTTCTCGCATCTCAAATTTGGAAAGCCGAATGTAATGTTTGATAAGCTCATGACTCAAAAGTAAAAAAAAAGGTTATAGATCGCTGTTATAATAACCATAAAAAGCAAGTGCTTTAATACAGTATAAAGTTGGATAAAAACGTTACAGGAATTCCCATAAACTAGACGATAGAGCTCATTCTTCCATTAGGGAGGAAATACCAACACGAAGACTAGAAATAGTAAGTGTAATATGCTTTAGTACGGTACAATACCCCCCGTAAGATTAATAAAAACTAATTTCATATCATTCAGGTTAATACAGTAGAGAAAGTAAAGTTAGCAAACGTCATACACAAAATTGGATTTGGCCATTAACCATTAATTAATTGATTAACCATTTTACGGCTGGAGTAAAAACTATTAGATACAAACTACTTGTCATATTTAAATCCGCACTTATTTACATAGGAATAGAATAAGTGCGATTTTAAAGTTTTTAAATTATAACCTGATAACTCTTTTAACTGATAAGTAGTTGAAATCTATCAGTTTTTAACCCAGTCATAAAATGATTCAGTTCATACCTAATATTCCATTCCAATGTTAATAAATGAGAACATTTTTTTCACGGGAATACCTCAGACCAGGCTCTCCAAGTGAGGTGTTCACGAAACTATAAAATATAATTTTATCTTCACAGCAAACACCTTCTCAAACTTATACTTGTGGTTTTAAAAACCATGTTAAGCATTGTTATTATACTATTAATAATACTATGTTACTATGTAAAATGGATAGAAATAAAACACATACCATTCTTTCAAAACACCATCCATTTAGTCATATCAATAAAAGGAAGGATTAATAAAATTATTCTATTAAATTCAGACGCGAAAATGCAATCAAGTCTTCTTTCAAGATTATTACCTACTGCTTGAGTCTAACAGATTTTCTGCGATTATGCAAAAACAACTTATAGGTTAATGTTTTATTGAGATTACAACAAGGTGTGATAATCGCCTTTCTTCTTCTGAACCCTTCGAATGTAATTATCAGGGGGAAGAAGAAAATAATGCAAACCGGATATGGGCAGTACAGATTTGCGAACACCTATAAATCATTAAGGCCTGTTTTTATTGTTGTTTATACTGCTCCGGGCACTCCACCTTTCAGCGGTGGTACCTACCTCAGATACTACCATGGTAGCCGAGACGCACCGTGGGAACGATGCCTTTCCTGCCAACTAACGCACGCCCAAATACTGCCACGAGCTATTTAGCCTTTTAAAAGTTATTTCTTATTCTTCGTCTTTTGGTTTCATCATTTCAAGCTTTTAACGGAGCGCTGCACGAGCGTGCGAAGGCGCGTGCTTTGGGTTTAATTGATGAAGAAATGTGAGAGATTATACTAATATGAATTTATGAAATAAAACACGTTAGTGCTAAAAGCTCGCAACAAATTTTCGTTTGAAGCTAAGTGACAAGATATGTTCGCTGAACTATCGAAGGTTTAACCAAGAGCTAAGAGAATTGATTACCGAACGATTATAAAGAAATAGGCTAAAAGAAAAAAGCTCTTCAAAATCGCAAAGCATAATAAAGAAGGTGTTATTTTGTATACTGTGTTTTGAAAAGTAAAAAAAAACCTTAAATATTTCGAATGATAACTTGTATTTTTAAAGAGTTTAGAGAGGGCTTGTTACTAAACGTAGGTGAATTTAGGCAACGTTTCATTTTGAGTCGGGCCGTGTCAAGATTAAGAATAATATAAAAGTATGTATGAGATGATGTACGAATGCGAATAGGCAAGGCGTGTACCCCAACACTGAGTTTTTTGGCGGTGATGGGTAGTTAGTTAGTTTCATTGATGTACTGTGTTTTCCGTAAAACGAAACAATTGAAACTGTTGTTAACGCAATGAGAAAACATCCAAAGATCAAAGTTTTTTGGTGTCAGTTCGTGATATAAGAAAGATTTAAATGTCGTGAGATAAACCCGTGGTTCGATAATTTCCAAATATCTGACAATTATTATACAACATAAAAAGAGTCGCATCAGTTCTGTTCACGTAATTCTTACAACTAAAATATGGTCATAAAACTACGGGCTTTCAAGGAAGAGGGTATTACGATTGCTCCTTGATAAAATACCCCGAAATAAATTGTGAACATTACCCATTTAATTGACGGTCGTCCGTCCTAAAACGTCATATTTTTTTTTTGTTACAAACTATTAATGTTAACCTTTTTTTACAAATCCCAGATAAGTCAGTGTAGTTGGACTGAATTAACCCTAGGCCCTAATGGGCATTTATGTGAAATTACTGCATTTTGACATAGAATAAAAAGGGTCTGCGAGAAGGACGATACCTTTACCACGCCCAAATATTTGAAATATTTGGTAGAAGGTTTTTGCTTTGTTTATTTCAATCATCTCATGTTATTAAAATGAATGAATATGGTTGTAATCAAACGGTAATGTTTAAGATTAAGGGTTGGAGAAAAGGTTTAAAGTGCCGGAGGCAATTTCTGAAGAAGCCAATGGAATCTCAACGGATATTTTACGAAGTTTTCATGGGAACGCAGTCCTCTTCATGCATTCACCCTTTAATGAATGTTTTAACGATACAATAGTGTTCGTACCTACCTATGATATATATATACTAAAAATAATACCAACAAATAACCTTTCAAAGTAGCTTCAAAGCTGTCGTAAGAAATACTGAAAGAGATAAAAATAGAGATAAAGATAAAAATTAAACCATCCAAAAAAGCGTCGCAGGCGCAAGTGTAGAAAGCGAATATCTGCAAGTTATTTGTTCAATAAGTATTGTAATTTTTTGTGAACTTTTAATATGAGATACTTTCAAATAATTTTACCTATTGTGTTACTTATTAATTAGTATTACAATTCATTTTCGTGAGCCGTAAGGTGATGGACAATTAGATCAAAAACATCATTAGGTTAATGACTAAAAATGGCAATTATTTCCACCGGAAACCTTCCCAAGATCTTTTCCGTAGCCGATATCTGATGTCACGTCTGTTTTGAACAATGGAAGCATTTAATTATATATCTTTAACACTTATACCTCTCAGGGAACTGCGAAATTAATGATCGCTTGAGAAGATGATCCTCATGGTCTCTTGTGGGGTCCAGAGTATAGGGATTATTACATCAATAAGCTATGTAGTCACTAGTAAACACTAGTTTATAAACAATACGTGATTTAGACATAGCTTCATAATTGAATACGAATTTCGGTTTAGCATACTTCCAATAGTGGTAAAAACACAAAGCTTGCAGGTGAATTCGAGTGAACACAAAGGATTTGACAAAGGCCTCTCATCAATACTCAAAAGATGAGACCCACTTCACTTAAGCTGAATTTCCTCTCAACGGAAGCGTTTGTAAATGGTAACATGAGAAAGATTCCAATGCACCATTTTTGGAGTTCGGTTCCCTAACTTCAGGAATCCACCCACTACTAATCCACCACTTGTTTAGGAATAAATACTACAGTGCTTCCATAAAATAAACTACGAAATCTCCCACCGAATGTAGCTACACATTTTTCAATATGGTTGAATAATTAAGAAATGCCTGGAATCCCCGCATTTTCCTCGCAAAAAGGTTGTCCCCGCAAAATATCCAATTCTTGAAAAATCTTCAAAATTGGTGACCCTGGTGACTGTGGACAAACAACCGATGTTTGTGGCCCAATTTCGAAAGACTCGAGATACTAATATCTACAGCCTATATGTCGGACGAATATCTACAGCTCATATGTTGAACTAATATCTACGAACTTCAGAGTGTTGACTAATATCTACAGAGCTAAGGTCGGACGAATATCTATGACGGTCCCAGTGTTGACTAATATCTACAGAGCGTAGGTTGAACTAATATCTACAGAGCGTAGGTTGGACTAATCAGCTAAATGTGTCCAATAGTCCGATATTAGGGATTTTTACATACATACTTACATAAAGTAAGTTTTTTAAACTGCATACGCAATATTACGTTATTCCAATATGCTATACATAATTGCAAATCCAACCTCTGCCAGAGCTGTAGATATTCATCAACACTTTGGTTCTCATAGATATTAGTCAACAGTTTGAGCTGTAGATATTCGTCAACACTTTGGTTCTCATAGATATTAGTTCGATTTTTCAGTTTTTGGAATTCCTGTAGATATTAGTAAACGCCTCCATTTCGAAAGCCATCGTTAGCTCTATCTATATCTCTCAATGCATTTGACAGAAAATATTGTGGTGAGCTTTTTCACAGATAAAATAAACATATTTGCAAATGACGAAACGGCAAACTTCAATAATATTAAGAAAGATAATTTTCTTGCAAACTGATTAAAATGTACTTTTGTGTTCTTGGAGCATTCTTTAAGGATTAAAATACTGTGAAATCGAGGCACATGCGGTGAGCTACCAGCAAATCCACGGTGGATTCCTTGGCACACTAGGGGTTAATGTAGATTGCTTATCAGTTGTATAAATTTAAAATATGTTTATTAGTGCGGGGGTTTAAAAATAAAATAAATATTAAAGTGACGTGTTGGAAGATATTTCTTTCTAGCTTTGAAAGTCCTAAAAAAATATTATTGAGATTTGCATACACATCTATAGAACCAAAAAAAAAAAATTACATTAGCTCCACACAGGAGGCCCTGAAGATTTCCAGCACGGCCTATGTCATCTTAGCGGATGCTGTGTGAAGGGTCTTTTTTTAAGGAAAGGAAGGAGGGGAAGTTCTGAAAAGGAAAAGGGTATGAGGGGTGGGGGGTCAGAGTATCCAGGAATAATGGAGTATTAATACATCCGCATAACTGCGTGCAAGGCGATGTTTCGAGAGAGTTCAGATGGAGAGTTTTAAAAGGCCTCCCTAAATCAGTCTCTCTCGATCCGGCCCGCATCCATCCGATGCATCCGTCGCCAAGATCCCGATAAATCTCATCCCATGAACCCGGGCTCCCCTTAAACTGCCTTAATTTGAATCAACACTGGGGGTTAACGGGTTGATTTCTTGCGTCACTATACGAATCCCACCACTTCTACAATCACTTTAATATCTGTCATTTTCGTTTTTCAATCTTATTGTTCCCGACTCATTAACCTCACCAGCGCCGACAAAAGCTGTGTATTCATTAAACAACAATGTTTGAGACACAAGTAGCCAACAGTTAAAACACCGCGTAAATATTTACAGAAACATGTTTTGGAGCTTTTCCTGTCTACGTTAGCCAGTTATTGCAAATACGTCGCAAATGTAATTTGGGAGGCGGGTAACGGTACCGCCGTCCCGGAAACTATTTATTGAATAACCAACACCTCTGTCATAGGTCACCCCAAGTGATATGTTTGGTGATGACTTAGGAGTGCCCAGGTTCTTGGGGTGAGATTGGTCTAGGTTTTGACGGCGGATGACTTGGACACACTGAACCCGGATTCCTACCCACACCTCATGCCTGTTTCGTTCCCAGAACTTCCTCTCCTTCCTTTCCTTTAAATGACCCTGAACACAGCATCACCAAAGATGACAAAGGCCCTGCGGGTCATTATTTTCCTCAGGGTTATATATTTTTTCCTCAGTATATACATATATTTTTTTTACATGAGCTCCACACAGGAGGCCCTAAGGAAAATAATTTACGTGAGGGCCTATGTCATCTTTGGGGATGTTGTGTGGAGGGTTTTTTTTAGAGAAAGTAAGGAGAGGAGAGTTCTGGGAAGGAAAAGGGTTTAGGGGGTGGGTGGAATCTGGGGTTCAGTGTGTCCTGGTTATCCACCTCCAAGACCTAGACAAAACTCATCCCATGAACCCGGGCACCCCTGCTAAATCCCCAAACGTAGCGAACCACCTGGGGTGACCTGTGGCATAGGTGTTGGTTATCCAATAAAGGTTTCCGGGGCGGCGGTACCCATTTCCGCCTCCCAAATTGATATATAATATATGGAGGTAAAAAAAACTGCTCTCAACCGTCTAGAGCCAGTGAGACTATGGCATTGTACAACTCTACTACTTACGATCGTTGTATGCCTGATGGTACGCGGGGAGAGGACGGAGGTGAAGTAAAAGATAGTGGGGAAAGTATCTAACTATTCAGATCTGGTCACCAAACATGGCATTCTGAATGGTGGGCTTTCACCATGCCAATTCTGAGAGAATCTTCCACTCCGAATTGGCAATATAATGCACACTATTTTTTTTGGTTTTACTGATGCAATCCAATTTCTCCTTTCTTAAATATAGTCTGTCATTTGTCAATTACATAAAACAAAACAAAAACATTAATGGCTAATTTGAAAAACGTGATTCAATTCTAAACTTAGATCAAGCAATAAATGAGGTCGAAATACAACAAAGAGGTATATTCATATGTTATTTATTAGTGTTTATTCCTACGAACTTTTTTATGACGAAACTAAATTTATTAGCCAGAAAACCAATTTAAGTTTTTTATTCGATTTTTTTATTAGCTGAATAATATGTGACGTAATTCTCTCGATTACGATCATTTTTATCCCATCCATCGTTTAATTACACGTTTTAATCAACTCGAGATACCCGAGACAAACTGGCCCACACTCGAGCTCAGCATTTGAAAAATCGATGACCTAATAACTCGAAGCGAATCGAGAGAAAAATCGACAACATGTGATTGTAGGGATTATGAATGGTCGATTGATATATGTTTTTTTTCTGGTTGTTAGAAGAATGGCTAAAAGAGTTTATCAACATGAGTGGATGTAAAACTGTGGGGAATGCATAATTAGTATGATGTATTAAATACTCTCAGTAACGCACTAGTGAGACCATCCGGGTATATTACATACTGAATTAAAAAGTTACTCGAAATGGCTTTAGCCGTGTTTGCCTGATTCTTCCACCATCTACTTCCATTCCCTCACTTCCGTAAGCCTCACAATAAGCCATAATTGAGATTGCAATAGTGCTGGCTAAGTAAGTAGTTGAGAGTCTTGTACGTATTCACGCAAAAAATAATGTACATAATATGTAATAATAAATATTTGGCTAATTTATATAGCGCCTTTTTTGTGAAAAATCACCTCAAGGGCGCTTAGTAAAACATTTAACAAAAATTTATTTATTTTTACCCCCAAATCAATTTGGGAGACAGAAATCATTTATTAGATAAATAATACTTCTATCATAGGCCACCTCAAGTGGATTGTTACGTTTAGTGTCTTAGCAGGGGTGCCCGGGTTCATGGGGTGAGGTTTATCCAAATTTTTGTGGCGGATGCTTCTGCCTACCAACCGCGTGACTTGAGGGAAACCTTTTGTTCTCCAGTCGGACTCTCTCGACCCATCGCTTGTCTTAGGGATGGTATCTTACGTCAGTCACTCTTCAACACACTGACCATCAGATTACTACCCTCCCCTCATACATTTTTCCTTCCCAGAACTTCCTCCCCTTCCTTTCTTTAAATATACCTTTCACACAGCATTTCCAAAGATGACTTAGGCCACGGGGAAACGTATTTTCCTCAGGGCCTCCCGAGTAGAGCTGATGTAAGAAAAAAAACCCATAAAATACCTTAAGTTTTTTTAACACTGTAGTTGCCAAAATAGAAAAAAACGAGGTCCAGATCTCGCTTGTACTATGAGTTTCCGGACACCATGTATAAGAGGTTAATTACGTGAATTAAAAATGTGCAATGTCCAATTTTCATGCGAACCAGTGACCTGAATTTATTGTCTGTTAAATCAGAATCGAAAACATTGATACACAGTCTTGGAATGCATCAATTGCCCAACAATAACAACATTGAAGCTCCGGTCACGAATCGTATCATCTCGGTGTCCGTACTATCGCTTCCAAATATCTAAACGCCGGTAAATTACACGATCCGTCTGTTAATGCCCTTCCGCGGCGAAACGTGTAAAATTAACGGGGCCAATAACAACACAGCAATAATCTCGCTCCAATCATGGATTTTCTCGCTCGGGAAATAGTCCGCGGACGATCTATGGATTGGTTTCACTTCCATTATTATTTATGGGTTCGAGTCTCGGCTAGATTTATGCCCGGTGTCGTGAAACTCATCAGGGTCAATGGCGACTTACACCGGAAATTTTAATCGAAAAATTAGTGAGAAGGACCAAAAGTATTCAACCGCTTGAATAAATACAACATTTATTTTTTTATTGAAAAATAAGAAGAATTACATGAAAAACATACGCTGCATATCTCACTAGGGCATTCCTGTATCGAAATATGCAGTTTTACAATGTAATTTAAACAAAAAAACATACATATGAACTTAATGAAAATATAATTATAAACCTACAAAAAAAGCACTGAGAACCATTATTCAGTCATGGATTATTAATAATTTAATTATAGCTGGGCAGTATATTATATATTATTACATATTATTTAGCTGCTAGCTATAATTTAATTATAAATAATATCAGGTAAATAATAATAAACGATTATGTATATTAAAAATAATAATAATTAAGTAATAAATTTATATAGTTTATGTAATAAATATAATATATTAAGTAAATAATTATAAATAAATTAAGTAGATAATATCTAATATAATCACGAACGTAATGATTGGATCACGAATGCAGAAGATATATGGGTGACTGTTTCGATCAAAAATATCATAAAAATTCACTTATGCTGTGTATACATTCCACCAGGAGTCAATCACTCTCATAACATTAATGAATTTATGAATAAATTATGTGAACTTAGAGCACTTCACCATGACGATCATTTTGTGATCTCGGGTGATTTTAACTTACCAATTATTAACTGGTCTCTTAGTAACGGAAACAGTATGCAAATTATGAATGGTTATCAATCTGAAATTATCTCCAAACTATCTGACACCCTTTCATTTACAGATCTGTCGCAGTATTGCACCTTTCCGAATAATAATTATAAATTCCTAGACCTTGTTTTTAGTTCGACCCCTGTAAATGTATCAAATACTGACCAGTATCTCATCCCGGAATGTAAACATCATAAAGCCATTCTCTTTGACATAAACATAGCTCTTGAAACCCCTATGATGAACAATAAACGGACAATCAATCTCTTTAGGAAAGCTAATTTTGAAACAATAAATAACATTCTTGGTAGTATTGATTGGGACGCTGAATTCTTAAATTTATCAAATAATAATGCCATTGATCGTTTTTATGTTATATTATATGAAATCATTCGTTTAAACGTCCCATCAAAGGATGTTCATATCAACAACTCTTATCCCTATTGGTTCAGTCCAGCTCTGATAAAACTGACTAAAGAAAAATATAAAGTGTTCAAAACTTGGAAAAAATGGTCCAATCCTTTAGACTACCATGAATTTTGTATCCTTCGAACAAGGCAGAAGAGAATGTCTAGCGAATGTCTCAAACAATTTATAACAAATGCTGAACTTAATATATCCCGTGATCCCAAAAAATTCTGGTCTTATGTTAAAGGAAAAAGAAATAATTCTAGTTTACCTCATGTAATGAAACTGGGCGACGTTACTGCTGTTAATCCTTTTGCAATATGCAACCTGTTCTCACAGCACTTCGTCTCCACTTTTAATTATAATACTACCTCCGATGTACACTCTACCAACCATCATAATATAAATAACCAAGTTAACATCTCTTCGGTATCAGTTTCAAAAGAAAAAATAGAAAAAATAATCGATACTATTTCTAACTCATTGGGTGCGGGTAGTGATAAAATTCCAGCATTCTTTATCAAAATGTGTAGCAAGGCAATCTCGAAGCCCCTATTATTGCTCTTTCAATCCTCATTGAAAGAAGGCATCTTTCCGGATCGTTGGAAGTGTGCTCTTATCACACCAGTATTTAAGTTTGGGCCTAAAAATGATGTCCAGAACTCTCGTCCGATATCTAAGTTACCAATCTTCAGTAAAATTTTTGAAAAAATTGTTCACGAACAACTTTATAACTGCGTCCAGTCTGTAATACTCGTGACCAACATGGCTTTATGAAAAAAAGATCGGTTGTCTCCAATCTTGCCATATTCATTGAAAATATTACGAAATCAATGGATGATCATATCCAAGTTGACGTAATCTATACAGATTTCTCGAAAGCGTTTGATAAAATTGATCACAGTCTTCTTTTATCCAAATTACTAGCTTTAGGAATTCACGGAGATTTGTATCGATGGTTAGTCTCTTATCTTAATGGGCGCACTCAAGGAGTAACAATTAATGGCTTCATCTCTGAGTTCGTAAATATTCCTTCTGGTGTACCCCAAGGATCTCACCTGGGACCGTTACTATTCACAATTTTCATCAACGACATTATAAAATGCTTTAATTATGCAAATGTTCTACTCTTCGCTGATGATATGAAAATATATCTTCCGATTAACTCTATCATTGACTGCATTAAATTACAAGAAGATCTTTATAGGCTTAATGACTATTGTATAATTAATAAACTCAACATGAACACTTCAAAATGTTATGTGATTACCTTCACTAGAAATAAAATAAAATTTGATCATAACTACCATATAGCCAGCCAATCACTCAAAAGGGTTACTCAAATTCGCGATTTAGGTGTTCTACTTGATAGTAAACTTACATTCGAGGCACATATTAATATGATTGTGAAGAAAGCCCTTAGAATGTTAGGATTCTTATTCCGTATTGGAAAAGAATTCAAGAACATCCAAACACTTAAAATATTGTATTTTTTATATGTTCGCAGTCATCTTGAATTCGCTTCTCAAATATGGAATCCTCAATATAATATTTATATTAAACGCATTGAAGCCATCCAAAGAAAATTTGTTCATCATTTAAATTTCAAGTTTAATATTGGTTATCATAACATTAACAGCTTGCAGGACCCTTATGGACTTAAATCATTAAAAATTAGAAGAGACTCTGCAGATATAATATATCTTCATAAAATTATCAATGGTTTTATTGATTGTTCACCCCTTTTGGTTGAGATTAATTTTAGAGTCCCCTCCGTTAGAACCAGAGAAAAATCAATTTTTCATCTTCAAAAATGTTCTACTAATCTCAGACAAAATGCTTTTGTATTCAGAACATGTAATGTATTTGATAAGAATTTTAATGATATAGACATATTCTCATGTAATTTAAGTACCTTAAAAAAGTATATCATAGTCAACATTAAATAATTTTTTGACCGTATTGCAAGTTACCATATTATTGCTTTGAATCCTTTCCAGTTGCATACTTGTCATTCGACTTACTATTGTATTTACTCTTGAGTTGTAGGTATGTACAATGTACATATTATTATTATTGGTGTTGTGAAGTGAGAACAAATTTCTGACTCCTACTTCATGTTTGAAATTTTGTAAGCAGATTATTACAGTTTATATTGTGTTTTTATATCTTTTTTTTGAATAATTTTCAGGGTTATATTTTTGTTAAGTTCTTATGGGTACAGGACCCTCACTTTTTGTTTTACTTTTTAATTATAATTTTAATTATGTGAAAATCTATCATTGGGTATTATGTATATTATTATTGTTATTACTACAAGTGTAAAATATCTGTTGATTTTCCAAAATAAATAAAATAAAATAATTATGAGTAAACAATAATAAACAATTTGTTAATAATAAGTAAATAAACATAAGTAAATTAAGTACATAATAATTATGAGTAAATACTAATAAACAATTATAAAGTACAGTAAGTAAATTATGATACGAAAGAAGTAGATAATAATAAGTAAATACTATAACAATATGCAAATTAAAAAGTACATAATAATATATAAGTTAAGTTATTAAATATGGATTGTATGAAATATAGCTGAATTCCAGAATGATTTATGATACAAGCGACAACATGGGTAATCCAAAACCATCACTCTCAGTTATTATATATATTTTGAACATGCCAATACTTTAAAAAAAAAACAATGTAAAACACAGTTTGGGTAAAACTTCGAAAATTTTCTTTAAACACTTTTTGTAGATTAAAGTAAGAAGAAGCACTTTTTCAGAATTCTTTAGGTACAGATATGTTAATATGTTGTGTATTTTTGTATTACGGTTCGAAATTTCATTTTGTCGTTATTTTATTGGTCAATTACATTCTCGTAAATATTCTCATCACTCTCTGTATAATATAGAATTTATGAAGACTGTTTGTAACGCTAATAAATAAAATAAAAAAAAAATAAAAAATAAGCATTCGTAGAAAATTTTTGATTGTACAAAAATATATTCAAAGAGTCCCTTTTGAGTGACGTTATTACTAAACTGAGCTTTTTTTACATTAGCTCCACACAGGAGGCCACGAAGAAAAATAATTCCCCTCGTGGCCTATGTCATCTTTGAGGATGCAGTGTGGAGGGTCTTTGTAGGAAAAGGAGAGGAATTTCTGGGAAGGAAAAAGCTGTGAGAAGTGGGTAGGAATCTGGGGGTCAGTGTGTTTAGGAGTAAAGGACAAATCTATCCCTCCTACTGCAGTGCAAGGCAATGATCCGGGAGCGTTCTGCTGGGGAGGTCGAAAGCTCTCCATCCACCAGTCTCTCCTGATCCCGCCGGTTACACATTTGGTTGACGGACACATCTACCACCAAGATCCGAACAAACCTCACCCCATGAACTCGAGCACCCCTCCTAAGTCACCAAACGTAGCGAACCACTGGGGTGACGGATGGATATGGCGGATGTTTTGGTTATCCAATAAATGGCTCCCGGGGCGACGGTACCCAAACTCGCCTCACAAATTGATATATAAGATTGGACAAAAAAAATTAAATTAAAAAATATGTCCTAAGACATACACATCAAAGCGGAAAATGCAAAGTGTACATGAGCAGTGCGAAATGCAAAAAAACTTGAAATACTCATAGTCTGTATGCTTTACGAAATGAGAAATTATGTCATAATTCCTAAACGTAGTAAATAATTAATTTTAACTATTAAATTAAAATATAACAGAATGCTAAGGAACGTAGTTAACTTTCTTTTTTAAACAATGATTCCTGAAATTATTTGAAGTAAAAAATGTGAATGAAATGTTGGTCTCCGGTGACATTTTTGATGTCTTTTTTAAAAATCAAACAAACAAATTTCTTCCTCATAAATCGTCACTAGCCACTCAGCCGAGAAGCTGAACAAACCTTCTACCCCACCCCTAATTTCTGTCAAATATCTAGTGGATTTTTTAAAAGTTTTTAGTTGATAAAAAAAACATCAATAATGCCACCGGAGACCAAAATATCTTTTAAATTTTTTACTACAAATAATGTAAGAAATCACTGGTTAAACTAAGTCAGTAAGGTTGTTAACACCGTGTATATTTTAAAATACAACATAATTTCCCAATCGCATTAATACGCTTGTAATACATTCTTTAATAAATTTATTTATTCATTTAAAAAAGGTGAACTTTAAAGGGAAAGATTTACAAAATACCGAAATATTTTATTAATTAACTAACTGGTTCCCGACATGCGTTGTAATGCCATATTCAAAGAAATGCATGTCCTTTCCCGTCCGTCCCCGTTCCCCTCCCGCATCCCCTTCTCCCGCATCCCCTTCTCCCGCTTTCCCATTACACCTTTCCCGCCCACCCTCTCCCTTCTCCCGCTCCACCGTCCAGCCAACCCCCTCCTGTGTTACACATATTCAGTCCCAGTACATTCAGTTTTCAAGCAGCTCGCGTGCCACCTATTATAATTTTTTAATTCAAATTTTCATTTGCTATATATCATAAATAACAATCAATCAAATCGGATACCTAACAAAGGTACCTGTTTAAAATATCTATAATTGAAAAAATCGAAAGACAATTTTTATGTTACAAAAAAACAGCTTCCTGCTAAATTCAATTTCACCAAACGCGCAAACTGTCAAACGTGCGAAGTTAAAATAGTCGTTTAGTTTTATGAAATTATCCAATTTTCTGTGCAATTTTCTTTATTTTTCTATCCGTAAGAACCTTCTACAAAGCATTAGAAAACTTTGAAAAAAAGATATCAGAAATAAGTAAAGTCGTTCTGAAGTTATGGCGTGACCAAGGGAAACAGGGATACCTTTTTATATTTATATATATATAGATTTATTTTTGGAAAATATTTGAAGAAAAAAACTTCTTGTTTGTTTCATGTCACGCGTTATGAAAAAGGGTGGACGATTTTTTTTTTAAATCGGTTAATAAATTTGACTGTTCTTCTTAATGAATTCAAATGCAACACGTAATGTTCTAAATTCTAAACTTGAACTGTTTCCCGCGCTTGTATCAATGTCCGTACGCAAAAGTGCGCTTGCGCATCGCATCTGTCACGACCTCCTATAATATTAAAGCCAGCCCCCGGCCATCACGACCGCCACGACCGAGTCAACCCTCAGAGTTATGTTCCGAGCTACTCTTTGTGTTCTAAGAGCATCTTCTACCATCTTAATAATAGCTTCTTAGAAGTAGAGCTTTTATTACCGAGGTAAGCGCAGAAAGCAGGGGGGCATTCAAAACAGCCTTAGCGAAGTGAGCTTACGTAATAAGGTAAGCCAAAAACGCCCAGGGCCTGTGATTTTAGTAGCATCTATTTGGCAGGATTGGTACGATAACCTAAGCTAACAGCAAAACGAGCTCACGTTACGAGGTAGGCCGCTCGAAATTGCTCGGGGCATCAATTGAGGAGCAACCCTAATTAATGTGTTGAGGTTTTATAATAATGTAAGATTACGGTATAAGTGGGAAAGAAAGGGGAAAAGGTTTATCTGATAAAGCGATAAATAAATGCGTGTTTGCTTGCACGTTTTGAGTTGCAAATTCAAACGCGGTTTTGATTCTAATAATAGCTTTGTCACACTTTATCACAAGCTTTGCTCAATTGAGAAAACTGTGAACAAAGCCTGCAGCGCTTTTAACGAAAGGACTGCGCCCTCATTATGAGCTTAACTTATGGCCTCGGTTCGGCTCTGATACAAGAAACTCTAAAGGGAGCTCAGGTCCGATGGATTTTTTCTTTTGGAGGAAGGATCAGATAACAGGATGAGCCCTGAATGGTCTCAAGTACACGAGCCTATCACTGGATAGCCGGGCAATTAAATGTAATGTGTTTATTATTCACCGTGCCACACGTGCTCCGGTCCTTTTAAACCCGGAGGTCTAATTATACAGAACTGTCCCTTTAGTATTATACGATTTACTGTGGACTTTGCCACTTTCTTATGACTGCCTCGAGGCTGGGATCCGCAATGAGGATACTTTATTACTTCACATCAGAGAGAAGCACCGGTTTGATTCTCGTTAGAGGCAAGACCACATAATAGTTACAGCACTTGCTGTTCTTTTTGTTGAAATCATTTTCTCAGTGTTATTTATGTTTAAAAGATGGTTTTTAATTTTTAAATTGTACCTAATAATGTTGAGGAAATCTGAATAGCCAGGTATTACCCGACATCCCCTTTCCAATCTCCTTCCCTAACTAACTGCAGCCTGCAACACACACTACAATAATTGGGGATGCCCTAGTCTAACTGGCTTCAGACTACTGAAAACAGATGGGACTCTTGTACGATATCCACATAAAAAAACTTTATCACCGCCTTTCTAATGGACTGTTGTTTCAAATTTAGTAATACTCAGGTGAAAATTGTGATATTGGAAGCAAGGTCATTCAACGATACGATCACTCTTAGAGTCGTTACTACCGTTAGTAGATTAGATCTCCAACTCAGAACAATGGTAAATATGTTTACAAATACTGTCGTAAAACATGGTAGAGTAACAAAATTGCTTGAAATAGACACACAAAGAACATTCAAGAATTACGTATAAATATGATATTAAATAGAGATGCCACGAATATTCAACTGCTATTCGGTATTCGGCTATTTTTTAACTATTCGGTATTCGGCCGAATACCGAATACCAAATCATGAAAAATAGCCCAATATTACTCAAAACTTTTTTATTTTAACAAAAAATCACCATATTTAATATTTAAAATCTATCAGTGTTAAGTTACGATGAATGAAAACATTTTGTTCAACATTTGTTGATAGCAAACGATTGGGCTTTCATCATAAATTATACCTGCTTCCGAAAAAAGTCGCTCACTGCTACACTGCTGCCGGGAGATGATAAATAAATCTTAGCAAATTCTGCTAGGCTTGTATACTGTTTTGCGTTTGCTGACCACCACTTGTAAGGGTCTGTGTGTAAAAAATGTTAATAATGGGTGTTTTGGCACGACCTACTCGCAAATGAAACAAATACGCCCACGGCGTGGTTACCGCACGCATTTCAATGGTGTAGGTCGGAACCTGTCACCCGCGAAATGTACTAAAGTGTTACCGAATATTCGGCCGTAGAATATTACAGCTTTAGAAATGTCCATTTTTGGAGCACCTAAAAATTTTAAGTTCTCTCAACCATTCCATTTTAGACAATTTGTAACCAATCAACTCTTGCGAATGCAAATGCGAATCCTTACTTCTTGAAATGGATCCCACTTTACGCTAACTCAAGTTTCTAAATGTAACCGGCATTTTTATTTGGTGTTCAACGCAAAAAGCTCTGCGGTTTCACAATATATTTATTAACAGTTGAGAGAAGAGTAATCAAAACGGATAAATGACTCACGTTAGCAAGCACCCCGCTGTAAGGCTGTATGCGCGGGGGGAGGCCCGGAGGCGAGGGGGAGGAAGGAGCCACCACCCTGGGCTGGATGTTGGGGGTGTGCTCCCTCAGCTCCACGGACGAGGAGTCGTCCGACAGCAGCGTCTCGTTGCCACTGTCCACCGCCCCCATTCTGCTCCGCACAGCATCTGCAAGGAAAAAGGACAAACAGTTCATTACAACACTGACATTTACATAGCTAATTTATAATAATGACATTTCCTTACTATTTTTTGTTTCGGTACATTAACGGTATTTTTTGTGAATTATTATTTGGTAATGTGAGGCTCACTGGGTGCTTCCCTATGCGGGTGCCATTTTCAAATTACATTTTACAAGCCATCAATTTGGGAGGCGGGTATTGGTACCGCCGCCCCGGGAACCATTTATTGGACACCCAACACTATTGCCATAGCTCACCCCAAGTGGTTCGCTATGTTGGTGTCTTAGTAGGATTCATGGAGTGAGGCGTGTCCAAATCTTGACGGCGTATGCACCTTCCCACCAACTGCAATGCAGGCCGGATCGGGAGAGACTGGTTGATGGAGAGCTTTTGACCTCTCCACACGAACTCTCTCGGAAAATCGCTTTGCACCGCAGTGGGAGGAATTGGTTCGTGGGTCCGTCACGCCTGGACACACTGACCAGATTCATACCCACCCCTCATACCCTTTTCCTTCCCAGCACCCCTCTCGTTTCCTTCCCTCCACATACTATCCCCAAAGATGACTATTATGGGTTGACAAGGTGCAAATTATATTGTTTCATTTGTTTTAGTTTAAATATATTTCTTATGTTTAAGAAAATATGTATTGGGTTAACATTATTATTAATTATTGTAAAAATTGGAGACTTTTGTACCGCTGCTTTCGAGAAAACAGTCACCTCGTAAGCGCTTTTACCGGTTAGGGAACGTACCCATACTACGTGACCAACTTTTTGCAATTTTTAACCCCCCCCCCCCCCCGGTGACCAAAATCCTAAGCAACCCGCGGCTCATTTGTATGGAGCGTGACATTTTGACGACCCCCCCCCCCCTAAAAGTGTCACGTAGTATGGGTACGTTCCCTTAGTGAAGGTGTGGTGCATTCAATTCCTAGCTGGCTATTTTTCATAACTGCACAATTTCAACCGTTTCCAAGAGTTTGCCAAATATTGTCAGGTCAGAAACTCAATAATCAACTCAAACCCCCTTTATATTTGACGCAATCGGGAGATGTTTGAAATTAATCGAGTCTAATCTAAAAATAAGAACGGTCGCGCGATTACATCGTGTGATTAAGGAGATATTCTAGACTAGAATTTTTTTAAAACTATTTCCATAGTTTAGAATAGTTTAAATATTTAAAAATATCTCCTTAAAAAGATTTTTCAAAATTCGATTTATTTTAAAAGTTATAAGCTATAACTTATAACCATTTTAGTGTCGCGGTTTAGATGGAAATCTAACTAGAATCCAAATAGAACAATTGTTTGGATTAATAATTAATTTGTTTTTTTTTCTGATTACCAGGAGGGTTGCAATCGTGTCAACCCCCGACTTCAACACCCTGTAAATTTTTTCATTTGATTTTTTTTAATGTATTCTTTAATGTTTAATAAATATTTGGTAAAATAATGGCTGTTAAAAATGGTGACCGGACAACTCAGAATGAAACCAAGTCAGAAGCAACTCAGAGAGGTCATTAAGAGTGATGATAAAAAATATTAAAAACTAGCTGGTTCCCGGCATGCGTTGCTATGCCATTTAATAAAGAAATTGTTTCTCCCTGCGTGTCCTTTCTCATTCATTCCGTTACCCTTCCACCTCCCATTCCTCTCCGCCACCTCCACCTTCCCTCTCCCCAGTCCACTTCCCCCCATACCCCGCCCGCGAACCCCCTCCCGAGTTCCCCTCCCCTCTCCGCAAACCCCCTGCCCGAGTTCCCTCCCCCTTTCCCCCTCCCTCCTCCTCCCCTGCATTATTAATTCCCGGTGCATTTAGTTTTCAAACAGTTCGCGTGCCACCTATTGCAATTCTTTATACAAATTTCATAATGCCAGAGTTCACTTATACAAACTTTGTCCTGACAGTAACGAACACAAAACAAAAAGAATTATCCAATTTGGTGCAGTCGTTCGGAAGTTATGCGCGTACATACATTGCGGCGATTCATTTTTATTTATATAGAAGATAGAAGAAGAAGATAGAAGATAGATAGATAGATAGATAGATAGATTTCGTTAAAATAGTTTAAGTTAGGTTAGGGTTACCGGCTATCTTAAAATTATTTTTTCATAGCTTTTAATGACCTTTCTGAGGTATTTCTGAGTTGGTTTCATTCTGAGTTGGCATGGAACCGTTAAAAATATATTTTTTTTTTAATGCACCTAAAAAAATACCAACAATTCATGCTTCTAGACTAGAATATCTCCTTAAATAAAGATCGTGATTACTTGCATTTGCACTATAGAGTGAGACAAAACATTTGCACTATAGAGTGAGACAAAGCATTTGCACTATAGAGTGAGACAAAACAGCTATTTTATTGCTTTGTGTCTTCTCTGAGGTGCTATTTCACAAAAATAGCGTTACAATATTCTTGAATAAATATCTATATAGCTAGTATTTAAAAATGAATCCCTGTTTCCCTTGGTCACGCCATAACTTCAGAACAACTTTACCTATTTCATTCAACTTTTTTTTAAGGTTTTCTAATACTTTGTAGAAGGTTTCTTTTTCCGGAATTAAAAATTACGAAAATTGCACACAAAATTTAATAATTTCAGAAAGCTTAACGACTCTTTTAACTTCACACGTTTGACAGTTGGCGCATTTGATGAAATTGAATTTAGCAGGCAGCTGTTTTTTTTTGTATTAAAAGAATTGTCTACGCATTTTTTAAATTATAGATATTTTAAATGGGTACCTACGTTAGGCACCAAATTTGATTGATTGTTCTTATAATACCTATACAAAAATGAATATTTGTAATGTACGAAAAATTAAAATTTTAATACAAAAACTGTAATAGGTGGTACGCAGGCTTTTTGAAAACTGAATGTACTGGGACTTAATATATGGAACGCGGAAGGGGGGTTTGCGGGACGGGGTAGCGGGAGAGGGGAGAGTAAGGGCGGTGAAGGTGAAAGGGGAACGCGGGAGGGGAAGGTATGCGGGAGGGGAACGGTGACGCACGGGAAAGGATATGCAGGGAGAAACAAATAATTTGTTGGCATGGCATGGCAACGCATGCCGGGAACCAGCTAGTTATTTATATTTATTGGTTTTGAATTTTAGGTATAATAGCGAGCATAATTCATTGAACAAATCCTGGTCATTATGTGCATCTGATTCATAGCATATTATGTCAACATAAATCTTTAAACGTTCACTTGTCCGAGCTCTTTTGTCGCAATAAATTACTATGGGAATATCCGCGAGAGTTCACAAAGACAATATTTCAAACAGTTGAATGATTTGTTGACATTATATTATAATAAACATTGTTGCTTGGTGGGAATTGATTTTTTGTTGTTGTTTTGTTGTTGTAGAAAAAACGAAGTGAATGCACATTTATTTTATTTTATTTTGAAGGTACAATAATATATCTTATACCTATTTTTATAATCAATTTTATTTTATGTTTTATTTTTCTGGCAGTTTTGAATAAATCTTATCAGGTCTTAGCATATTTCTAGCCAACAAGCTGTTTGATGAAAAAGGTAAAGCTCTCAGTGAAGTCACTACTTTGAATTAATCTTTACCACGAATAGGTTAATATTATAAACTTGCTGACCCGGCGAACTTCATACTACCTCAGAATCAATGACTGTTGTCTTAACTTATTAGCTAAATTAAATTAACTTTTTTTAAAGTTAAAAATTCCACAATGAAGCAATTATTGATGCGCAACTGTCCGTGTTTATCCATGTTATCAAAGATTGCTTTATGCAGGATGTCCGGGGGTAAAGTGCATTAACTTCGGGAGGTGATTCTACATGATGGCACGAGTAAAAAAGATTAAAAACTTTTTCCGAAATTCCAACATTTTTTTTCCCATACAAAAAGACGTACCTAATAAAAATCCTTAGTGTGAGGTACGATCTTACTTGCTGAGAGCCTGCCGGGCGGCGTATTTACAATCCCTACCGCGTTTCAGTCACTTTAAATTTTCAATATCAAAACTTAAATATTTAGAAATAAAATTATTAATTTCTAATATACACATTGGAAAGATTATTTTATCTAGATTTAAGAACAATTTTTGTTTTTGCAAAGTGATAAAAAATTATCAATATAGATGTGTATTTACAATATATGGGAATAATGTTAAAATTTTAATATTTAAAAATAAAATTATTCATTTCTAATATACACATCCGAAAGATTATTTTATCTAGATTTTAGAACAATTTTTGTTTTTGCAATGTGATAAAAAATAACCAATATAGAGGTATATTTAAAATGTAAATTGTCGTTACGTTGACTGAATCGGAAAAGGTTTTGTAAATACGCTGCCGGGCGCCCGACTCGATTGTGATTGGCCCGTATCGTATCAGCGGAAAATAGTAAATCTGGCCGCACACGCCGGACTATTTTTATCTTTTTGCCTCAAAACTACCCCTAAACGTTGGAATTTCGAAAAAAGTTATTTATCTTTCTTACTTTTATTATCATGTAGAATCACCTCTCGAAGTTAATGCACTTTACCCCCGGATACCTTGTATTTGCATGGATTTATAAATTTTGTGATTTTCTTACTTTTCCACTTACTTACGGGAATTGCGTTTCATTTTCAAATACTTGTGACGGAGATTAATTATATTATTTATTTATTATATTCTTGTATTTTTCCTTTAGAGGGGTGCAGACATACGTTCACCGTTTGTCCCATTTTCGACTGTTGACATTTAGTGCGTAAGAAAGAGGGGCAGCATTATATGTAAAGCAAAATAATCAGCTCATTGACAGTCTATAAAAACATAAAAAATGGTAGCTTTTGGACAGTTGGAGGCGGCGTTAAGGGTGGTCAGTTACTCGACTGAGTGACCAGTGACGACATGTAGAGAAGATTTTTTTTTATTTTGAAGAAAAAAAAATTGAAAAAAAAGTCATCGTAAAAGTCACCGGAGACCAAAGATATTCAAATAAAAACCGGAGACCAAAATTTCATTTACATTTTTACTCCAAATAATGTCAGGAATCACTGGTTAAAGAAAGTCAAGTACGTCCCTTAACACCCTGTATATTAAGATACCAAAAACATGCTCTAAAGTTCCACTTGAGTAAAATTATAATAAAGTTGTTCATTTATTACTTAACTAACTAACTAACTAACCATCACGCCGTTTCCCCGCAGGGGTAGGCAGAGAGGACGGACCGCCAAACAACTCGGTCTTGGCACACACTCTTTGCCTCACTCACATTCATACATCGTCTCATACATACTCTTCTATTATTCTGACTTTTGACATGGCCCGTCTCAAGTATCTGATTCACTTGATCGTGCCATGTCTTCCTCGGGCGTCCCCGACTTCTTCTACCATTCACATTTGCATCATATATTCTTTTTACACTACTTTCTTCGCTCATTCGCTCTACGTGCCCAAACCATCTGAGGGTCCCTTTCTTAATTTTGCTCATTATACTTTATTACTTTATTAAAAATATTTATTACTTTATTAAAAATATAAGCGTAAACTGCCAAGGAAAACGATTTTTAACTATAAAATTATAAATGTAAAAAAAAACGAAAAAAGTATGATACAGTTAAATATGACCGTATCGGAAAGAGACACATTAGCTCAGTCGGTAGGGTTGCGCCTCTAGAAGAAGATCCTGGGTTCGAGTCCCAGATGTGATCATATTTTTTTCTGATTTTTCTGTTTTCACATTTCTTTATTGAGTTTCGCTAATGTCTTTATTTAATTAAATATTACTATTTGAGGTTTTAATCATTAAGTTAAAAATAAATATTCATCCTAGACTTGATATTGCCGAGTCGTATAGGAACACTTAGCTCAGTTGATAGAGTTGCGCCTCGGCAAGGCGAAGAAAAGAAGGTCCTGAGTTCGCGTCCCAGATATGACCGTATCTTTTTTTGATTTTTCTGTTTTGAGATTTTTTATTGAGTTTCGCTAATATTGTCTTCATTTAAGTAATGAAAAAAAAAATTAAAACCATTTGTGACAGTTTCCCTGCACCTTTTTCTTCGTAATAACATTATCCGCAAAATAAATAAAAAACCGCTTTGGATACAAATCGATAAAATTAATAGAAATAAAATCTAGACTCCGCTTGTCAAGCTGTCACTATACCTATTACTAACCTATATTTGTTTTGATTTGAGAAACACTAAGAATTGACAATCGTATTTTTGGCTTGTATATTCCTCCTAAGTGAATTTTTCAAAATACAAGTTCAAACAGGGCCGATTGGCTCACGAGGTGTGAAAGTTTATTTGATAAACAGTGACGGTCAGATTACTGAAAAACATGCGAAATAATGCAAAACTATACAAAATCATGTATTTTAGAAGTATTATGGATACTTCAATTAAATACTGTGCGTAGAACATGTATTATCTTGGCCTATTTTTATCGGTCAGTCTTTTAATAAGCCTAGAAAAAAATAAAGTATTAGGTCTAAAAAAAACACTTTCAAGTGCAAACTCTCCTACTTATAAACCTCTTTTCGGATATGGTTTTATTGTTTAATGTGGCAAATTCAGTTTAAACAAAAACATTGATATTTACGCCAGAATTTCACAAAATAAAATAAAATATGTATTTTCTCGTTGTTATTTTTGACATCAATCAATACGATTTTTTAAGTGAAACTTATGCAGTCCACCTAAGGACTACAGACTTGGCACACCCATTTCTTATCAGTTACGCCCCGCCTACGACGGGGAATAAACTTCCTAGACTCTGCGTCGCTTGGTTCCGTGAAATCAATTTAATATTTCGTTGTTATTACAATAAACAATGCGTAAAAAAGGAGTTAATGTTTTTACAGGCCTTTACCAAATCAACCTCCAAAAAAATCTCAAATATCTTTTCCAATCTTTCCAAAAGCTTTTTCTCGAGTATTGTTAAACTCCTCCCCAAAAGAGGCGTGAATTCCGATTTCGGTATTATGCTATTTCCTGGACTATTGGATCACCTTAACCTGTAAAGCATTTCTTGGATATTATTATGCTTTGCAGCAGCGATGAGACGAGCTTGCACAATAGTTCACAACTCTGTTAATACAAATCCAGTTCATAGACCGTCAAATGCAGAATGCAAATAATACAGAAATACTCTATACCAGTGGTTCTTAACCTTGATGGAGGTACCTACTGACCACCACCACCGAACCCTCTGGAAATCGAACCGAATCGTATGAGTCGGGGATGTGTCTTGACCTCCGCCGAACCCGCGAGACTGACTCACCGAACCCCTGGGGTTCGTCGAACCCAGGTTAAGAACCACTGGTCTACACGCTAGCGAAACCTTTTCCTCTAGACTGCGAACTACGAAATGAGATCATAGATAGGCAGCCACGGTACTGTCTTACAAACCGCGAGTCATCCTTTTATTTCCTGCGAATGACGCTGCCCTGAAATGCAGTCCGGGGCACTTGACCATCCATTAAGATGTCATTTCAAATGACCGGTCTTCTAATAATTCTTTAAAACAATCAAGATTTAGTAGTTGTCTCGTTTTGTCCCGACTTCCCTCACGGGGTAAAAGGCACCACTGAGTAAAAGAGGGGCAGTTTTAATATAGAAGAAAGGTTGTGGATGTGGAGTTGATGTGGGGTTTTTCTAGTTTGTGTCTGATAAGCTGATAGCAGGTTTTGTATGGGCGGCACTTTAAAGTCAAAAAGCTCAAGCACGTCCGGTTTACTATTCAAGAATATACGAGTAGGGCTGTGATAAAGATGTTACATCTATTTGATTTTCTATAATTTATTATAATACCCGGACACACTTTGCTGTGACTAACGAAACACCTTTATAACCAACGCCATCTAACGCCAAAACCTTGACAAATTATATGCCTAAAAACCCTTCCTCATGAATCAATCTATCTATTGATGAAAACAGCACGAAAATCCGTTGCTTAGTTTAAAAGATCTAAGCACACAGACAGCGTGAGAGACTTCATTTCAGTGCATTTCAGGCTTGAAATGGGTTGTAATGCCATTGAAGAGAAAGAAGACCTACTGGGGATACCACAATAAAAAAATGCGCCATTTTCTCTACCTCATGGTGGTGTGGAAATGAGTTTACAAAATTATTATAATTATGTAATGAATTTTTTTTTTTTTACAGTGAATAACCGCACAAGAATCTCAACTGCTCCCGTCTGGAGCCAGTAAGACTATGGCATCCCCAGTTGGGGTATGTTGTGAGGCTGAAGGTAGTGGGGAGGGGAAGGAGGTGGGGAAGAGGAAGGTTGGGAAGTACCTGGCTATTCAGATCTGGTCACCAAACACAGCTAAAGCCATTTTCAAGCAACGTTTCAATTCTGAATGGTGGTCTTACACCAGGGCGATACTGATAGTATCTTCCACTCTGGAACATGCCGCAAATATACTATATATTATTTTTAATGAATTAATTGTGAAATAACACAAATTAATCAAATAAAATTTATTTGCGCATGCCGGGTTTGAACCCGCGACCTCCGGACTGTGAGTCAAGAGTCTTACCCACTGGACTACGGAGGTCGTCAAAATAGCCCGGAAAAATAACAAAAATTGGGAATTTCACCACTTTTCAGAAAAATATTCACATTTCCGCCACCGTAACTCGTTACCTATTAGACTTACAAAAACAAAAAATATTAGAAATTTTATCTTCTTTAAGTTCGTCTTTCGCGATTTGGTTGTAAGATCAACCGTTGCACAATTATTTTCGATATAATCAATTAGGTCGAAAACTTTTTTTTTCTTAAGAGTCTCAATCTAAGCAACATATATCAAAACCGCTACTACATGACCTTTTGCAAGGTAAAACTCCCCACTGACTGGACTAAGAGACTGTGAGCCTTGAAAGTTTAGGATTTCAAAAATATAATGTAGTTTTGCAAAAGTATTGTAATAACTCGTAAGCGGTGTTCCCTTTAAACATTTCATATTTTGAAACCTTTATTTCATGATAGAATTCCGTTTTAATATAACTTTTGTTGTAGGATTACATAACTTCCTAATACGCTTTCAATTTTTTATAATAAGAAAATACTATAATTACCTTTGGTTCTCTTAATTCAATAACCCCTATCACAATAATGACAATTCAATAAGAAACTTTGTACATGATTACAGCTTCATTTTATAAAAGATTTTTAAACGGTTTTTGAAGTGAAACATCTATAGTACCGCTGTGATTTGGATTTTGGATGAAACGGAAATGATGTTTACTGCACCAGCGACGCGTCAATGCGCTCATCGGCCGCTTTTATAATGATGTCACTTTTAAGGGTTTTTTGGTTGAGATATGAAACGGAAATTACGCGAGGTCTGCACTCATTGGTAGCTTAGATTATCAAGTATTGGTTGAGATTGTTTTGGTAAAGTTTCGCTTCTACCGCGTGCAACTGCACTCGATTTTTTATTTGTAACATTCACTGTAACATGCAGGAGGCCTTGAGGAAAATAATTATAATATAAGGGTCTATGTCGTCTTCGGGAATGTTGTGTGGAGCGTCTTTTTGGGGAGAAGAACGAGTGAACGTTGGTCTTGAAGAGACTCATGTTCACTGTGGGAGGAAACACAGAGGACGGAAAATTGTTCCACAGCCGAGCTGTTGAACTCTAGAACGGCCCGTCCTTTTGCATAGTTGAATCGAGATCGAATTCCACAATGGAAACCACCATTCCCTTTTCATCACAACTTTTGCTTAGTAAAAATCTTCCAAGGGCATATATTTTTTTTTACATGATGATGTAAGTGTCTTGTACACTAATATTTTCGTATTTCTGGACAGCAGTCTGAATTTTATTTGTTTTTGTTGGCGGAAATAACAGAGATTTGCGTTCACTATGCGCTTCTGGATCTCCTCTGTGGTATTATTGTCATTTGTTATCAGGGAGCCTAGGTATGTGAATCTTGGTACCGTTTCAAAATTTTGGCTTCCACATGAGAGAGTTTGGGTTTGTTGGGTGCATCCTACGGCCATGCATTTGGTCTTCTGCTGCTTTACTATGAGACCACAAATATGAATATCTACTTTGAGAGTATTTTATGTAGCATAGTTTATGACTGCACGTCTTCGACAATTGACAAAATCACAACACTGTGACAACCCTGTTCAGTATAAACTCAGCCAGCGGATAGATCACAGTGACCGGTAACCGGTGACCAAAGAGACGTATTGAACTAGAAGGCACCTCCATTCTTCTCCGACCTCGCGGGCCATCCATTGCCGCGGCTTGTTCGATGGGGCACAATGTAAGAGATTATTCCTATAAATTAACGTCGAGTGGATTGCTTCGATAAAGTATGATAAGCCCAGTGGACATGGCGTGAAAAAAACATACTTCCAATATATCTATTTTTTCCTTTCTCATCTCCTTCCCCTCCCCGTACCATTCATCCTCACAAAATACCCCAATAATAGGCCACTTGAATGGATTTCATAACGACTTGTGGTTAAATTTTTTTAGTAAAAAATTTTAGATTTTTTTTTTAAATAAATAAATCCATTATTTGGGCTCGTGACGTCACTACATGAAAATGTCCCGTCTCCGATAATGTTCTTTTAATTTTACAAAATTCCACACAGATTTATTTTTTTACTAGCTGACCCGGAGAACTTCGTACCCCCTCAGAATCAATAACTGTTGTGATAATTTATTAGCTGAATTAAATTCAGTTTTTTTAAGTTAAAAATTACGCAATGAAGCAAATATCGATCCGCAACTGTCCGTGTTTTGTTTTTGTCAGTATCAGAGATGACCTTGTGTACGGATTTATAGTTTTGTGATTTTCTTACTTTTCCACTTACTTAGGGGCCATCCATAAATTACGTCACACGAACTTCTTGATTTTTAACCCCCGTCCCCCCCCCCCCCGTCCCCCGTCCCCCGTCCCCTGTCACACATCGTCACATTTATGAGACACCTCCCCCCTAGTGTGACATCTAAAAATAATCAAAACAGTAGTTCAATTTTTTTTTTAAATGTGACGTCACAGAGCTGATGACCACCCCATCCCCAAGTCACACTTCCTACTCCCCTCCCCCCCCTTAATGTGTGACGTAATTTATGGATACGGGATTTTATTTTATTTTTATTTTATTTATTAGCGTTATAAACAGTCTGTACAAAATTCATAAATGACAGTGATAAAAATAAGTATGTCATAGACCAATAAAATAACGACAAATAATTTAGAACCGTAATGCAAAAATACACAATACCTATACCTGATATAAGTAATTCTGATAAAGTGTATCTTCTTACTTATTTCTACAAAAAGTAAATAACTGAGGTTTTTCAAGGGTTTACATTTAAATTTTGATTGATATAAATAATATATTTCAGGAAGTGATTTTATTTGAATTCCAACTGCAAAAAGTTGGAGAGAAAATGTGGTGATACTAAAAATAAAAAAAAGAGAAATACAGAAATCAATGAAATATTAAGTTATTACGTTATTAGTTAAACATGTGGCATCAATAGTGTTATTTTTTTATGCATGCTGTGAATTTATCAAGGTTTGTATTAAACACATCGATATTTGGGCATAATCTGTTAAATGTGCTACAGCTTCTTCTTACAAATACATTTTCAAGATAATTTGTCTTGCTCTTAGGGATATAAAAGGTGTCTGGAGATCGAGTAACTCTTAATGGACATCGGAAATGAATATTTTGTAGTAAGTACGGGCTATCAATGAAGTTATGAATAATCTTATAGAGCATTAATAGGTCTCTGATATCTCGGCGTTGATCAAGAGATTTAAGGTTTTGACAATCTTTTTGTCATCCGCATATAGGTACAGTTGAGAGTTACGGATAGTTTTGGATTTACGGGAATTGCGTTTCATTTTCATGTGTGAGGTAAATTTATTATAATTATTGTATTTTTCCTTTGGAAGGGTGAAGACACACGTTAACCGTTTGTCGCATTTTCGACTGTTGACATTTAGTGTGTAAGAAAGAGAGGCAGCATTATATGAGAACAAAAGCGAAGCAATCAGCGCATTGACATTTGACGTTTTTTAATTTTTTGGAATTCATGCAATCTTCAACTAACACAACATTGTTTCAGCTCTTTCAAAAGATTAAAATTCGTTCCATGCTAAATGTATGAGGAAATGAATTTTCTTAATAACTTTCTTTTTCGTGAATGTTTGCGATGTTTTAATAGTTATTCTGTTATCCGAGGCGGAGCTAAATCCAACAAATCATAGATCATCAAAATCGGTCCAGCCGTTCTCGAGTTATAAATAGTGTAACTAACCCGATTTTGTTTTATATATTAAGATATGGCAACACTTCGATTACAGGCAAATTTTTGAATTTGACATTTAACATTCACTAGATTTATTGTTTGTTCTCTGCAAACTTAGCATTTAGTTTGACGTTTTGACAGATGTCACGAAGAGAACCCCTACATTTTAGGCCTGTTGTACCTGTTTTAGAAGTGTAATGGTAATGGTGCTGATTTTAACAAAATCAAATTATATAATATTCTTATTATTATTATAATCTACAAGTAAAAGTATATTACAATGAATTTAGTCATGTAGAGACGTTTAACATTATAATGATTAATGATCATTAAGATGGATCAAGGAAAAAAATATTTAAACAAAGTACTTGTTTCATTCTATACAATGTCAAACCACAAAGTGTTTGCTATCTACGATAAGAAAAAAATATTTATGAAATGTAATATTTTTGGTATGCCTCGTTATTCTCCTGTGCCATTCGTGTGGAAAACGTTATTTTTTAAAAATGATTTTCGGCAATGTAATTATAGTTTTTTCGCACCCATAAAATTATGTCCCGTCTTTCTGGTTTATAAAAAATGGTGTGATTTGACCCCGGTTAGCAGGGAGCAGTGCGGTATTCACACAAAAATAATGGACATAATACTTAGTTTCAAATGGTAAAATGTTTAGATAGAAGAATGAACATTTCTTGTAAGTCTGAAAGAGCTAATAAATATGCATTTTCTTTTTTATCGATAAACGCGGTTGAAATCAGATTCAAAATCATTGAAAAACTCCCCAAAAAATACCATTGTTTTGTTTTTGTTCTGGTAAACTGCGAATTGGAAAAATTGTACATCACCGAAAATACATTTTGAAGATAAGAAAATGAGATAGTTCTCATCATTATATCAAATTGATGTCATCAAAGAAAAAATAAACAACTGGAATATATCTAGCAGTGGTGTGTAGTCCATAGTCTGAAAATCTATCCTTACCCTGTAAAAAAGAACAATTAAAAATAAAACCATTCTGATTAAAAAATTTCTGATTAAAATTTTATTTTCCGTGAAGTTTGTAGGTTAGTTTATTCAGTTGGCCACTGTAATCTCCGTTTTCAAACTCAAACTTTCATACGAAAAACTACCAACAGACTACCTTTGTTTATAGAGCAATACACGCCAAGTTCTATTTAGTCTCTTATGGATACACTTGAATTATACGAGAAGGTATTATCAAAATAATACGAAGCAATTATTGTTATTGTAAAATCTTAAATTATATATGTACATATTCATGAAACATAAAAAACAATTTAAATAATTTAAATTATGTCTTAAAAATGACACTGGAAATATAAACTGAATACTTGACCATATAAATAAAGGAATAAATATCATAATCACACATCCCCATACAGGCCATACACAAGCCTAGCTTCATTATGGTGGATCTTGTATATACCTACTCGTAATAATACATGAATTTATTGCTTATACATATAAAAAAACAAAACTTATCTTACCTCTTCTTAAAATAATACGTGAATTTATTACCATGTAGGTACATTTTAAATATTTTCTGCAAATGATAGAATTCCATTTTCCACAAATACAAGATTGCTCAAACTCAATAGTTATTTGTTAAACAACTTAGGCCTTTGATACATGATATTAAATAAGTAGAAGGGAAACTTTAGCATCACAAATTCACCCTTCGTTATCCAGAATCAGAACCACCGACCACCGACGTGCGAAGTCAAGTAAGTCTACTGGGTTTCCCACTTTCAGCTAAAAGTTGACGTCTAGGCGGCCCGGATCACACACGCGGCGCCGCACGCACAATCGCCGGAGATAATATGTTAATCCCAGATTATAATAAACACATTACGGCCGTGTGACACCGACTTACCCCCCCTACGACGATTGAGAGATTTCAGAGAAAGAAAGTAACACATACATAAGTGGTTGATTTTGTTTAAAATAATGTTTTGATCGCTGTTACGGAGCATTAATCAACCTCTTAAGTATATAAAGGTTTTTGAAGTGAAACTCCTTTAGCACCATTGTGATTTAAAACTCGATGAAACGGAAACGAGTGACACTAAAAAGAGATGTCACTAAAATTACGCGCTCTGTCAAACTGCGCGCATTGGCCGCTTTAAGGGCTGACCTTTCAAGGATCTTATTGGTTGAGATTATGTGGGTGAAGGTACCACTTCTACCGCGTGTAAACTGCACTCGATTTTTTTTTAAACTTAATGAAGTGATTGAAACACTGCTACATCATGTTCAAAAATTAATTTCAATCAAATATTGAATTTAATATTATTTAATACAAGTTTGGAGTTCATACGCGGTAGAAGTGAAACCTTCAGAAAACTAAAGTAGACAAGAGAGGGGAGGCTACGAAACACCGCGCAAAGAGGAGACCGATTATTCCACCTCATTATTTCGCAGGCTAAATCCCACAGATATGTGTTTGTCTCTTTTTAGTGTCGCTTTTTCGTTACATCGAGTTTCAAATCACAACGATGCTAAAGAAGTTTTAACTTCAAATAGCTTTATAACTTCTCCCTTTTTCACAACTTACAACGGGTTTATTCGGACTAGTTGTAAGACGTTGATGCTTTCAGACATCGTAAGGTGGAACCGGTTCAGTCTAAATCAAACCAGGGGAGGATATTTATAAAGAACTTTATTTAAATTTAAAAAGTCAGTCTTAAAGTAAAATTTTCAAAATTTTAAGCAACCCCTGACTCAAAAAAGACCTTGAAACGCCTGAACAGATTTTCATGAATTGTAGCTAAGAACCATCTCAATCACGTCAGCTTTCAAACAAAAAAACCGCATCATAATCGGTCCATTCGTTTAGGAGCTATGATGCGACAGACAGACACACATACAGACAGACACACCCTAAGTCAAACTTATAACACCGCTCCTTGTGTCGGGGGTTAAAAATGGAATTCCACCACGAATTAACTTATTTTTACATCAGCTCCGCACAAGAGGTTCAGAGGAAAAAATCCCCTTGGGAAGCTGTGTGGAGGGTCTTTTTAGGGAACGGAATGACAGAAAGTTCTGAGAAGAAAAGAGGTACGAGGGTGGGAAGGAATCTGGGGGAATTGAATCAATAGTGAAATATCGAGGTTTTATAAGACTTTCGTAGAATCAAACCTGGCAATATTTTTACGTATTATTTAATAAAACATCTTGAAACTGGAACAAAAACTTAATACAAACCAAGATAAAATAAACTCCTGAATAATGTTCCAGAACGGTGCGATTAGGACACTTTCCAGTGTGAAAGTTACTTTCAGTATCGCCCTGGTGATAGACCACCATTCAGAATCGAAATGTGGCTTGAAATGGCTGTGAACAGCCAGGTACTTCTTCATCTTCCTCCTCCCCTTTCTGCTACCTTCAGTGGTTGGGACTAACCGGTGTTATATTACAGTTTTTGGAGAATATGAATAACTAAATAAATATAATATATCAAATTCGATTAAAAGTGCTGTGACGAAAAGGTAAAGAATACCACCCACTGCTTGGAACGCGTCATCGGAACTGCGTTAAGGCGATCAAATAGTTCAGGAAGGAAACGAAATCGGAAATCACGCCCCTTTTTGGGAGGAGTTTAAAAATACTTGAGAAAAAGCTTTTGGAAAGGTTGGAAAAGGTATTTGAGATTTTTTTTAACAGGTTAATTTCGTAAAGGCCTGTAAAAAACATTAACTCCATTTTTACGCATTGTTCATTGTAATCAAAATTTAAAAATTGATTTCACGGAACCAAGCGACGCGGAGCCTAATATGTCTATTTCCCGCCCCGACTGGGGTCGAATTGATTAAAAAATGGGTGTGGCAAGTCTGTAGTCCTTGGGTGGACGGCATAAGGTTCACTTTGTTCAAATTCGTCGAGTGCCGCCGTATTGGTTGTTGTCAAAAATAACAATGCGAAAATGCATATTTTATTTTATTTTGTGAAGTTCGGGCATAAATATCATTTTTCACATTAAACAATAAAACCATATCCGAAAACTGAATTTGCCTCATTAAACAATATCCGAAAAGGAGTTTATAAATAGGAGAGTTTGGACTTAAAAGTGTTTTTTTAGAAACCTAATACTTTATTTTTTTCTAGGATTATTTAAAGACTCATAAAACAATACCGACTATTTAAGGGCCAAGATATATGTTCTACGCGCAGTATTTAATTGAAGCATCTGTATGCAATGTCTGAAATATATATTTTCACGAAATGTATATTTTGTAGAGTAAATAATGCATTTGAAGTTCCCCTATGCAAAACTAGGCTTGCGCAAAGACAAGCCTTTTTTCATTGCACCAAAAATCTATAATGCACTGTATCAGACTATAGAAATTAAATCTAAAAACATATCCTCTTACAGCATATACAAAAAATTAATAAAGACTTCGTTAACTACAAATGACACAAATACCTACCTGCTATAACATCTTACCTGTTATAACTTTACAAATCCCTAATTTTTATTTAACCTTTTTTGTTTTTCATATATATATTTTTTTTTTCTTAACTTTAGTTTTTTAAATACGGAATTATTTATGTAACAAAATAATTTATTAATAAAAAACAAAAAAAAAAAAACAAATCTATAATACAAAGTGATCAAATTTTCAAAACTAAAAAAAATGATTTTGTATTTCGCATGTCTTCATCTTAAGTTAGGTTACCCTTCAGTATTGTAGTAGACCAAAGATATTAAAATACAAAAGAGATATGCTATGGTGTCCGCGCAACTGCCGGCGGACTACGCCCTAATTAGAGTAGTTTGCATACTAAAGTAATTTGTTCATTTCGTTGATTTTTTGAAGATGTGCATTAGTATTGGTTAACAATATTGTTTGAATACGGAAATAGTTCGTTCATTTAGTTTAACGTTCGTTTGGTTTATTCGTTAATTATTCGTTCATTTAGTTTATTTGTTAATTGGTAAACAATATCGGCGACACCGGGAAGCGCAGTCCCACATAGTAAAAGCTGCAGATAGCACATCTACTTATATTTCAATATCTTTGTAGTAGACAGATAGGTTTGCAGATTAGATGACAGAAATCATCGGTCACCCAACCACAACACAAATATACATTTTTTTACATTTTAACAAGCATTTTTTTTACATGAGCTCCGCACAGAAAATAATTTCCCTCAGGGCCTATGTCATCTTTGGGGATGCTGCGTGGAGGTTTTTTTTGGGGAAAGGAAGGAAAGGAGAGTTCTGGGAAGGAAAAGGGTTTAAGGGGTGGGTAGAAATCTGGTGTCCAGTGTGTCCTGGTCATCCGCCTCCAATACCTAGACAAACCTCACCCCATGAACCCGGGCACCCCTGCTTAAACATCAAACGTAGCGAACCACTTGGGATGACCTATGGCAGAGGTGTTATGTGACCTATGTTAGGTGGTTATCCAATAAAGGTTCCCGGGGCGGCGGTACCGAATCCCGCCTCCCAAATTGATGGCATGGCGACGTTGCGAGCGAGTACGGCTGGAGAAGTCAAAGGGACTCCCTCAACCACTCTCTCCCGATCCGGCCTACCATGCAGCTGATTGGCAGACGCATCCACCACCAAGACCCGGACAGACCTCACCCCATGTACCCGGGCACCCCTGCTAAGTCACCAAACGTAGCGAACCACTTATGGGTGATGGATGACGTATGGCAGAGTTGTTAGTTATCCAATAAATGAATGACTTATGACACTTTTTAACGTGATAGTTTAATGTCATGACATTTCTGTCTCACCAATAGATATATTTTTATTACACTGTTAAAAGGTATCTATTGTATAAATATAAGATGCTTGGTTACGTATTATTTAAATGCACGCTCTTAAAAAATAGATAACAAGCTTAGATTTGAGATAAACAAGTCGTATGATGATTATTTATTCCGCTAGATGGCACTATCTGACTTAAGGTTTCTTTTAGCGAAGCCGCATTAAAAGAGCAATAAAATAAATCTCATAATCTTCTGGTTTGGTGGTCTGATATTTCTGCATAAGAGGATTTCGTTTGACTCTTTCAACCGTGAATCTAACATAATTAGTCGTAGCTACTTAGGATTTAAATAATATTTCATAAAAAAAAACACAAGAGTAACTTCGAATGAGATGTTACGGGGATATTCCAAATCCCTTAATATATATATATATATATTAATGCTTTATTATTAATGTTTAAAAATAAAAAATGTGTTTAACATCCGTATCGAAGTTGTTATGAAGAGCGTTTAACCAGCCAGCGGACGAAAATTCACATTTCGTCGAAAGTTGTTCTTACGATCGTGCAGGGCGGTTACAATGAGAAAGATTAATTATTCTCCGTACCAGCTTTTTTAAATTATAACTCAATATCGAATTTATTTCAATCCAAATTAGCTTTAATTTATACCTTCATCCAAAAATGCTGAAAGGCGTGATGATAAAACTATTAAAATAATGTACTTTTCGTAATTATTTTTTGATTATAAGTATTTATCATTTTTCAATAATGTCTAAATTTAATAAGAATGTTAAAAAAATCTGAAATATATTAGTTTGTAAGTGCGCAAATAAATACACAAATGGACCAATTTTCGTCAAGAAACACATGTACGTACATATTTTTTAATGATTTTATTGAAACTAAAATTAAAATTCTAAAACATGCGTTTGTTAGATAATGTATTGATTTATTTTACTGCATGATTATATTATTTGAAATGGGTGTGTTATAAATACAAAATCTTTTTTGAAAATTTAACAAATCTGCCAACGACCTATGGAATAACCTTATTATACTAAAAATTAAAAACTTTTCTCAAAATTTATTATATGCGAATGCTAGATAAAAGAACAATCTTTCGAAATCCATTTATAATTTTTTGTGGAAAAGAGTCAATACGTCTAAAATCTGATTTGAAAATGACATATTTCTGGTTTTCTCTGGTAATGCCCTCTGAAGTGATAGCAAAGAGATCTTATGCAATGTTTATTTTATTTATTTCTATTCTCGAACTTTCATTTTATAGATTATAACATTGTTTTACACAAATAATAAGTTTCAGTAATTAAAAAATAAACAAAAATTTTAACAAAACAAAAAAAACGACTTCAAAAAATGCACTAAAAAGTAAAAAAATAATTTCGTATTCTTCTACAAATTCATAATCAACTTACTTTTTCTACTCATCAATATGTAGGTACGATTGTCATTTTTGTAATCGGTGTCAGTCAAGGTAGGTTTGTAACTACATGCACAGTTATAGGTGAGATGTGCTTGTGTCGCACAAGCGACTTGACGAGGCGAGAGCGGAGTTGCAGCGGGATGGGTACCTTTGCTGACACCGACTCCAAAAATAACAATCGTACCTACATATTGATGAGTAGAAAAAGTAAGTTGATTATGAAGTTGTAGAAGAATACGAAATTATTTTTTTACTTTTTAGTGCATTTTTTGAAGTCGTTTTTTTGTTATGTTAAAATTTTTGTTTATTTTTTTTTATTTTTAGTGCATCTGAAGTACACTAATTTGTCTAAATATGGGTGGACCTACTAAACGTGCTGCTCATATGAGACAGACATAATTTGACCATAACGACGTTAGGGTCAAATTAAGAGATTCGGTCGAGTTTCGTTAATTTGCTCCTAAGAATTGAAGAGTTCCGTTACTTTGTCATGGATCCCATAATCAGAACCTAACCAAACTTTCATCAAACTATCCTTGAAGTACATCCTTTCCGATACGATACGATACGATACGATTGTACCACCCCAGCCAGGAGTACTCCTGTCCCGGTGAGACCGGTACACCAGGGGGCACTGATTTGTTAGGACTAGGAACACGTGCTCTGAGGATGGGAAGGAGGTTGGAGTTTAATCGACCGTTATACATGGCAACCTAATAAGCCAATATTGGAATTTAGGCTGGGCAGGAATAAAGGAATGGATTGAGCATTAAATCCTTTCTTTATGGGTTCTTTCTTCTTGCCTATTCTCGGCTCTTTTTGGATCTTCTTGTCTATTTCTGGCTTTTCTTGGCTGTTCTTGCCTCTTCTTGAATTTTCTCGTCTCTTCTTGTTCCCAATTATTGTCTCTTCTTGGATCTTCTCGTCTCTTCTCGGCACTTCTTGGCTCTTCTTGACACTTCGTGGCTGTTTTGTCTCTGCTCTTTATTTCATATAGTCTCTCCTTGGCCCTTTTTACTTCTTCTTGTCTCTTCTTGCCTTTTCTTGATTCTTTTCATCTCTTCTATGCCCTACTTTATTTCTCGTCTCTACGTCTCATCTTGGATTTTTCCGTCTCTTCTCTGCTTTTCTCATCTCTTCTTACTCCTTCTTGGATCTTCTTATCTCTTCACGGCTATGCTTGACTCTTCATATTTCTTGTCTCTTCTTGGCTCCCCTTTCTTGGATCCTCTTGCCCCTTCTTACATCTTCTTGCCTTTTCTTGCATCTTTTAGCTTCTCGCCCCTTCTTGGCTCGTTTTGTCTCTTCTTGAGTCTTCCAGCTGCTTACCAACCCTTCTTGTTTATTCTTGTCTCTTCCAGTCTCTTTTTGGTTCGTCTCATTTCGCAATTTCTTGTCACTATTAAATTAACAAATAATCCCATATCATTCGTATGAATGTATACGAGAAGAGAACTAAACTAATTTCTGAAATGCACTAAAAGTACCGATTTCAAACCGTTTTCATTAGATAAATCAAATGATCCCCTCTCAGACCCCCCCTTTGTAGTATCCGTCAAATACCTAAATAAAATAAAAACCGAACCAGGAAATAAACATATCTTATCCCTACGTAAAATCCATGTACAAACAAAGGACATTCCTTTGAAGTGCAATGAATAAAAACCGACAAAAAACAAAAAAAAATAACAATTCTGTGAATGGAGTAAGACTCGACTTAATCGATCGATGTTTCTTGATAAATGTAAACAATTTATCTCCCAAAATAATAATCGATGATTTTCTCTAAAATGTGCACCTCTGTCGGCAATAAATCGAGAGAACTCAAGTGTTCTGTACTATAAAATACTTCAAATCTGAAAGCAATAAATGTTAATTTGCTAAAATTGTGTTATTTAGAAATGGAAAAAAAAGACTTATCTTCTGCTTTGAGAGCTGCTCGGGATCCACTTTTAGTTTAGTCTGTTACAATAAATCACTTCACACTTGAATTTTAATGAAGTTTTTTGACACGGGTTAACCTAAACTCGTGAAGCTTCGTATGATTTTTCGTCCATTTGTCGCGCACATACTTTATGCAAATTTAAGACTTATATGGTTTTCTCATGGATGCCATTGTCAGAACTAGACCAAATTAAAATGGGACCATATGGGAAGCACCAGCTTTCAAATAAAAAAGAATCATCAATATCGGTTCACCCAGTCGAAAGTTCTGAGGTAACAAACATAAAAAAAAAATAAAATAAAAAAATACAGTCTAATTGAGAACCTCCTCCTTTTTGAAGTCGTTTAAAAATTAATGATCGGTAATAAATTGGATAGAAGTATTGTTTTGTGAACACCTCACTATGCGAACCTGTGCTGAGCTGAGGTGTTCCCGTGTTGTGTGATTTTAAGTGTAAAAACACCGTCAGGTTAAGAGGAATATAAACTCTAAAAATATTTCGAATCTCATGCCTGCAAAATTTTAAAATCGAGCGTTTTTTTGCACGAGGCTAGTAAGCGAAAAAGTGGTTTTTATTTATTTTGTTCATAATTTTATAAGGACGAAAAAAAATTAGAACATGGAAAACCTCAAAAATAGCCTTAGCCGTACAGGGGTATTTTTTAAAAATTGTTTCTTATATTACTTCATAGTTAAGTCATGAAAAAACTTTTTTTTTGGTGGTTTACGCTTATATTTTTTATTGCGTAAATAATAATTTTATTGTAATTCCAATACATAGAAAAGCTAGTAAAAGCTTCCTTTTATCCGTAGCATATTTTTTGATGTTCGTACTGTAAGCCGATTCGTCGTAAAGATTAATCAAAATAGTATCTAAATAGGGTTTCACGTATATATTCATCTTAAGGTGTAGAAACACCGTATCCTTCTTTATATTGTCAAGAAGGGCGCTGTGGGTCGACCTATGGCGGAAGTATCGTATACATTAATCAAAGATTAGTTGCCGTTAGGATCTGTATATTTATTTATTTATTACACGCCCTAGTAGGCTTTTCTTATAATTTTTTTTTTTTTTTTTTTTATTTTTTTTTATTTCATATATTTTTTATTAGTGACAGATATTTGGGTTTTATTTGGCTACCACACTAGGCTAAGCCCGTGTTGTGGTAGTCGTACATTTAATATTTTAACATTTCAAAAAATATTAAGAAATACTTAAAACTAAAGAGAAAAAAAAGACCATATTTTAAAGAAAAGTAAAAATGAAAATTCAAATTCAAATTTTGAAATACAAAAATTAATAATAAAAATTAAATGTTAAGAACTCAAGTGTTCTGTATAAATTAAAACATATAATTATATAAATCAAAATTAAAAACATATATAAATTTAGTGAAAAACTTTTTATAACAACATTTTAAAGTAAAATAGAAATACAAATGGAAATTAAAATTTTGAAATGCAAAAATTAATAATTAAAATGTAGTGTTAGAACTCATGAATTCTTTAAAGTGCGTTCGTCCCCTTTCAAAAATCCAATGTTGTACACGTGTTATAAAAAGAGAATTAGAATTACTTGACTTTATGTCAGTACTCAGAGCATTATATATTTTAGGAGCGATGAACCAGAATTGTCGTTGAGCGAATGAGGTGTTAGTTTTTGGGACCACGCAACCCAGGTTTGATGAAAAGCGGGTGTGTGCTTGATGTTGTGGAGCAATTAGTAGATTATTTTTTCGTATATAACAAATGCTTGTTTTAGTAAATAGCTGTCGAATATCTAAGACCCTGATTTTTGCAAAGAGTACATTCGACGGATGGGTAGGTTGACATTTAAATATAATTCTCAGAATTAGTTTTTGAACTAAAATAATTGGTCTAATAATGGATTCAGCACAACCACCCCATCCCACTATACCGTATATTGCTATGGATTGGAAAAGGGCAAAGTATACGCTTCTTAGAGTTGTATATTAATTGTAGAAACTATTTGTATCAAAGTAAATACTTACAAATTTAAGCAATAATTTTTTTTTTATTTATTTTTATTTATTTATTTATTTACGGACAAATAGTCCAATTAACAATATAACAATAACACGAATAGAAAAAAGAGAAAAAGAGAGATCACAATGAAAGGAGATTACATATAGATGAAGAGCATTGACAAAATACATATAATATAAAAGTACATAGAGAAGATAACTATAAGTAGCTTGAAGATGGATTTAAAAAGACTTTAAAAAACCACATTGCGTAACGACTGCCGAAAGTCATTTAGGCTTACACCAAAAAATTCAATGCTTTGATTTGCGTTGACAAGTCTCGACATTCTGGATAAAGGAGAATGATATCTATAATTAGTAGAATGTTGACAGCAATTCATTATTTCGGAGTCTACGGGAAGGAATGTTGAACTGGATGAGTTGTAACAAAGCAGGTGTGTCAGTAATACTGTTGATAATTTTGAAAATGCATATTAAATCAGAGTCCTTTCTACGTTTTTCTAAAGAGGAAATGTTTAAAGTTTGTTCAATTTCATCATACGAGTATTCTCCTCTTTCAAGTCCTAACCTCCAAGCAATTCCTCGTAGGAAGCGATGTTGTACAGATTCGATGTAACAAATATGGATAGCATAAAAAGGAGACCAAATGACACTAGCATATTCAAGGTGAGGGCGGACCAGCGAACAGTAAAGAGTTTTAAGTGTATTTATTTGTTTATAGTCAGAGGTAATTCTATGAATGAAGCCGAGTAGTTTAAGTGATTTGTTTACGATGTTATTAATGTGATCCCGGAAAGAAAGTTTACAATCCAGAGTGACCCCAAGGTCCTTGATAGATGTGACAGTAGAGAGACAAACATTATTTAGTTTATAATCAAACTGAATAGGGTTTATTATTTATTTTAAAGAAAAATATAAAGATAAGGACAAAAAAGGTTGCTGCAAAACACAAAACAAAATACACAGATAAAGATGTAAACAGAAACTAAGCAACCTCACGCATATAATTGAATTTAAAAGATTCTACAAAACAACATAGTAGTAGCATAGAAGTTATTTGGTAGGTACATAGGTGTATTTGTGTCTTAAAGAATAAAAGTGATAGAATATACAACATTCATACCGATTAGTTTTAAGATGAAATACGTCGCCCAGATCAGAATATTTACTTCCGAGACTGTGAAGTCTCGGAATCGGAGAATTTTGATAAGCTAGTGTCCTGGTGTTATTGAAGTAAGGGTAATAAATGTCGCCATGATTTTTTGGGAATATGGATATTGATAAATTGAAGTAATTCAGGACAGTCAATTTTGTAATGCAATATTTTATGTAATAGTATTAAATCGGTACTTATTCATCTTTCTGAAATTTTGGTGTGGAACGCGTTTCGGCGTGGAACGCGTCTAGATATGATCTTCAAAAATAACACATAATTTTTGTAAGAGTTTAAAAACTTCAAATTTTTAAGGGAGATATGTAAGAAATCGGTAGAAAATCGGGTAGCGGCGGCTTACCCTTTCAATACGCTCGTATTGACATGTGCGATAAATTTGTCCGCAGTTGTGTAATATAAGGTCTGTGTGCGGTGAAGAGAAAGGGCGTAGCCTATTTTATTACCGATCCGATAGTCGGATCGCATTTGTGCGGCCGGCCTAACACGTTTCGACGAGATATTAGTAAGCAATAGCTTCTCTAATTGTTTAGCTCTTTGCTTCTAGTGTTATATTATTTATTCGGTATCACTTATAGGTAATGGAAACAGGCAATTTTTTTGTTAAAACATTTTTTTTTAGGTTATACAATTTTTTGTGGGAAGAGTCGTGAATTTCAATGTTTAAACATAAAAACTCATATTAATAGGTTACCTCCACAAAAATATGGATATATGTAGCGCGCCGTTTTTACGCTTGCCACTACACCATCTCTTTCCCCTGTACAGCGCCATCCTGCTCACCCACCCCTAAGCAAACCAGGATGCGCCGACGCCTTCTGCGCATCTCCCACCCTCGAGCCGCTACATAAACCACACCCCGCAACAAGGAATGGGCTATATAACAGGCTGCGCGCCCTAAATCAGTCAGTTCGTCTGCAGCTCGCTCTTGGCTAGTACGCTCTCTTAGTTGCGCTTCGTCCTCTGGCACGACCCTCTAAGGAGTATTCTACTACCATAAGTAAAGCACCAACCAGACCCCCGACTGCTGCCTTAGTTGCGCTTCGTCCTATGGTACGACCCTCTAAGCAGAACCACAGTCAGCTTTTGTTGTTCCCAAAGCCTAACGGCAAGGTTCCCTCCGATCCCTTGCTCAGTTAATTAGTGAATTGATACATTGTGACTATTTTTACCATATTATGTGATCTGTGAACTTACTTTCTTAAATAAATAACCTTTTACCAACAATTGTGTTATATATATTATTAACTGGTTGAATAGAATAATTAAAATCATAAGCCTGTTTACGGCTAATTAAGTCCGGTCAAACGACACAAAGTTCAAATTAAAATCATACCCACAATGTGTTTAACATAAGCTCCGTTTGATATTAATTCAACAAATTTCTTAAGATTAATACTTTAAAACAAGATCTTATTAAACCTATTTTTTTATCGGCAATAAGTTACCCAAAATTGTTAAGAAGAAGCGGAACGAAATTCTCGCCTACCGGTCTTAACCAAATGAAAATTTAACACAATGATTTAAAATACACTAGATGATATCTCAACAATTAAAATAAACTTTTAACTGTTTATTTTTATCGAATAAGCTTCATCCTACAGACCGAACTTAGAATTTCTTCGTATCTATAAAAATCATTGCATTATATTTTATCAAGAACTAGCTGGTTCCCGGCATGCGTCGCAATTTTTTTTTTTTACACGAGCTCCACACAGGAGGCCCTGAGGAAAACAATTTCCCTCAGGGCCTATGTCATCTTTGGGGATGCTGTGTAGAGTGTTTTTTTATGGAAAGGAAGGAGAGGAGAGTTCTGAGAAGAAAAAGGGTTTAAGGGGTGGGTAGTAATCTGTGGTTCTGTGTGTCTTGGTCATCCGCCTTCAAGACCTAGACAAACCTCACCCCATGAACCCGGGCACCCCTACTAAATCACCAAACGTAGCGAACCACTTGGGGTGACCTATGTCAGAGGTGTTGGTTATCCAATAAAGGTTCCCGGGGTGGCGGTACCCATTCCCGCCTCCCAAATACAATGCCATATTCAAAGGAATAAATTGTTTCTCCCTGCATGTCCATTCCCGTGCGCCCACCTTCCTCGCCCACCCTCTTCCCTCTCCCGCTATCCCGTCCCGCAACCCCCCATTCCCACGTTCCATATATTCAGTCACAGTACATTCAATTTTCAAATAGCTCGCATGCCACCCATTACAATTTTTTTATTAAAATTTTCATTTTTCGTTTATTACAAATATTCATTTTTGTGCATTATAAGAACAATCAATCAAATTTGATACCTAACCTTTTAATTATTTTAATTGAAAAGAACAGCAGCCTGCTAAATTCAATTTCGTCAAACGCAATGTCAAACACGCGAGGTTAAAATAGTCGTTAAGTTTTCTGAAATTATCCTATTTTCTGCGCAATTTTCTTAATTTTTCTTTCCGTAAGAAAAAACCCACCTTCTCCGTTACAACTAATATACTCGTAGTTCAAAATGATTTTTAGTTTTGTAAAAATAAAACTAAATTCATGGACCTTTTCCATTCGGGTTCAGGTTTTGACTTAAAATTATCTTCCTTATGAACATGTATTTATTTTATTTATTTATTTATTTCTTTACATGGTACCTAGGTCTAATGTTTACAATTCAGTTTGTAACCTCACTAGGTCAAGCCTGTGTTGAGGTTAACAACTCTACAACTTAATAAAATAACACAAAAATAATACAGTTATTGAAGAACAATATTGTTGCATGTTTCTTACAGATTATGATTAATACCTGATAAGCTGAAGGCGATAGTACATTACAATGTTAACATGTAGGGTGACCATAATGTTGCGATTTGATTTTTAGAAATATTTTTTTTTTATTTTAAAAGAATTAAGATGAGAAATATATATATAAAAATATATATATATATATATATATTTTATATATATATATATATATACAGACAAAATAATATGAATTTAATTTAGAAACGATAAATTAGAGAAAAACAATTTGCAATCCTCGGCTAACATAAATAATTTAACAGTCTTTTTAAAAATGCTCAAGGAATTAGATGACTTTATATGTTCTGGAAGGCTATGTATGTATATTTTTGCCTTACATATTTGTCAATACTCTACTAATGTATAATGTGCTCTCATTTCGCTGTCGTCTACATTTTTTCCCATTCCTGAACCGAAATTTGTTGATATGGTTCTAATAAAATGCTGCTCATGGTTTTGCAAAATTAAGATAAGTAAGAACAAACGCTTGTCGTGTTATTAGGTCATGAGAGAACGACGATAAAAAATTACCTAACGGTATTCAGCAGCTAATAAGAAAGAAAACTTCAATTTATGTCATTAAAGCCAAAAATTTGTAGTTAATTTTTCAAGAGCAGTGTCCCATCTTGCCAATACATCACTATACATTATTCATACGAGTTAATCCCTCAAATGAGCCGATTCGAATAGAATTAGTACCGGCTTACAGAGTTTCTTGTACCATGGCCGATGTTCTATTCTATAGAGACTAAGTCGCCAATAAAAAACACTTAAATCTGAAGTTAATTGAAAATTTTACTGTTGATAAATGGCAAAATTAAATATCGACAGCTATAAAACGAAGGCTATTGTTAACGTGTTTTAGAGGGGCATGAAATGACAACCTGAACGGTTGGTTTGCCGACATTTCGGCACCACGAAAAATGAAGAGATCGTTAAAATCGGCAATCTGTCCCGTGCTGTTTTTTTAATGTTTTTTAGTGGGTGCCACTAAAGTGTAATTTATCTTGGTAAGATCGTGGATATGGAAATCTGGAGGTGAAAATGATCACAATTGTTCTCTTGTTTGACGGTGGATAAAGCGGCACGAAAATATACTTCAAAATAAAACAACTGAATCATAATATATGAGCCTGGGGTGTTACCCCAAACTGGCTGAAAATAATACCCTAAAAATTATTTGATTGATGAATCTACTCGCGGACAAAAACATATCTACAAAATGGCAATCAGCACTGTTTCAGATGTAGAACAAGAGACACTATCCTTATAGAGCAATAGTCTGCTGCACAGGCGGCCTTTTGGTTATTTTCCACTCATAAGAAATGGTGCAAAATTTGATAATATTTTAAGACGGACACCGATTAGGTTAAGTTGATCTGGAGAGAGTAAAATTCACAATGATTCAAATTACAATGATTAGGCTGTTGCATTTTGTCATGTTGCATTAACATTTCAATAAATTAAATTTTGTATCCAAAAGGACACTTCAAAGACATCTGTGGCCCAGTTCTCCTCATTCCGCAGTTCACGAGGACAATACAATTTAGTATTCCTGAAAGCACATAGAGACCGCCAAACAACCACTTTGTGATATAAATGGTTTTAATTTACAAATGGAGATAAGAAAAAAAACTAAAACATATCGTGATGCCTAACCAGCAACTTCAAACAAGTGAGCATAAATCAGTGAAATAATAGAACATTTTCATAAAATGAGTGTCTTATTTTGATTTTTTTTGTGTGAATAGTTCCAACTTCTTTCAACCGTTTGGAGCCAGTGAGACTATGGCATCCCCAATTGGGGTATATTGTGAGACCGAAGGTAGTGGGGAGGGGAAGGAGATGGGGGAAGACGAAGGTGCGGAAATACCTGGCTGATCAGATCTGGTCACCAAACACGGCTAAAGCCATTTCAAAAATGTATCTATTCTGAATCAGGGCGACGCCGTCGACTCCTGAAGTACCGCAATCATAAATACTAAATATTATTTTACATTAATAAATTGTGGAATATAACGAATTAACATTGAAAAAGCAATTGAAAGTCATACAATATCATACAAATTTGACAGCCTATTCCCGTATCCATAAAAAATACAGAATCGCTTCTCTAATCCAGAATTTTACACGATGCGGTCCATCGCCTTATGACCATCCATAAAATATGAGTGGTCGAACATTTTTACAATCTCTCAACCAAGAAAATATCCACGAAGATGCATCGCACCGTATCCAGAATCAGTATTTTGTCACCAACACCAGAAGAAGAATACCTAATTTATTCAGTTGATATAATATCCACTTCACTGAACAAGAAGTTAGCCTTGACAACGAAATAGTAATACAAGATTCCAATAACCCTCATCTGGTAGAATTTCCAGCGAATGTGTTACATAATAACATCATCTCGCCGCATAATATACCAACTAATTGGATTGCAAAAACGCCATCCAGTTTGGATTGCCAGTGATATCGCAGATGGTATTATTTTTGGTATTTGCAAAAGTGGTTTGGAGTCGTTGTACTCTGCATGACCTTGCGGAGACGTGTGTGACGGTATAAAAATTGAATTATCTGCTGTAAAACTGCATATAATGGTTTTTATTGCTATTACTAATCAAATGCATACAAAAAACTGCGAGGGTTTTTTTCAAGTTTTTTTTACATCGGCATGCACAATTTATTTCGTTAGGCAATTGATTGTGTTGTCCTATATTGTGTTGTAAAGTTTTTAGTTTATATTCGTGGAACGTGTTTTAGTCGTCATGATTTCTTGCAGATAAATACGGAGAAAGATAAGAACACAGATAGTATAGCATTATCTACTAGTCTACTGTATATAATAAAAATGATCTATATAAAGTCTACTATGCTCTTAGTCAATCACGCATAGAATATGGGATTATAGGATGGGGAACTGCCTCAAACATTCACATCAAGCAGCTAGCTAGAACGCAAAAGGCAATAATAAAAACAATCCTAAAAGTACCCGTAAAAACTCCATCAAAAGAAATTTTTTAAAACTTTAATGTGTTCAGCACTATTAAATTATACTCAAAAAATGCACTACTCAAATTTAAAGAAAAATATGAATACTTTGCTGACCAACACACCTACACTACAAGGTCAAAATCCTCAAAACTACTGAACATCCCGCAAATAAACACATCTTTTGGCCAGAAAAACCATAATTTCCATGCTACAAAATTATATAATGCCCTTCCAATTGAAATTAAGAACACCATGGAGAAACAAATGTTTAAAAAAAACATAAAATTATGGTTAAGTAAACAGGAAGATTATGAAGTAACCCCAATATAACCTGTAGACAACAAACATAAATACTTTTATTTTATTTATTGTTATTTTATGAAAATCAAGAAACTAAAAGATGAGGAAATAAAAATCTACACCCATTCAGCAACATACAGTCCGCCTCGGAACAGGAATACCTAGTGAGGAGGACTGTAAACAAACCACTTTATTTGATATTTTTACTTATTTTGTAATTTTACGTTATCCTTATATTGTCATTAAAATAAAAAAAATAAAAATAAAATACTATAAAGAGGAATAATTTGATTGTTTGTTTGCATTGAATAGGCCCGAAACTGCTGAACCGATTTGAAACATTCTTTCACTAATAGAAAGCTACATTATCAGCGAGTAACATAGGCTGTAGTATATAATGGTAAGCTCTGGCGTTATGAAATTTGTATAAATAAAAATGGAGTGTATTTCATGTATTTTAGCGGCAGGGAGGAAAGGCAGGAGGAAGGTGGGGTTTGTGGAGAGGGAAGAAACGAGGGAGGGGGAAGGTGGGGAAGGCGGAAGGGAACGGGGATGCACGGGAAAGGACATGCAGGGAGAATCAATTTATTTATTTGAATGGCATAGCAACGCATGCCGGGTACCAGGTAGTAGAACAAAAATTTATAAAATTATTGTTATATACCCATAAGTACCCATATAGGTTTAGCAACATTATTTTATCCATCCTTCTTTAGCCAACGTTTCGGACAGCGCTACAGTGTCCATCTTCAGGGTAGAAGGTAGCGCAACGCGAAAACACACCAAAAACAAACAACGAAAATACTTTTGGCCGTGAAAATCTAAAAACGTATCTTTATTTTAAAATTTAAATATAAATAAAAAAAATAGTAAATTATGCCATTTACAAAAATTCCATTGCTGATAATAAAATATACAAAGTAAAGTATGACACAAAATTGTTTCTTTTCGGTTACAAAATATATATTGAAAGGTTTCGGGGTTGGGTAGAGGACAGGATTAGAATACAGAGACAAAGGCTGTGAGTAGATGGAAGGTACTCGTAGATTGAGTGATCTAGTTTGAGTGCGGTTGTGTAATGGATTTTTCTTTTTGTTTTCCGAATGTTCTATATTATTCATTTTCTAACCCTTTTCTAAAGCTTATTTTTGAATAAGCGTGAATATATAATTTAAACGAGTAGAAAATAAAAATGTAGGTATGTATAAAAAAATGTAGTATGAAAATGAGTAGGCAGTATAGATTAAAGCGTTGTTCCAAATCCGAAACTTCAGGTGAATACATTCACCACTTTTCAGGTATATACCTGCGCGTACAACACGCTCTTCAGTCCTGTTCAGGGTGGATCAATGCAAAACAAACTGTAAACAGAATTCTTGTTTGAACAGACTACGCAAAAGTTACAAAAGCGTATTATCCAAGGTAGACATTTTCAATTCCGAACTAACTTAAATAAAAGGGTACATAAAAGAGTATTTCTCTGTTTTTTCATGAATGTGTTATTGGCTTCTTACGGTTACCAATCTATTGATATTTTTATGTTTTATGTAAATTTTAGTTTTATATACTTAATCTTTTGCTTAACTTTTACGCACCAGATTTAAATGTCCGGGTTAAATTTTCCCCCCAAAAAAAAAAAAAAAAAAAAAAAAAAAAAAAAAAAAAAAAAAAAAAAAAAAAAAAAAAAAAAAAAAAAAAAAAAAAAAAAAGAAGGAAAAACTAAACCCTTTCATACACTTCCCCAAAAGATCATCTAGTGAATCCACGTTATGCAATTGCACTATATAAGTATTATAAATACAAAACAATACAAGAACAACATGTCAACCTACTAGAGACCAAATGGGAATATAATTCACCGACTCCAGATATTTTCATATCAGAGGGTTCGGCTCTGTGGCATTTCTAATTGAACCTATAAATCCTACTGATCCCTCAATATAAATATTTAAAAAATCTTTTGTAATCCTACATGTATTTAAAATTACTGCTTTTTGCATTTTTATATACAAATTCTTTGACAAATCTAATATGCTTAAATTTTGAATCAGATTCCTAGGTATTATGCCAGTGGCCGAAATAACAAATGGTAATATTTTTATAGTCCGAGAATGCCAAATTCTTTTAATCTCATTTCCTAAATCTGTGTATTTTCTAATTTTTTCAGAAACAGTTTTTTGAATATTACAGGAATTTGGAATAGCTACATCAATGATATAAGTTATTTTTTTAATTTTGTCATGTAAAACTATATCAGGTCTATTATGACTAATTGTTCTGTCTGTTAGTATAGTTTTATCATAATATATTTTATAAAATTCATTTTCTATAAATGAATTTGGTTCATATTCATAATAAGGTACTACATTACGGCAATCAATCAAGTTATGTTTAATTACCAAACTTTGGTGAATTATTTTTAAAACCTGATTGTGCCTAAATGTATACTCGGAAGGCGCTAATATAGAACATCCCGATATAATATGTTCTATAGTTTCGGGAAAAGCCAAACATTTTCTACATAAATCATCAATTTGATTTATATCTTTGATTATATGCTTTCTATAATTTTTAGTATTAATGACTCTATCTTGAATGGCAAGCATAAATCCTTCTATTTCTGCGCTCAACTCTCCAATACTCAACCATTTGTTTGACGAAAGTTTGTCAACATACGTTTGGTTGAGATAATTGAAGTGTTTTGCGTGAATAATTTTATTTGACCAGGAATCAAATAATTCCTGGTTAGTATTTATAAGAATGTTGGCATTCTCGTCATATAAATTTAAAGGTGTAATATTTCTATCTGCCTTGCAAATTATTTTGTGCATTTCTGAGCTATTAGCTTTCCTATGGAAAAAATTTCTAAGCATTTCTACCTGATTGTGTTTCAAAGATGTTATTTTGACTACACCTCTACCTCCTAAATTTCTAGGTAAATTAATTCGTTCTATAGCTGAATTTGGATGATGGCAATTAAATTTTGTTAACGTAGTTCTAATTAATCGTTCTAAACTATCTAAATCTGTATTGGACCATTTAATTATGCCAAATGAGTACGTTAGTAGAGGTATTGCCCAAGTATTTATTGCTTTTACTAAATTTTTAGCAGATAGATTGCATTTTAAAATTTTTCTGATCCTAGTTTGAAATTTAATCCTAATATCATTTTTAATACTAGTGTGATCTAATCTATTCGATTGCGGGTATCCTAAATATTTATAAACCTCATCCCTTTTCATACTTTGAATTTTGAAATTTCTAAATATACCCTCGTCTCCATCTACAATTTTGCCTTTCTCTATATGGATAGTTTTACATTTATCTAAACCAAAAGTCATTTTAATATCATCTGAAAAAATTTTAACTACCTTAATCATTTTCTCTAAATTTGATTCAGAATTTGAAAATAATTTTATATCATCCATATATAATAGATGTGAAACTATACTACTCTCTCTTGTATTACCCTTAATTTTTATTCCAAACTTGCTTTTAATTAACATTTTAGAAAGGGGATTCAATGCTAAGCAAAACCAAAGAGGGCTCAATGAGTCTCCTTGAAAAATCCCTCTTTTTATTGAAATGCCCGGTACTACTATTTTCTTACCTTTTAAATTAACTAGCAAATCTGTATTCCAAAAGGACATAATATTTTTCAAAAAGCTAATTATAATTGGGTTAACTTTATATATTTTTAATATTTTGATTAGCCACGAGTGCGGGACACTGTCAAAAGCTTTTTGATAATCTATATAACAAGTATGTAAATTACGCTTTTGATTTTGAATTTGTTTTAAAATTACAGAATCAATAACTAACTGTTCTTTACATCCCATATGTTTTCTGCGACAACCTTTTTGTTGTTCAGATAAAATATTTTTTTCATCCAAATGAGTATATATTAAATCTGTCAAGCAAGAGGTTAAAATTTTGTATATTGTCGGTAGACATGTAATGGGTCTATATTGAGAGGGATTATTAATATGTTCGCTTTTAGGCAACATATAAGTAATGCCCTTAGTTAGAAAATTAGGAAAATTTTGAGGTTCTCTGACAAGTTTTGAAAGATTTTTTGCAAAAAGAGGATGTAAAGTAGTTAGACGTTTGTACCAAAAATTATGTATCCAATCGCAACCCGTGGCTTTCCAATTATGAGTATTTTTTATAATTTTGGCTAACAATTCAACCGATATATCAGAAAAACTCATTTGTTCAATGTCTGAACAATTGAGTTCTTCATTTTCTATCCAGTTACCTGCCTCATTATGTTTTATATCTTTACTCCAAATGTTTGTCCAAAAATCGCGCATATCTGATTCAGATGGCAACGGAATATTATTATTCGAAATAATATTCTGTTTATCGTCAAGTTTGGAATAAAATATTTTCTCATTTTTCTGAAATAATCTATTATTATTTCTTTTATTATACGTATAATTATATCTTTTTAATCTACTAGCTTTTACACCTAATTTTTGTTTTAATAAATCTAATAAATCATTGATTATATTTTCATTATTATTACTACCAATGCTATAACCAAATTTTCTCCCAATTTCATCTACATATCTCAAAATATTCCTACTTCTATTTCCATTTTTATATTCAATTACTCTAGCTATACTACTTCTTAAAAATACTACATCATTTTCTAATCTAATCTGCCATTCTGGTTTACTATAACTATATGATCTATCATCAGAGGATATTAATTTAACTCCTAACTTATTACATATAGTGATAGCACTAGCGTACACTATTGTATGAAGATCTAAAAAACTAATATCGTCAAATATTATTTTTGGTAAAATTAAATTATTTAATTCAGAAATTAATTTAGATAATTTCTTTGACGTATGCAATTTTGGTAATTTTGGTCTAACTGTGGGCTCTATATCTATATATCTATTTATATTATTTTGAAGCAAGTTAGCTAATTCTATTACATTATCATCTAGTAAGTTTAAATTTGCAATATTGATTTCCCTAAGATTATGAATAATGTCTAAGTTATTTGAATCTACTCTAATATCATTGGATTCTTCTACTAGAATATTAGCTAAACTATCTTCATTCAATGCATCTAATATAACATTACTACTCGTATTAATTTGATCTAAATTATTCTCCAATTGCAATCTATCTGCTACTTCTTTTCTTATCTCATTTAATGTTACTACAGGAATTAAATTATTTTTGAAAATTGACCTTTTTTGGTCAGCTAATCTTTGTTCGTTTACTTGGGCAACCGGATAATTTTGTGAGAAAAGTAAATGTAATTTTTTCCTATACAATAACATATCTGTTTCTAGTTTAGTTACATAAAAAAATGAACGAACGATGAACATATTGACATCGTTCGTCCATTTCATACGCTGCCTAGGAATACCTGCTTTGGTTTTTTGGGGTCTCAGATTATCAATGTTCATCTGTATAGATGACATAATAAACCCATTTTCATTTCCGTTGGTTGAAAATGACATTTTGTCACCTTTCAAAACAACTTGGAAATGATTGTTATTAATTATTATTATTATTCCTACATTCCAGTAACCAAGCAACTGTCGTCGTTATCTAGTGCTGTCATTTGTCAACAAATAATTTTCAATATGTCCAAATTAAATATTTTAATGTAAACTACCCTTCAATACTACAAATCTATAATATATATATTATATTTTAGAATAATGTTATCAAAATAAAATATATAATTAAATTTACCTACAAAATATATTTCAACGTAATCTCAAAATATAGTTGTTTACCTTGGTTACTGAAGTCCTCACAAAAGGAAAAATTTATATTGTATTTATTTACCTAAATATCCTACGGTTCACTGGCAGTTTATTTATTACGTTTTCTAATATACTTATTTTCAAATATTTATATGTTTTGGGATCAAAGCAAATTCTTTTCTATCTAATACAATAAAAAATCAGAGAGCTAAAATATAAGCAAACGTCGAGGCTAGCGTTGCTAGCGTTGCTTATAAATTTTATTATTTCAAATGTTTTTATTATGCTGTTTAATCAGAGGTAAAGTCACAAGGAGGAAATCCATAATTGGTTTTATTTTGGCTATACAAACATGTACAAAATGGAAAAATGTAAACTGTCGATTTCCCGAAAATAAATAAATAATTTTTGTTACTCAACCTCCACTAGGAGTTCAAAACTTAACACAAATTGTGCATATAAATCCAAGCTTCAATCTTTCATGAAATAGATGTGAATAAGATAGGCAAACTATCTACGTCATATCGGGCACGGATTTTAATTAAAGATCATGAATGCCTGCGTAAATGGAAGCTATCGGAAAATCAGACTTACCAGTCCCGAACTCACCCATAGGCTGCTTTAATTATTGCAACCTTTGGTTTGACATTAAAAAAATCAACATTTAAAAAACAAAGTTTTTGAAGTAAAACATCTTGACGCACGCTCGACTTGGGGGGTAAGCTGGTGAATGCGTTACGAAAAGTGGTGATTGTTACGAAAAATGTCATGCGAACGGTAATCGATGCGAACGGTGATCGATTGCTAGGCGAACGGTCGGGCCTTTACGCACGCTTGACTTGGGGAGTGATAAGGATAAGGCTAAGGATGGTCACCCCAAGGTCGTAGGTCATCCCAAGGTCGTAGGTCACCCCAAGATCGTAGGTCACCCCAAAGTCGTAGGTTACCCCAAGGTCGTAGGTCACCCCAAGGTCGTAGGTCACCCCGAGGTCGTAGGTCACCCCAAGGTCGTAGGTCACCCCAAGGTCGTAGGTCATCCCAAGTTCGTAGGTCAACCCAAGGTCGTAGGTCACCCCATGGTCATATTTCACCTCAATGACATATGTCACCCCTAGGTCACAGTTCAACCCGTTCGCAACGTTTGGTAACTTAGCAGGGATACCTGGGTTCATTGGGCGAGGTTTATCTTGTAGTTTTACTTCAGTCGTGTGGTCTAAAGCACACTCGCTTTTCTTTTACAATAATAAACCTATTTTCATACGTAATTTAGGATTGAAACTTTTTTTTTGGTTTGTCTGTGGTTTGATCCTTCCTTCCCAGTGATCAGAATCAACCGCACAACCAACCTTGCCAAATTTCAATTTTTAAAACCGATATTTATTTCTAAAATAAATATGTTCATTAATTTTTTGAAATTCAAGAAAAAATTTGTATATATCCGCGTGTGTGCGTGTGATTACCACTGATTCTATCTGCAGAGTTTCTTGATCGAATATCGGGAAGTGGGTTAATTTCCACTTCTAAGATTCTGCGTCATTTATAGATTCGGTAGAAGTGAAACCTTCAGAATACTAAAGTAGACAAGAATGGGGAGGCTTCAAAGCACCACAATAAGAGGAGACCGCTTATACTATCTCATTATCTCGCAGGCTAAATCCTATATTTGTTAATGTTTTTTTATCTTTATAGTATCGCCATTTTTCGTTTCATCGAGTTTCAAATCAAAACGGTGCTAAAGAAGTTTTCACTTGTTACCGTCGCAACAGGAAATTGAACCCAGATCCTCTGTCCTGTATATTTTATTACATATTTTTGAAGTGAAAACTTCTTTAGCACCGTTGTGATTTGAAACTCGAAGAAACGAAAAAGCTTCACTAAAAAGAGACAAACACATAGACCTATAGGATTTAGCCTGGGAGAGAATGAGTCTAGGAGAATAATAATTGCTCTCTTCTTTGTGCGATGCTTCGTACCCCCTCCCCTCATTCTTGTCTACTTTAGTTTTCTGAAGGTTTCGCTCCTACCGCGTGTGAACTGCACACTTGTATTTTTTTTCTTTGATAATTTTATTTAATGTTCAATGAGTACCTACTCAAAATAATATCTTACTTTTAAATAGCATATCTCTCCTCTTAAAATAAATCCGGCTCTGTTGAAGTGAAATACTCTCTTCTCTAGTTGAGATCTGTCTTATTTTAAACAGTTTAGGAATTGAACACCTTGGGCGGTATTCTGAGACGTAAAAACCTTTTGACGTAGACAGGTTTTATATATTCAACATAGAACTGACTTAGTAATTTCCACAAGGGTAGGTAAAATATCAGTGACGTTGCAACCAACTGGGCATCTTTGGACTAGCGCACAATATAATTAAACCAAAGATGTTGAACAAAAAAACGTTGTTCTGTATCTTCTGCTTAATTTTTGAGATATTGTGCCGTGTCGCGCTTCCTCCTTAAGGGGGTATTATCAGAGAAAACCAGAAATATATCATTTTTAAATCAGATTTTGGACGCATTGACTCTTTTCCACAAAAAAGATATAAATGGATTTCGAAAGATTGTTCTTTTTTTTTCTTAATTTTGATAAAAAGTGGTTATTTTTAGTATAATAAGGTTATACCATAGGTCGTTGGTAGATTTGTTAAATTTTCAAAAAAGATTTTGTATTATACCACACCCATTTCAAATAATATAATCATGCAGTAAAATAAATCAATACATTATCTGGCTATCGCATGTTTTAAAATTTTAATTTTAGTTTAAATAAAATCATAAAAAAATATATACGTACATGTGTTTCTCGACGAAAGTTGGTCCGTTTGTGTATTTATTTGCGCACTTACAAACTAATATATTTCAGATTTTTTTAACATTCTTATTTAACTTAGACATTATTGAAAAATGATAAATACTTATAATCAAAAAATAATTACAAAAAGTACATTATTTAAATATGTACGTACATGTATTTCTTAACGAAAATTGGTCCGTTTGTGTATTTATTTGCGCACTTACAAACTGATATATTTCAGATTTTTTTAACATTCTTATTTAACTTAGACATTATTGAAAAATGATAAATACTTAATCAAAAAATAATTACAAAAAGTATATTATATTAATAGTTTTATCACCACGATTTTCAGCATTTTTGGATGTAGGTATAAATTAAAGCAAATTCGGATTGAAATAAAATCGATATTGAGTTATAATTTTAAAACGCTGGTACGGAGAATAATTAATCTTTCTCATTGTAACCGCCTTGCACGATCGTAAGAACAACTTTCGACGAAATGTGGATTTTGGTCCGCTGGCTGGTTAAACGCTCTTAATTAGCCAACGTTTCGGAGACAGCATTACTGTGTCTATCATCGGGCCAGATGTGATGGACGAACAATTTCATATCAAAGGCACGATGATTGACGTTGTAAGACTATCCGAAACGCAGGCTAAAGAAGAAGGATGTGAAAGAGAATTCTATTGGACATGAGGATTCATATCATCTTAAGTTAATATTATGGGTTAGGGCGCCATAATCCCATCAGTTCCAGACTGTGGAACTGTTGCACGGTATCACAAAAATACTCTTATTATATTTCCAAGTAAATATATCTTCCGAGCGATTCTATATCTTTTGTGGGACCGTTATCGAGATAACGGACGTGATCTCCTGTCTGATTTGTGTGATTTTTTACATATTTACTGTACATATTGTAGTTTAGATCGTTTTAAACACGAATTCCTGCAAGTATGCATGATTAATTCATGTAAGTTGTACATAGAAAAAGCAAATAAATCACACAAATCTGACAGGAGATCATGTCCGTTATCTCGATAACGATCCCACAAAAGATACTTATACGCTGGTATGTACAGTATACAGACAAGAAGTTTTATGCTTGATGTATTTGACTAAAAATATGTTTCAAATTAATAAAAAACTTAGTTTTTTCCACTTTTACATAAATATTATGTAAATAAAAGTGGATAAAAACTAAGCATTTTATTAATTCGAATCAAAATGCATGGTGACACAAAATAAGTTTGCTGTGTTAGAAGAAGACAAATATGTTTTATACTTTTGCTATTCGGTGGTACATTCTCCCAGTACACCCCTCAGGGTCACCTATTTATATTTTGTGTAAGTAGTAATACCGTATTTTCCCTAAGCCGACTGCATATTTGTATATACGTATGCCGGGGGGCCAACTGTCGGCGAATCAACTGTCATGGAACCTTCAAAATTTTTGGTCCACTCTGTTTGGTTTTAACATTTTTGAAGATTTGAAATTATCAGATTTAAGCGCATTGTTAAAGCTTAGAACAAAACGGAAAAGTTGTTGGTTTGGCGTGTTAATTTTCCGTCGTGGAAAGTTATTTATTTATTTATACCGGATTTTAAATTATAAAACCACCTTCCGACAAAGAAACTACACTTTCTTGGCAAAAAAAACTCCATAATATCCTTCCACAAGACATAAAACTAATTAAAAATTGTAATGAGTACCAATCAAGAATAAAAATATTGCTGAAAGAAGTCAATGAAAACACTAAAAACGACATAGAAGACAAATAAACTATAATTAAATTATATTTTTGAATATAGCTATAACTTTTTGGTTATCCATTATAGAAAAATGAAACAATTAAATCGGACCGGTTTCAGAACAAACGTTCCTTCTTCATGGCAAGCGTATACTAATTTGACAGTTTCGAAATATGGATGGGAACAATGTTTTATAATGGTAGGGGTGGAGCCGTTGCTAGTATTAATGTAGTGGGTGAGTAGGGGAACAAATCCATGATTGGGCTCTAAGACAATATTTTTATTTCACAAAAAAAAATATATATATATATATGTATATATTGTCTTATAGCCCAATCACGGATTTGTTCCCCTACCCACCCACTCTTAATTAATACCTACCCACCCACTCTACATTAATAACTAGCAACGGCTCCACCCCTACCATAATAAAACATTGTTCCCATCCATATTTCGAAACTGTCAAATTAGTATACGCTTGCCCTGAAGAAGGAACGTTTGTTCTGAAACCGGTCCGATTTACTCATTATATAAGTGGTTCAAACAAAGTTCAATTGTTTCATTTATCTATAATTAAATTACTTTAAACTGCCACGACGCAGGAACCCGTAGTGGGGAAGACTAAGAAATACAATATCTATACTTTAATTCACCATTATATTTTGTATATACAATTATTTTATATAGTCATTAAAAAATTAAAAATTTAAAAATTATAAAAACTCACTCAAAAGATAAGCAATAGACACAAAGTCCAAAACCAACGATAAATGATTACTTATTTTTAGGTAATAGCAGGACATTTTTTAAAACTGTATAAATTAGCTACGAAAATGTCTACTTCAGCACACTCTTATGGTAGAAAGCGGGATCATATAAATGTTTTCCTTTGGAAGCTTTTCCTTCATCGCTTACACCCCATTTCTGATAAACTAAGGGATCAGATAGATCAGGTAATGTTCGTTTAGGTGATCTTTTTTCATAGGTCATCTTTTATAATTGCAAGAAATAAGGGCTAATAATTTTCCTCTCAGAGTATGTCATCATCCGGCTTCGATAATGCCAGTAACTCAATTTCTCAAAAAATGAGGGTTATGCCACTCTTTCTCCAGTGGCCTCAAATGTAAATAAAGATCAAAACTATACTTTACTTTAATTTTTTGTAAATTTTAAAATTCTCTTTTTATAACTTTTGAAGGTCATTCTCATCAATGTAATATATCATTGAAGAAGATAACACACATAATCTAAACGAACATACGAAAAAGAACAAGCCCAAAAAAATGAAAACGATAATGGTCGTAACACGAACCAAGAACATCTCGTCTAACCGGGACGCGTATTTACAATCCCTACCGCGTTTCAGTCACTTTAAATTTTCAATATAAAAATTTAAATATTTAGAAACAAAATTATTAATTTCTAATATACACATTGGAAAGATTATTTTATCTAGATTTTAGAACAATTTTGTTTTTGCAAAGTGATAAAAAAATATAAATATAGAGGTGTATTTACAATATATGGGAATAATATTAAAATTTAAATATTTAGAAATAAAATTATTAATTTTTAATATACACATCAGAAAGATTATTTTATCTAGATTTTAGAACAATTTTTGTTTTTGCAATGTGATAAAAAATAACCAATATAGAGGTACATTTAAAATGTAAATTGTCGTTACCGCGACTGAATCGGTAAAGGTTTTGTAAATACGCAACCGGGACGGGTGCCTTTACCAATTAGTCCATTGCCACCTTCCATCAAACCATCATATTTGTCAATCTCACATTTAAAATTTTAGAATTAACAATATTTTTTTCGACTAATTTTTCCATATTATAGGCAAATTTCCTTTTCATTGAAACAACCGTTCTAAGAACTGGTTTGTAACCTACATAGCGTCTCTGATAAATATATCTTTTTGTATAATATATTAACTTTTTCATTTTTCTGTGTCTTGTTCTCTTTCATATGTTCTTTTAGATTATTAGTGTATCTTCTTCTTCAATGGTATATTTTTACATCCTTGAACTTGGCGTAACTTAATTGTCCAATGCCGCGCCGTTTGATTACGAAACCGCCTGCATAATTTAAAGTCGCCTGAGGAGTCAATGCCCAAGTCAGACGACTTTATTTGACTTTAAACTGGTTATTTTATTTTTGCATAACATTTATTGATATTGATGGGTCGTACGTTATAACAGTTGACACTTCGATGCCTGAATAATGTAATTTAATAGGGATTGCGCTGTTTGCATATTCCGAGGCAATCAATAAAGGCGATTGATGTAAATAAAACAATATTAAAGACATCGTTTCGGAGTAATTTTATGAAGAAAATATGCGGTGGTGGCACGCTAAAAACAGTTTTCAAATAAGTGCTCTCTTCATCTTTATGTGAATATTGCACAAGAGTTCCGATTGTATCCAAATTTTAATCCGTAGGGACTATTGCATCCATGTTCTGAAGGGAATGTTAAGCTAGGTTTTTAGCAGATCTGGACACCAAAAGGACTGATGCTAGAGAAGCCACGAATATTCGGCTCAAGGGCGGATCCAGCTTTGGCGCCAGGGGGGTTCACATAGCGCCAGGGGGGGTCACATAGCGCCAGGGGGGGTCACATAGTCGTGGTCAAGTCACTAGAAGTTTTAATTTAATTTTGATAATAATAGATACAAGTAAAAAGTAGGTCCACCTAGGTCCTGGACCCAGCCCAGGGGGGGGGTCATGACCCCCATTGATCCACCCTTGATTCGGCTCCTATTCGGTATTCGGCCTATTCGGCTACTTTTTTTAACTATTTAAAAATCATGAAAAAAAACGCCCAATATTACTCACAAAAAATTAAATTTTAACAAAAAATCAGCATATTTAATACTTAAAATCTATCAGTGTTAAGTTATGATGAACGAAAACATTTTTTCAGCTTTTGTTGATAGCAAACGATTGCGCTTTTCGTCATAAATTATATAATATAAATCATAAATTGTTTTGTGTTTCCATAAAAAGCCGCTCACTACACCGCTACACTGCTCCCGGGAGATGATAAATAAATCTAAGCAAATTCTACTAGTCTTGGATACTGTTTTGCGTTTGCTGACCACCACTTGTAAGGGTCTGTTATCCGATATAGACGAACAGTTTTCATGTTTTTTTAAAGATATACACACCACAAGTTTAAATGTATTTTTTAAGATATGAACAATATAGGTAAGTAACATAATTTGACGAAACCATCAACAAATAATACGTGTTGTGGCACGACCTACTCGCAACTGTAACAAATACGCCCACGGCGTGGTTACCACACGCATTTCAATGATGCAGGTCGGAACCTGTCACCGAATATTCGGCCGCCGAATATTCGTCGCTTCGGCCGAGAGCCTAGCCGAATATTCGGTATTCGGCAAAATCACTATTCGTGGCATCTCTAACTGATGCCATTCAATTAAAGCAACGCGCAACATTCGATTCAGAACGGTGGGTTTTCACCAGGGTTATACACTACCACTCTGGAATGTGCCGCAAATATGCCACATATTTTGTATTACAAATTTTTGCGAATTTTAATCTAATAAAATTTCTTTGCAAACGTTATGATTTGGAACCTTTGGAAAAACAAGGTTACATCTTTTGCGGTAACGTCACGCAATAATGAACTCTAAGGTACCTACCTTACTACAGATTCCATTATCGCATGACGTTTTCGCAACAGATGGAACCTTGTTATCTCAAAGGATAGATTTGTAAAATCTTATTAAAAATATTATTGATTAAATTATTATTTTCATATTTTTGATAAACTCTACCATTGAGTGCGCTTGCTCAAGATCAGATATTACATGTTTCGCGAACTATTTTTTTTATTTGCTCAACTTTGATTGGTCTTAGCCCAAAAAACTTTTTACGCCTCCCGATTCTCAATATTTCATGGGCAGGTGCGTTGCCTAAACGCCCGTTCACGGAGATTCTTCAAGTTCTAACTAAGGGCGGCTTGCACCAACTATCGCAAATTTTATCTTAAATTGTATTTAACTAAACTAATTTAAGACAACTTAAATATGTTTAAATTCGTCCTGCACCACGCAGTTGGAGTTGGTATTTTGTTAAACGATATTTAGCGTCGGTAAAAGAGTTACCGCACTCTAAGTTACCGCCGTTAGCGCGTCGGTAAAACAGTTGCGTTGTTCCTTAGCACCCCCCACACATTCACTTTCACCGCAGCGGCCTGACGTGGCGAGTAGCACAACCGCTCCGAAGTGTCCGTGTGGGGGGTGCTTAAATTGGCGAGTGTCAAAATATTTTGAGGTTATGTTTCGGTTGCATAATGCATTATTTTATTTTGATCCAGAAAATGAGCGCCCAAATAAATAAATCCCGAGCGAGAGATCCTTACTTTTCGAAGGAGGAACAATTTTTGTTTTTGAAAGTAATAGGTTCATGGGGTGAGGTTTGTCTAGGTCTTGGAGGCGGAAGACTAGGACATACTGAACCCAAGATTCCTACCCACCCCTTAAACCCTTTTCCTTCCCAGAACTCTCCTCTCCTTCCTTTCCTTAAAAAAAACCCTCCACACAGCATCATAGGTGAGTATAAAGATGACATAGGCCCTGAGGGAAATTATGTTCCTCAGGGTCTCCTGTGTGGAGCTCATGTAAATAAATAAAAAAAGTTGGTTCAACTACAAAAAGAGTCACTAAAAATAGAAATTGAGCACAAGAAACAAATTAATGAAAAAAAAAAAGAAAACAAACATTACTGTGAAATGAGGCAAAAAGAGGTTTGGTTGTTAGATTTTGTGATATATGTGATTATCCATGTAGTGGGTAATTCGGAAATGTTCGGGTCCGCCGAACTTTGACGAACGTCTCACGAGTCGGACAGCAGTCTCGTCCATAGGAGCTCGTCAGAACCATTCTAGCAACCGTAGTAATCGCTCGCTACCTAAACAATAATACAGTACTTAATAATCCATTGTAACATCACAATAAAAGACGAAAGAACTTACGTTGTACATCTTATTATTTGTGGGCTAGTAAGGCCACATTAAAGAACATTACAGATTTAAAATAAAGCAATAGTAATTTTGTTTTTTATTTTATGTAGATTGTGTTAAAATAATATAAGAATGCTGTAGGTATAATATAAGTTTACAACCTCGCAAAGTGTTCCTCCATAAATATCAGAATACAAAACCCAAATGTCCATCGTGAATACAAATTAATAAATGAGACAGATTTCAGCAATATTAGACGATCGGAAATTGAAGGAATAACCAAAAAAATTTTGACAGAACTTATTCGCTAAACATGTTTAACTCGGGTTAAATAGCCCTTTTTGGGTATTTAACTTTGACAGTTCTTTAAATGCATTTAACGACTTAAATTTTGTGGTGCAAGACGCCAAGTCGACTTAAATTGTTAACAATATTATCTTCAACTAATTATATTTCCATATTCTGTGTAGGTATATATTAAGTCATATATTTTTTCTGTTTTCGGTGTCTTGTTCTCTTTCATATTTTCGTTCAGATTATTATTGTTATCTTATTCTTCAATGATATATTACGTTGAAGGTTATTCTTCAAAAGTTATAAAAAGAGAGTTTTTATTATTAAAAAAAAATTAATAAATAGTTTTGTTCATAAAAAAAGTCAAAACCTTCAAGAAAGGATAAGACAAATACAACATTGGATTGAATCACCGATACAAAATTGTATTTGTTAGCCTTTCTTAAAAGATTTGAGTTTGCTAAAGAATAATTTTAAAAAATGCCAGCTTTGTCAAAGAAAAAAATATTTCCACGAAAACTTTCTCTCTTACATGAAACATTTAAAGTCAATTAACGATGGTTAACGATTCATCTGGTTTTTCTCGCATAAACCACTGATTATCCAATGTAATTATTTGTAAAAGATACCCAGTTTTTAGCGGCTTCCTTTCAAGGGTAACATTATCGGCAATTTTACCGCCCGAAGGGGAGAAAGTATTTTATGTTTTTGTTGCTTTTTGACGACCTGTCGTAAATTGTCGGCTTAACTTGGTTCGTTGGTCAGAATAAAATGAAGGTAAATAAGACTGTAATTAATGCTACAATTATTTCTTAATGGCCCACATTTATCGGGGAAAAATGTTTACGATAAGTAATGTCAGAAATTGTTAACAAAGTCCCAATACAAATTTGTTCGGAATTTATAGCAATGACAATGACATGCTTAGTATAAAACCAGACATGTATTGGTGTTTAATGTTAAAGAACAATATTAAAATCAGTGTGTGTCAATTTAAAATAGTATATTAAAATATAAAAGGATAAACAGGTCGTTAAAACACGCGCAATTTTTCGAGCACGACGGCGTAGCCGAGTGCTCGAAATAAAGCAAGTGTTTTAAAGACCAGTTATCCACGAATATTTTACGCTATTTTTTTTTATTGGTACACTTTGAAAACATAAATATTGATATTATTATTAAAAATTTGGAAATAAGAACTATTAATGAATTCGTGATGTGACATCACAATATCTTGTTGTCATGGAAATGAAAAACACAAACATTAATTTGCAATCTGTCATATAAGATTAATAGTTGACATCACAGTTTTTACTAGTTATTGTGTGTTGTAAAATGAGTTCTAACATTGATAATTTAAATACCAAAGCAGAATCGCGGTTAATACCTGAAAAATCCAAAGACGTTTATAAAAAAGAATATGAAAGGTTCATAACATGGATGGAGGAGCAAAACGTAGTAGATGTAAATGAACGAGTTGTGCTTGTTTAAAATATTCCTGTCAGATTTATAGTTAAAAGTTGACATTTAGACTTCACATTTTGTTGATTTGTTGATGTTGCCATGGTAACTTTAAAAAACGCGCGTTCCATAAAGTGCGATTTAAACACGCTAGAGCGTACTTTAAATGAGTAAAAAAGGGACCCAATAAACTAGCTAACTATTAGGGGAGTACCTACTTTAAATAAATTTATCAACTTAAAGATTTTCAAAAATAGAATCCTGATTTAACAATCATTGTTTTGCAAAGTGTCATTCTCAAACACGCGAACAGTCAAACGTGCTATGTTTTCTGAAATTATCCAATTTTCTTAATTTTTCTCTCCGTAAGAACCACCCTCGTACTTCAAGGAATATTCTAAAAAAAGAATTACCGAAATCGGTTCAGCTGCTCTCGAGATTTGCGCTTAGCAACACATTCAGCGATTCATGTTTATATATACCTAAGATTAAGTGTGTATTATGTTTTGCACATCATATAAAATAAAAAGCTATAAATAAATAATCCGTGCATAGGTTACTAACTGATTAATTAGATTTTTTTTTAAATTTAGCAATTAACCCTAAAAATAATGCTTTGTGACTAATAAAATTAATCCCTACTGCGCATCACAATGGTGAACCCAACATAATTATGGCACAAGGAGAAAGTTCCTTAATAATAATTGACAGTCTAATCCAGGGGTCGGCAAACTTATTAGCTAAAGAGCCAAATATGTACTTTACAACGATTCAAACAAAAATTGAGAGCCAAATCTGTTTATTGATTTAGCAAACATTTATTATAATTTTAGCCCTTCATTAAATTACGGGTAAGCTGAATAAAACTTGATTTCAAACTAAAGATTTTATTAATTGGTAGAAAAAAAATGTAATTAAGGAATCCATAAATTTAAATCATAACAATGACCGACAAACACACAATGCGCACAAAGTCCTTGCATCTCCTTGGAAAGTTTGAATAAGTCAGGTTTGTATGTTGTTATTCATAATTTAGGCAAGATTTCAGGTTCTCATCAATAAGACGTCTTCTCAGTTTACTCTTGATAGAGTTCATGCTTGAAAAAGATTGTTCGAAAAGGGAAAAAACAGCAATTTCAGCTGATCATAATCCTTCTCCGGGTCTCTCAACCACTTGTGTTGTGAACTAAGCTCACATTTGTTCTTCTGCAATATTTCCAAATCAACTCAAAGACGTTCAAATTTAGAGCTCCATATTTCCTTTTTTTAAATCCAGCAATTGTATTTCAAAATTACCAATGTCAATGCTAAAAGAAGAAAATTTCAAATCTGTTATCGAAGCATTAAGAGAGTGTTTAACGAAAGGACAATCTGCTGTTTTTAAATTCCTGAAACCTGCTGAGAAATGCTTCCCTCATATTTAAAATGGTTGTTTTGAATAGTGTTTGTCAATTGAGGAATTATTTTCTTGGCGATGCTTCAGCAGACTCGGAAAGTGAAATAATGTTCCCTTTCAAAATCTTGAGCAAAAAGGGATATTTCGTTTTCGAATGAAATGACTTTTCTAACATCGAAAAAATTGTCTTTCCTTTCGGAGATTTGCGCGCCTGTCCGTGGACATTAGTGCAAGAGCCGCACTTAAGGGGCCAAAGAGCCGCAGGCGGCTCCGGAGCCGCACTTTGCCGACATCTGGTCTAATCGAACACCCGATTATCTATAGACGATTCGAAATGGGCGGATAATGAGGTAATGTGTTGTGTCAACAACAACACAATACGATATCCTTCCGAGTGGGCGGCTCTAGGCGGATAACTGGGAAATATGATCACTTCCTCAATAACGGATAATCGAAACCAAAGCATGTTTTTTTTTGTGACTGCCATCTATTTGTTAGAAAGCAAAGTACAGAGGTTTCCATACAATTAATATAACGATACGGGATCAATGCAAGTAAAAAAAATTCGAGTGCAATTTACACGCGGTAGTAGCGAAACTTCACTAAAACAATCTCAACCAATACTTAAAAAGTGAGATCCTAATCAAAGCGACCAATGAGCGCAGACCTCGCGTAATTTCTGTTTCATATCTCAACCAATAGGAGCCTTCATTATCAAAGCGGCCGATGAGCGCAGTTGATGCGTCGCAGGTGTACTTATCGTCATCTCCGTTTCATCCGAAATTCAAATCACAGCCGTGCTATAAAAGTTTCACTTCAATAAGAAAAATAAGTTTCAGTGCTGAAAAATGACGGTGTTTTTAATATTAATTGGTGAATTATTTAACTACATCCAGAACACCCTGTGGTTTTCCAGGGGGCTCGTACGGTCAATCGATAAAACTCTGTGTCTGTACCTATTATTTTTACTAAATCTGTCATCGGTTCCACAATGCAGTTGGTTTAGGGAAAATACAGAATACCTACTTACACAAAATATAACCAAGTGACTCTGACGGGTGTGCAGAGTAACTAATAACAAAATAACAATAACAAAGTATAAAACATATTTTTATTCAAACGCATCGGGGATAAAACTATTCGTTTGTACATATTCTATTAATATTATAAAGGAGATAGTTTGTATGAATGTATGTATGGATGTATGTTTGTTACTCTATCACGCAAAAACTACCGAATGGACTTTAAAAATTCTTTCCGTAATAGAAAGCTACTTATTTGCGAGTACTTTAGGCTGTATATGTTGGAAAGCTCTGGCGTTATGAATAAGCTCTGGCGTTATGAAATCGACATAACTATTTATTGTTATTAAGTTTATTTTGTAGAACTCCATTTTTTTATTTATTTATTTTATATATTTAATAATATTATTATTCAATGTATAAAAACAGTTTATAATAAACAAGTTCTGCTTCTGCTTCGTAATTATTATTATGCGTTACAGCTGTTTCGCCCTCTGAAGGCATTATCAAACTGTTGGACAGTTTGATAATGCCTTCAGAGGGCGAAACAGCTGTAACGCATAATAATAATAATAATTATGAAGCAGAAGCAGAACTTGTTTATTATAAACTGTTTTTATACATTGAATAACAATATTATTAAATATATAAAAAAAATAAAAAATAAAAACAATCGACATAACTATTTTCAATATGAGAAGTTCTGAACAAAACTTGAAATAAAATTAATCTTTAGACGTTACTTTTGACATTTGTATTCTTATTTTTTTATTTTGTATTCAGAGAATATATTAAGTAACTTTGTTAATTTTCACGGATATGAGATATAATTTATTCTGTTTTAAATCCTATTATTTGATTCCAGGATACAAGTTCTATAAATACCCCGTTAACGTTTCTACGTATTTGTGTTATTAACACTTTGTTAGAACTAGGAATGTCCACTTTTCAAATGCCAAGGACTTTGATGTATGTATGTATTAAGACCAGCACTTAGGAATAGACAAGACAAATTAGAGTGGTGTTCTGCAGAATAAAACTAACCGACAAAAAGAAAAAAAAAACAGCCTAGAATTCCTGGCTGTTTTTTTTTCAATAAATTTACCAACTACCATCCCCGCCTCTGACCGCCTTTTTCCTTCTCCGAACTTCCTGTCCTTCCTTTCCTTAAAAAGAACCTCCACAGAGCATCCTCAAAGATGACATAGGCCTTGAGGGAAATTATTTTTCTAGGGGCCCCCTGTTTGGGGTTAATGTAAAAAAATCAGAGTGTGCAATTCACACGCGCTAGAAGTGACAAGTAGACGAGAGTGGGGAGAATACGGAGTACTTTTTTTTATCAATGTGTAGGAAGATTTTTTCCATATTTTATCGTTGAATTCCAGTGCACTTTTTCCTACATATTTGGTCATCTTATTAGAATTTGTGTTTTTTTCTTCGGAGTCGCTAGATGTAGCTTTTTTTGTGTTTTATTTGCCTGTTAATTTTGGGTATTAATTTTACAAAAATTAAAAATATACGTTTTTTTTTGGATTTTGTTGGATTCGATCCTTGGTCCGCTAAATGTCTGGCCGCTAAGGTTCGTCGGGCGCTTTATACCACTAGACCAAAGGAGATGTGCGATGAAACGTGGATTTATCGTATTATATTGGAACTGAGTACCCGCGAAATATATTTTTTTTTAATTATTGCTAGATATATATCTCATTCTCTCGCAGGCTAAATCCTGTAGATGTATGTGTTTGACTCTTTTTAGTGTCGCTCGCTTCCGTTTCATCTAGTTTAAAGAAGCTAAAGACGTTTTCACATCAAAAATGTGAAGAAAAAAAATATCAATTCTTTAGAAGCACGTCCGCGAGCTGTTGTATCTTCGGCATTCAGAACTGAAATGATTCGATTTTCAGCTTTATCTGTCGTAATTCTCAATTCTCACCACCTTACTAGTACGTATATCCCAACTAGTCATTACATTTGTGAAATGTATGATTTCACGACTTCGTAGTGAATACACTATTAATTTTAAGAAATTTTATTTTTTATTATTAATTAATCATTATATATTGTGTACTACGTACTTACTTGCCACTTTTTTTTAATAGCAGTATAATTTATTTATTTTGTTTACATTTTTATGTGAAACATGTTAGGTATTGTATATAAAATAAAAATTGTATATGTAGTCCTCCTCACTAGGCGATCCTGTGCTGAGGGGGAATATGTTTTGAATAAGTTGTCAGCGTATAAGTTTTCTTTGTAAAAGCCCGCCAGGGTGTAAATAAATAAATAAATTAGTCATACAATAGCAATAGTCTCAGTGGCTCCAGACGGTTGGGAGCAGTTGGGACTCTTGTGCGATATTCATATAAAGCAAATAATATCCGGTATTGCAGAGGGTGAAACAATGTAATATGGCAAAATCGGTTCAGCGACTTTTCAACCCGCGACAAAATATCACCTACAAAATATTATATGGACAAAACATCCCCCCAACAAAATGTCGTCTAAAACCTAACCTAATCTTGGTGTAACTCTAAGTGACCAGCTCAGGTACGGGGGCTCCATCGAAACCAGAGTTAAGTTAGCCTCTCAGAAACTGGGCGTACTGTACAGGGCCCGCAGATACTTTAATAGTACACAACTGCTAACCATGTACAAATCGCAGTGCGCCCCACGGTTGAATTTGGCAGCCACCTCTGGTCTGGAGCTCCAAAATACCTAAAAAAACCCTTGACTCTGCAGAAACGGGCGGTCCGTTTGATAGATTCTCTCATCTTAACAGACGGACTGTAATCTTTAGAGCACAGGCGTCAGGTGGGAATGCTGTCCTTGTTCTACCGGTATTACAATGGAAGATGCTCCAAGGAACTAGCGTCATTGATCCCCTCGGCACCGGTGCATAGTCGGGAAACACGCCAAACACGCGCCCAACATTTGTACACGGTTGACATTAGTCACATGAGAACGGGTCGTTCTATGACTCGTTCTTGAGTTCAACGGCTCGGCTGTGGAACGATTTGCCGGCCTCTGTGTTTCCTCCCTCCTACAACATGGGTCTCTTCAAGACCCGTGTTCACTCCTTCCTTTCCTCAAATAGACCCTCCACACAGCATCTTCAAAGATGACATAAGCCCTGAGGGAAGTTATATGTATTTTCCTCAGGGCCTCCTGTGTGGAGTTAATGTAAAAAAAAAAAATAACTTAACAAAAAAACGGGACAAAAATAATACAGACATCCTGTAAAGACAATAAAGTATTGTTCAAAGATAGTAAAATGGAACAAAGATAATGCAGACATCCTGTAAAGATAATAAATTATTGTTAAAAAACAATTGTTTAAAATAAGGTTAGGTTAGGTTAGGTTTTAGTAGATATTTTGTTGAAGGATGTTTGTGAACGCGCAGTACCGGCAAATTCCGAAAGGGTCAAAACCGGGATACATAATATATGGTATCCAGAGGAATAATTTATCGAATACCTCATTACTAAAAATTCTTTAAATTTCTTTAATATTATTTTATATAATACGTATATTTATATATTTTTATTTTATTTTTTTATATTTTCGCACATTTCTTTATATTGCATCTGTTAATATACTGTATATGAAAATCGACTACCACAACACAGGCATGTGCCTAGTATGGTGGTCGAAAAATCCCCAATCCATGTAACAAATAATTCAAAGAATAAAGAAACTTAAAAAAAAAAAAAAAAAAAAGCCTCTTCGGATTCATTTGTTAAAAATACGTAAAACGTGTCTACCATTTTACATATCACGTATTTGGAGCTTTGAAATATAATTCACATAACCATTCTATTAAATATTTCTAAAATTATACAACCAGCTACGAAAATAACCAAATAAAAAAACAAGAACATGTAGCACACGTTTTAAAGCGTCACTTATTTATTCAAATTCACAAGTGGGAAGCTGCTTCCATATTCAAAATTTAAAATATTATGTCCTTGAGACACCAGAGACATCTCTGTCACTGTCACACAATGTATAAAATATATTATTCACAAACATAATGCGCTGAGTTTTCATGTAATATAGTTTGATGAACCCGAGATATTCATTGACATAGCGAGCAAAAAACGGTTTGACAAACCTAACCATGTCCGAAGTAATCAATGAATACTGTAATATATATTACGTATTATATAATATTGTATCATGAACCATTCATCTTTGAAACTGAATAATTTATTAGCGTCACGAGTCCATTGATATCTACAATATGTTAAATCTTATAATATTTTATGTTACTTATATTTGGTAAACTCTTTATTTTCATCGCAATTTTTCATAAAAAGATGTACCACAGTTAGGGTTGCCATCTTCTAAAATAAAAAAGCCTGATTCTGCGCTCTGAAAGGCCGGACATTTTGCCCTAAAAGCCGGACGTACGTACATGATTTTGGACATAACTTTTATACATAATAATAAAAAATCTGTTACAAGTTACAGTTGTTTATTAATCGCGCATTAACCAATTTAATAACAACAATCATTAATCCGTCTTATCCTTGTCATCAGTTGACATTTGTATAGAATATAATGTCAATAACAAAAAAAATATATTGAGTCTTCTGTCTGAAGTACTAAATACTAAATTTATAAAAAATTTATATTTACTGAATACTAAACTTATAAAACAAACCAACAAAACATAACTTTTTTTCAGGTTAAACAGTTGACTAAAATTTTTTGTTAAATAGATATAAAATGAAACATATTTATCTTTGTGGACAAAAAACGAAAAACATAAATTAAAATGAAATCTCGACTTCTTCAAATTATTCAAAAATTTACCAAAATCTACCATTTTGTACATTTAGCGTTTTCACCTACTTTATCCAAAACGTCGTTTTCTTTGGAAATCATTTAATAAAATCCTTGACATGTCATTTTTAAATTATCCAATGTGTACACCATCTTAGCAATTGTTTGCAATTTATTGCGTGTTTTGTTTTCACTGGGTGTTTATTAAAGAGAAAACTCTTTGAAAGTAATATTCCGCCAATTTCAGAAGTTCGGAAGACAAAACCCGCGCAAACCAAAAAAGCCTAACAAAAGCCGGACAGGCCGGACATATAAATATTTAGCCGGACACGACCTAAAAAAGCCAAACATGTCCGGCTAAAGCCGGACAGATGGCAACCCTAACCACAGTGTATGTGAAAGACCTTTGGGCATTTAAAATAAGATAAATAAGGTTAAATCCACTTTGTTGAGGAAGACAGAAAATATCGATATAAAATAGATATACATAGATATAAAATCGCACCGAAAACGATCTTAAAGGTAATACTTAAAAAACATAGACTAACCGATACAGACCAAATATTTAAAAACTGTGACGTACTAGATATACGCCAATTATATGTTAAAACACTACTAAACTATATTTTTGAACAAAAAAACACACTCCAACAAACACAAAATATCACACAAGCAATATCAGACAAGCGTACAAAGAAAACATAAAATCTCCGACGGAAAACACTACCTTTGGAAAAAGACACCATAAATACCATGCTATAAAAGCATTCAACAATCTTTCACTTGAAACAAAAATTTAGAAAAACAAACATAAATTCAGACAAAGAACAAAAAAGACAGTATTATCAAAATTTTATAACATAAAAGAATAAAACATATACACGCAATACACAAAACCTATATAAAACACGTCACACTTACAAACACATTAATCATAATATATGCCGATTTTCATTTAATTTATTTTTTTTAGTTTGTTAATTTTATTATAATTTTAAATCTTTATTTTTAGTTTAAAACTATCTTTATTTGTTTTTTCGTCACCAACATTATATATATATTTTTTTTTCAAACTGTATTATGAATAAATTATTATATTATAAAATGGGGGCCTCAGCATGGGTAAATAACCCACTGAGGCCAACATTACTGGATTGTACTACGAAATATTGTAAAATAATGTATCAACAATAAAAAAATTTAAAAAATTTGGGTATTCAATTAATTACAGGATGTTGCAAACAAATGAAATGTTTGCAGGGAAACAAATGGCGTCAAAGAAAATAATTATTATTACTTCTTCCAATAGAGCAAATTTATTTTGTGGCACCATTTTAATTCAAATTAAGAGCCCGCGCAGACAGCTAAGCGTTCAGCGTTCACGCGTTCACCAAGTGTTCTGCCGGTTGCGTTCTACGCGAGTTCTAACTCACACAGCACACGGTCAAATATTCTGCGTTCCATTTTCCTAAAAAAAGCTTGTACCTGAAACATCTATTTTGATAGTTTGTCTTTAGAAGACGAAGCATTGCTTTTGTTGATTTTGGAAGAGTCTAAAAAGAAAAGAAGTCACTGGGTGCATCTAATTAACACTGAGCGAAATGAAAAGGAGATTTCAGTATTCTTTTTCCTGAATTACTTAAAGATGAAGAACGTTTTTTTATTTACTTCCGAATGTCAATAAGTAGCTTTAATGAATTGCATAATTATATAAAAAATTATAAATATAATTATAATTATATAATTATGAAATAATAAATATATAGTTATTTATAGAATTATTTTCCTATTTGGTCTCTGTTAGGTCGACATGTTGTTCTTGTATTGTTTTGTTTTTACAATACTTATATAGTGCAATTGCTTAGCGTGGATTGACTAGATGATCATTTGGGGAAGTGTGTGAAAGGGTTTAGTTTTTCCTGTGGGGAAAATTTAACCTGGACATTTAAATCTGGTGATTATAATTTTTTTTTTAATAATTATACAGTCTGTGTCACTAAGATTATATAAAAACTGCCTTTCTCTTACTGAATCAATTAATTTTTCGGTGTCGGTCATCTTGCGAGCGAGGCGTTCCACGCGTTCTTTGTAATTCTGACAATAGAACGCAAGAACGTAAGCGTTCACACTGACCGGCGAGGTCTGACTGCCGCTGTGTCTGCACGGCGCTGTAGTGGTCAACTACTTAACTTACAAAGAACGCGGAACGCAGAACGCGGAACGCCGAACACGGAACGCTTGCTGTCTGCGCGGGCTCTAAAAGAATTTCTTTGTTTTAACCACTATTTTTATGGTTTATAAAACCGACATATTTCGAGAGCCATGCTCATTTCTTCATGGTTTACTAAAAACTAATTATAATAATAGACAGATAGACTCACTCCTTCCTCTCCTTAAAAAGACCCTTCACACAGCATCTTCAAAGATGACGTAGGCCCTGAGGAAAATTATTTTCCTAAGGGCCTCCTGAGTGGAGTTAATGTAAAAAAAAACTAAACGGTGTCAATGGAAAGGTGGGAGAGGAAGAGAGGAGCAGAATTTACAAATGGAACAAGTTTAATAGTGAGTCATTTAAAAATATTTTCCGATTATTTATAATATTTAAATTTAAATGTATGCTCTAATAGTTATATAGTATATATATAGATAGTTCTTTGGGGAATCTTCCATTCTTCTTCTTCATATGATTGGGGATAATTTGTTGAGGTCAAAGCGGAATGCTGTGGATTACTCAGCTAGTCACTTAGATCAGCATAGATGTGCGTCCAGGGAACTGATGGGGAAACTCCTAAATGTGTTCTGTTGTTTGAATATGTCCACATTCACACAATTGAGTGATTATTTTATATTAAATCTTACATACCTTCTATTGAAATACCTGTAAAACAAGGACAGCATTCTAGTGCATGAAAGACCACATACAATTCGTTCGTTGATAGGGAAACCAACAAAACGGACTGCCCGTTACTGTACAATCAGGAGTTTGTTTAATATATTTTGGGGTTCCAGAACAGAAGTGGCTACCAAGCTCATCAGTGGAGCGAACTTGCGATTGTACAGGGTCAGAAGTTTTGTACAGTTCCGTGCTTAATTATAAATTTAAAAATTAATAGCTGTGTAGGTTCAATAGGTCATTCAGATATAAAAGAATTTTACGGATCGTGTAATTATTTCAAGGCCCATGTAATTATAACTAGTTATTAAGAACCAATTAGAAACACGGGTATTATTCGGATAATCTGGACAAGTGCCCTTTCCGCGATCAAAGCCTCATTCATCCTTGGCATTTCCAACCAATTATTGCAAAGAAAACCGTACTACCGATAAATAATTCTTATGATGAATGTATAGAAATGTGACGTAATAAATTTGATAAAAAGGATGTGTTACTTTTTTTAAGTACAGCTTGAAATAGGATAACTTTGCAGTCGGTGCCGTCAGAATATGGCCACTATAGATATTGGGGATACCAGTGCTAAATAAATCGGTGGAAATGTCTTTTTTGGATCATGTAAATTGAATCTCATATATATTTTTCTTGCATGAGCTCCACACAGGAGGCCCTGAGGATAATAATTTCTCTCAGGGCCTATGTCATCTTTGGGGATGCTGTGTGGAGGGTTTTTTTGCGAATGGAAGGAGAGGAGTGTTCTGGGATGAAAAAGGGTTTAAAGGGTGGGTAGGAATCTGGGGTTCAGTGTGTCCTGGTCATCCGCCTGCAATACATAGACAAACCTCACCCCATGAACCCGGGCACCCCTGCTAAATCAACAAACTTAGCGAACCACTTGGGGTGACCTGTGCCTAAGATGTTGGTTATCCAATAAAGGTTCCCGGGGCGGCGGTACCCAATACCGCTTTCCAAATCATGTACAAATTACTTGTATCGAACGTGTCGTAGGAATAAGTGTGCATTGAACGAGTGCGCGAAAGCATATGACAACCCTGGAAATTCAAGATTGGAATTTACGCTCTCACAGAGTACCATGCCGCTAGCACGACAATCTGAGTGCTGCTATTGGCTAGCGGAATAATGTGCATGTGGTGCCCCTTCCAAATGATTTGTCTACAACGCAATTATGTCCTTTAATTAACTAATCAATTGAAAACATAAATGAAATTGATAATGAATACATGCGGCAGCCTCATTGGACTGGAAAACACATCTGAATAACCACCTAATACTTCCACAAGGGACTCCAGACAGCAATGATCAACGCCAAGGAATTGGCTGACTATTTACGTCACCCCCACCATGCGACCAGCCGAGCCACTATTGGTCAATTCTGAACATAGGAAAAATCTGAATCGTAAATATTTACGACAGCGAATTCATGTTCCGAAAAATTTGGAGCTCAATTTCGAGAAATTGGGAATAATTTGGATCAAGAAATAAACATCATCACCTAAAAATAAGTATATGCTACAAAAACAATCCAAAAACTGACGTCTATCAGTGATTGTTGCACATTAAGAAAAATATTTACTGATTAAAATTGTACCTTATATCACATATGTATTTCTTTTTAACCTTTTCTTGTAAACACAATAAAAATGATGTGAGGCTTTGGTATCCTGAGTTGGTAAAATCATGGCAAAAACTATCACACATAATTTTGACACAGCTGACTTCCAATCGTAGCGACCAGGGAAATTACCTAAAACAAGTACCTTAGAAAAATTAAGGAGGTTCTGTCCCCCAAAAGTCCGACCTGAGTTTGCCCTATAAAAATAGAAGTCAAACCGGTAGGAAGTCAGTTCAAAACTATCAGCCAAGCAGAAACAATACTCAGTTACCAACAGTCTCCAAGTTCAAACCTCTTTTCAAGTGTTTTAATCAGTCTTAGATTCAGTTTACCTCTCCCAGTATCCCAGTAACCTAAAATCCTAAAAACCCCAGTCTCCAAAGTGAAAAATATTTATTTTAATCCAGTATAAAATCAGTTTTGCCATTATACCTAGAAGCATTTTTTGTCAAAGTAGTAAATTCATTTAAAAGACCAGTGGCGTTCCAAAATCCACTGGTGTACCAAACTCCATTGGCGTGTCATCGTGGCCAGCTCCCTATTATATTTAGTTTATGTACAAACGTCTAGTACATTACTCTCTTAGTCTGATGAACAAACGTAGGTACAATCTTCAAAACTGATACCTATACAAATAATTCTATTGAAACTAGAGCTAAGCGAATACGCAAAATAGTTTATTCTACAAAGGAATAAGTATTGTCGGAAAATTTAAAGTCTGTACAATTTTCTGTATTTCATTTTTTTATTATTTTTTTTTATATCAGCTCCACACGGGAGACCCTGAGGAAAATAATTTCCATCAGGGCCTATATCATCTTAGGGGAAGCTGTATGGAGAGTATTTTTAAGGAAAGGAAGGAGAGGAAGTTCTGGGAAGGAAAAAGGAAGGAGTGGTGGGTAGGAATCAGGGGGTCGGTGCATACAGGAGAGACGGACGTATGAATCCATCCCTCCAACTGCGGTGCAATGCGATGGGTCGAGAGAGTCCAGATTGGGGTCAAAAGGCCTCCCTCAACTAATCTCTCTCGACCCCGCCCACCACAAAGCAGATGGGAAGACGGATCCGCCGCCAAGACCCGGACAAACCTCACCCCAAGAACCCTGGCACTCCTGCCAAGTCACCAAACATAGCGAACCACTTGGTGTCATAGGTCATAGGTCCAGAGGTGTTGGTTATACAATAAATGGTTACCGGGGCGGGGCTTTCCAAATAAAGATGTGTTGTGGAAGCCACATTAAGCAAGAGAAAATGTAATAAATAAGTTAAAACTCATTAGTAATTTCTAGTGTCCGACCGAAACAGGACTTTCTACCGAAACCGAATCTTCGGTATCTGTCTCAGTTTCGGCCGAAACCGAAACTTTTTTAAACATGTTAAAAATCTATTGTTTACTGAAATTTTGGCTTATATTTTACACTTATACTAGACAGTTAACACGTGTTAAATGAAATAAAAAAAAAAAAAAAACAATAATTGAAGTACTTATGTGAAAAAATTATTAATTTTTTTTTAATTACTGATATAAAACAAACAAACATTATAAAAATTAACAAAACATGTTAACTACTTCTTGGAACAAAAATTTGTCAATTATCAGCACTTATATTATAAAGGAAGGAACTCATTAATTGAGTATTTTAATATTAATTGCGTTTTCAATTACAACATTCTTATTACATGTGTTAAACGAAAAAAAACAATAATTGAAGTATGCGAAAAAAATAATTATTTATTTATTTGATATTACTGCTATAAACCAATCAAAAGATATAAAAATTAAGACATACACTCACAACACAATCACGCCGGACTGGCCGGCGAACTCAACTGATGATGGCGGGTGACACGCGAGCCACGAACTCACCCGAAGTCAGCCGAACGACGCGCGTTAATTCACGGACGCAAAGTTTCGGTTCGGCCGAAGAAAGCATACTCGTAATTAAAATGTATTTAGCTTAGACCGTAACTCTCATTCAACGAAGTTTTTTTAGAAGTTAGTGAGGATTGAGTGTGCAGAATATTGTGATTCCTAACTCTGCTCATCCCTTTCACTCTTTAATCATCAAAAAACTATGATCTTGACTAAATATAAGGTATTATTATTTCTTCCCATTAACCATGACGGAACAGATGAGATTTTGGTCATATTTATTTACAGAACATGTTATAAGTAATTTATTTTAATTGTAAAGGGTAGGTACCATTGACGTAGGTACCCGTTTATAAGATAATGAATGGTAGGTACCCGTTTATAAGATAATGAATTTAGTAGGTAAAGTTTGGTGAATTGGATCAACTTGTAATCAAGTTGTGATTTAAGCATATCGGACTGAGGTACTAGCACAGAAACGTGAAAAATCAGGGAACATTATATGATTATTATTTTAGGATTTGTGAAGCTAAAGCATCTATTTATAAAAAATATTTACCTCGGGATCATTTCCTTTCAAAAGACGACCAGAAATTTACATTTCGAATGAACAACTTTAAAAATTAGGTCTAAAACTTGTAAACTTGAAAAATTACGTCTAAAATTTAAACAAATAAAATTTATATTTTAAATACAGAATTACTAACAAATAAAATAATTTTGCTTCCAGATCCAACAATCAGTTCCAATTTTGAAAATCAAAGCAATTCCCATGTTTGAATGCGGATGAAGCGAGGAGTGTGCGCCTACAAAGGCACTACCTGTGGAGCTTCCTGCTCAATTTTTCACTGCCCAATTTCACTAACCTATTTTTTGCATTTTGTTTTTCCTGTTAAGCACTTGCATACTGCTTACTAACAACGTATGCAACGACACTGGAGGTCTAGATTCGTTCAAAATAAATAAATGTAGCTTCGTTTAACCAAAAAAAATTAGAATCTTGCGAGAGCCTTGAAGGAGTAACTATCAGTTACTTATACCAGGGCGGGTAAGAGGTGGATTACCTCCACTGCGCCATTCGGGTTGTGCAGGTCAATAAGCGTAATTTGATACCCGTAACGCATAAGTTCTTGTTGCAAAGAAGACTTACCACTGAAATTTCAAAATTCCAAACAATGGAGGTTGTTGAATCGGAATTACACAGAAATTATTATTTTTTAAATATTCCACATTTGAATATAAAATAATAAACGTAAGTAGGTACCGCACCTAATCAAGTACCTAGTTTCGAACTCGTGACTAATGGAGTGGTAGTAAGTGATATAGTGTTAATAACATATTCACTATTAATTTGTGTGTTATCATGCTGTGTTGCACTTCCTTCTTCTTTAGCCAGCGCTTCGTATGGCTTTACAGAATACATCATCAGGGCAGATGTCGGATGTGATGGTTTTTTTTTATGTGAATACCACACAAGAATCTCAACTGCTCCTAACCGTCTGGAGCCTGTGAAACTATGGCATACCCAACTGAGGTATGTTGTGAGGCTAAAGGTAAGTGGGAAAGGGGAGGAGATGGGGCGTGGGAAGGTGGGGAAGTACCTGGCTATTCAGATCTGGTCACCAAATACGCTTAAAGCCATTTCAGCAACTTTTCAATTCTGAATGATAGTCCACCAGGGCGATAGTGAGACTATCTTCCACTGAGGAACGTCTCGCATATATGCCTTATATTATTTTATTTATTTATTTATTTTCGGGAAATTGACAGTTTACATTTTTCCAGATTGTACATGTTTGTATAGCCAAAATAAAATCAATTATGGATTTCCTCCTTGTGACTTTACCTCTGATTAACAGCATAATAAAAAAAAATTAATAATAAATTTATAATAAAGGAGTATGAAATCAAAAATTTTATAAAACAAAAGATTAAGTATATAAAACTAAAATTTACATAAAACATAAAATATCAATACATTGGTAACCATAAGAAGCCAGGTTGTAAATATAAATCAAATCATAACAGAATTAAAGATAAACGATAGAAACATAGACTTATATTTGGTAAGTTCGGAATTGAAAATGTCCACCTTGGATAATATGTTATTGTAACTATTGCATAGTCTGTTCAGACAAGAATTTTGTTTACAGTTTGTCTTGCATTGATTAACTCTGAACAGGACAGAAGAGCGTGTTGTATGTGCAGGTATATTAAATTGAATTTTATTTAGCAACTCTGGGCATTGAATATTATTGTTAACTAATTTATACAGGAATATTGCATTCTTATAATGCCTTCGTACACTCAATGAATCAATTTTAAAGTATGAAGCTGCCTCTGCATAATTATTAAATCTTACATATGACTTGTAACAAAGATATTTGAGGAATTTGTTTTGAATTGCTTCAATTTTGTTCGTATGGATTTTATAAAATGGAGACCAAACAACTGACGCAAACTCCAAATGACTTCGTACGTAGGCAAAGTAGAGTTGCTTAATGACGTTGATACTATTAAAAAGTTTTGTGTTTCTCATGATAAAACCTAACATTTTAGCAGCTTTATTTGTGATTTGTTGTATTATGAAGGTTGTTAAATGATTAAATTGCGAAAAAACTTATCAATCAAATAAAATTTACTTGTACACGCCGGGATTTGAACCAGCGACCTCCGGATTGCTAGCCGAGATCCTTGCCCCTTGACCACAGAGGCCGACATATAGACATGCTCGTTAAAGGAGCATGGCTTAATAACCCCAAAATATCACGGCAATTCTTTGAGCCGTGAAAATCTCATGTTATTAATCTTATTTCTTTAATTAAAATTAATAAACGTTGTTTAATTTAAATCACTAGAAACAGTACAATGCTCTCGGAAGAGTTTTATCATAATTAGAAGTGAAATTATTATTCGAATATTCGCTTCGTTGGACTGCTTCTTTGGTTCTTATGATTGAACCATTGTTCAAAAATTATAGTCTGAAACGGAGATAACAGAACAGTTATCGAAATAACTGTTATTCAAAGAACATTGCATAATAAGGTGGCACAGCGAGAAATCGTAAATACTTGAAATGTGCAGTAATTCTTTAGTGATGGGGAATACATTTGCATGATAACATCTTCTTGATCTGTTGATAACTATGTGATATCTATGCAGTAGAGTCTTCGACCAAATACTTGATCGAAGAGTGGAGTAGTTGTAAAAGTGACGCAATTTTGTTTTTTAAAATCTTTTTGTTAATTTATTTTTTTAAGAGAAACTTCTTTAGCATCGGTGTGATTTGAAACTCGATGAAACTGAAACGATCGACACTAAAAAGAGAAAAAACATATACATCTGAAGGATTTAGCCTTTGAGGGAATGAGATAGCAATAAAATAAAATCACATAAATAAATAAAATTTTATTATTTTCTTTCAAAATTTATTATCTTCCTAATACTATAAAGAGGAAAGATTTAATTGTTTGTTTGCATTGAATAGGCTCCGAAACTACTGAACCGATTTGAAAAATTCTTTCACCAATAGAAAGCTACATTATCATCGAGTAACATAGGCTATATATAATGGTAAGCTCTGGCGTTATGATATTTGTATAAATGAAATGTGTGTATTTCATATATTTTAGTGGCAGGGAGGAAAGGCAGGAGGAAGGTGGGGTTTGCGGAGAGGGAAGACACGAAGGACGGGGAAGGTGGGGAAGGTGGAAGGGAACGGGGATGCACGGGAAAGGACACGCAGGGAGAATCAATTTATTTCTTTGAATGGCATAGCAACGCATGCCGGGTACCAGCTAGTTAGAAATAAACATATAATTTTTTAGTGCAAACGTAAAAGAGGTTTAAAAATGGTTCACCAAAATAATAACACAAACATATATTATTAGAAAAATATATGTTTGTGTTAATATAAACGTTATTGCTACCTAACATTTTTGTCGTTTGATGTAAAAATAATTGGTATAAAATTCACTAAATTTCTTTATTTTTTTTTACAATTGTGGTCGAAAACTTTGGTTTCATGGAGTTGTACATTTAAATTTTTCGGTATTTTACTTTAAGATTTCATAAAAGCATGATGTTTTCTCTTTCTAAAACCGTTTAGATCATATTTCTCACCCCAAGAGTACGGGAGATACAACCATTTCTATGAGATACATGAACTGTTCCCAAAAGCGTACAAATTAGCTTGCGTTAAAGTAATTTATTTTTTGAGCCACACTTCCATGTTTCTCAATATTTAAAAAAAATATATTACTGCACAAGAGTTCCAACTACCCGGAACAACAGGAACCATAGCATCCATAATTTGACTATGATGTGAGTTCTTGTCACTATACTTAACTAATGCCCTTTCAGCAACGACACTTCGACTCCAAACGGTGTCCTTTCACCAGGGCGATATTGAATGTGTCTACTAATCTAGAATGCTGCATATTTTATAGTTTTTTTTTTCGAAATGATCTAACGAAAGGTTTTATATTATTTTCCCACCAATCTGAGAAAAAACAAAGAATAACAATTCAATTACACGGGTAATACATTGAAAAGATAATCATTCTATTAAAATGGCGTTGAAATTAGTAAAGCAATTGAGATTTAAATAATTAAGAAACATATTAATTACGATCCATTGTTGCCAACAGTGCAACGTTATGTATCGACACGGATTTTAAATGGAGATTGGATGTTGTGAGAGATCATTTTTATTTGTTCGTATGAAGCGGATACTTTGTGATGTGACATTATTAATTTAAAATAATACAATAACTTTGTAAACACCACTTTTATTTTTATACTTTATGCCGACCGGGTTTCGCTACAACCGTAGCTTCATCAGGGCAGTATAATACTCTACTAATATTAGGTTACATTTGTGTTATAATATATAATTTACCAAAAATGGGCTGGACTCGTCAAGTGGAGGAAGAAGAAGGAGACATAGATGGAGAATTGGGAAGGGAACGGACGTGATCTTTATCAATAGGGAACAATCTTAGTATGGGACTTTTATTTAAATTTAGTTGGTTGTTAACTACCTTGCTATTAGTGTTTATGGCTTTCCTAAGTTCAAGTGCCTATAAAAAAATGGGCAGTTGCTGCATTGAAGTGAATAAACTCCCGAGTGAGATAGACTGTCTTCCTTAGTCTATCTCACTCGGGAGTTGTTTATTCACTTCAATGCAGCAACTGCCCATTTTTTTATATTGGTTAAACAGCGCGCAACATAAACACCCGTGTCAATTCCCTATTGATAAAGAACACGTCCGTTCCCTTCCCAATTCTCCATCTATGCCTCCTTCTTCTTCCTCCACTTGACGAGTCCAGCTCATTTTTGGTAAATTATATATTATAACACAAATGTAACCTAATATTAGTAGAGTATTATACTGCCCTGATGAAGCTACGGTTGTAGCGAAACCCGGTCGGCATAAAGTATAAAAATAAAAGTGGTGGTTTACAAAGTTATTGTATTATTTTAAATTAATAATGTCACATCACAAAGTATCCGCTTCATATGAACAAATAAAAATGATCTCTCACAACATCCAATCTCCATTTAAAATCCGTGTCGATACATAACGTTGCACTGTTGGCAACAATGGATCGTAATTAATATGTTTCTTAATTATTTAAATCTCAATTGCTTTACTAATTTCAACGCCATTTTAATAGAATGATTATCTTTTCAATGTATTACCCGTGTAATTGAATTGTTGTGGTGTTTACAAAGTTATTATTTTATTTTAGATCATTTTTATTTCGGGATTCAAATTTCAACTTTTTGGCAGAAAGAATCTTGTAGATCTTCATAGAATAAGTTGAAATTTTGAAAAAACAATAAAATTCATTTTCAGCCACAACAACGTCAATAACGTCATATTTTTCAATCTTAGTGCTCTAACTCACTGAAAACTCACGCACCGCCACTAATAGGTACCTATTTAAAATATGTTATAATATGTTATAATTTTAAAAAAACGTAGACAATTCTTTTGTTACAAAAAAAAAACAGTTGCCTGCTAAATTCATTTTCACCAAACGCGCCAATTATCAAACGTGCGAAGTTAAAATAGTCGTTAAGTTTTCTGAAGTTATCCAACTTTCTGCGCCATTTTCTTAATTTTTCTTTCCGTAAGAACCTTCTACAGAGTATTAGAAAATTAAAAAAAGGTGAATGAAATAGGTGAAGTCGTTCTGAAGTTATGGCGTGACCAAGGGAAACAGGGATTCATTTTTATTTATGTTCAACGTAAATTTTTTGAAAGAATATTCAATTACTTAAAAAAATTCCACTCGTATGTAAACAACTAAAGTATTACGATAACCCTGACGTGATGTCTTGATAGCAGAAGGGAGTTTTCAAGCTTGGCAACGAGAAGGAATAAATTCACCTGTCAATAGTTTTCAAAATAAATTGATCATTAATCGTTGCATCAAGTATCAAGTGTACAGTGTAACTATATTATATTTCTCTTTTGCTTGCACTTTGAATAACTTTCCGTCGAAACAAATCTTCAACACTATTTAATTACGCGATAGAGAGCGATAGTTATGTATAAATAATACTTGCATTGTTTTTCGTGTGTTTGCTTCTGTAAAAATTCAAATGTGATTACTGCAGATACATTAGTCTAGGGATATTTATATTTGTATTTTAATTTATTTTATTTAACCCACAAAAATGTTTTATAAATATCCTGTTTGTGTCTCAAATAAATAAATAAATAAATAAATAAATAAATAGAGACTGTACAACGTACAACTAGAAATATTAAAATAAAAGACCCCGGAGTTACATTTTATGAATATCACGTTACAAATAATAGTATGAAATCATTAGGATTTTTACTGAGAGCCACCAAAACTTTAATTCACTTTTTGTCATGAAAATGTTATTTGTCTCATTAGTTCGTAGACAATTTGAGTATAATTCTGTCATTTGGTCACCTCACCATAAAATTCATATTAAAAATTTCAAAAGAAATTAGCATAAGTTTCTACGATTTATTAATTTTAAGTTAGAACAAATTAACTACACTTTTTTATTAAATACCAGATGTAGAGGTTAGATGCAGAATTGAAGCAGCAAGAACTGCGTTCATTAAAATGAAATCCCTCTTCTGCAATGACAATATCAGCCTAAAACTAAGCTCAAGGTCCCATGGACCGACATGATCACCAACACAGAAATTCTCAGGCGGGCTAGAGCAGATAGAGAACTGCTTACATTAATAAAAATCAGGAAAATTTCATATCTGTGTCATATACTTCGAGGGGAGAAGTATCACTTGCTCCATTTAATATTGAAAGGCAAGATAGAGGGTCGCCGAGGGCCTGGTAGGAGACAAATGTCTTGGCTGCGTAATATACGAGAGTGGACCAGTATTAGAAGTGTGGGGGAGCTATTTCGGACAGCGCAAGATAGAGAGACATTTTCAGCGGTCGAGTGGACATAGCGCTTGGGTCCCACCCGAGCGTCGCGTGTTCGATTCCTCGGCTGGCTAAGTCCTCCATTACAACACAAGCAACATTTTCGGCTTTCTGTGGTGGTAGTAGGAGATTTTCAAACATTGTTGGGTTATTCGTAACCCGGGAATGTTTGTCTTTCTTTTTAAAAAATAGAAAATAGAAAAATAGAATTTTCAAGAGTGATCGCAAACGTCGGGGGACCTGATACGGCACACAAAGAAGAAGTAGGATATACATACACACACGTTATAGGATCAGCGAAGGATAAGTTATGTTCCTTTTTAAAAAATATAAATTCGGAGTTCTACTGTTGCGAACTCTTGGGTATAGTCAATAGTACCTACTCAACACTGTAGGCATAAGGACCTGTTTAAATGTCACCATTGACTAACAAACTGTATAGCAATCTCACCAATTCCTCGCTTACATTGCGAACAAATATATAAATGACATCACATAAGAATTTATTTTTTTAATTGTTTAAAACATACTTTAACAAAATATCAACATATTATTTCTGATAATTTCAGTTTATTAATGTATCCCATTGTAAACCACCGCAATGTAAGATTTTTTTTGCAATAGATTGCTTATTGCTACTAGCCCTTGTGTAAAAAATGTTAACGTTGGAGTAAAAAAGAGTAAATAAATAAAGAATTGCTTAAATAAGGTATTAAAATCCCTAGAGCCATCCATCGCATCAAGACTGTTTTTGACCTGAAAACTTCAGTTAAAAAATACAGAAGAAAAGATCTTTTGGAAGAGAAATGTAATAATAATATTTGCAAGCCAATTTCTCACGCGGGGTTCACATGGCATTGACATCCCACGTATTAAACTTGTGTTACAATGTACAATGTGAACATTTATCACGTTTTTTTTTTGCAATTCACACGTAATAACGAGTATCATCTTTAATACCCACGTAGATAGATTATGCACGTATTCGCATAAATGTTCTATGAAGGTTAATACATTATTTTAACCGTGAAAAAGCAGGGAATTTTTCCGTCACAAAATTATACGCCACATAAGCATTTTGGGAGGTGGGTATGGGTACCACCCTAAGATATTGAAATATAAAAGGTAAGCTATGATGGCCGCCCGACTGTCGGCAGACGACGCGACGGTCTAATGGTCCTAGCTTTAATACGAAATTAAGTTGATTTTTTTAAGGTGTGCAGTAGTATTGGTAAGCAATACCGGCGACATCAGGAAGCAAATAGTAAAAACTGTAGATAGCAGATCTCTTCTTCTTCTTCTTCTTCAATGGCGCTACAGCCCATTTCGAGCCTTGGCCTCCTTCAAAATAAGCCTCCACCGCCCTCTGTCTTCGGCCGTCGACTTCCAATCTGCAACATGGAGTAATGCTCTTGCATCCTTCCTGACATCATCATCCCATCTCAGTCTAGGTCTGCCCGCCTTTCGTTTACCTCCCGGGTTTCCTGTCAGAACCTTCTTCGGTACTCGTGTGCTTGGCATTCGGTGCACATGTCCAGCCCATCTTAATCTTTGGAGTCTTAAATGGGTGGAGAGTCTGGGAGCTTGGTAAATATCATAGAGCTCATTATTGTGGCGGATTCTCCATGCCTCTCCCTCTCGCACCGCTCCTAAGATTCTTCGAAGTACCTTTCTTTCGAAGATGTCCAGCTGTTCCGCTGACTTTGCTGTCAGTGTTCCCGCCCCACATCCATAGGCCAAGACCGTTCTGATAATTGTTTTATATAAGGTTATTTTGGTTTTCCTATGGACGTTTTGGGATTTGAACACTGGCAGCAACGCGAAGTAAGTTTTGTTAGCGGCTGTAAGGGAACATACCCATACTACGTGACCAACTTTTTGCAATTTTTAACCCCCCCCCCCCCCCCCGGTGACCAAAATCCTAAGCAATCCGCCGCTCATTTGTATGGAGCGTGACATTTTGAACCCCCCCCCCCCCCCCCTAAACGTGTCACGTAGTATGGGTACGTTCCCTAATGCGCTTTCTTACTTCTACTGGGTCTTCATTGTCCTGCGTTATGATGGAGCCCAGGTAGGTAAACTCTTCGACCACCTCGAAATTATAACTGTCTTTAAATTTCACTTTATCTTTTATTCTGCGGCGAGGGGTTCTGGTTTGCATCATGATTTTTGTTTTATTTTCATTGATTTGCAAACCCACCTCTCTTGCCGCAGTCTCCAAAGGGTCAAACACTTCTCTTACAGCCTGTAGGGATCTTCCGACAATGTTAAGGTCATCTGCGTAGCCAACTATTTGATTGCTTCTGTAGCAGATGTTTGAGTCGGTACTGATCATTGTCTTCCTCACGACGTGCTCCAGTACAATATCGAAATGGGTGGGTGCTAAGCCATCACCTTGTTTCAGCCCCTGGGAGACGATAAAATCCTCCGTTGTTTCACCTCCTATCCTTACTCGACACCGTGAGCCGACCATTGTTGCTTTTACAAGCTTGACTATTTTGGGCGGTATTCCAAAATTTAGGAGTATTTCATATATTTTCTCCCTGTCTATACTGTCGTACGCCTGTTTGAAGTCAACAAATAGTTGATATATGTCTATATCTATAGCACATAGCACATCTCTTATATTTCAATAACTTTGATACCGCCGCCCCGGACCCATATTATTGGATAACCAACACATCTGCCATGGGTCACCCCAAGTGGTTTGCTACGTTTGGTGATTTAGTAGGGGTGCCCGGATTCATGGGGTGAGGTTAGCATGTGCACCAGCTGCATGGCAGGTTGGATCGGGAGAGAATTGTTGAGGGAGTCACTTTGACTTCTCCAGCCGTACTCTCTCGGAACATCGACATGCACCGCAGTGGATGGATTCACACGTCCGTCACTCCTTGACACACTGACCCCCAGATTCCTACCCACCCCTAATACCCCTTCCCTTCCAAGAACTTCCTCTCCTTCCTTTCCTAAAAAGACCTTCCACACAGCGTCCAGAAAGGTAACGTAGGCACTGAGGGGAATTATTTTCCTCAGGGCCTCCCGTGTGGAGCTAATGTAAAAAAATCTTTTAAATCGCGGGTAGGCGGGTGGCATGAATAAGATTTTTATACAAATCTACAGTTTTATTTTGAGATCAAAATTTGACCGCTTGACCTTCAAAACAAGAGGAAGGTCACTGTTCGTACGAGTTTTCAAAAAACCACTTCTATCCCCTTTTTCCCACCGCTTGATATTTGTTAATGAAATTTTGCATGTTTAACGTTAAAATTAGAGAAAATTACTACTGCCTACACCTGATCTAATTAGTTTACGATTGAATATTTTTTTACCTATTCTTTTTGGAAGGCTGGTATGGGTACCGCCGCCCCGGGAACTATTTATTGAATAACCAACACCTCTGCCATAGGTCACACCAAGTGGTTCGCTACGTTTGGTGAATTAGCAGAGGTGCCGGGTTCAACGGTGAGGTTTCCTTCTTTCTCCTTCCTTTCCTAAAAATACCCTCCACACAGCATCCCCAAAGATGACATAAAGCCTGCGGGGAATTATTATTCTCAGGGCCTCCTGTGTGGAGCTAACGTAAAAAAAACTTAAAATAAGAAATATTTGAAGATGTATTATGCTTGTCAAATAACATAATAATTCATTTTTTTCCAGGAATGACATGTTTCTAAAATTATCCGCACACATCACGATGTGAGCGCAAATAAAATTAATAAACAAATAAATAAATTTCCAAAAACTAAGCCTAAAACCTGGGCAACGCCGGGGACTTCAGATGTATACAATGTTTAAATCATTGAAGAAGAAGATAATAATAATAATCTAAACGAAAATATAAGAGAGAACAAGACTCAGAAAAACAGAAAAATTTAATGGTCGCAACTGAGACTGAATTCAAAACCTCTCGTCTATCCGGGACGTGCGTTTACCAATTCCACCATTGCGGCCTACCGTCAAACCGTCATAATAGCCAATCTCATATTTCAAATTTTAGAATTAACAATATTATCTCCAACTAATTTATTTTCCATATCATAGGCAACTACCTTTTTTATTGGAAACAATCATACCAAGAATTGGTTTGTAACCTGGATAGCGTCACGGATAAATACATCCGATTTTATTTATATGGAACTATTGACTTTTTATAAAAGTCTAAATTATAAGTGATTCGTGACGATGCACGAAGTTGAGTAAAACTTTGCGGCTACTCCTTGCTATTTAAAACGCTTATAGACATCGATACGAATTATGCCCGATCACCAAACAAGATCCGGTATACACAATTAAGTAATACTCACTGTTGTGTCTCGTGGCTTGATCTCCATTCGGCGACGGTCACAGGTGTATCCAAAAGCATACGATAAGATTGTTCTGGTCGGTTATTAGAACCACGATAAAGTTTGAGTCACGAGACGATTGAGCGGTTCACACAAAGCATTCGATTAAAACGGCGATATAATGCTTCATATTACACACTTCCGATTGATAAAAATAACATTTCAACGTAGAGCGAAATGTCACGTTACGATTTGTTACGATGGTTTTTGATAGACTGGCGATATTGCGGTACTTGACTCAGTCCACCGTGTAGGTAAGTACACTTAATGTGCGGAAGTCCAAAATCTGGATTCCTCCGATCTGCTGGACGCGATTGGAACACAAATACGAATGAAATCCATCAGCGTTATGAAACAATAAGAAAAACTTTCTTTTTATAACTTTTGAAGGTAATTCCCATTAATGTAATAAATCATTAAAGAAGTTTATTATTATTCATTTGCTTGCGCGATGTATGCATATTATATATATATTTTAAAGTAATAACAGTTAGAAAGTTAACAAACCTTTTAACATTGCGGTTTTCCGTGTAAACCTTATTACTACCAACTAACAACCATAACAAAAACACCAGGAACAGGAAGTGACTCGTGTCGGCTGCAAACTACAAACAATTCTTTCCTGAATACATAATTATGGATGTTTTCTCATTGTGCGGAGGCAAACGTTTCGCCGACGGTATAAACGCCGCATCTTCGGCGCTACAAAAAAAGACAGTTTCACATCATGTTGCTAAACAGACGACGGTCCCTACCTACGAAAGGCAAAGGTGCTTGTAGGTATGAATAACGGGGCTTAACTCGTTGAAGCCTAGATTTTAAAACAAAAATACAAAAGACTTTTTTGAAGTGAAATCATTTTTTGAAGTAGGATCTTTCTTTTGAAAAGAGTTTTCACTTCAAAAGAAAGAAGTGATAACTTATTTAGCACTATTGTGATTTGAAACTCGATGAAACGAAAAAGCGACACTAGAAGGCAAACACATACATATATAGGATTTAACCTGCGAAAGAATGAGATAGAATAATCGGTCTCCTATTTGTGGGGTGCTTCGTAACCTCCCCACTCTAGTCTTCTTTAGTTTTCTGAAGGTTTCATTTCTACCGCGTGTGAACTGCACACTTGTAATTTTATTTTATTTATTCATATTTTAAAATTGTTTTACTTTGACTAAATTAAATTTAATAATATTTACCATGGTTCTGCGGGTATTTTTGTTTTTATAATCAATATGTATTATAAAAGAAAGTCCAAAAAATGTGCGTCCCGCAAAAACTCAGGAACGAATTCCAGTACGATCAAACGAGTTATATGGTATGGTAGATCGCTATCACCGCTCCAGGATGACTGTTCCCGTTTTTGCCTAAACGGCGTGCTTTTGAAAATATAACGGTTGGAAGTTTCGCCCTCTTGAAATTTCTAGTCTTCCGGAAAGTTCTAGAAGGTTCGATAGAGCTCTAAAATGTTCTGGAAGGAGTGGCGGAGTACGTGGAATGTTCAGGAATAGGGAATCGGTAACATTATTGTGGAATATTCCAGAATACTCTCGACTGCTTCAGAGCGATGCCGGGTAACCCAGCTAGTAGTATATCTTTATAATACCATAACTAACTTTTCTCTTATTAAATTCAAACCATATTTTCTTCTGCAATTATAAGATTTGTAATACCTAGGTAGCTATTTAGACTCCTACCTACTTAAATATAAACCATATCATTTGTGTAACATTTTTAAAATTTTAAAATAAGGAATTATACAATTGGACAAAAGAAAGTCATCATCTCAATGACAACACTTTTTATAAACATTCTTTAGACAGGACCAACTTAAACCGGAAACGAAACGTACAAACAAATTTACATACAAACGAAATGCCAAACGATCAACTTAAAACATAACCACGCTACACTCAGTCAATAACAAATACCTAATTTAAAACTTAACATTATTAAATTAAATTTATTTTGAAAAGACATTATGTCAAACAAACACAATACAAATAAAGAAAATTTTAGGAAACTCGAGAACCGTTGACTCTATTACACAGATACAGAAAAGGTTTTATTAAATTACATTAAAATTAGTTATTAAATTAATTAATTAAATTATTAAATCACAATAGTTTTCATTGTACATTTACTGTATCTGAATGAGTTGAATATCCTTTCAACGAAGTGTAATTAGCATGTTCGTAATGAATCAAATAACGGGTTTATTCATTCAACAATGCTTCCTGACGGTGTGTAAAAGGTTAATGCAGTTAAACTAACGTACTTGCTCAATTCACCAAGATATTGCTACTCGTATACAGCGCGAAGTACAGCCATAGAAGAGTACAGCTTTGCGAGTATTAAATAGTCCTGGGTCGATCGATCGTTTTACACGACCCTGGCGTCACGAGCGGGTCGCGAAGACCCGCTCTTTTCGCGATTACTCATCACCCAGTTACTTTCTACGGGCGCGCCGCGACAACAAAAATTTATAAAATTATTGTTATATACTAGTCCTGGGTCGATCGATCGTTTTACACGACCCGGGTCGCTCACGACCCACTGGCGTCACGAGCGGGTCGCGAAGACCCGCTCTTTTCGCGACACAAAATACGAAACTCGATTACTCATCACCCAGTTACTTTCTACGGGCGCGCCGCGCGGTAGACGCTCGCCGCCCAGACCGGTCAAGTCATACGCGACACGAAACCCAGGTTATAATTGTGTGAACGTTCTATCATAGCTCACACCCGTAACCAGTAATGTCATGTCCCAGAAATAAATTTTTAAAAAGACATGCTTCAGGGGTTAAAAAAAATAATGTTTTATCATGTTTTGAAGGATATAAAAACCTTGTAAAAAACGTGTTGTTCTGAAGCTTTTATTGAGAATTTAAACAAGTAAATTACCTGTAAGCTGTAATGCTTTATTATAATTTCTTTTTTATTAAGGTTAGACATTTTACACTTTTACCAGTTTATAGTTTCTATTACAATGCACAATTACATTCACACCCACACGAAAAATGAAATTTTTTTATGAAAACAGCACTTAGCACTTTGATTAACAATACCAAGATACGCTCTTATTAAAAACGTATCCGTGTCTATTCAAATATCGAATCTACTAAACAATCCCGCTAGACGTGACACACGGGCAGGAAGCAGGATACTGTTACGTCACGCACGTGTGTGCGTTGATCGGCAATCGGCGACCGAGTGTGTCGCAGTTGCAGTTCGAGAGTTTCGGGAGCTGACACGTCTCGCCACTCGCCACATGGGCACCCGGCGATCGGTCCGTGAGTCACGGGGTGCAGGAATGTGTCGTAGTTGGTAGGTTGCGGGAGTGTGTCGCTGTTCACGGGTCCCGGAAGACCCGGGTGCTGACGAATAAATAAGCCGCTCGCTCTTTGGTGGCTCGTGAGCGGGTTTCGACGATCAGGTCTTTCACGATCGACCCAGGACTAGTATTAAATATATTGCAGTGAAACTCTTGGGGTTGTTAAGCGCAACATTCAAATACGAATATGCTCGGCGGATCTAACAACATGCTCGGCGGATAGCTCGGTCATTCTGTCTGTCACCTGCCAACGGATAAGCTCGCCAACATGATCTCATTCGCAGCCGCTTGTCAAAATTCTAGATTAGATTTTGGAATGAGTTCATACGACGTACTCAAGTATTGAATTCTCCTGAATTTTTATTTATATCCTGGTGGGGTTTGGTTTTAGCTAACAACGAACCACCACGTCGATTCCGCGCAGGAGTGTGCAGAGAGGATGGACCGCTAATCAACTCTTGGCCCACACTCCTTACCCCATTCACATTCATACATCGTCTTATACGTTTCCCCTTCTTACCCTTTCTTCGTTGATTAAACATTATTAAATTTTAATCTCCTTTTCTTTTAACTCTCCGGAGTTTTATGGCCTAGAGATTTTTAAATGTTATTTTTAATTTCCAGATATTTACCAAGAGTATCTTGAAATTTCCCGAGATTGGCTTGAGAATTTTAAATACAAAACCAACATTTAAAAATTTCCCTAGCTTTTTCCTATTTTTTTTTTCTCTAGACGATGGGAAATTTCCCTTTCATCACATGAAAGAGATGCTCGTCGTTCGAATGTCCGAATGCGCGCGGGTTGCCGTCTTCCTCTACGCCGAAACGGCGAATGGGCTCGCCGAGCATATCCGTATGTGAATGTTGCGCTTTATTAAAGCTGCTGTTTGCTCACAGTTATAGGTTCTCTGAGGCTAGTGTGTGGTAAAACTTTATAGGACCATTTTAAAGATGTGGAAATCCGTAAAAATGTAAGGTCAGTGTAAGCTAATAGTTAGAATTAACAATGGGTCGTTTCGATCGTTTGGGCAACTTTGAAGAGAGAACATCCGCTTTAGTATTTTTCAAACGTAAATTGGATAGTACGAGTAGCTAATAAACTTTTAATTTGAATAAAATTGTGCTTTTAATTTCAATATTTACACATAGTGGGAAATCATCCTAAAGAAACCTGGTACAAAATCTCAATTAGAAACTTTGACGTCAAATCGGCACTGGTTACTGTTATCCGAGATTGATCTTATTTCAAAATCGTCGCGGGATTGAATCCCGGCGTGGGCAAATAAATTTTATTTGATTAATTTGTGTTATTTCACGATTAAGTCATTAAAAATAATATATAGTGTGTATATTTGCGATATGTTCCAGAGTGGAAGATACACTTAGTATCTCCCTGATGTAAGACCACCATTCAAAATTGAAACGTTGCTTAAAATGGCTTAAGCCGTGTTCTCTAACCGATCTTCTCCCCTTCCCCACTACCTTCAGCCTCACAACATAAACCAATTGGGGATGCAATAGACTCGCTGACTCCAGACGGGAGCGGGACTCTTGTGAGGTATTCGTATTAAAAAAAAACCCGAATTTAAAAAAAGATCTTCTTGTAATTTTGCGACACTCTAACCTACATATTTATACAATACATACTATAGGGAACGTACCCATACTACGTGACCTGTTCAGGGGGGGGGGGTCTTCAAAATAAAACGCTTGGTACAAATGAGCGGCGGCGGCCTTAGGTTTTTGGTCACCGGGGGGGGGGGGGAGGGTTAAAAATTGCAAAAATTTGGTCACGTAGTATGGGTACGTTCCCTGACCTACGGGAAAGGGTTAAAACATACTGTAGCAAATTATGTGTACATTTTACTCGGTTTTAAGTTGAATTCAAAAGGCGTTTAATAACCGTAGATGATCGAAAATAATAAACGTCGATTCTTCTTCTTCTTGGGCCCTGTCAGTTCAACGGACGTTGGATATCATGTTGGCTATGCGGACTTTGTTTACTGCGGCCCGGAACAGCTCTACAGTAGACTGGCCAAACCACTGTCTCAGGTTTTTCAGCCACGGGTTCTCCTTCTTCCAGGGCCCCGTCTTCCGGCAATCTTTCCCATGCAAGATCTCATACTTTTCTGATTTGAAGTTTTCGGATTTTCGTAGTTTTAATAACTTCTTTTCCTTTATTCATCCGAACCATAACATCTTCATTCGTAACCCTGTCCATTCAGCTTATTTTAAGTATTATTCTGTAGATCCACATCTCGAATGCCTCAAGTCGCCTAATTAGTTCTTCGGTCGTCAACGGTCCACTCTTATTATTCCGACATCATTCGACCATGACACCTGTAATCTTTTGCCCCTTTCGTGATTTTTTCCTTTCTTTCTGATAATGCTCTACGAAATAATTATTGTTAAAAGGTAAAAGAAAATATAGTCAATCTATTTGTCCCGTTCCTTTCACCATCTGAACTGATTTTAGCTTACCCAAGGAGACGCTTTAAAATTAAAACTTTAAAATGCTGTGTCATTTCGTCAGAAAATACACCCACTCATTGACACAACTATCGTGTTTTATGTGATCATAAATTTTGCAACTCCATATAGTGGCATCACATTTATGAATAAATAGCTGAAGATTACATGTATTCCATAAAGGAACAGGTCATATAAATATATTTATATCGACCAGAATCGATATGTCAGTCGCAATGGCCTGTCAAATATAAAGTACGAAGTGGGGTAGCGATGTAAATTCCTCAAAGTTTGAGCCATGGATGATTGATGCGAAAATACAGATCATTTCAGCGGCAATGGTTACTAAACCACTGACCAGTGACCATCAACTCTAAAAGATTTCCGACTGCATGAATAAGCTTCCTATTTTTAAACTTAAATAACAGTACCAACCTACTATAAAGTATCTAGTAATTTCTGTATTTACACACACTGCGGCAAATAAACGAAGGCGTTGCAATCGTTTAAGTTATTTTAAATCGCAACACTAAGATGATTCAAAAATGGTGTAAAAGGATAGGTAAATTTAAATCGACGTACATAAGGTTGTTGTTCGATCGATCAATATAAGTCTCCGATCAGCTAAGTGATTTGTTTAGTAACGCTCTATTCGCCTGTTGGTGGGAGGTTGCTTTGGGAAGAGCGTATTTGTTCAATTGAGGAGTGTTAAGCCTAAATTTCTACTCAACAGTTGATCAGTAGGATTGGGAACAACGGCCGTTAGTGTTTTTCTGAGTTTCTGAAATTTCTCTAAGTACATGACCGAGTATAGCGGTAAAACTGTAGATTCAAACAAAAGGTTACCCGCTTACTCCAACATCGTATTCAAACTAAAAACGATGGAATTGCTTTATTATTATGTCTTTTTTTATTTCTTCCTTCTCTTTATCTGTACCGTGTACTGTACCTACTGTAATTTTATGTATGCATTGATATATATACAAGTATGTATTTTATTTGGCTTACTATTTTTTTTTGTCATTTCACTGGTAGCATCTCATAAAAATTCAACCATGATTTAAGCATGCTGTGAACATTTTAAATTGGAGTGTGAATATCAAAGCACATCCCAAAGTATATAAATCAAAGCAGATCAAAGCAATGGCAGTTTCCCTAATGTAATAATTTTGAACACTCTAAAAATGTTTTAAACAATAAATAAATAAAGCATGTGAATCATATCTAAATTTATTTTTTCATGTCCTACGTAAAACGTTTCTTACAAATTAAAAAAGGCATGAGGGCAGAATTACAATTTTGTGACATGCATCAAAAGATAATTGCTGAAGTGTCTTTAGGTGACATTAAAAAAGTCGATTGTCAAAACAGAATCTAACGATTAACAGCAGTTGAGTCGCTTTGTTTATTGGCGCGTTCTGATAGGCAGAAGTCCTTGCTTTCGATTTAGTAAATATTGGATCCACGACCTTTGTTGGAAAACAGGAGGAAAGTTTCGAGAAAGTTTCCAGAAGGTTCGTACAAAAAATAACATGCTCTATAAAAATTTATAAAATAATTTCGTGGATAACTACGGATTCCATCTGCTGTTCGTGTTGCATTCGTGCCGTCCCGTATATTAGGACTCGGTTATGAACCGAGTTGCATCGTTGTATGGGAGTTCGCATCCGCGGCCGCCGAGTCTCCCGAGCCATAAATCTCCCGAACAATGGGCAGGACAGATTCATCTCGACTGAAAGGGAAGCTGCAGTCCTGACGCTTTTAATGCCAATTATTATTATACTGATTGTTCAATAAGAACAGATTATTGGAAAAGTATATTTGTTAGAACTATGGGATGGTGAACTAGAACCTCAGAAAATGAAACGATTTTTATTATAAGGTGGTTAGCGAAAAGTTACGATAATTTCAGGAGGTTTCCAACTGTTCGATTAAAGTGATTAAAATTATTCTTTGCTATTCTACATTAATTGGTTTAAATTGGTATTCTTTATAGTAAACTACTTTTTAATTTTTGAAGTAAACTCTTTAATGCTCTCAAGGCGGTTCTACCACTGTAGCGAAAATGTCAGAAAATTACTATTCAAGACATACTGCACTGCCCTGTATACGTCTGAATTGTGGACACAATACCCAGCAGCGCAATGGGACAAACTGAGGGTGTGCTACAATAATGCATAGAGGCAACTTATGCAACTACCGAGGTTCTGCAGTGCCTCCACGATGTTCACCGAGGGGAGGGTGCACTCATTCTCAGCCTTACTTCGCCACCGACTAGCCAGCTTCTGGAGCAGGATACGGACTTCAACCAATATCATTGTCGTGGCTGCATCCGAGTGGCTCAGTTCCCCAATAAATGAGCGATGGATGCAGATGATGAGGCGACCTCCATGATGGACGATCCCAAAATATCTTTTTATTTTTAATTCTGTCTGCTTATTATTTATTTTAATTTTATGCTTATTTTTTGTTATTTGTATTTTTCATTTTATGTTTTAATTAGGTACCTACCTAATATTTAAACATTTTTTTTCTTTTATAGTTGTTTATGTAATATGTCAGACTGGGATTGCACTACCCTCCCAGTCCTGCTGGAATAAAAACTTAAATAAAAAAAAAAAATTAGCACCGTTGTGATTTGAAACTCGACGAAACGAAAAAGCGACACTAAAAAGACACAAACACACACGTCTGTAGGATTTAGCCAGCGAAAGAATGAGATAGAACAATCGGTCTCCTCTTTGTACGGTGCCTTGTAGCCTATCGGTCTCCTCTTCCTGCGGTGCTTCGTAGCCCCCACTCTTATCTATTTTAGTTTTCTGAAGGTTTCACTTCTACCGCGTGTGGAGTGCACACATTTTTTTTCATTAGCTCCACACAGGAGGCCCAGAGGAAAAAAATTCCTCATAGTCTGTGTCATCTTTGGGGATGCTGTGAACGGTCTTTTATCGAAAGGAAGGATAGTTCTGGGAAGGGAAAAGATATGAGGGGTGGGTAAGAATCTGGAGATCAATATGTCCAGGAGTGGCGGACGAATGAATCCATCCCTCTCACTGCACTGCAAGACGAAAGTTCGAAAGAGTTCGGCTGGAGAGGTCTCCCTCAACCAGTCTCTCCGTAGGTTGGCAAACGCCTTCGCCGATTAGAACTAGACAAACCTCACACCGTACACCTCTTCTAAATCTCCAAACGAAGCGAACCACTTGGGGTGACCTCTGACAGGTGTGTTGGTTATCCAATAAATGGTTCTCGGGGTGGCGGTACCCATACCCGCCTCTCAAATTAAAACAATTGATCTAAACCACCTTTGTTTAAAAATTTTATTTATGTAATACTAGCTGGTCCTTCATGCGTTGCTATGCCATTTAATAAAGAAATTGTTTCTCCCTGAGTGTCCTTTCCCATTCGTCCCGTTACCCTTCCGCCTCCCCTTCTTCTCCTGCGACCTCTTCCCCTTTCGCGTTCCAACTCCGTCAATCCCCCTCCCTCCATCATCCCTCCCCTTTCCCCCCTCCCCCCTCCCACTCCCCCTCCCCCATCTCTCCCTCCCTCCCGCTTTCCATAGCAATAGCCGCTTCCTCGCGTGCCACCAATAGCAATTTTTTTATACAAATTTCGTAATGCCAGATCTCACCGGAAGTTTTATGAAAACCTCGTCCTGACATAATTTGGTGCAGTCGTTCGAAAGTTATGAGCTTAGCAACACATTCAGCGATTCATTTTTATACGTATGAAGTTGTATAGATTAGTTTGTGATCGAATTTAGAACTCACAGAATTATTGATTTATTTATTAATCTTTGGGAAATCAACAGTGGTTGATTGTTATAATTTTTTTACAATTTTCACATTTTGTACCGAAAACACAAATACAAAACCAATTATAGGTTTTTTCCTTGTGAAGAAATGAACAGAGGTGACAGAACAGAATTATATAAAACAAAAAAAATCAGAGTGTGTAATTCACACGCGGTAGAAGAGAAACCTTAAAAAATCTAAAGTAGACAAGAGTGGGGAGACTACGAAGCACTTTTATTATTAACGTGAAGAATGATTTTTACCATATTTTTGCTGTCGATTTCCAGCGCATCTTTGCCTATACATTTGGTCATCTTATTAGTATTTGTATTTTTTTCTTTGGAGTCGCTAGACGTCGCTTTCGTTTGTGTTTTCTTTTGCCTGTTTATTTTGGAGTGGTTTGAAGATTTTAAGATATTGATTTAACAGTAATAATTTTTTTTTCGATTTCGTAGGATTCAATCCTCGGTTCGCTAAATGTCTGCAGAGATTCGTCAGGCGCTTTATACCTCTACACCGAATGAGACTTGCGTGGGACTGTGAATTTATCGTATTATATTGGAACCGAGTACCCGTGAATTGAATAAATATGTAATTGCTTTCTCATTCTCTCGCAGGCTAAATCCTATACATGTATGTGATTGTCTCTCCTTTCATCGAGTTTCAAATAACGACGGTGCTAAAGAAGTTTTTACTTCAAAAACAGAAAAGTTACTCATGACATGTCATAAAAGCACTATTTTAATTACGTCTTTTATATTTATTCAGCTCGCAATTATATGTATGAAATATCAACAACTTACCCACGGTAACAAAAATTCAGAAAACATTTTTTTAGTTACATTCCCTATGTATAGTCAGGGTTGTCCTTTATTGGTAACCATAAGAAGACAGTATGAACACAAAAAACTATCAAAAAAATATAAATATGAACACTCGAAAAGTTACTCAGAAAAATAATTATATTTTTATTTTATTTTCCGGTGTTGAAAGATTTTTTGAGTTTGTTCGAAACCGCAAGCAAACAATACTCGTTATAGTACACGAGACCCAGCATGCCTTTGTCGCAAGGAGCCAGGTTCATTTATGTAAAATTATGCATATCGAGCTATATTAAACCAAACATAATATTTACCGTTCGCATTTCACCAGATACGGACATCTGTTCGCCTGTTCGCTCTGTAACCCGGTTGAATCGGAAATGTCACAAAGCCAAAGTAAACATGCGGCGGTGATGGCGTACTGAGGAGGATGCGTTGCAATTATTGTTGTTTATATATAATGACGTTGAACTAACGAACAGAAAATGTTCGTATTGAAACCGTCGGGTAGAAACTCAATCATGTAGGTATATCATAAAGTATGTAAGAAGATGAAGTAAGAATAATGAAGAAACAAGGACGCTAGATAATGTAAAAAGAAATCAACAAAACATAAGCAAAAGAAACCAACCATAAGAATTCAACAGCATGATGAAGCAATATAAAGGCAAAATCGGCAAGAAGACGAAGGAATTAAACCAGAAACAGCAAGAAGATGCAAGCAAACGTAACAATAAGCCAGAAAAAGGAAAAATCAGTAAGAATAAATCAGAAACCGTTAGAGGAACTAAGATAAAGCCAGAGTAAGCAAGAAGATGGAAAAATAAAACCATAGCAGCAAGAAGAGGAGGATGCGTTAAAATGTTCGTATTGAAACGTCGGGTAGCAACTCATACATGTATGTATGATGTAGATATATCATAATGGATGCAGGAAGATTAAATAAGAATAATAAAAAAACAAGACATAGCAAAAGGAAGCTAAATAACGCAAGAAGAAGCCAGCATAATATAAAATTAGCAAAAGAAACCAAAAACCACACGATGAAGCAATATAAAGCCAAAAGAAGCAAGAAGACGAAAGAATTAAACCAGAAACAGCAAGAAGATGCAAGCAAAAGCAAGAAGAAGCCAGAAAAGGCAATAGAAGCCAGAAGAAGCTAGAATAACAAGAAGCAAAAACCGCGAGACGCAAGAAAAGGGGAGAAAAGAAATTATACGATGCCCTTGATTATTGTTTAATGTTTATTATAAATTACTAAATCGGTTATAAGTCCGCGGCACTTTTCTATAAAGAACATTGCAGTGAATTCCTAAACAGTAGTAGCGACGAACAAGACAAATGTGAATTATTACTACGCTTTGTACAACACGCCACCAAAACTTTATTTATTTAAAGTTTTTGATACATGATATTGAAACAGTTATAAAAAGTAAAAATACAAGGAAATAAGTAACAAAAAAATCCCCCAAATACAAAATGCAAAGTCTTATTTTAAAATATTAAATCCAGCACAATATTATAAAGCTGAGAATAAACATCCACAGTTGTACAATCAGACATGCAGCGAAGATGTTCTCCTCATAAATTATGCATGGTTCATTTCATTATTCCGTATCCGAGTTGACATGCGGAAGATTGCTTTGATGATATGAGAAACGGAGAAGAATTGAATTTCGGACTATTTCCCTTCTTCACCGAGGTTACTGAACACAAATCGAAGCTGTTGGATTCTGAAAATGACAAATCAAAGGACATTCTCAACAAAGATAACGTTAATCATAGAAATAGAAATAATCATAGAAATATGTTATCGGTCAGTGGCTGAGTTGGCATCGCGTTTGGGTCTCATCCGGGCGACGCGTGTTCGATTCCTCGGTTGGCTAAGTCGTCCATTACGGCTCAAGCAACATTTTCCGTTTACTGTGGTGGTATAGTCGAACAGATACCAAATGCACTCCCAAAATTTCACACGGGGATTAACGTACAGTCAAAACTCCGAAAAACCCAAACTCGAAAGGCACTCCACCATTATATTATTTACACGTCCCTAAAAAATTCCGAATTTCGAAAATACATTAATCTGGATTCTAAAAACAATATTTCAGACGATACCTAATAACTACACGCTGCGAAACAAAATTTAGAAATACCAATGGTGGGTTATTCCCGTGAATTAGGCGACTAAATCTATTGGAAATTCCATTGTTATTATATCATACTACTTAATATAAAAGCAAACAATAAATGATTCCACATTCAGTAATAAGTACTGTATTGACTTTATAAGATCAAAAACCAGTCCTTTAATTTATTTTCAATTTAATATACTTTATTAATGTCATTTTGACTCCGTTTATTTAATCGGCGTGATTGTAATCGTAATTACATATTGTGTGATCTAATATCAGTTCGTTTAGTAGATAATAAATATTTAAAATTGTGGATGTAAATCAACGATACGAATTGCAGGCAGAAAAAGGATGTTGTGCGTCGCAGTGTGATGGATTTTTATGACAATGGACAATATCCCACTCTTGCAAATCTTAGCCAGGTTCTGGTGGATAATTTTTTTTTCTGGATCTCATTAGTCATTGCGATATATTTTGCATGACATTGGTTTAAAATTCAAAATACGCTAAGATGGAAGAAAGTATTTAATGGCTGGGAATATTAGACATTGCTACAGCGCGTATAGACTTTTTGAGAAAAATGAATCAAAATGAAACTGAACTAGCGACGGACGGCAAGTAGTCTATTTGGACGGGACATGGGTGAATCAACACTCGATTACACACATGTGGCAAAATAGTGAGGGCAATGGGGGTTTAAAAGTGCCAGTTGGAAAAGGAAGCCGGCTGATCATTTTGCATTATGGTTCAGCAAAAACGGGTTTTATCACGGGGAGTAAATTTATATTTCGTACGAAAAAGGTTATGTCGAATACAGATTACCATTCTGAAATGAATTCCAAAGTCTTCAAAAATTGGTTTGAAAATCAGTTTGTGACATTCCTCGAAGAACCCTCTGTAATTGGAATGTAAAATATATATTTTTTAATCAAAAATAAAAATTTACCTATGTAAAATGTTCATTGTATTGTAAAAAGTATGTTGTTTTATGTTGATGAGCACATTTAGGTATGTTTGTCTTTAAAAAAATAAATTTGTAAAATACCAGCCGGGGGTAAAAACCAAAGATTATTAAAATTTAAATATCTCATAAATTTTTCGTTATTTGTTTTTGGGGTGTTATGCCGTATTGCACTACCTCCTTCTTTAGCCAACGTTTCGGACATCGTTGAAATGTCCATCATCAGGGCAGATCCGGTAGATGTGTAATTTTTAGTCGTGAAAAAAAAATTACACATCTACCGGATCTGCCCTGATGATGGACACTGCAACGATGTAGTCGTGAAAAAAAAATTACACATCTACCGGATCTGCCCTGATGATGGACACTGCAACGATGTCCGAAACGTTGGCTAAAGAAGGAGGTAGCGCAACACGGCATAACACCCCAAAAACAAATAACGAAAATGCTTTTGGCCGTGAAAATCTTAAAACTTATCATCTCATAAATTGGTTACCGCTTTATTAATTAGCATCTGATAAAACCTGTATAAGAATTTTCTTGATTCTGAAATATGTATTATGTAATATGAGTTACCGGACACCTTGTAGGTATTTTTAAACACCTACGCATTTTCATTCAATCCTTATTCAAACTTAAATTCAGTCCCGAACATAATAAAAACATTTTGTTTATTAAAATTAATTTTAAGTCGTGACGTTAAGACCTTCTCGTGTTGCTTTACCTGTAAATTTTATTACTGACTTTGGACTTTGACCGTTCACTTAGTTTCTGTTTGACTATAGTAGTAGGTTTTCAAACATTGTTGGGTTATTCGTAACCCGAGGATGTTCGTCTTTCTTTTTAAATTATTTTTTTTTAAATGTTAAAAAAAAAAACTAGAAGTGAAACCTTCAGAAAACTAAAGTTAAACTAACATTAAAAACGAAAAGAACCTGGGTAAAAAAAATTATTTATATTTATTCTTGATAAACAAAATAATAAAATAGAATGGCGCTGTATTGAAATACTTATTTTATCTTAATGTGTATAATTATTTTTAGTTAAATGAGTGAACAATTGTAATTTTCTTTTAACTGGAATAAAAAAAAATAAAAAAGTAGGCAAAAGTGGGGAGGCTACGAAGCACCGCATAAAGAGGAGATCGATTAGTCTATCTCTTTCTCTCGCAGGCTAAATCCTATGGATAAATGTGTTTGTCTATTTTCAGTGTTGGTATTTTTCGTTTCATCGAGTTTCAAATTACAACGGTTCTAAAAAAATTTCACTTAAAAAATTATCAATAAAATAAATGACGTAGACTACTACGATGGGTGTGTGTATTGATTAATAGGTTAGGGAACGTACCCATACTACGTGACACTTTTAGGGGGGGGGGTCTTCAAAATGTCACGCTCCATACAAATGAACGGCGGGTTGCTTAGGATTTTGGTCACCGGGGGGGGGGGGGGGTTAAAAATTGCAAAAAGTAGGTCACGTAGTATGGGTACGTTCCCTTAGGAGGGTAATTAATTGGTATAACAATAACATAACATCTCTCAAGCCACGTCCAGACGTGTGCAAAGCGACATGTAAGGCTGCATATAGACATGACAAAAAACGTGAGCCGGGTCACGAATTGTGGGAAAGGAATGAAGCACCCGCAAAATGTGTTTCAATTTAAATTTTATACAACTGATAAACAACCATTTTGGTAAACAATTAATTATTAGTTGTGTAAATTTTAAAACACAGTTTATTAGTAGGGGGATTGTGGGCAGGCAGCATCAAGAAAAAAATATTGAAATATATGTACAAGGGTATTTATCTGCAATCGACTGAAGTACAGTCGTGATGAAAACCATAAAAATTAAGAGCCATAAGGTGTTTTTATGGCGCAAAATTGATGATAAAACTTTTAAAGATCGGTACATTAGTGAAAGGAGAAGCCAGGCTGTTTGCTAAGTGCACATTGAAGGCGATGAAACAGGCAATTATTTCGAAGCTTTTTTTCAATATTCCTTATTACTTTATACAACGGTATATGTTTTTATAAATAATTTACCCATTTAAACCATACAATAAAATAAGGCCATTAATACGACGCGACGCGACGCACAGAAGTACGAGGTTAAATGTAACGTACATTATAATCCACGCATTCACAGATGGCGCCAACTAAATTATTTTAGGTTTTTAACACTTTTTGCAGGTTATGCTTTAAAATATTAAGGTGAATTAATTTTTTGCGCCGGTACATATTTATTATAAATATAAATAAATATTTTTGTCCATAAACAAACTCAAATCTTCCAAGAAAGGCTGACAAATACCATATTGGATTGAGTCACCGATACAAAATTGTTTTTCTTAAACCTTGTAAATTTTTTCACAACTTTTATAACTTGTAAAATAACTGAAACAAATGTGTTTATAATAATTTTCGGAACATACTTTGCGATTTTTTTCTATCGAGGGAATTTAATATAATTTGCGTTTCAGCGTGGAAGGCATTTAGATATTATCTTAAAAAATAACACTTTTTTTAAGTGCTTAAAAACTTCAAATGTTTAAGGGAGATGTGTAAGATATCGGAAGAAATTCGGGTAGCGGCGCCTTAAGTGGCATTGCAACGCATGCAGGGAACTCGCTAGTGTTTTATAAAACATTAGTAAATATATATAAAATATTAGTAAAACAATAGTGGTTCGATAAATAATGCCCTAAGGCTAATGAATGGCAACATTAGCATTCAATTGCCGCAGAATTGATATAAACATCAAACACACCACAATCGCTTTATTCCCGGAACCAGAGTTGGATCATCTGAGTCGGTATGATTTTATCCATTGTGTCAGCTCATTAGAACAAAGCATTATTATAAACGAAACAATCAACAAAATACTTCGTGATTTAATCAGAGGTGTGCGATAGAGCGGTGGTACGACATTTTGCGGGCAGTCCACGAACAAGATACAGGACCATATTATCCTTTAAGGCGATGGTCCGTGGACCACATGTGGTCCACGAGATTGAAAATGTGGTCCACGAAACATTTATTCATTTACTACAAAACCGAATCGAAAGGTATCCAAAAGCTGATTCGTAACCCTTTTGGTATTAATGGTGGAGAGGTAGCTGAAGAAGTCCAAGAAGAGCACATTGAATTGCAAAATAATAGTAATTGCAAGGACGCGTTTAATTACGCGATTAACAGTTTATTATTATTATTGTACCTTGTGGTCCCTGTGAGAACAATTAAATGGCATAGTGGTCCCTGGTAAAAAAAAAGGTCGGAAATCACTGCTGATGGTGATCTACTACTCTTGGGAAAATTCGACATCGGAACCACGCCTCTTTTTGGGAGGGATTTAAAAATACTTGAGGAGACTTTTTGGATAGGTTATAGAAGGTATTTGAGAGGTGTATTTTATAGGTTGATTCCGTAAAGGCGTGTAAAAAATATTAACTCCTTTTTACGCATTGTTTATTATAATAAAATAAAAAAAAGTGTAAAATCCGTGAAGGATCTCGGTGTCGTCTTTGATCCCGAACTGACATTCTCTTGCCATATATCGCAGCTCACTCAATCTTGCTGCAAACTTCTTAGATTCATCATCAGGACTTGTAAGCAGTTTGATAACCAAGAAGCTAAGCTAGCGTTATTCAGTGGCGTACTGAGAAGCAAGCTGGAGTACGCGAGCGATGTTTGGGCACCGTACCACCAGAAGTACATTGATATGTTAAAGCAAATCCAGAAGAAATTCCTCAGGTATGTTTATATGCGGAAGCATGGAATCTATCCAAGGTTCATGCACCATATAGACTTACTTGAGGAAACTGATTCTGTGAGTCTAGAAACTAGACGGAAAGCAAGTCTTGCTATTTTGTCTTTCAAAATTTGGAACAATTTCATCGATAGCCCATTTCTCTTGGGATGCTATGATTTATATGTACGACCACTACAGCCGAAGTCGACATCATGACTTATTTAAAGTACCGAACGGCAGAACAGACGTCTTGGCAAAGCATAGCATGACGAGGGGAGTGGTGCTGTTAAATGAAATTGCAAACCATTTGGATGTAAGTGACTGTTCTTTATATGCCTTAAAAATATTATTGAAGAGTCACTTGCCTAAATGCTGATAGGGGAACTAAATTGTACTGTTATTGGAATTATTCTGTTGTACAATAATAATAATAAACAAATAAATAAATAAATAATAATAATATCAAGGAAATTTAAAATCGATTGCACTGGACCAAGCGACGTGGAGTCCAGAGACGCCCACGCACTAGACTTGTTGAAAAAGTATCGATATACCGATGAATCGATATTTTAAATTCAATACTTACATCGATATTTTTAGCCGATATATTTTGATCCGATATATCTATACAAAATATCCAATATCGAAAATTGTATCAAAAACGATATTTTTATTTATTTATGTAACTAAAGTCACTAGAATCCAAAACTGTATAGGAACGAACGGAAAAAAGTTACTGTATTGGGTCTTGACATCTGGCGGTTGAAATTTAAACTATTATTACCTAACAAATCTATTGTCTTTGCATTAGTATTTGTGATCAGTGATACTGATCACTAACACTATCTCATATGTGTAGGTACATATATAGAAATGCATGGTATTTTGGCCATTTTTTTCTAAGCCACGTGTTGGTTCCCAATTGTCCATGATTATTGACTATACTTTGTTAATTGACAGATTAATACGCCAATAGAATGATACTGAGACACATACAAACTTTGTATGCGTCTCAGTTTACATATAAGTTAGAAGACAGCTTTTTAGTTTTTGATATTTTTGTAATTATTACCTAATAAAAATGAATACTGATAAAAATACCTTAATTTTTATTGAGATTTTTGTACATTAAAAAAAAATAATGCCCTTTGTATATAAAAATTACTATTGATAATATTGAGCTGAATAAACTATTATTTAAAAAATGAAAAATCTTTTGATAATTTGACCGATATATCGATACGTCGATATCTTTTCCTCGATATATCGACGTGATATTGATATTTTAATAAATATCGGTACATCGATATATCGATTTTTTTCACTTTCGACATCCCTACCATACACCCTTGTGTCAGGGCGGTAACTAGTAACTAATACAAAATGTACCCATATGGAGTCTTTATGCGGACGGCGTAAGGTTTAATTTTCAAATTCAAATTCACAAACATTTTTTTAAAGAACTTAAAATGCCACATTATATAATGAAACTTTATCCGAAAATGGATTCATTAGTAGGAGGCACTTGGAAGTATTTTTTATGGGCCTGATACTTAATTTTTTCCAGTCTTACAAAAGGACTTATTAAAAAACTACTCGTGTATTTCCAAGGTCAAGATATGTTCTATTTGCAGTACTTAATTGAGGCATCTATAATATTTATAAGCGATCAAATTTTCAAACCAAAACAAATGATTTTGTACGATTTTGCATTATTTCGAATGGCTTCATCTTTATGTGCGTTACCGTAACCGTCTACTGCATATGTTAAACACTTCTCACATACAATAGGATAATTTACAAGGTAACGGTCATCTTCACTAGCGATCAAGTCCTAGCAAAAGATTTAAGTAATAAATCGCAAAAAAATTTAAATAGGATTTGCTTCACCGATGAAGAACGAATGAAATGGCAAATACCCTTCCGTTTCGCTACCGTACCCTGAATAGCTTTGGAAAAACCACAATTAAGGATCGAAACGTTGGTAACTGAAATGGCTGGAAACCAGATTTGAATAGCCAGGAAACCCTCATCCCCATGTCCATCCTCCACCCCCTTTCTCTCAGACTCACAACATACCCTAATTTGGGATTTAGCTATTTATTTATTTACACCGTAGTGGGCTTTTACAAAGACATGTAATAATAGTTAGGCAGATACGTAGTACACAATAATAATTAAATTAATAGTAAAAAATGAAATTAATTAAAATTAAAATAATACATTTCATTAAAGTAATTATAAAAACTTCGTTTTATAACTAAAACGGAATCTGCAAACATGTCTACAATATTCCCAAATTTATTGCCAAAATGATGTAATCTAGGTATTTTTTTTTTTTTTTACATGAGCTCCACACAGGAGGCCCTGAGGAATATAATTTCCCTCAGGCCTATGTCATCTTTGGGGATGCTGTGTGGAGGGTTTTTTAAGGAAAGGAAGGAGAGGAGAGTTCTGGGAAGGAAAAGGGTTTAAGGGGAGGGTAGGAATCTGGGGTTCAGTGTGTCCTGGTCATCTGCCTCCAAGACCTAGACAAACCTCACCCCATGAACCCGGGCACCCCTGCTAAATCACCAAACTTAGCGAACCACTTGGAGTGACCTGTGGCAGAGGTGTTGGTTAATGTATAGGTGTATGAGCCTCATAGTTTGTTTTAAAATTGTCACAGAAGAAGGTAGCACTTTGCCTCGTACTTCTCGTCAGTACGTAAAATTTTATTTTGGCGAGGATTTCAGGGTTGTCAATGTAATTATTAATGATTTTATTTAATAGTACAATGTCAGAGATGATCCGCCTATCTGACAGCGTAATTAAGTTGAGTTGTTTCATCAAAAGGACATAGTAAATATTTTGAATTGGAATATTCAGATTATTCAGCCTAAAGTTAATAAATCTTAGAAATTTGTGCTGTACCCTTTCTATATTGTCGGAATGTATTTTATACAATGGGGACCAAATGGGTGAATTATACTCTACCTGGCTTCTTACTAAAGAAGTGTACAACATTTTCAAACATTCTAGTGGCTGAAAATCACTTGGATGCCTCAGCCCTTCTGTCTTTAGACGGTTCGGAACAGTTAGGTCTGTTGTGACATTTACATTATATAATGGGAACGGATTTAATGTTATTGCTTCCAAAATGAAAGATTTCTCATCAAAAAACGATCGACCATCATAACACGGGTGTGTTGCCTAGCATGGTGGTCGATAAATTCACAAATTATGTAACCATCAAAGCAATGAATAAAGAAAAAAACTAAACAATTTCTGATTTAATAAATCACAAATCAACACCCGCAACGCGAGCGCAAAAAAATCTCATACAATAAAAAGGTGATAACGAATAAGAAAGGAAAAGGACACCATATTATTAAATGTAAATAATGATAGGTTATAGTTTAGTGACTGCGCGTTGTGGCGCAGACCCGGACACCCCACTGAACAGATTACCCCTAGAAGTGTGATCTGAACTAACTAATCATCTTACTTCATTCAAATTCATACATCGTCTCAGACTAATTTTCTGTTATTCGAATTCTTGACATGGCCCTATTCATATATATATATATATATATATATATATATATATATATATATATATATATATATATATATTATCGGTCGTGCCACGTCATCGACTTCTTCCACAAATCACTTTTGTATCATACGTTTTCCTTACACCCATTTCTTCCTTCACCAGACGCGTCTCACGTTACCACACACTAGAATTTGATTCACTTGCTTGCTCTGAGTATTCCAAAAATGAGTTTTTTTATAAAATTAGACTTTGAACAGATCGTTTGGCAAATTTCACAGTAGGCGGCATAGGCGCAGCTCTCCCACAACGAACAGAAAAGAAAAGGAAATGGAAACCGCTAGGATTTTTTTCGCGAATACTTAATCACGGTGCAACCAGCGACTTCGTGATGATCCCTGGATCAATAATTAGTAACTCTGTTCATTGTTATTTAGTAATCAATAACCCCAAGCGAGTACCAAACTTCTCTTATTTATAACAAAACCCTACTCATTACATTTAATATTATGAGAGTTGCAAACAACTTTCATAGATGTGTTCAATTGCACGGAATATAGTCACAAACAGGTTATTATAACATTTTTTTTTTTAATTGAAAAAAAAAATTTTTTTTGATACAATAGATAAATAAATATAATGAAAGTATATAAAAAAAACTTAATACAATTATTAAATACAGATATACATATTTTTTAAAAATATTCTCCCATAATAAGCAAATGCTTGTGTGTACGGGAGGAAGTATTATTTTTGTTAGGTTATTTTGATTTTTTTTTTTTACCTTAATAACATACCTCAATAATAATGATCCATTCTAGCATAATACATACTATTTTTCTGTATGGGTTTTATATAATTTAATTAGCAAATTTTGACTAATTCATGACTATTGTTCCACAAAATTATTATGTATATCACACATAAGGCATTACGGTCACTATTACTGGCGAACGCTACAGGGCCATGATAAACGACTTCTTACTTCCGGAATTGGATGAGCGGGGCTTGGTGAACGTGTGGTTTCAACAGGACGGTGCAACCACGCACACAGCACGAGCCACAATGGATATTGTGAAGGAAGCATTTCCTGGTCGCGTAATCTCTCGCTTTGGCGATTTGATATGGCCAGCAAGATCCCAGACTTCTTTCTTTGGGGCTATTTGAAGTCGCGGGTTTATGCCAACAAGCCTCAGACAATCGCAGCCCTTAAGGAGAATATTTGACAGGAATGCGAACAGTTATCACCAGAAATCTTGCGGGAAAGTCATGGAAAATGCGATAAAATGGGCACAAATGTGTATCAACTCTGGCGGCAGCCACTTGACGGATATCAACTTTTTCCTTAACAGAAAAAATTTTAAAAATCCAAATAAAGATTTCTATTACTCAAAACCATTTTTTTTATTTAGTAAAAAATTTATTCAAAAATAAAATTGGATGATTAATTTTGCGCCACCCTGTATAAAGAATTTCTACACATATATTCAGAAAGTTTGTCAATTCATCCGCAGTTAGCGAAATTTGATCTAACCTTCCCAGACACGCCCACAACACTTTTCTAGACACAATAGATAGATTATTATAAATTATAATGATAGGTCATTGTTTAGTAGTAGACTGCGCGCAGTCCGCAGTGGCGTCGCGAGCAGCCGTCTGCCCCACAGATCCGGACGCCCAGACACCGCGCCTGGGCAATAGGCGCCCACGCGTGACTGCTAAGACGCCTATTATTCGAATCAATTAGGCGACATTCGATTTTAACCCTTAAACTACCCTAGTTTATTTGATTTTTGAAGTGTTAACTTCTTTAATAATAATAATGATATTTAATTAAATGAAGACAATATTAGCGAAACTCAATCGAAAATCTGGAGACAGAAAAATCAGAAAAAGATATTGGCTCCGCTGGGACTCGAACCCAGGACTCTTTGCTTACATGGCAAGTGCTCTACCGATTGAGCTACGGAACCCATATCAAATTCGGTCACTTTTAACTGAATCATACTTCTACTAAGAACTACCAACATTATCTTCATTTTCTTAACGCCCATATTATTGGCTGCTATATTTATATATGATTGCAAGATTCAACTCGAACTAAATGCTATCTAGATACTGTCTGGATAATTTTTTATCCATTTTATTTTTAATACGTGACATTTGTCGACTTTTCCGCAAGTCTAGCATGAATATTTATTTTAATTTTTTAAACTTTACGAGTAAAATTACAAATTAAGTATAATATTTAATTAAATTTATCTTTTTCTGATTTTTCTGTCTCCAGATTTCCGATTTGTCTTCATTTAATTAAATATTATAATTTGAGATTTTACTCATAAATTTTAAAAAATTTATATAAATTATAATAATATTTGGATGATTTACATAGAGCCGTTTTTTTGTGAAAAATCACCTCAAAGGCGCGGTAGTATCGTTGTAATTCGAAACTCAAGGGCGCATTAGTATCGTTGTAATTTTAAACTCGATGAAACGGGAATGAGCGACACTAAAAAGAGATAAACACGTACATCTATAGCTATAGGATTTAACCATATTTATTTAATAACATATTTATTTAATTCACAGGTACTCTAATATAATACTATAAAACCACAATGCCATGCAAGTCTCCTTTGGTGTAGTGGAATAAAGCGTCTGACAAACCTTAGCAAGGATCGAATCCTTTGAAATCCAAAAAATATATAATTTTGTCTTATCAATATTCAGTCTTTAAACCACTCCAAAATGAACAGGCAAAAAAAACACAAAAGAAAGTGACATCTAGCGACTCCGAAGAAGAAAACACAATAACCAATAAGATTACCAAATGTATAAAAAAGGGTGCACTAGAATTCGAGTGCGGCGCTTCGTAGCCTCTCACTCTTGTCTAAATTAGTTTTCTGTAGGTTTCAGTTCTACCGCGTGTGAAATGCACGCTTGTACTTTTAATCTATAATATAAAAATGAATCGCTGAATAAAAATGAATCGTTGCTAAGCGCATAACTTTCGAACGACTGCACCAAATTGAATAATTTTTTTTATGTGTTCGTTATTGTCAGGACAAGGTTTTTATAAAACTTCAGATGAGCTCTGGCATTATGAAATTTATATAAAAAATTGCTATTGGTGGCAGGCGAGGAAGCGGCTATTGCTATGAAAAGCGGGAGGGGGGGGAGAGATGGGGGAGGTGAACCTGGGAGGGGGGAGGGGGGCCTGGGAGGGGGACCTTGAAGGGGGAGGGGGGTTCGCGGGACGGGGGAAGGGGGGAATGGAGTGGGGAGAGGAAAGGTGGATGTGCGGAGCGGGAATGCGAGAGGGTAAGAGGACGCAGGAGAAGAAGGGGAGGCGGAAGGGGAACGGGACGAATGGGAAAGGATGCGCAGGGAGAAACAATTTCTTTATTAAATGCTAGCTAGTTTGAAATATAAATAAACAATCTGTTTCTTATACGTTTGAAGCAGACAACATCTTGAGGGAAGTTCTGCAGTCATGAATTTGGCACAAATCTGAATTTTCTAAAAAAAACTCCCTTCGACATCAACGAAGCCGAAAATTACTTTACATTTTGCATGTTTTGGTTGTTCCAGGGTTGAACACTTGAAGGAACAATAGGAAAAGTTGATTGCTCACGAGTTTGGTATAATAATTATAATGAGCGGCGCCGACAACTCGCGAGCGTAATGCGTAATGGACCACAATTAATGAATGAATACTATTAGACTCAGATATTATATCACTTTGTAGATACACTTAATTGTGTCGATACATATCAAATTCGTCAAAGTCCACCATAAACCATTTTTGTTTTTTTTTGTGAATTCGATTCAGCAAAAAAAAACGAATCTTTTGCTTTAGATGAATCTACCGAAGTCCACGGTTTCCCAAAGAAATTAAGGGTGAAAGTTAACAGATTTTTTCAAACCAACCTAAGTCCCACACCCGCTTCAAATCACATGAGCCAAAGTCCATTACAGCCAATCACACATCGTCTTCACTCTGTCATGGCCGCCATTTTTGTTTGTTCAAACTCACCAAAGTCCTACTTTTTTAAATTCAAACACGCCTAAGTCCAGTAATTCTATTTCAATATCGATTAAGTCCATAGGTATTATATCAAATGCGCCAAAGTCCATTAAAAATCATCGAAAATGCAAATTTACTATAAGAAATTTATTTTGATTTTTATTTTTCTGTGTTCCCAGGTTCAATATTCATAACATGACGTCATATTCACAGGTTTTTACTAGCTAAAAGTTGAAACTAGAAAAAATCGTCATTATCCGAAAACTGTTTAAACGAGACTTAGGCGAGTTTGATATGTGTCGACACAATTCTCTACCATTATTCAAATCTATCTTGGAGATCCTGGAATGTGTGAACATAAAAAAATCGTGCATTTGATTAAATTGAAACATTTAAAAAAACTTCCATTTCGACAAAAAATAATATAAAAGGTCTTGATAAAGGCCCCTTTTTGTGAGAAAAGGCCCATACTGAATGCTTTGAGCCGGGCGACCGAGGGGGCTCAGTAGAAGGTGCACTGAATTGAGCGGTTAGCTCCCTGGGTCGTTTTAAGAGTGTTTGCAACCAAAATGGCTCAGTAGTAGGTGTCTTCTTCGGAACTGCAAATAAGACGTTATGGGTATCAAATTACGCGTATCAACCTGCACAACCCGAATAGCACTGTGAAAAATCAAAAAGCAGTAAGCTCCTTGGCCCCTTTTTGCGAGAAAATTCCACACTGAACGCCTTTACCCGAGCGACCGAAGTGGCTCAGCAACTCCCACGAGTATACATTAAGGACATATTATAAGTTAACCTCTTTCAATATACTTAGATACCAATTCGCAAGCCTAATTGCAAGTGTAAATAATGTAAAGGTATCTGAGATTATCATATTATTGCATTGAATGCTTATTGACTTCGAATCTCTGATCAGCTATTTGATCGTACAAAGTTGCATTTCGCTGCGCAGTGCCTACACATGATGCAGACCAATAACACAATTGCACAACCTATTCTCATAGTAACTGAGAGAGAACTGCAGAGAACCGATTTTATAATATTGGATGAGTCACAATAATTGGTGAAGCCGGTTAAATCGGATTTTGCAGTTAACGTAATCGCCGGTTATCTACACGATTACACATGCAGCCATAGTTATTCCATAGTTTATCACTTCATGAGTAACGAACCGCCTCTATGTATGTTTGCGAAGGAATACGGCGACACCTACAACCGCATTCAACATGCATAATCGGTGCATAGCGGAAACTAGCAATTATTGCAAATTATCTCTAATGAATTGCTTTTACCATTTGAATAAATACGTCAAGTCGCGCAAACTAAATAACACGCCCATTCATGCAGCAAATCGAGAAGATTTATACTTCGTATGAAGGATTGATGATTACATTAATGTTATAAAATTGCTGTGGTGATCGATATCTTTAAGTCAAAAAGTATCAAAGATGTGTAATAAATAATGTAAAAATAAGGATTTTGGATTAGTACTTGACCTCGATGTGAAATCATGACACGCCCAACCTTAAACATCATGTTGCCAAACCGTATACCGCCTCTCGGGAACAATGTGATTTTGTGTATTTCTTGGGCATTAACTGTATAACAATTTACAGATATTTTGTTTTGAAGAGTTTTATTTTACTTGTACATTTTTTTTCACATTAACTCCACACAGGAGGCCCTGAGGAAAATAATTTCTCTCAGGGCCTATGTCATCTGGGATGCTGTTTGGAGGGTCTTTTTGAGGAGAGTAAGGAATGAACATTGGTCTTGAAGAGACCCATGTTGTAGGAAGGAGGAAACACAGAGGCCGGCAAATCATTCCACAGCCGAGCTGTTGAACACAAGAACGAGTCGAAGAAACGACCCGTTCTCATGTGACAAATGTCAACCGTGTACAAATGTTGGGCACGCGTTTGGCGTGTTTCCCGACAATACACCGGTGCCGAAGGGATCAATGACGCTAGTTCCTTGGAGCATCTTCCATTGTAATACCGGTAGAACAAGGATAGTATTCCCACCCGACGCCTGTGCTCTAAAGATTGCAATCCGTCTGTTAAGATGGGAGAATCTATTAATCAGACCGCCCGTTTCTGCACAGAGTCGAGGGTATTTTTCAGGTATTTTGAAGCTCCAGACCAGAGGTGGCTGCCAAATTCAACCGTGGGGCGCACTTGTGATTTGTACAGGGTTAGCAGTTGTGTAGGTACTATTAAAGTATCTGCGGGCCCTATACAATACGCCCAGTTCTTGGGAGGCTAACTTTTAAATAACTAATTTGCTACTTACTTTTTATATTTATGCTACCGGTTTAGACACATCCGTGATTATTAATGAATGACACGAAAACGGTAGCAGATAAGTAAAAATCAAGTAACAAAGTAATGTACATCTGTACAAATAAATACAAAATAAATAAAGCCAAAACTTATCCCAATATTAATATAATTATACACAACAAAAAATGTAACAAAGATGTCTGTAATAATTCATGTACCATATTAAACCATGCAACCGAAATAAAGTACCTCGGTGTAATTGTAGACCAACATATGAAATGGAACAGACACATATGTGAACTTGTTAAGCGTATTAGGAAATGTATCTATATATTCATTAGATTAAGAAATATTCTCAAATTAAACAACCTAAAAAAAGTCTATTACGCACTAGTCCAATCACTAATTCAGTATGGAATCATTGGATGGGGAGATGCTTATGAAATAATTTTAAGTCTTGTAAAAGTGGTACAAAAACTAATTATTAAAGTAATATTAAAAAAACCACCAACATTCCATTCAGCATCATTGTTCAAAATTTTCCAAGTACCAAAAATTGAAGACCTCTATAAAAAAGATTCAATACTACAAATATTCAAAGAAAATGTAACTAAAAAATTTAAACTCAACTCATCATTAAGGCATAAATTTAACATCCAAATCCCTCTGTTTTCAACACAACAAATGCACAATAATTATATTTACAAAGGCATAAAACATTTTAATAGTCTTCCCGAAGAAATTAAAAAAATAACAGATTTCGTATCATTCAAGAAAACAGTCAAATTAATCTTTAAAAAAAAATTAACAACCATAACATCACCAATCAAAATGTTGTAACTTCGATTCATGTCAAATCAAAATTAACATCACAACATAGTTTATATTTATTGTATACACTAAGCAAAATATATGTTACAAAAATGAAATAATAGTAGTTTATATATTATATTTATATATAGTTAATATTTATTGTATACTATAAGTAAAATGTATGTTATAAAAATGAAATAATAGTAGTTTATATATTATATTTATATATAGTTAATATTTATTGTATACTATAAGTAAAATGTATGTTATAAAAATGAAATAATAGTAGTTTATATATTATATTTATATATAGTTTAGATTTATTGTATACTGTAAGTAAAATGTACGTTATAAAAATGAAATAGTGTAAAATAACTCCTATGCCAAGCTCAAGAGCTAGTACTCTTCATTGGCGTAGAAATTCATTAAACCATGTTCTTTCCATTAAATAAATAAATTTAAAAAAAAAAAAATACATATAAAAATCAAAATATGATCGCTTGGGTATATAAATATGAGTACATGAGATGTCTACGTATTGCTATATTAAGCATATGAAATGTTTGAAACTTTCAAAATACCATTTTTCCATCCTCGCGAAGGTTCCTGGATTATTACAACCGGATAACAACATGTCTGAAAAGTTTTTTTTAATCATTACAAAAACTCTTACAAAACTGTCAAAAACATCAGAGTTTGAGAATGACATTTTGCAAAACCATGATTGCTCAATTTTCGAAACTCTTTAAATTAATGAATTTATTTGAAGTATTAACGAAAGTCGAATAATCTGTGTTTAATAAAAAATTATATTTATTTTAAATAGGTGCCTATGTTAGGTACCAAATTTGATTAATTTTTCTTATAATATACAAATGTACATTTGTAATAGAAAATTTGTAAAAAAATTGCAATAGGTGGCACGCGAGTTGTTTGAAAATCTGAATGAACCTGGACTGAATATATTGAACGTGAGAGAGGGGAGGGGAGTTCGCGGGAGAGGTGAGGGGAAAGGCGGGGAAGATGGAGGGAAAACAAATGTGATTTTGATTGATACGGACAATCCTGTAATATATATCATTGTTTATTTGTTTAAATTTGAACAGAACCGAATTCCAAAACTGAGGCTCAGAACCAAAATTCAAAACCGAAATTTAATCTGAAAGTCATACCCGAAATTTAGAACTGAAAAGCGAACAAATTTGGCAATTCCGTGGCCGGGAGAATTTTTAATCTCCGCAACCCAAATATATTTTTGCAACATACTTTCTTCGAGCCGACCCAAAACATTCCTTATAAACAGGGCTGGGCAAAATACATGCTTTGCTGTAATTGAAATACAAATTACAAAATACGAAATACAAAATACTTTCAAGTCGTGTATTTGAAATACAAAATACAAAATACAGTATTTTAACCATTTTTTAATTTCAAATACAAAATACAAATTACAAAATACAAAATACATTTGGTTTTGGTAGAACCTTTGGTTGCAATAAATTGTGGTAAGTGCCCTTATCTAAGGTTGCGTTTCCATAGAAGCAAAGCTGAGCAGAGTGAAACAGAGACGTACAAAAATTGACCAATCATATTGCTCAGAAGACACATCTCGTCTCCGCTCCACTTGTAAAGTTTTGTGGTACAGGACTAAGGTGTTAGATAATAATAATTATTATTATAATAACACTAGCTGGTTCCCGGCATGCGTTGCAATGCCACATTCAAAGAAATAATTTTTTTATCCCTGCATGTCCTTTCCCGTGCGTCCCCGTTCCCTCCCACATCCCATTCCCCTCCCGCGTTCCCGTGCCACCTTCCCCGCCTACCCTTTCCCCTCTCCCACTCCCCGCCAACCCCCCTCCCGCGTTCCGCACATTCAGTCCCAGTACATTCAGTTTTCAAACAACTCGCGTGCCAGCTATTACAATTTTTTAATGAAATTTTAATTTTCATTTTTGTATATTATAAGAACAAGCAATCAAATCTGGTACCTAACATTGGTACCTATTTAAAATATTTATAATAAAAAAACCATAGACAATTCTTTTGTTACAAAAAAAAAACAGCTGCCTGCTAAATTCAATTTCATAAAACACGCGAACTGTCAAACGTGCGAAATTAAAATAGTCATCAAGTTTTCTGAAATTATCCAATTTTCTGTGTAATTTTCTTAATTTTTATTTCCGTAAGAACCTTCTACAAAGTATTAGAAAACTAAAAAAAAATGAATGAAATAGGTAATTCGTTCTGAAGTTATGGCATGGCAAAGGGAAACAAGAATTATATTTTATATACATAGATGTCATTTGTATAGCGCAGTTTTGTGTTATTTTACTTCAAGAGCGCTCTACAGAACTTAGTGATTGATCTAATACTATAAAACAAAAATGTGCAATACAAAGCAATGATAAGTTTAATATAATTTGATATAAAATGTACAATAACAGTGCTATTATAGTACAAGACAATAATAATAACTAGCATGACATAAAAAAATGTACAGTACATTATAAAGCAATGATAAGAAAACTACAAATATATAATCATTAGTAAAAGTGCTATTGCACGGGACAATAGTACAGAATTCTAGCGTTTTTACTCTACGTATTATCTATGTTAGTTTATTTTTGATTATCATTATTAAGACCGCTTAATGTATTTGAAAATGTATTTTGAAGCCATGAGTATTTGAAATACAAATTACAAAATACCTCAGCAGCAGGTAATTGAAATACCAAATACAAAATACATTTTTACCAAGTAATTGAAATACAAATACAAAATACGTATTTGTATTTCAAATACGTATTTCAAATACAAGTAATTCAAATACTGCCCAGCCCTGCTTATAAATAACGAAATGTAATAAAAGTACACACACACTTATTCTTTACAGTTTACAGAGTGTTGTAGAATTTCTGCAAACACGTACTTCTAACAAAATTCTTTACAAACATGCGAGCACATTACACACGTTTGAACGAGTGCTCTCAATTCACCAGTTAGCGCGAGAGCTGAATTAACGTGAAATGTAGGCAAAAAGTAGTTTTAAATTGATTGATCAAATCACAATTAAATAAGTCTTTCTCATGCAATCATAACAAAAATAATTTCATTTCATTTGCACCGAACCGCAATGGAAAATCTCAGCAAAAAACGCGATCGCCCATTAAACTTATGTGCCGTCGTAAATATCACCGATTGATCGATCATTATCTTTTTTAGTTTGCTAAATGCAACCATTACAATGCAAATCACGAAACCATCTCACAAGAAATTCTACATGCATTTTCACATTAAAATGAAAGTAGGTACATTTATTATTTGTTGTACACACCTACCAAATCACTAAAAACTAGGCAAAGACGATATTTTTGGTCAATTATTTTCGCCTGTATTTTTGGCCACAATAATTGTATAGTGTTTTTTTTATATTCATTAGGTGCTTCTAACACATTGTTGTTGCTCAATTATGTCAGCAATAGAAAAACTCAGGCTTAAAATATGGTTACCTTGCTGACCAACACACCTACACTACAAGGATAAAATCCTCAAATCTACTAAACATACCAAAATTATATACATCTTTTGGCCAGAAAAACCATTATTTCAATGCTACAAAATTATACAATGCTCTTCCAATTGAAATTAAACACACCACGGAGATACAAAATTTTAAAAACGACATCAAATTATGGCTAACTATATGAAGATGAGGAAATCATTAAAATTATGAAGTAACACCAACGCAACCTACAGACATCAAACATGAAAACTTTTTAGTATTTTTTTTATTTTGAGGAAACCAACAAACTCGAAGATAAGGAAAACATGACCAATATTCAACAACAACCTACAGTCCGCCTCGGAAAAGGAATACCTAGTGAGGAGGAATGTGAACTTTATATTGTCGTTAAATTTTTTTTTTAACAATCATGTAAATACCCCACAAAAACTCCACTGCTCGTAGCCTGTGGGACAATGGCATTCCCAAATCGGGAGTGTTATGAGGGTGAATGGGGTGGGAATAAAGTGAAGGCAGGTAAGAGGAAGGTTGGGTTGGATTCGGAAGTGCTTCCAATGATTCTACTCATAAACGAGAAAGAACAAACACAAATTTGTTATAAAAACACACTCCTATACCAAACGCTTTTAAAAATTAAATTTAAAAAAACGTACGAAAAAAAATATAAATAAATAGCATATTTGCGGCACGTTCCAGAGTGGAAGGCGCTCTCAGTATTGCACATGTGAAACACCACTATTAAGAATTGAAGCATTGCTTGAAATAGCGTTTGGTGACCAGTTCTGAATAGCCAGGTACTTCCCCCACAGTCACCTTCCCCATCTCATTCCTCTCCCCACTACCTTTGGGAATGGGAATTGGGAATGCCATAGTCTCATTGTCTCCAGAAAGTTGGCAGCAGTTAGGACTCTTGGGCGGTATTTGTATTAAAAGACCTAGGCTGTTGTTGTTTTCAATGGAAAGCTCGGGATGAAAAGAGATGCGTCGAATTAAATATGTGAAGCAGAAACGAGTGCTTAGTGAGACAGGTAACACACATAAAATAACAAACATCCAGAAAAAAATCAACTCACACGCGGTAGAAATCAAACCTTCAGAAAACTAAAGTAGATAAAAGTGGGGAGACTACGAAGCACTTTTTTTATCAATGTGAAGGATGATTTTTTCCATATTTTTGTCGTCGAATTCCAGTGCATCTCCTATTATACATTCTGCCGTCTTTTCAGTATTTGTGTTTTCTTCTTCGGAGTCGCTAGATGTCGCTTTCTTTTGTGTTTTCTTTTGATTGTTCATTTTGGAGTGGTTTGAAGATTGGATATTGATACTTACTATAAATAATATTATGTACATGTCGTAGAGTTTAGAAACGGAGAGCGTTTTGTAACTCGGCCTCTCAGTAATGCCGTTTTTCTATCGACCAAACCGCCAAGTGCATGTGCAACGAAAGTGATACAATAATTTAATGCGAATGACATTTGCGTGCAATATATAAATAATTGAAAGTGCGCGCTCGTTTTCCGTGAAACAAGGTGGACAGACGGCGGACCGGCTACAAGTTCTCTGGAAAATTATTCCATTGCCAATAATGAACATTTCCCACCGAAATGTCGAACAATATTGCGTTGTACTCTTAATTTCTTGGTCGATATGAATATTATGCAATGGACAGACGTATTACGAAAGTAACATAAGGGGAATTGATTTCAGATATATTCACTAGATATTCTAGATACTATTTTTATTGTACGATTAAGATAAAATGTATAATTTTATTAATATGATTAATCAAACTTTATCACCATATTCTTGCTTTTAACGTTGTAACATTTTTAGTAATATTTGGTGGTGTGCTTCAATCCCAGTGATTGAGGTTATTTGAAATATGTTCGGGAAAACTCCAAAGTAAGGCATGTTCAGTAAGTATACTATGACCATAAGGTGCCGTGGTAATTTGGTTTTTAGAGGTTGGCAACACTGGTAGAGGGAGATCTCCTGACCAGATCAAGTACCGTAAGAACACGATGGTACGTAAACTCACGTTGTAGTGTCCAGTTGCATGAAAGATGTCGGTAAGAAATACCGCCGAGTGCGAGTCATGTGCTTCCTACTCGCGAAAGGAATAACACCTACTAGAATTGGAAGATCAGGATTTTCTAAGCTCTATTGTGACTGGAAATTAAACGGAGGTGGCTTATTATTACACGTCTGAGACAAACGATAGTCGTTACAGTTGCATCACACCGATTCCCCATCTGCCAAAAAATTAAAAACCACAATTTCTGGCAAAAAAATCATGACCTCCGTATTTTAGATTATTAGAACCGAAACTCTTTAAACACATTGTCAAATTTCTGCCTCAGACCATTAATGCAAAATGATATTGTGAGACCTTAAAAAACCCAAAACGAGCGTTCAAAACAAAAGGAGAGGAATGCTTAGGAAAGGAGTGTGCTTGTTGCACGATAACACCCGTCCTCACACAGCCTTAGCCACCAAAGAGTTCTTGGACTCATCTGGTTGGGATGTTTTGAACCACCCCCGTATTTCCCTGACTTGGCGCCATCAGATTATTATGTTTTCACCTACCTGAAGGCACATCGGGTAATTTTTTTTCAAATACACTTTTTCAAAAAATATATAAAAATCCAGTACACTTCCTTTCTGAACATACCTAGGTCGAGGTTCGTCGAGATTACAAGTTGCTTTATTTACGTTATCGTAAAGTTTACAATGAACATTTAACTGGAACAGACGTCCGCCCTATTAGAAGCTCTAAATCATTCTGAAGCTAGGGAACCCAACACTGCCGGAGCCCCGCTGTCTATCGTGAATCATAGGATATTTCCGTAACCGTTCGTATATTAGACACGAACGGATAGTCGACACTCTTCTAAGGTACTACATAACTAATATTTCTATTTTTGATACTGACAATTCGTGGTGGAATATCATTAAATAAAATGTATATTAAAACAAATATAAAACTTATTTCCACTTAATTTGATTGTGACCTAATTAGAAATTCAATAGTTAAAGACGACACAGTAACAAATATGGGAAAACCAAAACAATAGAATAAAATCCTTGTCTCTCTCCCCGTCCTCCATATTATGAATGTAAACCGTAGATTAAGAAACAATTGTACCAGTCTGAAGATGGTCTTAACAGGCTGAAACTGGTTACGGTCACAAATAAATTAAGTGGAAAGAAGTTTAATATTTTTTTAAATATATTATTATCACTTAACTGAAATCTGTTGAGACACCTCAAAACTACCTTATATCAAAGAGATCAGTTGAGAGATGTTGAAGTATGTTGAAACTACATGTATAATCCTTTAGATACCTACACCACAAGTTTTTACTAGCTGAAGTCCCTGGCAAGGTTTAACCCTGGTAAAGTTTTTCGAAATCAGATGCAGACAGTAATTTTCCTTTTATTTTGAACGTCAAGTGTGCAAAATTTCAAAATCTGCTTTAAGGGAAGAAAAAAAGGGTTGGGTATTGTTTTTCGAAATCTCGTGCAGACAGAAAGCTTCCGCTTGTTTTGATGGTCAAGTATGCACAATTTCATCAGTCTCGAAATAAAACTGTAGATTTGTATGAAAGATCAAAACCACGCCATTCAATTTGGGAGGCGGGTGTGGGTACCGCCGCCCCGGGAACCTTTAATGGATAACCAACACCTATGCCATAGGTCACCCCAAGTGGTTCGCTACGTTTGGTGATTTAGCAGGGGTGCCCGGGTTCATGGGGTGAGGTTTGTCTAAGTATTGGAGGCGGATGACCAGGACACGCTGAACCCCAGATTCCCACCCATCCCTTAAACTCTTTTCCTTCCCAGAACTCTCTTCTCTTTCTTCCTAAAAAACCCTCCACACGGCATCCCCAAAGATGACATAGGCCCTGAGGGAAATTATTTTCCTCAGGGACTCCTGTATGGAGCTCATTTAAAAAAACGCCGCCCTCTTGGCGCCTGCCCGGTGCCCGCCGGCGATACACTCTTCTTTACATAAATAGAAGGTAGATAAATATATCAAAACTTGATTTTAGATTTTCACGGCCAAAAGAATTTTTGTTTTTATTTTTGGGGTGTTATGCCGTGTTGGCTAAAAGAGGAGGTAGCGCAACACGGCATAACACCCCAAAAATAAATAACAAAAATATCAAATCTTATTTAACTTGAATTAACATCATCTTTCTTTATACATACATTTTGGTGCCATTTGTCAATGCTTTATTCATGCGTAATGTAACATATTTTTATTTTTTGTTTGATTTCGTAAAATAATAGGTATAATTTTAATAGCATACAAATAATAAAAAATGGTAACTAAATAAAACAGAACAATAACAAAATAGAACAGTAACAAAACGGAACAGTAACAAAACAGAACATTAAAAAATGGAAGAGTAACAAAACGAAACACGATAAAATAACATAAGGTTAAGTTAAGTCAGGTATAGATCATCAGGTGAGATTTTTTCAGGTTGCATTTTGTCATGGAACAAAAATTAAAACAAATATAATATCACTTACCATACGAAAGAGCCAGTCTGACGTTTTGTCGTCCTTTACAAACAAAGTCGGGAGTTTAACTAACACAACACGTAACACTGGTGTTCCCTTAGAAACCGAAGCCAGCCACCTCCAGGCTGGTCCATCAGACCATGTCTGCGGCTACGGAGACGGGGGTTCAGGTTCACCTCCAGGCCAACACCGGGTCGGAGAATCAAAATCACTTGTTCCGGAGCACTGAACTGGAAAATAGAGAAGAAAACTTTAGTGTTTAAATTCATGGCGAAGATAATTTATGTACAATTTTGCGAATTATGGAAAAGTGTCATAAAAAAAAATAAAAAAAAAAGAATAATCCAACCGACGACTTTTGGGCTTTTCTTGGGTGGTTTAATGTTTAAGGTATCATCTTTTTTCAAATTTTGTTTTATATATTTTCTTTTTTAGCATTAACTCCACGCAGGAGACCCTGATGGAAATTATTATCTTCACTCATTTTCTACGTCATGTTTGGGGATACCGTGAATAAGGTATTTTTAACTAAAGGAAGGAGAGGAAGTTCAGGGAAGGAAAATGTATGAGGAGTGGGTAGGAATGACGTATGAATCTACCCCTCCCTCTGAAATGTATGGCGTTGGGTCGAGAGTCCGGCTGCAGAGGTCAAAGGATCTCCCTCAACCGGACTCTCCCGATCCGGCCTTCCACGCATCTAGTGGGCAGACGCATCCATCAAATAGACCTGGACAAACCTCATCCCATAAACCTCTCATCACTGCCCGGAGTGACGATGTATTGTTTTTTTGGGTAATAAAACAAACATCTTAACTTTTTTAAATATCTCCAATTAACATAAACCTATAATGTCAGCAGACTTGTAGGTATTATGTTATACATACCACCCGTTCACACAGTATTTGACAGTAAAAACAAACAAATTGCTTTTGGATGGTGGATATGGGTACCGCTGCCCCGGGTGATGTCCCCACTGCCCGGGTGATGCCTCCTAGATGTCCCATCTGACCCCCCACCATACGAAAAAAGAAGAGTAGTGAGAATACCTCCGTTAAATACTTTATAAAGAGGTAGGTTAGGCACTTTATAAATACGTAGTTTAGGTACATTATAAAGAGGTAGGTTAGGTACCTTCTTTATAAAAAGGTAGGTTAGGTACTCGTATTGTATAAAGAGGTTAATTAGGTACTTTATAAATACGTAGTTTAGGTACATTATAAAGAGGTAGGTTAGGTACCTAGTTTATAAAAAGGTAGGTTAGGTACTCGTATTGTATAAAGAGGTTAATTAGGTACTTTATAAATACGTAGTTTAGGTACATTGTAAAGAGGTAGGTTAGGTACCTACTTTATAAAAAGGTAGGTTAGGTACTCGTATTGTATAAAGAGGTTAATTAGGTACTTTATAAAGAAGTGGGTTAGGTAATTTAAAGAGATTGGTTGGGTACTTTATAAAGAGGTACGTTAGGTACTTTATAAAGAGATAGGGTAAGTCCAATTATTATATTATAAGGCACCATGGGAAAATTGCAGCCTTGCAGGAAGCAGCAGCGTAGATGCATTTCAGTGTATTATTTTGTTTTGCGCGTAGTCGTTATTTACCAGTAGAACTGAATGCACGACCGCCACGGCCGAGTGGTGGTGTCACCTGCTGGCCAGTACGTGTGACTCGGTTCCAACTTTAATTGCTACCTTATTTCCTTGCCAAGGTGTACTGTGTCAGGCAACCATTGTGCGATTTGTTTTTATGGTGATACAGGTAAAATACGACGAGCAAAATAAATTAATTAAATTATAACTGGTGTACTTTATAGACTCCAAGGATTACTACCCGTACCTTTATTAACATCAGTGTACTACGCCATGGTACATTCACACCTTTCTTATCTCTGCTGTATCTGGGGATTTGCCTCAAAGAAATTGATGGCTGATCTGCAGGTGGTTCAAAACCGAGCTCTCAGAAATGTTTTTGGACTTCCATGGGACACCCATGTCAGAGACATCTATTCAGTTTCCGGTATTCTTCCAATCACAGTCCTTCCTAAACATGAAATCACAAGCACCATCCTAAAAATTACGCAACAATCAACTCACACTAACATCAAGCCACTTTACAATCAAGACATTCACACTCACAATACTCGAAATAGCAATAAAATCCGCATACCTCAAACACACACTACAAAATATGGGATAAAATCTCTGAACTATGTTGCCTATACACTATATAATTCGCTACCAGATATGTACAAGGGAATTCAGCAAAATTAAAAAAATCAGAGTAATGCTTTAAAAGAATATTTTTTAAGTATGTATAAGGATGAAACTTTGTAATTTTCTTGTCATGTTCAATTGTCTTGTTTCTTTTCTCTTATTTTCTTTTCCATTAAGTTGTAATCATCCATATCTGTATAACCTTGTTCCCTTTTTCTTTAATTGTTTTCCATTGCTGTTTATTCTACTCAACCTGTCTTTTATTTTTCTTATATATTGTATGTGAATCTTATATTTTAATATCAAAATTCCTATGTAAAATTTTAACTATTTCATGTATGTTCCTCCTGTCCTAAAATGAGTTCTGTAACTCATCGGGATTGCTATAGCAAGAAATAAAAACAATAAAAAAATAAATAAAAAAATAATAATAAAATATACAATATGACCTACCTAAATTCTCACAAGAAGCTATTGTTGATGATGATGTTTGATTTTTTATAATTATTGTAGTAGTAGGTACCTATGCAATAAAAAAACGGAGGTATGTAATTTACGGAATAAGCATCAGCGATTGAATATGGGCAACAACATGCAACTGGCGACAATGAAATAAGGCAACATAGGCGTCAGTCAGTTATATACAAGCAGGGATTGCAATCCGGAAAAACGGATTCGGTATTCCGGCGGATGCGGAATACCGAATCACTAATCCGACATTATTAAAAGTTTACCGGATTCGGTTCCAATACACGAAAAATAGCAATTTTTGGCAAAATAATCGCGCTGTCGCATGAGCAGGTACTTTAAATGCGTGGTGCGTGTACGTGCGAGTCGTTCGACCGCCGAGCCGCCCCCTCACCATTTTTCATTTTTCCAAAACCAAATTTAATTTTCTGATAATGGATTCTTCTTCTTCTTGTGCGTTGTCCGTTCAACGGACGTTGGCTATCATGTTGGCTATGCGGACTTTGTTTACTGCGGCCCGGAACAGCTCCACGGTAGACTGGCCAAACCACTGTCTCAGGTTTTTCAGCCATGAGGTTCTCCTTCTTCCAGGGCCCCGTCTTCCGGCAATCTTTCCCTGCATTATGAGATGCAGGATCTCATACTTCTCTGGATGTCTCATCACGTGTCCAAGATATTGAAGTTTTCGGATTTTTATGGTTTTAATTACTTCCTTTTTTTTATTCATCCGAACCATAACATCTTCATTTGTGACCCTGTCCATCCAGCTTATTTTAAGTATTCTTCTGTAGATCCACATCTCGAATGCCTCAAGTCGCCTAATTAATTCTTCAGTAAGCGTCCATGCTTCCATTCCATAAAATAATGTTGAAAATACGTAGCATCTGACCATTCGCATTCGTAATCCAAGGTTGAGATCATGACTGCAGAACATTTTTTTCATGCGGAAATGGATACTTAAACATATTATTTATAGTAATTTTATTAAACTAAGATGTTGTAAATTCATTTTTGTGATATTTGTTAATATTTATTATATTTATTTAATATTTATTATATTTATTCACTAAACAGATTCATCTTGATTTCTGTCTTATTAGCAAACTCAAATATCTAGTTATTGTAATCTCAGTGGATTAAGTAAGGTTGATAGTATTAGATTTAATATAGTTAAATACTCAAATTGATCCATCAGTGAAATCTAGGTAGAATAACCACCCGTTACGTTAAAATTAAACTAGTTCAGTCTGTACTACAGTTTTCTAAGTCTAATTACAACATCGGAAATACAGTGAATATATATATACTTTTGAATGTAGCTATTACTTTGCGATTATCCATTACAGATAAATGAAACAATTTAACTTTGTTTGAACCACTTTTAGAATAATTAAATTAAAATAATTTAAAATCAGTATGCATTTGCCCTGAAGAAGGAACGGTCGTTCTGAAACCGGTCGGATTTACTCAAATATAAAAGTGGTTCAAACAAAGTAAAATTGTTTCATTTATCTGTAATGGATAATCGCAAAGTTATAGCTACATTCAAACTCAAATATATAATTATTGTAATCTCAGTGGATTAAGTAAGGTTGACAGTGTTAGATTTAATATAGTTAAATACTCAAATTGATCCATCAGTGAAATCTAGGTAGAATAACCACCCGTACGTTAAAATTAAACTAGTTCAGTCTGTACTACAGTTTTCTAAGTCTAATTACAACATCGGAAATACAGTGAATATATATATACTTTTGAATGTAGCTATAACTTTGTGATTATCCATTACAGATAAATGAAACAATTTAACTTTGTTTGAACCACTTTTAGTATAAATAAATTAAAATAATTTTAAATCAGTATGCATTTGCCCTGAAGAAGGAACGGTCGTTCTGAAACCGGTCGGATTTACTCAAATATAAAAGTGGTTCAAACAAAGTTAAATTGTTTCATTTATCTAAAGTGAATATAGTTTAATTTATATATATATTTTTATAAACTGATTAAATTCCAGATTATTTAATAAACAGTCCATTTTGGAACAAAAAAGGAAAATATCCCTAGTTACAAGCACTCGCCGGGACGACGACGATGACTGCATAATGCCTTGATGTACGCTAAGATCCTGGAAAAATTCTCAAAAACAGATCCAACGCCTCTGAGGTCCCAATCCGTTCGAGACGCCATCGCGGAGTGATTTGTAGTGGTAGTACAAGTATAAATAATAGTATCGCCATTCGAATGAAAACTGTGTGGTGGGTTTACCGTCTAACCATTCAAAACGGACTCGTCTGACGAGAAAAAAACAATAAAGATTTTCTTCAAATTACGATAAAAATGTGCACTATTTTTTTTTAAATTGCAGGTACCAATTTAATGCCAAGAAACTCTGTATTATTTATGATCATCTCACAATCTATTCAATTGTCTTTTATCAAGCCATAAACCCGTCATTGCTCACATCAATCGCTTCATAAACATGAAATGTGTCCATAATTCATGTGGCATGATCAATATACGATTCCATGCCGTTTATAGAACAACGATTTCACGCTCACTAATAGCACAACTCAATTAAAATAATTGTATTACAGGGAGACATGAGCCAGAGCCGATGATGTATGGCGGGCGATATTTCATCGGGGCGGGATGTGAACACTGAACAACGCGGGATGTGAACGCCGAACGGTGCGTGAGTTTCTGCTATTTGCGTATGCGAGATACTCGAACACTGATTGCTTGCTATTCTTTGTTAGTCGCATGTGCGAACAGATCGGAGAATAGAGATTCTCAATATTGAATTTTTAAATTTCTAGACAAAATATGAAGGTTTTTTAAAATTATTATTTTCTTGCTGGGGTACCCAATAAATTACAGACAATATTCGACCCCATCGAGTAAATTATTATTTACTAGATTGAGTCGAATATTGTCCTGAGCGAAGCCGGGACTCTGGTTAATATTCAAGAGTGTTTTGGAATGTTCCCGATTCTCTATTCACGAACATTCCAGAATGTTCTGGAATGCTCTCGAATACTCTCGAATATTCTGGACTGTTCTAGAAATTTCTAGAGGGCGAAATTTGCAGCCCTTAGATATATCTTCAAAAGCACGCCCTTCAGGTAAAAACGGAACCTTCTTCATGGATGGGGTATAGAGGGCTACCACACCGCATAACTCCCTTGATCGTACCGGGGCTCATTTCAGAGTTTCAGCGGGACGCACACTTTTGTACATTCTATTCTTCTTTTATAATATAACTAGCTGACCCGACGAACTTCATATCGCCTCAGAAGCAATAACTGTTGTGTTAACGTATTAGCCGAATCAAATTCAGTTTTTTTATTGAGTTAAAAATTACACAATGAAGCAATTACCGATGCCCAACGGTGAATGTTTTGTTTTGGTCAGTATCAGAGATGGTGTTGTTTACGAATTTATATTTTTGGTGAGTTTCTTACTTTTCCGAAAACTTACTTGAATTGCGTTTCATTTTCTTTAGATTTATTATAATTTTTGTATTTTTTCCCTTGGAGGGTGTAGACATAATGTTCACCATTTGTGTCATTTTCGACTATTGACATTTAGTGTGTAAGAAAAAGAGGCACCATTATATGTTTGAGAACAAAAGACATTCAGCGCATTGACATTTGATGTTCTTGATTTTTTGGAATGAACTCACTATTTACTCAGTATTATATTCATCATGATATTGCTGCAGCTCTTTCAAAAGTTAAGAATTCGTTCCATAAAAAATATATGAGGAAAAGATTTTTCTTAATAATTTTTTTTTCGTGTTTTTTCTGATGTTTTAGTAGCTATTCTGTTATTCGGAGTGGAGACAAATCCAACAAATCAAAGATCATAAAAATCGGTCCAGCCGTTCTTGAGTTATAAATGGTGTAACTAACCCGACTTTGTTTTATATATTAAGATATTGATTATAAGAAATATTTCGTATTTCGTATTCCGACTACATAATAGAATGCCATTATCATCAATATATAATGTTAGTAGCGTTTTCCACGGCTTCGCTCGCATGGGGGGTTCCCACCCCGCCTCCACCCCTCCCCCTCTCCTCCTCCCCCCCTCCTATCTCCACCTCTAACCCTTCCCTCCCTACTCCAACCCCTCCCCCCTCCACCCACCCGCTTTTATTTGAAGTACTCCCCTAATAATTTGAATCGAATAAAGAATTATAGATATCTTACTAATTATGCTACAATTTCAAAATACAAATTTCATAATGCCAGAGCTCTGAGCTATAGCCTATATGTTATTCTGATGTATGATCCATATTATTGTAAAGCTTCATTAAAATCCACACAGTAGTTTTTGCGTGAAAGAGTAACAAACATACATACATTCATATGATCTTTCGCATTTATAATATTAGTAGGATTCTTATCTTACGGTTTTGTTAGATGCTTATTATAAAATTTTATAAATAATTTCACATTACAGTGTGTCCATTGTAATTTTGTTCACTTATCTTAAGTGTGAACAGTTTTTTTTTAAGTAAATTTAAGCTTTTTTTTTTAAATTATCGAAGAAAGCAAAAACTGAGGCTTGACATTATACAAATGCAAAACGTACTTTATTTAAAACCACATTACTTTATTTATAATACACATCGACCGGTTTCGGTTGATCTCAACCTTCATCAGGACAATAAACATATAAACTAAAATACCGTACAGAGGAAGATTATAAGGTAAACAAAAGAGAAAGAGAAAGCATATAAGAGAGAAAGAAACCATCAGAGACTGGTTTAGTAGGCAGAAGGAAAACAAATTTTAAATCAGACTGTGGGTTAATTCCAACTCTTTGTTTAAAATTTGGCAATTATGTTTATTTGAGTTTTAATGCTTCTATTTAATTCTATTTTATCTATTACTTGGACCTCTGTATTTCTTTAAAGTTTTTTTTTAAATATGTTTAATCCATTCTCCGTCTTCATGCTATATTTTAATTTTTTTTTTTATTTATTTAATTAAAAGAACATGGTTTAATGAATTTCTACCCCAATGAAGAGTACTAGCTCTTGAGCTTGGCATAGGAGTTATTTTACACTATTTCATTTTTATAACGTACATTTTTCTTACAGTATACAATAAATCTAAACTATATATAAATATAATATATAAACTACTATTATTTCATTTTTGTAACATATATTTTGCTTAGTGTATACAATAAATATAAACTATGTTGTGATGTTAATTTTGATTTGACATGAATCGAAGTTACAACATTTTGATTGGTGATGTTATGGTTGTTAATTTTTTTTTAAAGATTAATTTGACTTTTTTCTTGAATGAAATCTGTTATTTTTTTAATTTCTTCCGGAAGACTATTAAAATGTTTTATGCCTTTGTAAATGTAATTATTGTGCATTTGTTGTGTTGAAAACAGAGGGATTTGGATGTTAAATTATTTATGCCTTAATGTTGAGTTGAGTTTAAATTTTTTAGTTACATTTTCTTTGAATATTTGTAGTATTGAATCTTTTTTATAGAGGTCTTCAATTTTTGGTACTTGGAAAATTTTGAACAATGATGCTGAAGGGAATGTTGGTGGTTTTTTTTAATATTACTTTAATAATTAGTTTTTGTACCACTTTTACAGGACTTACAATTTTTTCATATGCACCTCCCCATCCAATGATTCCATATTGAATTAGTGATTGGACTAGTGCGTAATAGACTTTTTTTAGGTTGTTTAATTTGAGAATATTTCTTAATCTAATGAATATATAGATACATTTCCTAATACGCTTAACAAGTTCACATATGCATCTGTTCCATTTCATATGTTGGTCTACAATTACACCGAGGTACTTTATTTCGGTTGCATGCAAATGTTTATACCCTCTTGGACTCATTGCCCATGATTGATCAATTAATGTATAGCTTTTTGATTTCTTAGGCTCCATAACATAACATAAAATAGTAAACAATAACATGACATAGTATAATTTCAAGGCTCTTATTGACTTGGACTTATTGCCCATGATTGATCAATTAATGTATAGCTTTTTGATTTCTTAGGCTCCATAACATAACATAAAATAGTAAACAATAACATGACATAGTATAATTTCAAGGCTCTTATTGACTTGGACTTATTGCCCATGATTGATCAATTAATGTATAGCTTTTTGATTTCTTAGGCTCCATAACATAACATAAAATAGTAAACACATGACATAGTATAATTTCAATGCTCTTATTGACTATTCATAAAGAAAATTAATATCTCTCAAAACATTAATTTTTGCACTACGGTTGATTCTTTTGTGCTGAATGTTAAATGTTTCTGTCGTTTATCTCTGTTTTCAGTACCAAGTGTTTTCATAAAACTACGGATTAAAAAATACAAAAAGCGTGAAAAGCCAAAATTTTGTTAAGATCTTTATCTGGTTTGACCAAATTTATAAAAAATAAATTGTGTGATTCCTACTTTAAGAGAATTGAAAATTTATGTCACTCTTAGGTGAGAACTTCTGATCAGCAGATCATCAGCACTTGGTGCCTGAAAGGATGGTGTAGGTATCTAAAATCCAAACTTGCAGGGGCGAACTGTTAATCAAAATTGGGCCATTTTATTAAGAGTGTGTTATAGGGGCAGAATGGTTATTTTCTGAAAAACAGCTCTCTAAAACTGCTTAATACTACCTTTCATGTGTCATTCTCGGACTTGATATTTTTTGTTACCAAATTATGGACCTTTATTTTTCAATCTGCTTATTTTTTTTTTGTAATTGATGTAGGCATTCAACCATGAAAAATAAAAACATTGATACACCATACAACCCATTTTTTAAACTTAAATCTATGATTATCGCATTAATAATGATTTTACACAATATTTTTAATTTAAAATGTGTACATAATACATACATCTGTAGAAGTACGGCCTCTCATTATCGTTATGATATCTGTGGATATTAACAATTAAATAAATACTTCATTTTACACCAAATTCTTACACAGTTCGAGCTTTTTACTCATTCCGGGCTAGGATCTCCCGTTGACAGGCAGTGAAACTGTACGCTCCTCGTTTAATACGTATATATTTTGAAAATGCCGTCAAAATGTTTCATTAATGCCTCTAAATATATAATACCGACACACTTGAAGCATTGCAATAATCTCAGCAAGCTACAAAAACAGTAGGTACTCGAAAATTCACTTTTTTGGTGTAAATCTGTCAAAATGTTTCTTTTCGACCGCCATATTTGCTTCAATCATTGAAAACATAACTTTTAAAGTGCGTTGCAGTTCCGAAAACGGTTAGTGCGTTGTTCACGTATGTGGCGATGCACGTTTCGCAAGTATGTGTGTGAGAATTCATTGGGCTGCGTACACACACACAGCTATAATACCTATACGTATCGTGGCTCGTGGCGTCTTTCGGAATATGGGTATTAGTTTTTATCCGGGCATTTCGCTCGCCAAACATTTGTCGTAGGTACATTATGTACGCGGTGTTTGGTAATAAATACAACTTCAACTTGAAGATTGCACTAGGATATTATTATTGGTTCGTAAGCCACTACTCTCGAAAAGGTACTTTTATACTTTTTTTTACATTAACTCCACACAGGAGGCCCTGAGGAAAATAATTTCCCTCAGGGCCTATGTCATCTGGGATGCTGTGTGGAGGGTCTTTTTGAGGAGAGGAAGGAATGAACATTGGTCTTGAAGAGACCCATGTTGTAGGAAGAAGAAACACAGAGGCCGGCAAATCATTCCACAGCCGAGCTGTTGAACACAAGAACGAGTCGAAGAAACGACCCGTTCTCATGTGACAAATGTCAACCGTGTACAAATGTTGGGCACGCGTTTGGCGTGTTTCCCGACTATGCACCGGTACCGAAGGGATCAATGATGCTAGTTCCTCGGAGCATCTTCCTATTGGACTTCATACTTATTAGACTTCTTTTTTTTTTCTTTATTAATTTTGTTTGTTGCAGTTTGTTTTACATGGTTTTCGACTACCAAGGCAAATGCCTGTACTATGGTAGTCTATATCTCGCAATTACTATTCGTCACCTCATTTGGATAGGGTTCTAACTTCACAACTTGTTCTGAGATACGAGAAGTCAAAGTTTGAAAAGGCGATTTCTCATAACCTATTTACATTTATTCCTAATATATGGGAACACTTGTTACATGCACCTGCGTTAGCCCTCATTAAATATATGGTAAATATTTCCATATCGATTCCACGCTCAAACACACATTTAAAAATTAAAACAAATTGTACTTGGTAGATAATGGTTAGTAATAAGTAATTCAGTAACCGGAATTGAAAAATATTGCGTTTTTTGTTTTTTTTTTTTAATTTAAAAAATGCGAAATGTCATTTTTCAAGGACCGCCATGTTAATTATGGGGATGAAATACGCATGTTTAAAAGAAAAAATCACTTTCTGTCAAAATAAGTACGAATTGTAATCTTCGGAAATGATGAATAATGCGTATTAATCATTATTTTGTTCGGTTTCATGAACACGAAAAATTACGCGAGACGAAATGACATTTCGCGTTTTTAGAGATAACAAAATAACCATCAAAATGGAATATTTTCAATTCCGGTTAATAAATTACTTAATACTAACTCTAATCTACCTAGTACAATTTGTTTTAATTTTTTAAAGTGTGTTTTGAGCGTGGACTACTCGTTAGGGAAATATTTACCAAATATATTGTCGAAGGGTGAGATTTTTTTTGACTTTTTATGACACGTGTTCCCAATATCGTGATAATAGGTTAGTATTTTACTAAAATTTACACTAATAATCTCAAAATCAGATTGAATAGCATGGTAATCAGTTTTTATTTCTACATTGTTTAGAAGCAAAAAAAACAGCAATTCTTTGGCAAAATTACCTATGACCGAAGACCAAGGATGGATCTGTGAAGAATCGGAGCAGGAGCTTACTATTGAAGAGGTGATAGAAGAAAGCAATGATATTTTAATAGAAGGGCGGAGAGTAGTACAATTTGATTATTTTTTAAGCAACTCCAATGTATTAGTCAACATGATTCCCTTTTTAACTGCAATTTAAAGCACTTACGAATTACCTCAGAAAATATAAATGGTTTGAACTCTACTTTTAATTTAAAATGCGAGTTATGTGGTAAAACTTTTAAACTAAAAACGTCCGAAAGCCTATAAGAAGGCATTGGCATCAACGAATCTTTTGTATCGGGAATAATGAGCATAGGATTGGGTTATTCGGGCATGAAAGAGTTATGTGCCACCATTGGAGTTCAATATGGATAATGATAATGTTATATGGATAACTGTTGCTGAATATGGATAATGCCATTGAATGTTTGTGAATGGTGGGAGAAAACCAAATTTACCAGTATGACTGCGGAAGCCGACGAAGAAAAAAACTGGCTATTCAAAGCGGCGATGTTGACGAGAACGGAACGCCGATAATCACTGTAGTAGCCAGGGTTGCCAGGTGTTCGGTATTTTAGCACCGTTTTCGGTTTCGGTTCGGTATTTTCTGATTAATTTTTCTCCCTAATAAACGATTCAACTGTCAGATTTGACGCAATCTATCCCTACGTAGTTTGTGCGGTGTTGCCGCTTCGTGCACGAACTCACTTTTTTCGAGCCATTTCGAGGATTAGTGTTACATATCAGGTGACTACGTACTTGTGTAAATGTGATCAAGGGCGGATCCCTGGGGGGGGCACAAGGGGCGGACGGTTACAAGTTCAAGTATATATAGGAAGATTTATGAAAGTGTCAAAACAATAGAAAAATTAAATGTTTAATAAAGACAGTTTCTGCTTCTAAGTATGTACTGTGATGGAATCTCCACAGTACACAAAAATACACGGGGGCACGTGCCCCCCCCTAAATCCGCCTATGAATGTGATTATTCGAATAATTTGACTGCTTACATTGTTTCAAAGTCCGACAACCCCCGCCCCCCCCCGACTCGGGTATTGATTTGCCAAGGTACTGGCTAGTAGCTGATGTGTGTTGGTCGAATACGGGAGGGGGGAGGGGAACTCGGGAGGGGGGTTCGCGGGACGGGGGAAGGGGGAGGAGAGTGAGGAGAGGGAAGGTGGAGGAGGAGGATGAGCGGGAACGTGAGAGGGGAAGGGGACGCGGGAGAGGAAGGGGAGGAGGAAGGTGAACGGGACGAATGGGAAAGGACGCGAAGGGAGAAACGATTTCTTTATTAAATGGCATAGCAATGTATGCCGGGTACCAGCTAGTATATAAATAAAAAAAGAAACTTTGTTTTATTTCTCTAAGTCAATATTATTAATGATGTTATTAATATGTATAGATATTCTATCAAATATACGTTTCCAATTTGGGGATAGTAATAATAATGATGAATTCTAGAAAATATAGTTTAAAATCAATTAACGACTGAATATTTAGAAGTTAAATTTAAAAAAAAAACTTCATTAAATCGACTCCAAATGTTAACCACGAGATTCCAAACGTTGTTTATTATGGAAACGATGAAAGGACCATTTGAAAGGACCATGAACAAGCAAATTATGAAACATTTATAAAAAGGATCATACTAAATATTCTACCAACATAATAAGTTCCATAAACAAACCACACTTTGTTATTAGTTTGTTTTTTACTTCGATATTTAAAAATACTGTGCTTGGATGTTCATAACAATCATAACGCAAGTATAATGTTGACCTTTTGAAATCTGGGAAGACACCCCTACTGCCATCTAGCGATGTAAAAATAAACACATTTTGACAGATTACGAAATGTTACGAGGGTATCATATACGCTTAAATCTTTCGTGACTATCTTTGTATCGTATGGTGTATGCGCTATACAAACTGATATTTAAAAAAGGGCGTTGTTTTTTTCTTAGTTCTTTTTTTTGGCTTAAGTTTTTTTTGTGGAATAATTTTTTTTTATTTTTACCAAGAGCGGTAAATTAGTATTGGATTACGACAACTTTAACGTTGTCTAATTTTCGGTCGAGTAAAATTCATTGCTCAACAATCGAAGTGAGTATTGAAGAGTCGGTAAATAAATAAACATCATACAAACAAGACAGGACTTTCATACACGGGCGTAGCCAGGTTTTAGTATCGGGGGGGGTTCAAAAATCAAAACTCGTGTCGGGGGGGGGGGGCGGAGACGACGACTTTGTATTTCTTGAGCATTAACTAATAACAATTTGTGTTATTTTCTATGTACATTGGTTAATTAAAGTAACAAATGTATATAGAAAATAAATCTTATTTTAAGCAGTCACCTGATTAGAAACGGAATACCAAATAAAAATCAACCGCAATCACCGAAAAAACGGAACTTGCAAGTTAAATTATTTTTTTCTTTCAGAGGTCCCCATTTATCTTTTTAGATACATAATATCATTTTGAGTTGTCAGTGTTAAAAATAACATTGCTTGAAAAAATTGCTTAGTAGCTTAAATTGCTTGTAAGTACATTAACAATATTTAAGATTCGTGGGAATTCCAAAAAACATATGGGTGTATAATACCAGTAATATTGTCATATGCAATAAAAAATTTAACAGGTCGAAATTTCCGTAGATTTAGTGCTGATTTCCCTTAAAATATATTTTTCTCCCCTAGATCTAGTCAAATTTACCTAGACGGCACGAAAATATAGGTACAAAGGTTACCGAATGCGATCGGATAATCGACGACGGCCAGCGGCGGGTGGTGGAGAGGGCGAATCCAAAATACATTATTAGTGAATTAATAATTAATAATAAAATAAGTTATGCCGCTCTCCGCATCTCCTTATTTTGAATATTATTGATGTTGATATTTTAACTTTTCGGGGGGGGTTTGAACCCCCAAACCCCCCCCCCCCCTGGCTACGCCCATGCTTTCATAGCAAATGAATGGCATTACATTTGCCACGAAAGCTATCTATACAGGGTATAGCGCCTTTGAGGTGATTTCTGATGAAAACAGCCGATAAATCAGCCAAGTATCATCATCATCAATAATGAAACGGTATTAATACGCTAGCATCTGCGTGGTTTAATTTCAGAACCCGACTTCCATAGCATGTCCGACAAATAACATCTGTGTTCGTGAAATTTCAAGCAAAGCTACCGTTGTAATTCGGTTTTTGATTCAAGAATCTGCCAAAAGATGTCGCTACTTCCGTCATCAGCTCGCATATGGACGTTTATTCCCTAGTTATAAGTACTAGGATTTCTAGGCGGCTATATGCCATATATATTACATATGCCGTCATTGCGTGTCTCGGTTACTTTGTCACGGTTACTTTGTCTCGGTGACTAGCTGTTTCTGAATCACATTGGATCCGAGGTAATGGCTATTTTTTAAACCAGTTCCTATCGGATTTATAAAATGGTCACCAACACTCAAACTGGGCGAAGCCGAACTAAACGCCGCCCGCAGAGCCTAGCCTATTTTATTTCTATTTTTAATATGCGACATCTGTTGACTTTTCTGCAAGTCCAGGATGAATATTATTTAAAATAATATTGTTTCTGTTTTCAAATTTTCGATCGAGTTTCGCTAATATCGTCTCCATTTAATTTTTTTAAAATCCATCACACTTTATCACTGGGTAGTTGTGAACAGTCTAGCAAGTCACATGATATGCATTCCGATTCGTTCTAGCAGCATGGTAATTCGTTCTAGCAGCGTGTAGTTGCAGTGATCAGTGGCGACGTATGATAGAAAAAAAAACATATATTTTTTATTTGTAAAAATATAACATTGAACAACAAAATAACAACTACATTTTTTCACTCTAAGAATAACCTCAGGAATCGCTCGTTAAAATCCTTCGGGTACGTCAAAGAAACTGAAATATAAGTAGATATGCTATGATGTCCGCCCGTCGTATAATTGCCTTAGTTTGATTTTTCAAAGGTGCAGTAGTATTGGTTAACAATATCGTTTGAATAAGGAAAGCATTCGTTCATTTAGTTGATTTTGTGAAGGTGTGCATTGGTTAAAATGTCGGTGACACCAGGAAGCACCAGTAAAAACTGCCGATAGCACATCTTCTTATTTCAAAATCTTTGGGGTATGTGCTGTAACACCATGAATAATTGCCCCCTAAAAATATGTAAATTCAAATAGCAAACAAGTAATCGTAGTAAATATTGTTATTAATTAGTGTATAATTTTTTTTTCTTGCACCAAGAATAAAATATTTAAAAATAATGTATTAAATTTCCTGATGCTCATTAACCAAACCGGCCTCTTAGGAAACTCCCGGTTCACACCTGCATGTTCGCGTATACGTTTTGCTCGCCAATTGCAGCACAACGCAGAACCCAGAACGCAGACGAGAATTAGATATTCATCGCACGCCGCATCTCTGTGAATGTGCGTTGTAGAGTTTAGAATGAATAATTATTATCGCCGGTGAAGGAGAGATCAATAATAGTAAGTAATTAGAAAGAAAAACACGGGTTACCAGTACGTTGGCTGGAGGAATGTTGCGAGAAACGTGCACTGTGCAGGCCACCGGGAACGATTTTTTTCATACTCTAGAATTTCAAACAAATCTCACCTTAATTCTTTTCAATGGAACGAGAATTATTTCTGTTTTTTACAGAATGAAAAATATCACGTGGGCGTTTTTCATGTACCATTTTTTTGTAGTGAAACTTCTATAGCCCCGCTATGATTTGGATTTCGAATGAATCGGAAATGACGATTAATGCACCTGCGACGCATCGACTGCGCTCGTTGGTCGCTTTGATTATGGCCTCACTTTTCAAGCCCCCTATTGGTTGAGATTGTTTTGGTAAAGTTTGTAAACTGCACATGATTTTTTTGTTTACATTAGCTCCACACAGGAGGCCCTGAGGAAAATAATTTCCCTCAGGGCCTATGTCGTCCTTGGGGAGGCAGTGTGGAGGGTATTTTTAGAAAAAGGAAGGAGAGGAAGTTCTGGGAAGGAAAAGGGTTTCAGGGGTGGGTAGGAATCTGGGGGTCAATTTGTCTAGGAGAGACGGACGTATGAATCCACCCCACCAACTGCGGTGCAAGGCGATGGGTCGAGAGAGACCGGCTGGAGAGGTCTGGGTTAGGTCTCCCTTAATCAATCTCTCTCGATCCGGCCCGCCATGCAGTAGGTGGACAAACGCATTGGCCGCCAAGACCTAGACAAACCTCACCCCCATGAAAGCGGCCACCCCTGCTAAGGCACCAAACGTAACGGACCACTTGGGATGAGCTAAGGCAGGAGTGTTGGTTATCCAATATATAGCTCTCGGGGCAGCGGTACCCATTCCAAATTGAGAAAATTAGCCTATTCGAAGCTTAAATTTCTAATACAAAACTGTGTTAACTAAATTCAAATGGGATGAAGATCTACGATGTCAGGCGAGTGAAGTGAGACAGGGCTCTGCGCTTTTGGTCTAAATAGAAAATGTGTTTTTATACAAATTAGTATGGAAGGCACTCCTAGTTTTTTTTTCTTTTTTCTATGATTTAGATAAAGGAGAACATCTGTGCACGCCGATTTTGATTTTTACACAAATTAACGGTTTTTTTTCAAGACTGATGACATTTTGCAGACTTCACCTTCAAAACAAGAGGAAGCCTAGCTCACTGTCAACAATTTATTTCGAAGAACTCTCAGTAAGGTCCGGACAACGCGAGGGACTTCAGCTAGTTGATACAAAAAGTCTAGTCACTGTTGACTTTTCCACTTGCTTCCAGATTGGAAGACACTCTAACCAGGTTCTTCCCAACCATTCGTTCCCCCATCCCCCTTTTCTATTCCTTTGTTTCACATTGTTTCCCATTTAAGGGTGCTAGATAGCTACTCGGAGCAGTGGGTCTCTTGTGACAACTTTATTGTGAAGCTGTTTTCTTAGATTCTATTATATTCTACCTCTTTTATCAATTACAAGTGCATTGTATGCATGTGCAGGTATATCATTTTAAGAGGACACTTTTTAATGTACCTATTTGTGCACACATTTGTGCAAATAGTTTAGGACACCCATCCGAAGTCTCTTTTTTCCTCGCAAATGCTCAAAAATACTAAGAAAAAGGCATGTTGGGATGTTAACGGTTCGATTCTCAAGGCAGCTCAAATTTATATGGTTTAGTAAGTTTATTATATACATACTTGCATAGCTTTAAGATGTCGCAAGATACTTTGTAAATAAAAACAAATCATCGTTTTGTCCGTAACTTTGGGAACGGTTGAGAACTTCAGAATTATTCACAAAATGTCCCAATTAAAATGATGTCAGTGCTAAAAGGAGGCAAAAAGACGGGTGAAGTTCACGTGTAACCTGTTTTGTCAAGCTTTTATGTATCCCATTTGGGAAAATCGCATGTGGACCAGCGCCAAAACGGGAAGGTGGCCTCGATGCACAAGTTTTGCAAACTCACAAACAAAAACAGGACGTGTGGCGCGATATGAAACAAAAAAACAGGACGTGTGGCAATATGAAACCGAAAAAAAGGACGTGTGACGATATGAAACAAAAAACAGGATGTGTGACGTTATCAAACAAAAAAACAGAACGTTCGACGATGTGAAACAAAAACAGAACGTGTGACGATATGAAACAAAAATTAGGACGAGTGACATTGCGATGTGTTACCATATTGACAAATGATAAAACTTATATCAGAATCTTTTTGTTGGAGAAAATAAATTAGATGTTCTGCAAACGCCTTCATTTATGTTTATTATTTTTTTCTCTCTTTTTTACGCCCATGCGGCTTTTGCATTTGGTACATAATTTTTTTCCGTATTTATACACAAGGATAAATAAACAATAGGTTAATAAAATAATTTCTTTCATTACAGTGCAATCGAATAAATTTGAAGAAAATTAAATGATAACGTAAATAATCAGAAATAATACGTTGACACAAAAAAATGACAAGTATGTTTTAAACATAAAAATTGTTACATTAAAAATGTCGATGTCATTTGTATATTTGTTTGCTAAATGGAATTGGCGAATTTGATACGTAATTTGTCTGTGAATGGTGACATTGAAATAGACTAGTAACTCAAGTAGGTACCTACTCTCAAATTTACTACACTCAAGAGTTCGCAACAGTCGAGCTCCGAAGAGAGTCGATAAAAGATACATATATATATATATATATAGGACGCCTTTCTTTCGCCGATCCTCAAGTCTCTGTATTTTTAAGGTATTTAATAAAAAAATAAATTGTTTTAATTTGTTCAATGAGATATTAAACTTAAAATTAATAAAACGTAGAAACTTTAGCCGAGTTCTTTCGACATTTTTTATATGAATTTTATTGTGTGGTGACCAAATAAGGGAATTAAATTCTAACTGGCCTCAAACTAATGAGACAAATAAAATTTTCATGACAGAATGTGAATTAAAGTTTTCAAATATCAGTCAATCCTGGCAATGAACCCCATGATTTGGTAAAAATGTATTATTTACCAATGTAAACATAAGGTTTTGCCCATTGCAAAAATCATACACAAAAGTTACATTTTAGCTGCTATTTCGACCGAAAAGTCTACGAGGAAAATAAGTTTTCATTAACTATTTTTAATAATAGACGATGCAGCATTTTCTTTTATGAAATAGAGTTATTTTTTTGGTTTCATTTACTTACTTAAATTTTGAGGTAGAATGCTCTGCCATAAGTTAGTTTAGATTGTCTCGTTTAAACACTTTAACACTTCAAGTCACCCTTGATTATTCATTTCAATCGATCAAGAAGAATGGATGTACGTACGATTATTAAGTGCAGGTGAGGCATAAATGGTATGATTGGGTGCTCTGAGTCATCTAACTTGGCGCCATGGTGAAATTAAAATGTTTTTAAAATAGTTTTTGTAACCATAAAGGCTGAGCAATCGAACACCAGTCTATGTGTGATGACCGTGGCCGGTTATCATCATTACTTCTGGACTCCTTGTGGTGGATCCAGATTCCTCTGAATATGATCTGACTACAGGGTGTAGACAATAATAAGTTGTAGGTAGACTATTGATGTTTATTCCAAGATACTGTACAGTGGTGCTTCGTAGGAAGTCTGATGGCAAAGAGGACAATGGACTGCAATCACACCCTTTTTTATATTCCTCATGCTGTCTCATTCATACACTGTTAGCATTGCCGCTTATACGGCCATTTGCTAAACCAAAACCTGGAAAGGACACGCAATACATAGGCCAACAGAACTAGCTCAGAGCCGGCGCAAGCAAGGTTCCTCTTAAAACCAAGGCGAGTGTTGTGGTTCGCTTGTGAATTCCTCCTCCTTCTTTCCTCACAATCTCCAGGTCTCTTTCCTCAATCAGAACACAGTTTTGCACGTAAAGGGTTTATTCATTTAGAAGGAGACAGGGTTTTTACAATTGCCAGCCTCGGCAAACTACACATGGGTACTTGCTAGGTATAGTATTTTAACATGGCGGGGAACTCTCTCTCTACTCTCCACACGTATTAGTGAATTTAAACGCGAGATATAGCACACAAGAGGGGACAAAGATTCATTTTACTCACAAAGCAGGATATGAGGTAGTCGTCAGACAGGCTACTGTGGGCTGGAGCCTTCTCGTGCACAATACACATTATAGAAACAATCACGAGTTTTTAGGTTCTCGAACAGCGCACTAGCGCAATCACTGTTGTCAAGCCCGCGACCAGCCGGGGAATGGATGCCGGGGGCCGATCGGCGCTTGGGCTACGGACCTCCGCGTGCGGAGAGGGGGGCGGAGAGGGGGGCGGTGCGGCGAGCTGTGCACTGGGGGCCAATTCACTAGCTCCTCGCAACAGGAATAAGGGGGTCTATTCTTTATCTTTTGTAACGTAACAACACGCATGTCTCTTTCGTACTGCAAGACATACGTTCATCACACTATGTTTGGTTGACAAGTTAGCTTATGATATGGACGTAGTGAAATTATCAGATATACCTAAATTAATAGGTACGAAACCTTTCAGGAAAAAGGCGAAACTAGTGGCTGAGGAATCTTCAATATTCCTTACAATCATAGCGAATTTATTGAAAGTGAAAAAAGAACTATACTGCAACGCACGAAAGAAGAATAAGAAGTAATTACTCGAAGAATATCACAAGAAACGTTAATAATAGTATTGCAACTCTTCAAATTGAAGGAAAACTGTTCTGGTAGATGATATACGTACTGGATAAAGAACTATATGAACCAGGCTTAAAAGTTAGAGTAATTAGAAGTAATTATTAAAGTAGCAACGACGTTGTCCAATACCCGATAAGATAGGCATAAGAAGAGGAATAGGCACTGGGTTAATCTTTCACATGTGTGGATGCAAATAAAATTTCATTTATAAATGTAATGCAATAGAACCAACGATTGCTCTTGAAACCCTTGCCAAATGATCGCAAGGGCAAACGAAGGTATGATGTTTACTAGGTCACGGGAAATGCCGGACTGATGAAATGCAATCAACTTGAATAAAGATAATAATAATTGAAAAAGCTAAAAGTAGATCTTCAGTGGGCGGTGCCGAAAGCATTTACTATCGCATTCATTTGGTTAATGATCAACTACTACTATTTGATACTGTGCCAAAATTGTGGACCTTGACACACAAATATAGATATATTGAACTCTGGGCGATGGTTTTCCTATTCTGGGTGCTAGCCGGGTGCATGGCAATTTGTCAATTAAATAATAACTAATCTAAGCGAATTGGCGTGAACTGATGAGCCCGGATCTCTTCACTTTAAGACAAGCAAACACTATCGACAAACCTTTTGTCAAAAACCACAGATAAAGAACAATGTTTTGCTGTTTTCTGTGCAAAAAATACCGTTTAAAAAAACATGGTTCACTGAAGTTAATCTGAAAAGTTCGGAAATGAGATTAATTTTCAAATTAAGATCCGGACATGCATTAATGGAAAGAATATTGTGTTTGATAGGACTCTCTGATTCTCCAATGAGCTCGACCTGAACAAATTGAAGATATCGAACACACATTATCGAGGTGCATTAAATATGAACGACAGAGGTGGCAATATTGATAACTTTAAACTCATCGGAAGTTCTGAATTTAATAGCTTTAACCGAGTTTCATGCCATATCGAGAATAATGAAATTTATTAGTCAATATCTTTTTCTGATTTTTCTGTTCTCAGATTTTCGACTGACTTTCGCTTATATTATCTTCGTTTAATTAAATATTACAATTTGAGGTTTTACTCATAAAGTTAAAATAAAAATAAAAATATTCATCCTAGACTTGCAGAAAAAGTCAATAGATGTCGCATATGAAAATAAAATGGATAAAGATTTATCCAGACACTATCTAGAGAGCATTTAGTTCGGGTTTGAATCTTGCAATCATACATAAAGATAGTTGCCAATAATATATGCGTTAAGAGAATGAAGATAATGTGGGCGGTTCTTAGTCGAAGTATGATACAGTTAAAAATGACCGAATTGGATATCGGCACGGTGGCGCAGTGGTTAGCGCGTTTGCCCGAAAAGCAAGAGGTCCTGGGTTCATGTCCCAGCGGTGTCAATATCTTTTTCTGATTTTTCTGTTCTCAGTTGCTACAATTACTTTGTATATTTTGTATATTCGTTATTTCACATTATTTAATTATTTTTTTAAGGACTCGTAAGGAACACTATAGGTTAATTTTAAGTTTATTATAATCAAGCGCACTTGAAGTGAAATATCACAAAACTGCGCTATATAAATACTACGTTATTATTATTATTATAAAATTAAAAAAATAACTTATATCATTGATGTAGCTATTCCAAATTCCTGTAATATTCAAAAAACTATTTCTGAAAAAATAAGAAAATACACATATTTAGGAAATGAGATTAAAAGAATTTGGCATTCTCGGACTATAAAAATATTGCCATTTGTTATTTCGGCCACTGGCATCTGATTCAAAATTTAAGGATATTAGATTTGTCAAAGAATTTGTATATAAAAATGCAAAAATCAGTCATTTTAAATACATGTAGGATTACAAAGGATTTTTTAAATATTTATATTGAGGGATCAGTAGGATTTATAGGTTCAATTAGAAATGCCACAGAGCCGAACCCTCTGATATGAAAATATCTTGAGTCGGTGAATTATATTCCCATTTGGTCTCTAGTAGGTTGACATGTTGTTCTTGTATTGTTTTGTATTTATAATACTTATATAGTGCAATTGCATAGCGTGGGTTGACTAGATGATCATTTGGGGAAGTGTGTGAAAGGGTTTAGTTTTTCCTTCTTTTTTTCCTTTTTTTTTTTTTTGGGGAAAATTTAACCCGGACATTTAAATCTAATAATATTATTATTTAAAAACAGATGAGACAAAAACTGATAACATTATGTGAGCCAGGAGCCTCGATAATATGGGTACATCTACATACTCGTAGTATATAAAAATGAATCCCTGTTTCCCTCGGTCATGCCATAGCTTCAGAACGACTTTAATACCAATTTTATTCAAACTTTGGGGATTTGATGGGTGCATGCCCGCAATGGTTTTTATATACAATAGTGAGTTCTGGCATCATGAAATTATGAATTGCTAACCGTTCATCCGATTGCGATGAAACTGGTGAGTTGTTGTGAGCACGCCCGCAAAGGTTTCTATATATACTGGTGAGCTCTGGCATTATGAAATTTGTATAAAAAAATTGCAATAGGCATGCGAACTGTTTGAAAACTGAATGTACCGGGACTGAATGTATGAAATGTGGGTGGGTGGAGGGGGAGGGTAACTCGGGAGGGGGTTCGCTGGATGGGGAATGCAGGGATAAACAATTGTATCAAAAACCATTAAAATAAACAATATGTTATGAAATAATATAATATTATTATTACTTTTTCCAGTTCGAATTGATTCATAGCTAAGACAGGACAACGTCTGTCGGGTCAGCTAGTTATATACAAAATAAGGATGTTTGTTATTTTTCTACAGAATTTGATAAGCAACAAAAGGAGAATCATTGATTGGTTTGGTACAAAAGATTTCGAACCAACATAATAAAATGTGTATCAACCGTGTTCTCAGTCTTCTCAATAATATTGGGTTCCAACATTTTTTTACTGAAAAGAGATTCGAGGAAGGACAAAAATGTACCTTGTTTATGAGAAAACCAAGTACGAAATTCCAATTAAAGAGTGAGAGTAAGTGCAGAGATTTCTTTTCCGTCCGTCAACGAGACCACAACAGTGGTTCAACGTCGGACGCACTTGTATTTAATGAAACATTTTTAAAAAGTACGCAGTCAATAAGTTCCAGTTTTAATATTCGAATGGGACAGAATCGATTTCTTGCATTTTTACATGCTAGCCCATTTACGAAAGGAGAAACATAACAAAATATCGTTAAGAGCGTTTAACCAGCCAGCGGACGAAAATCCACATTTCGTCGAAAGTTGTTCTTACGATCGTGCAGGGCGGTTACAATGAGAAAGATTAATTATTCTCCGTACCAGCTTTTTAAAATTATAACTCAATATCGATTTTATTTCATTTCAAATTTGCTTTATATTTACCTACATCCAAAAATGCTGAAAGGCGTGATGATAAAACTATTAAAATAATGTACTTTTTGTAATTATTTTTTTTATTATAAGTATTTATCATTTTTCAATAATGTCTAAGTTAAATAAGAATGTTAAACAAATTGAAATATATTAGTTTGTAAGTGCGCAAATAAATACACAAACGGACCAATTTTCGTCAAGAAACATATGTACGTATATCTTTTTTAATGATTTTATTGAAACTAAAATTAAAATTCTAAAACATGCGTTTGCTAGATAATGTATTGATTTATTTGACTGCATGATTATATGATTTGAAATGGGTGTGGTATAATACCAAATCTTTTTTGAAAATTTAACAAATCTGCCAACAACCTACAGTATAACCTTATTATACTAAAAGTAAACCTTTTTCCTCAAAATTTAAAACATGCGAATGCTAGATAAAAGAACAATTTTTCGAAATCCATTTACATTTTTTTGTGGAAAAGAGTCAATACGTCTAAAATCTGATTTAAAATGACATATTTCTGGTTTTCTCGGGTAATACTCTCTTAAGGTAAAAATTTTAAATTCATAATTTTTTGCACTTTCTTTTTGCCTACTTCATTCCGAGTTTGAAATCGCGCGGGATGGGAAGGAAAATACAATTATTGGAAGAAAGACTCATTACTTGATAAAGTATAGTATTTCAAGTAAGAATTGCTTTTAAGTACCTATGTGAAAGTGTAAGTCATGACAAGAACCCCGCTAGATTCTACATGCGTTAGTTAGTTAGATAAAAATTAAATTTTCTCAAACGGATCCAGAAAAGTGGTTATTTTTGTTTTAGCTTTAAACAAAGGCAAAAATTCCCGGGTTACAAATAACATGAAAATATTTTTAAAAAATCTCCTACTACCATCCCAGCAAACGGAAAAAATTGCTCGAATTGTGATGGAGGACTTCGTCAGCAGAGGAATTGAATTCACAAAGTCTGGATGGGACCCAGACGCGATGCCATCTCTGTCACTGACCGGTCAAAGGTTGCTAAGATAATATATAAAAGAGCCTTATCCTCTACATATAATACGAACATATATTTATTAACTTCAATGTTGACAATTTTTGAGCATTCGTGATAGACCTCCCGGACCCAAAGATTGTAACACCGCGCCGTTACTAAAGAGGTACCAATTTTTAAAAAATCTTCAAATTAAGCAAAATGTATGCAAATCGAACGCCACATTTAAGTCCCAATAAGCGCGAAGAGATAAAAATGATTTGTAGACCACAATATTTTACTACCCAAAAGAAGGCTCTGTATTCATATCCAAGACCGAAAAACCTTGGTTAGCCACCTCGGCTTTGTCAAGCAAACACGGAAAATAAAACGAAGAATTTGTTTTTCAAATAAAAATTCTTCACTGGAGCAAGAATCAAACGTAAATAAAATATAATAAAAACATATGTATTAACTGGAAACATTCGGCAGAGGCGTTGGACTCTCTATGTGTATTTTAGAAGGTCATTGTGCTTAGGCAGACCAATAAATAATCCAAATAACGTCAAAGCAAAGATGTTTTCTCAAAAACAGACGAGTTTCAAGTTCTGAAGTGTCGTGGGAATTAAGCGCATCGGCAAATGAAATGTGGACGATGAAATTAGCGAATGTCATTTTTAGATAAAACTTCGTTTTTTTTTATTGAAAATTTTTGATACAATACATATAATAGATACATGAAATAATGAAAAGTATATAAAAAAGCTTAATATAATAAATGTATGAACAAAAAAATCCCACAAAGGCAATGCCTGTGCGTCGGTATAATATTGATTTTTTACTTTTATTTTTATTTCTATGGTTATAGTGAATATTTTAAGTATATATAAATTAGGGAATTAAAATAAGTTACTGAATAAATGCATTTAAAAACTACAGCATAATAACAGTCTGCACTGTTATTATTGTATTTGTAAGTTTTGTAAGAATAGATGTTACAAGTTACAAGTGCAATTTAAAAACATAAAATACAAACAAAATAAAATAGCAAACTATATTATAAATCTTCTCTAAAAGCTGTCCAATGATAGATATACATACTTAACGGCTTTATTTAAACTTATAAGAAAAAAATATCTGTTTCAGTGTTTTTCAGTGTTTCGTTATAAAAATTTTCAATGAAAAAAACTTTTTTAGACTATATGGTTTTCCAGTCGATTGGATGATATTCTTGGCTAGGAACTCCAGTCCACTTTATAATTTAAAAAAATCTCTTTTCCATCACCAGAAAAAAAATTCTAAGAATTCGATTTTTTTTTTATCTCATGAAAACAGATCCAATTTCCAAGCCCGGACGACGCTGGGGACTTCACCTAGAATAAAAATAAATAGACAGAAGACTTAGATGAACCTCTTAAATTATTCTATTTTATTTTCGTTAATTTTGTTGATGTTTATGCCACCGCTTTTGATTTCGAAAAATTAGAGTTTGACTGTTTATTTATTACTTTTTATCCTGTATACAAAGTTGTATCATAAGATAGCCTAAACTTTTGAAACCTTCTTACATAAAAAAATCGAGTGCAGTTCACACGCGGTAGAGTGAAACTTTCACCCACACAATGTCAACCAATAGGAGCCTTGAAAAGTGAGCTCATAATCAAAGCGGCCAATGCGCGCAGCTTGACAGCAGACTTGACAGTGCATCACTTGACGGCGACACTTCGTAGGTACTGTACGTAGGTAAGGTTTCATTCTATCTCATTCTCTCGCAGGATAGATCCTACATAAATGTACGTGTTTCAGTGGCGGTCCGTGAGTTTTCACTGCCCTAGAGTGTTAAGATTGAAAAATACGACGTTATTGATGTTTTTGTGGCTGAAAACGAATTTTATTTTTTCTAAATTTCAACTTTTTGTATGAAGATAAATATAAACATTGAAATGTGGATGTGGCGCATCCACACAACTGAAAGAATCCTAAAAATCTTAATACAAAATATTGAAATTTTGAAAAAAAAAATCATTTTCGGCTACAATAACATCAATAATTTCGTATTTTTCAATCTTAGTACTCTAGCTCACTGAAAACTTACGGACCGCCACTGATGTTTTTGTCTCTTTTTAGTGTCACTCGCTTCCGTTTCATCGAGTTTCAAATCACAACGGTGCTAAAGAAGTTTTTCACTTCAAAAAGCATTTTTGGGGTTGACAGTTATGTAGCGACAAATTGACAAATGTTTAGTCTTTACGTATAAAAATATGAATAGTCAGTCTTCTGTAGGGTAATTAATACTTATTGTTTCCGTTTAAAATTTAGATTTCGATGAAATTTTGCAAGGCTTTCGGCGAATCAAATAAATGGGAGTCGACCGCAGGCGGACAGTGACAGTGGTCCATTTATGGTGACGTCGCAAGAACTGGATCTGTGACAAAAACAGACATGCGCCGAATTCAAGGTTGGTATGGGAACACGGCTTCAAGCGCATTCAACAGGCATTCGAAGACATTCGGCAGAACCCGAATCTTCACCAAGGCATAGTTTTAGGTTTTGTTTGGTAACTGAATTTCAAGAATACTGCAAGAAAAATAAGATTGCAAAATAATTATTATTAAGGAAGTGAGTTTTTTTCTTGGGGCCTGGTTCAAAAATGTTTTGGATTCTTTTCTAACAAAGTTATGGCATGTGTTACTAGCACGCTAGAGAAAGATTCTTTTGCCAAAATTCCGATTTTTTTAATAAATGTAGATAAAAAGCAATTTTGGAAAATATTTGTTACCAAAAGAAGTAAATACATGATAATTAATTAATCATTTGTTTTTTTTCTGTGAATACCGCACAAGAGTCTCAACTGCGCTCGTATGTAACCAATAAGAAATACTATGGCATTACCAATTGCGGTATGTTATGAGGCTGAAGGTAGAGGGGAGGGGAAGGGGGTAGGGAAGGAGGTGGGGAAGATGAAGGTGGGGAAGTATCTGGCTATTCAGATCTGGTCACCAAACACGACATTTCAGCAACGTTTCAATTCTGAACGGTGGTCTTACACTAGGGCATTCCATTTCAAAAGATCAGCAATATATGGAAATAATAATAAAATTGCAAAATTCCAAAATTTAAAACAAAATACACGACGGCCTCCGTGGTCAAGAGGTAAAGCTCTCGACTCGCAATCCCGGATAGCAATAGGATACCGGCGTGCCCACTAAATTGTATTTGATTAATTAGTGTCATTTCATAATTAAGTAATTAAAAATAATATTTAGTACATTTGCGCCCCGTTCCAGAGTGGAAGATACTATCAGTATTGCCCTGGTGTAAGACCACCATTTAGAATTGAAACGTTGCTTGAAATGACTTTATCCGTGTTTGGTGACCAGATCTGAACAGCCAGGTTTCCGCCCCACCTTTTCTTCCTCCCTATCTTCAGCCTCACAACATACCGCAATTGGAGATGCCATAGCTTCACTGGTTCCAGACGGGAGCAGTTGGGACTTTTGTGAGGTAATGGCATTAAAAAAAGGAAAAAAAGATGTCTGTCACCAACGTTGCGCACGAATCCGCTGAATTCACGACTAACAACGAACTTGTCGATCCGGCGGAAAAATCGAAAATGACACATTTATAATATTTTTTAATTTTGCTACAAAAAATATATTAATGAACGTAAAAATAAAATAAAAATACTTTATGGTAATTATTTTCTTAATTTTTTCGAGAATAAAAGTAAAATGGTGAAAATATACCAAAGAGGAATATAAACGCTAGAAATATTTCGAATCTCATGCCTGCAAAATTTTAAAATCGAGCGTCTTTTTGCACGACGCTAGTAAACGAAAAAGTGGTTTTTATTTATTTTGTGCATAATTTTATAAGAACGAAAAAAAGTTAGAACATAGATAAAGTCAAAAATAGTCTTAGCCGTAAAGGGGTATTTTTTTTAAATTGTTACTTACATTACTTCATAGTTAAGTCATGAGAAAACATTTTTTTTTAGTGGTTTACGCTTATATTTTTTGTTACGTAAATAATAATTTTATTGTAATTCCAATACATAGATAAAGTAGTTAAAGCTTCAATTTATCCGTAGCATATTTTTTGATGTTCATACTGTAAGCCGATTCGTCGTAAAGATTAATCAAAATAGTATCTAAATAGGATTTCACGTATATATTCATCTTACCTTTATGAAACCAAAGTTTCCGAACGCAATTTGAAAAAAAAAAACCTTTTTTCAATTTTTTTTATTTACATGAAATGACAAAATACGACTAAGACGATAACGTTGATAATGCGTTTGTCTAGTAAAACATTACTTGGCGTGCCCCAAGGGAGTGTTCTAGGCCCGCTCTTATTTCTCATTTATATGAACTCCTTACTGAATTTGGATATTGAAGGTAATATAATATCTTTCGCTGATGACACTGTTATCATATTTACAAGTAAAATATGGAAAATAACAATCGAGAAAGCAAATTCTGGATTGAACAAAATTAAAAAATGGCTAGACTCTAACCTCCTCACCCTAAATATTCAAAAAAACACAATATATGCATTTCTCAATCCGAAAATTCACTCTCCCAGAAAACCTTCCTAAACTGTTATGTCTGCCCTTTCCTCGGCAGATAGTAATTATTAAATACGGTTCTTTGAATATAAAAGTGTTTATTTACTGGAATAACCTAGCTGGTTAGCTACGACTGTTTACTATTCGGGGGTAGGTAAATCTCTGGAGCCTTGCCACGGGAGCTCGCAAAGTATATCTCTGAGACTGCTTCTTGTACGCCAATGCCATGTGGCGAGCTATGGTGCAAGCTACATGCTTACCGCCATCTATCGTATTCATTCCATATGAAATACTTAATTACTCTACATCACACCCTCCCCCACCTAACCTCAAGCCCTGGCTACAATAAATACAAGACATGTTCTTTTCAAAGAAGTTATACAATTTGACAAAAAAAATAGGATTTTAAATATTTCATTTATACATGATTTTATACACTAAATTCAACCAAACATAGTCATGATTTTAAATATTTCAACTTAAATATTTCTGTTTCTCTGGGAGGGACCTTTATAAACGCCTTGAACGGAGCCTTCCTTCCCAAGGTCTTAGTTGAGTAGTTTGCTCTCGATCATCCGCTGGTAATCTGAAATCAAGAGAACTCCACGTTAGCCCCTTCAACAAAGCTGAGGTCCCCAACTCGTCTGAAGCGCATTTCGTGACCTCAGACGCGGTGGGTGGGTTATTATCTTCACTCTCCTCTTCCCATTTCACAGATAAACTCTTTAACTGATCAATATGCCTCTTCCAAGTCAACGGAGTACCACAGATCCTAACGATATAAACTTTTTTACCCACTTTCCTTTCTACAATACCTCTAACCCAACCAACTTTATTCACCTGACGGAAGTCCTTGACCAGACACTTCTGTCCAACATGTAAATTCCTAATTTTTACGCCCCCATAATTCCTTATTTGATTATCTTGACTCCTTTTTATATTATCGTTAGCTATTTTTCTCTGTTCTGACACATCTTCCTGAGTGGTTTTAGGAATTAAACTACTGAAAGTTGATTTCAGTCTCCTACCAAACATCAAGACTGCCGGTTCTAATCCCGTTGTGCAATGTGGCGAATTTCGATAATCCGATAGAAAATCACATAATCTACTTTCATAATTTACTGGAAAATTATTCCTAACCATAATTTTTTTTAAAAAATTTTTTACCGTTCTAACTGAATTTTCAGCTTGTACATTACACTGAGGGAATTTTACCGGTGAATTTAAAAATTCTATGTTATTCTCTTTAAGAAATTCTTTAAACTCTACACTAGAAAATGCTGTTCCATTATCCGAAACTATGCAATCAGGGTTACCAAAATTAGAGAAAATTCTTCTCAATTCCTTAATCGTGTTAAACGAATCCGCCCTTGGAACCTCTAAGCAATCGATCCACTTGGAAAAAGCGTCACAAATTACAAGAAACATTTTTCCTGCTACCGGTCCGCAGTAGTCTACATGCACCCTACTCCAAGTTGCCCCAGGGTTCGGCCACACTGACAAATGACTCTTAAAAGGTGCCGGCCTCATAGCCGCGCAATCATCACATTTTAGAACCATTTTTTCAATGTCATTGTTCAGTGATGGCCACCAAAAATAAGCTTTTGCTAGGCCCTTCATTTTAACTATTCCTAAATGAGATCTGTGTAATAACTCTAGCACATGTTCTTGTAAGGAACTCGGAATGACAATTCTATGTTGCCAGAAAAGGCAATCCTTGACTATGGACATTTCGTTTCTCTTAACCCAGAATCTCCACAGTACATCATCTCGACCAACTCGTTTTGGCCAGCCCTTACGCAAACACGTTAAAACTTCCTGAATAACCGTGTCTGTCTCTATAGCTGTGGAAATGAGCTTGATATCTATGTGCTCGCATTTATCTACATAACACACAAAATCTGATCCATAATCATCTTCAAATTCTTCTTGAGAATTTTCTACCGGAAGCCGAGATAGAAAATCCGCATGATTATGACATGACTTAACAAATTCTACCTTATACGCAAATCCTGCTAATATAATTCCATAACGCTGCAATCTGTTAGCCGCCAAAACTGGAATATTTTTGTGTTCCCCTAAAATCCTCATCAAAGGCATATTATCTACGCATAAAGTAAACTCCCGACCGAATAGGTATTGAAAGAATTTGTTCAAACCAAACACAATAGCTAACGCTTCTAAATCTAGAATACTGTACTTCTTCTCTGCACTAGACAAACTTCTTGATGCAAATTCGATCGGTCTCATTGAACCGTCCGCAAATGTGTGCAATAACACGGCCCCGAGGCCTACGCTGCTCGCGTCTGTATATAACTTAAGAGGAAGGTTGGGAAAATAATGAGTGAGAATTCTATCAGAACCCATTAGATACTTTACTTTATCTACTGCGTCAATGCATGACTTCCCAAATTCAAACTTTGCATTCTTCTTTAAAAGATTATGCAAAGGTTCTAAAATTGATGACATGTTCGGTATGAAGTTCCGATAAAAATTAAAAAATCCCAAAAGACTCCTCAATTGACGCACGTCGCATGGGTACGGCGCATTCTTAATTGCTTCCAATTTATCTTTTTGCGGTTCAATGCCCCTTCCCGAAATAACGTATCCCAAAAATTCTATAGATTTAACAAAAAACTGACACTTCCCAGTATTGACACATAGACCACATTCTTTCAACCGCTCGCAGACCGCGCAAATATTATTATACAGATCAAGTTCATCGACCCCTGAAATAATAATATCGTCTAGGTAAAAGGCTACGCCTTTTAAACCTTGTAAACAACTTGATATTGTTCTTGCGAAGATGGCCGGAGCCGATTTAAACCCAAAAACCAACCTGTTATATTGGAACAGACCTAAGTGTGTGTTAATAGTTGTAAACTTTTTACAATGATCCGCTAATTCTAACTGTGAATATGCTTCCTTAAGGTCTAATTTTGCAAAAACTTTGCCCGAACTAACCTTATGTATGACCTCCTCAATCTTTGGCATCGGATATTTCTCTAAATTGGAAATCAAATTAAGACTCCTTTTATAATCTACACAAATTCTTATATCTCCATTTTTCTTGACCACCGGAACAATCGGTGAAGCGAATTCGCTACTTGTAACCGGGGAGATTATACCTTTTTCTACCATCGATCTTAATTCGGATTCGATCTTCCCTTTAATAGAAAAAGGAACCGGCCTTGCATTGAAAAAAATTGGATCCGATTCCTGGTTTACTTTAAAATGGACTTTATATTTGTTAAATCTTCCCAACTTTTGCGAAAACACTTCCGGGAAATCTTGAATAAACTTTTCTCCATTCCTCATTTGCGGCGTCACTAAATTAATTGTCTCCTGAGAAGTTATCCCAAGATCGAAACATTCCATAAAATCTCTTCCCACAATTAATTCTGTTCCTTTTATTACTACAATAAAATTAATCTTTTTGTTCCTACCCTTAAATTTCACATCAAAAACCGCCTTTCCTACGACTTTTAAACGATTATTTCCATAACCTGAAATAATCCGCTTGTCTTGTGACAAAATGATTGAACTAAAATGTCGTTTAAAAATACCCTCCGGCATCACACATAAAGATGAACCGGAATCAATCATTGCCGTAAACTTCTTGTTATTAATTTCAATTTCAGCAGTAATCGGACTAATTGACGCAACTAAAACTTTACTATCCCTGTGATTTTCAAAAATGGGATTCATAGGATTATTCTTGCAGAATTTCTGTAAATGCCCAACGCCCTAACATTTAAAACATTTCGCATTACGAAATTTACAATCAAACGATAGATGATCATTCCTTTTGCAAATAAAACACTGTTTTTTAACACTACCCACGGGTGATCTAAAATTCGTACCTGAATTTGATCCTAACCTATAAGCTGGTTTCGTGTTAAAACTACCCTTGGGGCTCGTCGATCGTTCCCTACGCTGATCTCGCTTGAACCCATCGCTAGTAACTCGTTTTTTTACTAGGTTTACTTCTGATTTTACTGCATTAGCACTATCCAAAGTTGACATACTAACTGCAAGTCCTTCTATTTCATTAAACGACAACGTTTGCCCTTCTACGAAAATTTTCTCCTTCGCGCGTCCCGGTAACAACCCGATTGCAAACATGTCTATGAGGTTTTTTTCAAGCCTCGTTTCGAATTGACAATACGTTGCTAAAGAACGAAGTCTAACCGCGAAATCTCTTATCGTCTCGCCTTGTTGTTGCCTCGCTAAAAAAAAATTCTCCCGTTCTTTAAAAACTGAACGATTTTTGTTACAATGTTTGTCGAGAAGCGCTAAAAGTTTATCAAAAGATAAATCCGTTACTTTACTTGGAAAACACAGATTAATTAGTAAGGTCAACGTTTCTGATTCTAGGAGATTCAATAAAAAAGCCCGTTTTTTCTCCACAGACGCTTTGTCATCATGGATCACGAAAAATTGCTCTATCCGAAGTCGAAACAACCCCCAGTCTCCGGAGAGATGGCAAAACGGTGGTATTCTACCCGATTCCATAACTCCCAACAAATAAATCGGCAAAGAAAAATCAACAAGAAAACAATAACAAATAATCCCTCTCAAAGAATCAAAAATACTTATCTCAGGAACTCTTCTGGTGTCCCTCTGGGTTTAATCCTTGTCTTCTGATTAATCCAATGATCCACAGATTCGTCCTTGAAACTATTAACCCAATGATCCGTTTTGACCTTGAAACTTCTGATTAATCCAATGATCCACAACCAGATAGCCTCCTTGCGGTATTTCACTTCTGTTCCTAAAACAAAAATCTTCTTATTCAGCCCGTAGCCACGGAACCAAATGCTCCTTAATCTCGAGCAGAATCTCTTCCGATTCCTTGCCAAAACTGCAAGTCACTCCAGCAGTGACTTAGTCCTCCGTGTCCAGCACCAATTATTATTCACACGCGTAACTTCACACAATTATCCTACCGGCTGCGCCAATTGTTATGTCTGCCCTTTCCTCGGCAGATAGTAATTATTAAATACGGTTCTTTGAATATAAAAGTGTTTATTTACTGGAATAACCTAGCTGGTTAGCTACGACTGTTTACTATTCGGGGGTAGGTAAATCTCTGGAGCCTTGCCACGGGAGCTCGCAAAGTATATCTCTGAGACTGCTTCTTGTACGCCAATGCCATCTGGCGAGCTATGGTGCAAGCTACATGCTTACCGCCATCTATCGTATTCATTCCATATGAAATACTTAATTACTCTACATCACACTAAACTAATCATTCACACTTGCCCACAAAATCTAGACAATCCCTCACTATCTCTTATAAATAGCTGTTCATGCCCAATTCTCAAACCTTCTAATGAAATAAAATACCTAGGGATCATTATAGATAACCATTTACGCTGGGAGGCCCAAATCAACTCCATAACAAAGAGACTCCGTAAGTTATGCTATATTTTTTATTCTATTCGATCAATCCTAGACATAAAAACACTCAGAAGTGTTTATTTTGCTCTGTTTCAATCTATAGCAACATACGGAATTATAGGATGGGGAGGTTGTGCAGCATCCATTCTCTACCCTCTAGTGACCATTCAAAAACTTTTATTAAGGATCATCTTCAAATGTTCCCCTTCTCATCCATCAGAGCCACTTTTCAAAAAACTAGCTGTCTTAGACATTCGCCAATTGTAAATCAAGATAGTTCTCATCCATATCTGGAAAAATGGTTTGATAAAATCCACACAAAAAGATATACATACTCGTTACTCAACTCATGCAAAATGCACAATCCCCACAACAAAAACAACTTTTTCACAAAGGCAATACTCATACATCGCACCTAAAATATACAACGAACTAAATAACAACATCAAAAAATCTAGTACACTTACTCACTTTGCAACTGGTGTCCAAATATGGATATCCGTAAAGGGTCGACAGTTTTTTAAAGAATTTCTTTAGAAAATTTATTTGAAGAGAATTATGTCATTGCCAATCATTGATTTATTTAAATACAATCTTGGTGGGAAACAAAGGTCACGTGTCATTTATCCGTAATTCAAATCTAATTTTGCCTTAGCATTACATTATCGTTTTCTGATATTTTCTGCTAGAACAGGGATAGATATTTAATCCTATTATAAAGGTCAACTTTTGCCTAAACCGCTTTTGCAATAACGCTGGCAGCTAAACCACATTTGACTTAAAAAATATTTCTAACTACTAGCACACTAAAATATATTTTTTCCACTTGTTAAGGAAAAATATTTTTTAATTTTATTTAACATGCTGTCCTCTTCTCGTGCATACATACTTATTTTTTTTTTTTGTGAAAATGTGTTTTGCCATTGTGGAAACATCATCTGCAAATTATTGATATTTGTAAAATATAATATGTCATTATTACTTCATTTATCTGGAGGATAGCATCATTTTATTTTATTTTCATTGAGAAAATATAATAAAACTTTCAACTTTTTTATAAAATATGAGAGAAGAAAAACATTGCTTAACCCTTTCCACTCAAAGTATTCTTTTGTTTTTATTACACCAGCGCTTTAGTTAAGCGAAATTGCATTTTTTTTTAAGTTTTTACTTATTTTTTGTAAATAAAATTGATATCGGTTTATATACCCCTAATATTTTTTTTTTGGTTGTAACCACTATAATATAAATAGCCAAAAGTTTAAATACTTTTAAAAACTAACTCTTTAAAACTGTTTGGCACCACTGTGTACTAGTGCCCACATCTACACGTTTATGTACTCAGAGCCCAGTGCCACCAATAAACCACTGTAACAATAATAATTTACTCTAGTGACCAGTGTAATTCGCTGGACTCGAAACATGAATTTATTCCAAAATTTATTTGTACAAAAATTGGTTTGAAATAATGTACCTACCAATATAACCACGTACACACAGATCTTCATTATAATCGTTATCCTTTCTTATTTACTTACTCTATAAAGTACTTACTTCGACTTTATAATTTTTATAATTATATCATTTTTATATTCTTTCATGTATTGCTTTCTATTTTCTATACTTTTCATATTATTTTTATATTCTACTATATTCTTCCATACTCTTTTATGCTCTATAGTCATTTATTGTTTCCATACTCTTTAGTCACTTACATTCTTTTATATTCATTTGTATTCTTTAAATTTCTTTAATATTATTTTATATAATATGTATATTTATATATTTTTATTTTATTTTTTTTATGTTCTCGCACACTTCTTTATATTGCTTCTGTTAATATACTGTATACGAAAATCGACTACCACAACACAGGCATGTGCCTAGTATGGTGGTCGAAAAATTCCCAATTCATGTAACAAACAATTCGAAGAATAAAGAAACATTAAAAAAAACATTTGTGTGTTTTTATTTTGTTTCGATATCAGTGATTTTAGTTAAAAAAAACGTAATATGAGACATTTTAAAAACTGTTTTATGTTTGCAATCAATTTTGTTTAATATCTTATACGTTTATTTCTAATAATAAAATTAGCAAGAATATTGCATTACCTTTCAAAAGCGGTTTTTAGTTTTCGTATACGTTCAGAAGTGTTGCATTTATTTTGATTTTATTGCAAAGCGGAAATATATTGACTTTCTGGCAAAATGTGCCCGAGGCCTGAGGGGTTAACGTAATTCGTTATAATTTAACGACTGCGTAACTTATTCAAAAACTTACTAGAGTATCGTCTTACTCGTATTGGAATTGGTGGCTTCATTTCCAGGAAGGTTGAGATTTACAATGTGCAACTCTATTTTACAGGTAATTTAAAACATCATTTTCCAGCGTTACATTGGGACCTGAAATCGTTGCGTTATCCAGGAGGACATACATCAATCCAGTATACAATGGGCTCTAAAAATATAATCGAAATATTGTGACCACTGTTACATTTCAAACTGGTGATTTGTTGAACGGTGAAAACTGATATAACAACACTATTGCAAACGGAAGAGCTGTAATTCCGTAATGCAAATTCCTGCAGTGCTTTACCACATAACGTCACTTTGGTTGGACAGGGTACTAACTTCACTTTACCTTGTTCTGAGATATGAGTGCCAAAGTTTGCTAAGATCATGTCTCATAATATATTTACCTATATCTGATTTTGAGATTGAATCTTGTATGTATGTAGTATTTTAGTTTACCATATTTAAGTTTAGTTTAACATATTATTACTAACATAGTTTAACATATTTAAGGAACATATTTAAAAAGGAGTGCAGATGGAACCATATGCAACCAGCTAGGACATTAAAATAGGTTGCGTATTGTTCTAACTACATTTCCCTAACGCCATTCCAAGACGGGGAATTGGATTCTAATTAAATATTTCACTTTAAAATAACTAAAATACTTTATTTTATTTTTATTTTACGGCCGGCGTAGTCCAGCGGTAAGGCTCTTGACTCGCACTCCGAAGGTCGCGGGATCGATAAATCGAGTGGTAAATAAATTTATGCTATTTCACAATTTATTCATTTAAAACAACATATAGTATATTTGCGGCACGTTCCAGAGTGGAAGATACTCTCAGTATCGCCCTGGTGTAAGACCACTATTCAGAATTGAAACGTTGCTTGAAATGGCTTTAGTCGTGTTTGGTGACTAGATCTGAATAGCCAGGTACTTCCTCACCTTCCTCTTCCCTATCTTCTTCCCCTCCTCACTAGCTTCAGCCTCACAACATACCCAAATTGGGGATGCCACAGTCCCACTGGCTCCAGACGTGAGTTGGGACGTTGTGCGGTATTCATGTAAAAAAAAAATTACTTTATGAGTAGCCAATAACATATGCGTTAAGAAAATGACGATAATGTGGATGGTTCTTAGTCGAAGTATACAGTTAAAAATGACCGAATTTGATATCGACACTGTGGCGCAGTGGTTAGCGCGTTTTCCCGGAAAGCAAGAGGTCCTGGGTTCCGAGTTTCTGTTTCCAGATTTTCGATTGAGTTTCACTTATATTGTCTTCATTTAATTAAATAAAATACTTTACTTGTCATTTAGCCTCAATACAAAAAATCGAAAAATATTCAATAGATTATGAAAATTCGCCAATGGAAACTGAAAACCTCAGAACTCGGTGAGGGGAATTCAGAACCGTATCCAACTAAAGTGAAGAACTGCGCCTCATAAAAACTATCAACTGTCACACGCAAACAAAATGGCAATGAAAAAGGTACAAAGTGACGTTAGAACCTTGTAAAATAAATGGAAGCTTTACAAACTTAATTCGAAGAATTTTATAATAAATAATAACTTCGAATACAAGAACTTCGTCATACAAGTAGTTATGCAAATATTCGACAGATCAATCTGGAAATTATTTTGGTTATAAAAATGAGCAAAAGAAAGGGTTTTGCATTCAAAGCTCATTTAAAAAAAATGTCAGTTAGAATCTTATCCAAATGTGATGACGATATGCTGCACCCAATTCCAATAAAATGAGAAAATAAATTGGAGACAGATTACCGAAGACAAATATAACACTACATTAGGAAAAGTAAGATAAAGACATAACAGAAATATCGTAAATACACCTTACCAACTTAAAAAATACTCCTAAATTGAGGATTGTTATAAATTTATTGACAAAATAAAATATAGATATAATTATATTCGTCTAAAACAAAGTGCGCGACATGTTCGTCAATAAATTTCTGATCCTAAACCATTGTTGATATTTGCAAGCGGTTATTTTATGCATCTACCTATATAATATTTAATACAATAATGTATCTTCCCATAAACAAGCAGAACCTTACAAATTGCCCTGGCAACAGAATCTGACCCGTTAATCCTTGACATTTGTCCGGCGAGGGATCTAGGTGTGTTATTGCGGTGTTGTTGGTAAAAGGTTCTCTCGAATATGTAACTGTAAACCGTTCTTAGACCATTGTTCCCGTTTATGGTCATTTTTATTGATTGTACCGGCCGCATTGAATACGATCGTCGTTAGTAGTTGAAATTTGCTGAACAAAGGGTTTATTGTTGCAATCAATTTTGTAACACGGGAAAATTCTTGAGACGAAAATAGGACAAAACTATGAGGAAAACTCTGTACGCATTTGTTTCAAGCTTTTAATTAAACGCGGTATTTAAAAATGTGATAAGTCTTTATTTACATGTTAGATGAAGGTTTCCACAAGGTTCATCCTCGGTTCCCTTTACTTCGTCATTAGTCACAGGTCATCACCAAAATGTGTGTATCCTCTGACTAGAGCGCGGTGGTTTATACTTGTTGAGAATAATGTCACAAATATTTAATTATGGATAAGCGTGGAAAAAGGTACGACATTGAATGAAAATAAACACGATGGAAAATCTGATTGATCAGTGATTCACCTCAATTAAAACTGTGATATTTTAATGGCGTAACTGCCTAATAAGTAAAATGATTATTTCTATCAAGGAAGGTCTAATTCATCGTTCTTTATTTTTCCATTAGGTACATGACGTTAAAATATTTTATTATCATCTCACGTTTGAAATAGAAAAGCTCTATGTTATTTTCGTTCATTTGTCTCCGTGCAAATCAATCATCGATTAAGTCAAAAGCGATAACTCCAGTGTCTCTTGTGGTTATTTAAACTTTGGTCTCTACCTTTAATCTACAGCCTCTTACCTTTAGTCTGCATCTTTAGGCGGTCATTCTATCATCTCCGCTCTTTCTCACGGATGTAGAACATCACGTTTTAATAATAAAATATGTCTGCTATGATTCGATTTGACGGGAAAAAACTTTGCCGGTAATCGGATGGACACGAGCCGCTGCAAGATCTGGAATCTGAGTAACATAATGGAAGTATTATTACAATCGTATCGGCAAAGCTGTAATAGGGTTAAGCCGTTTGTTGTGGGAAATGTAACGATGCTCCACAATGGAAAGCTTGAAAGCATCGAGGACCGTAGAAACAGCCTTCATTTTGCTATTCTTTCTTCTTTTGTCTTGGGGAAAGGCTGCTTGCACTGTGTGTTGCATGGCACCGGGAAAATGGAGCACTAATGAGATGCCTCTAAGTCATCGGAAGATACTTGAAGAAATTGGCATCGGATTGGCAGAAATTTGTGCAGGGTAAAAACTGCTCCCCGGTTTGATTACACTTGATTCTAGATTCTTTTCCAGTACTAACTTAATTCACATAGGTACGTGAAATGTCGGAATTTTATATCAATTTATTTTATTGTATTAATTTGTTTCATTGGATGCATGAAATGGTAACATTTTTTATACAAGGAGAAGGACTAACAACTGAAGTTTATAATCAATTTCGGCTTTGAGCGCTCGGAAATTTTGAAGCGTTTAGAAATTTAACGCTCTCTTTCAAAAAATCATAACTCCGAATTTTAATAAGGAGTCATTTTACCGCTTTTCGTTTTAGAGAGTCATTGAATGCACCTATATTTGACCGTTTAACTCATATTTTTAGGATTCATAAAAATAATACTTGGATTAAATTGGCCAATATTAAATATTATGACTTTTGTGGGTTGTCCATGGCCTTGTCGATAATCACAGATGTAAATTTAAATTTGAACGTGCATTTTTTAATATGTAAACAAATGATCCATGATTTGTTGGAAACATATTTTAATGATTTCGGTTCGCAGAATGTCAATAACAAATAACGAGATGTCAGACAATTCTTATTATAGTGTGAAATTACTACGTAAACTTTGTGATTTTAATGGAAGATTCCAACGCACGGGAACTTTTGAATTAATTTCAAAATTAATTCAAAAGTTAATTGCATACAATAATTCCTTACATTACAATGGTGAACAATTTGATAAAATAATGATTTTTTTTTAGTTGTATCCAAATATCTAATCAATCACGTTAAAATTGCAAATCTCATTTAACATATTTTTCATAATTTGTTTGTGTACGGTGCCTTTGAAATTGGTCCTTATGCCTAGTGTGCCGAGTTGGTACGCTTACATCAACAAGACTCAAGAGTTCGCAACATTCAGGTGTAATTAAACATTTAAGATCTGTCATGATATGGAAGCATTGTGATAATAAACCCTTTTTAGCCAAACAAAATTATAGAGAAAGCGTTTAGAATTATCCTTACATTTTAAATATATATATCGTAGATAACATCACTTAAAATCTTTCCTGATTGGAAAAACATCAAATGTATAAAATATCACGTGATTGAAATCCAACAAAACAAAAGAAGGACGTGTTAAGTGGCAACAAGGAAACACAACCAATCTGAAACATGCCAACCAATATGACAGATAAATGATTCTTTGCATCCTTTCAGGCAAGCTAATTGCAATTCCCATATCTATCTGTTTGATCTCTGTTCGTGGACTGACTTCGCACCTACCATTCTGTAACGCACACTTCAAAGAAAACTGAGCGACTGACACCGAAGATAATTGAATTAGCAATACGGAGATTAGATGACCAGATTGCCAAACTCGATACAGAGAACAAAGAGATGCAAACGGGTTACAATCATTTATAAAGATCGAGATCAAAGTAAAAGCCCGGTGGAAAAAGCAAGTATTTTATATGGGTAGTAACAATTGAAGATGCAGAGAGTAAATTCGCCAATACCATTATCGACATAATAATGCATCAATTATAAGAAATTTGTTTTTAAAAAATGTGTATTTTCGTTTTTTTTTCAATTGCAATCAAAAAGCGCCCCCGTTATTTCATTCCATAACAGTAATTTTTAAATTGTTGGTAAAACCTGTCCACTTTTTAGGAATTTGTTAATTTCAATCATTTAGCTTTGCCCCAGTGCCTCTCTAATATAATCAAGATCGAATTGTGCATGATTTTTTCTCAAGAAAAGATAACAGGTTTTGCTGAACACGCCACATTCTTTTTAGATTTCTTAGAATTTTTAACGAAATTGAGCTCTTTCGGCCAATAATAACAACATGATGTATGTTTTTAGACACACCTCTGTGCGGTAGCCCTGTGGAAGCACCTCGGGAAACCATAGAATTATAATACGAAGTAGTTACAAAGGTGCAGTACAGTTATTCCATCTCCAACAGCGGCCACTCGTTAAGATCCGAATTGCTCTCCGCGAACAGATGGGTACGTAATCATATTTGTGATCTCAGTACTCCGGAGACTCTAGGCGATACTATCAGCGAAATGGGATCGATGTAAAGCTGCTGATACAGCACACAGCCTTCCTGGAACGGACGCTGCACGAACAATCCACTGACACGTTTCTCTGTCTTGTGACAGATCCTATTATTAAACTCTGCTTTATTATTTTGATTGGCTTTATCCAAAAAGCATTTTTCTTGGAAATTACAGACGCCTGTGAGGGTTGAAATATCGATTCCATTGTAAAACATATTCTAAAAATAATTCTTATCCAAAGGCATTAAATAATTAACTAGCAACTAAACAACGAATTAGTGCTTTTTTGATACGGTTTTATGCCAACTTTGCTGTTACTGTCAATTTTGTAATCCAATATGAATAGTTGGACGCAATCAGAAATATTTTAGCTATAGCATCAATCAAAGATTCTCTCCTCTCGTAATATTTTCCTGTTCTCTTGTTGGCTTAATCAACTTCTTTGAGATTTTGCTGGCATGGACGCTCCATTCAATTGCCGTTCATGCTGTTTTTCTCCGTTAATTGATGTGGAAGTAGATAATTAATCATCACTGGTGCTGGTACCCGCAATTAAATACTGTTAAGTCAATGCCTTATTAACTGATATCTCTTTTTCTGTCGTATCTCATTACCTGATCCTTACTAGACAGCTTCGAACTGTCCACTGTGCATCTCCTCATGATATCTTTATCTCGTTTAATGATAATTAACAGACCACTTCTTCAGAAACGTGAAGAAAGGTATGTTGTGTCACGATCATGAGCAAGAAGCGCACGATACGTTACTCCGCAAGTCAGTTATGCTTCTAATTGGACACTTGTAATACAGATACCACTGGAAATCCTGGAAAAGGAAAAGGAAAGCAGTTAATGCTTATCCTTTATGTGACAGAGCACTTTGCAAAAAGCTTTTTGGATTGAAAGGGTACAATTGTATCACGTACGGAATTTTAAGTATTTTATATGAAGTTATTGTTGTGTTACTTTTTGTTTTGGAAAAAAATGTTATTATTAAGTGTATGATAGATTTCTTGGAAGTGGACCGTTATAAATTTCGTATTAATTAAATTAAAGTAAACGGTAAATTTATAAGCTGACAGTCAAAGTGGATAAAGTTAATAAAAAAATATTTAGAAGAAAATAAACTTTGATTTTGTAAAGGAAGAAGAAAAACAGAATAATTTTACTTCTTCTACTAGTGCAAAATTATTTTGTGGTAACATTTTAAATTCAAATTAATAAATAACGTTGTATTAACCACTTAATTATTTAAAAACCGACATGTTTCGTCAGCAAAGATGACTTCCTCAGGGTTTTTTTTTTAAACCCTGAGGAAGTCAGCTTTGCTGACGAAACATGTCGGTTTTTAAATAATTAAGTGGTTAATACAACGTTATTTATTAATTTGAGAATAATTTTAACTTCGCAATAATAATGAAACTTTTTAAAACACGTAAGATAAGTTAAATCTTCGAACAGTGCGTTATAATTTGCAAGGGTAGATACAAAAAAGTATACATTTTCAGTCTCTTATATAATTTATGTCAGACATGGTGTCTATAAGCAATTAATTGTACATCACGTAAAGAATCCAAAAAAAAAAAAAAATTCCGATCTCAAAGTTTAAGTTTTTTTAGGCAACTAAAGTGTTAAAAAACTTTTTTAGCCGGGTCTACGGATAAGGTTTTAAATGGGCGGTATTAACCCTTCAGCGACCAATATTTTGAAAATTTGACCTCAAAACTCCATCTTTAGACTCGATTTACTCGAAAAACAAAAGCTGTAATCAATGAAAGTTACGCATATAAATTATTAAGAATCAATATTAGGTACTTGTTTCCAGACACCGTGTATTTTATTTACCCAATAGACACCTACATTATTGTAAGTTTATTTTGTTTTTGATGGGTAACTTTAGATCGTTTTCTTATCGAGTAATAAGATCATAAGCTTTTTAAAACGATTAAGATGTACGCAAACTTCTTCAGTCACATGAGGATTTTTAAAAATACTGCTTTGCTCTCGCTTAAGCAAAATTTTCAAAAGAATTTAATTTAATTTAATCGTAGCCATATTCGAGTATTTTGCTCGATTATTATCAATGTTTTTAACTGCATACGGCAATTGAATTAATTTGATTTCTTGATGCTGCATTATTTACTCTTTGAAAACATACTTCAAAGACTTCAAACAATGAATAGGAAGTTGTGTCAATCAAATAGTCTAGAAAAACTTCTCGACAGCAAACAAAACAAAGAACTAGCAATCAGGAAGCAAAACCTGAAGTGCATTTTGATGGATATTTTATTCAGCTTTTTTTAAGCGATTCACAGATTAGAAACAAAACATAACCGAAACAAATAATAATCAGAAACATTTAATTAAATAAGGAACCAGGGTGGAAAGATTAAGAAAAAACAAACATAAATCTCAAATGTCACATATCACTTCATGTTTTCTATACTTATTTTGTTTATTTTTGCTTGCATTTATTGCACAACTAATATTATTTTATGTAGGATCTAGCTACTAGTATTACTATTATATATGGTGTCCGAAAACAGCATTTACAACACGAGCGGAAAACTGGTGAATCCATAATATAACATTTGTTGTCGATTTTGTACCATAACTTTTTTATTTGAGCTTTCGTTTTCGAGTAAACGAATTCAAAGTTGGAACCTTTACCGTTTGTTTGATATATTTACTGTCTTTTAAAATGTATCGAATCATAAATTAACCCATTGGTTACCCACAAAAATCGAAACGATGAGATCGAGAAAAACATTTATTTTGTTTCTCTATATATGTAGATTAACCCCTAGCCAGTTTTCCGCTTATACCACCAATTTCCAGACGTGTGTGCATGTATTATGATTATTTAAAAAAAAAACTTTTCATGCCCTTTCCTTCGAATTTGTATTTTATTAGGTGTACGTATAAATACTTTATAAAATGTGCGGGATCGCCACACATTCCGTAATAAATAAATTACTATTTATATTTAGGAGAGGAAGTTCTGAGAAGGGAAAAAAGTATGAGGAGTGGGTTGGAATCTGGAGGTTAATATGTCCAGGACTGACGGACGTATGAATTCACCCCTCCCACTACGGTGCAAGGCGATGGATCGAGAGAGAGTCCGGCTTGAGAGTTGTCTATTTTAGGTCTCTCCTCTCCTCAAACAGTCGCTCCCGATCCGCCCCACTCAGTAGGCAGGCAAACGCATTCGCTGCCAACACATAGACAAACCTCACCCCATACTAATATAGAAGTAAAAGACTAAGGAAAAGTTTCAAGAATAATATAAATTGAAATTAATAAATTACTTGGTTTTTACCACTTTTATTGTTTATAAAACCGACATGTTTCGTCAGCAAAGCTGACTTCTTCAGGGTTTTGACAGAACTGAAGAAGAAGTATGAGTATACCCTGAAGAAGTCAGCTTTGCTGACGAAACATGTCGCTTTTATAAACAATAAAAGTGGTAAAAACCAAGTAATTTATTAATTTCAATCATAATGGTGCCACAAAATAAGTTTGCTGTGTTAGAAGAAATAATATATATTTTTTTATAGTTGTGCATAGCCTGTCTCACTAGGAGAACCTGTATTGAGGCAGAATTTTTTGTAAATTGTTTCTCACAATTTTATCTATGTTTTTTTATAAATGTATAATGTAGGTTTCTATACAGCAAAAACTTTATTTTAGATTACATTATTGTTTGTATATACACAATACGAAAACTGCAAGGTAATTACTACAATAACAACTGTCAATGACAGGGCATTTGGAATTGAAAGGAGATTTGAAAAAAGGACAAGATGGTTTATAACAATTCGTTATTGTCCTGTAAGGAGAGGTTCTGAGTTCGATCCCCAGTTTTGACCGATACCTTTTATTTTCCATGTCTTCTTCTAAGATTTATTAATAATTTATCCTTCTTCAATAACCTAAATTCATTAATTTTATCAAATTATCGAGACGTTATTTTCATCATGAGCTACGGCACATTGCATTTCTTTATTAACACATTTAAAAATCCAGTTAACTCTCAAATTAGCAAGAAGGTGTCTTACCTGCTTGTTTGCTCCACATTATTTAATTATTCAATAAGGATAAATAGTGAAGAAACTCAAGCAAACTGGGTGAATACTGGTGGTACCTTCATCAACTAATGTGGTAAAAGATAGGTTATGTAACGAAAGAATGGTTAATAAGTTTAAAGGAGAAAACGTCACCGTTTGTAAAAACGCTAATGCGCATTTTCATCTCGCAACAAAATATCCCCGACAAACTATCCTACGAACAAAACATCGCCCAACAAAATATCTACTAAAACTTAAGCAAACCTAACCCAGCAACAATTTATTGTCTTTACAGGATGTCTGTATTATTTTTGTCCCATTATTTTGTAATTTTTTGTCCCATTGTTTTGTAATTTTAGGTTAGGTTAGATTAGGTTAGGTTTTAATAGATATTTTGTCGGGGATATTCTGACGCGGGATGAAAGCACAAAGAACCGTAAGAACACAGTTATTACGGAAAATAAAATTCAAAGACGACAAAACATTATGTAAGGGATAGGTCAACAATAATATCACGAAATATATTATAGGCAAGTATTTTGCCATCGGATTTAGTGTTCAGTTGAGGCAATTTGCCAAAGTCGGCCATCACTATTAGTATTTGGTCCGATCCCCACGGATATCAAGTCACGAGTTCATAGGTGATAGACCAACTGTTCCAATTAGCATGTGGAAATATCAGCGCACAAGAGTTCCAATCAGAATATTAACTGGACATGTTTTAGGTTACTATGTATTACGTGGAAAAATGAAGAGATTTACGGTGTAAAAGGTTTTTATGGTGTTAAATTTTGTAATTTTTTACTTTTAAATGTTAATTTTTGCAGTCGGTTTTAAAGTAGCATTTTTTTCTTCAACAAAACGTTTTTTTTTCTAATCGATGTTGCTTACAAATAAATTGTAAATTTAAGACATGGTCTGGCCAAAAACACTTTTTCGATTGTTCAATTAGCTCAATTGGTCAAAAAAACATTGACCCAAAAAAGAGGCAGGTCCGAAAACCATTTAATATAATGTCACGGGGTATAATTAGAACGAATTAAGTGAATCAGCAGGGTGCCCGGGTTCATGCGGTGAGGTTTGTCCAGGTCTTGGCGGCCGATGCGTCTGCTCACCTGCTGCGTGGTAGGTATGATCGAGAGATACTGGTTGAGGGAGGATTTTTATCCTCTCCAATCAGACTCTCGACCCATCGCGTTGCACCAGTTGGAGGGATGGATTTCCTTCCCAGAACTTCCTTTCCTTATTTTCCTTTAAAAAGCCCTCCATACAGCATTCCCTCAGATGACATGCCCTCAGGAAAATAATTTCCCTCAAGGCCTCCTGTTTGGAGCTAATGTAAGAAAAAGACTTAGACATAAATATAATGTACTCAAAATATTAAAGGAATAATTTTATGTCTATTTTGCTCCTCTGATAAGAGTAAAGTTCGTCCTAAAAATGTTATTTTCTAACAACAACTTCAAGAACATTATTTAAAGACCCTTAGAAAAAACGTACCTACATGTTTTTTAAAAAATTCGCCCATGCGATCATAAATCTTTGTACAAAATAGTTTCATGTAAGACATGAGTATTTTGTTATTAGATTGACAACCTAATTACGGTTTTAATCTTTATGTATAGGGACTCTCTATTATTATGTTAATATTAATAATGTTGTAACCACGTACACAACTGAGCTGCGAAGAAACAGGGGAAATAGAATAAATGCTTTGCGGCAATTTCTGGTTATGTAGTACAAAAGAAAAAACCCAAACAAATTTGTGAAATTAGATCATTCTATAGAGATACATCTAACAATTTGACTAAGATTTGACTCTTATAAAAATGGTATTTTTGTCCACCTAGTGTTGCTATCCGCACGCTTGTGTAGTGGTATCGGTTGTATTTGGACCAGCATAAAGTGCAATAAATAAAGAATTTGCCCATACTAAACAGTCGTGACGAGGTTTTCTGGAGCACGACATGCGCAGAAGAGGTTTTGCTCCAGTTGCAAAAGCGGGCTTCGGGTGATTGATCAATAAAAAATGTACAACGTTCAACTATTGTCATGTCCGACAAATACAAACATGACTGCAAAATGCCACACGCTGTGTCGGTGTACGACTGACGAACCTTTTTTTTCACTTTCGTAGAGGTTTTGATGGCTTATTGTGCACTACTTTTGATACAATGTGATTTTTCAGTTTGGCTCTCAGAACTGAGCAGTGCTTGTCAAATGCTAGTATGCAACTGTTAAACTTAATATGGATGGTCAGACTTTGACGTTTGTTAAATCAAAACTGGTTGAACCATTCAATGTGACTTTTCGGTTTGGCTCTCAGAACTGAGCAGTGCTTGTCAAATGCTATTATGCAACTGTTAAATTCTTGGATGATCTGACTTTGAATTTTGTTAAATCAAAACTGGTTGTACCCTTCGATGTGATTTTTCGGTTTGGCTCTCAGAACTGAGCGGTGCTTGTCAAATGCTCTTATGCAACTGTTAAACTCTTGGATGATCTGACTTTGGTTTTTGTTAAATCAAAACTTGTTAAATCCTTAAATATTATCATTCAGTTTGGCTCTCAGAACTAAGCGTTGCTTGTCAAATGCTATTAAGCAACTGTAAAACTCAATTTGGATGATGTGATTTTGAATTTGTTAAATCAAAATCTAAACCCTTGGCTGTGTAAGAACGTATAACAAATAAGAGATAAAAATCAGCATTTACTTAGTGATAAAACCGTTTCAATACACTATCTGTCCTTGCTTACTCCCTTACACACAATAAAGAACACCACGACGTTTGAGACAGTAAAATGTAAAATTTCGTGAACTGTCAATATTTTGTAATATCGTACCAAATTAGACGTATTTAGGAAAGAAGGAAAATTCAAGAAAAATGTAAATGTTATTAATTATTCCATATTTATATTTCATTAGTCAGATTAGCGGCACTTCACACAAGCGATTTTTTTTTAATAATTGCGCAATCCAATATTCAATTGAAGAATTAAGTTACAAATCACAAAAATCGAAATTGCTGCGCTGCTTCCCAATCACAAATACATTTTCTACCGATTTAAATATTCAATTTTTTTCCGTTATGTTAACCGACTGAATTAATGAATTTAGTTTAATTCTGAATTTAGTTTAAATCTTCGATTTCGCAACATTTGCGATTAGTATAATGTAATCTTTCGTACGACTTCCTTTTTGCAGTTTAAGTTCTTTCTCTTTTGATCAGACATGCAACCAGGACTCGAAAGTACGTTAATATAATTTTTTATATCAATTGTTTTCTTTAGTACCTGATTCATTGTCCATAATTTTGACTTGTAGGCAGAAAAGTTATGTTGACAGAATTTCTACCAGTTTCGAAACGTTCAATCTTCGTCGAGATGAAATAAATACCAACGGAGAAATTAATAATCAACTCTCATATTGGTAACCGAGATAGTTACACGATAATATGTTCTAAGAGATTCATTGGAAATTGCCATGGACTCCTTTGTATACGCATCAAAACGTCAGCATGAGAGAAACAAAGATTTTAATCATGTTAAATTTAATGTTTTCTTGAGGTTATTTATGCTTGAAATCAGCTGATATCAGCAACAGCAATTTTCAAACTGTTTCAAGATCATATCTGACAAAACTAAAACTAGTATTTTTGTTTCTTTACAAATCAAAAAAATATATATTGTAAAGCCCCAGCACAAAACCATCACCCAACTGATCAAAGTAATTTCAATACAATATCCAATTCAGTTTTAAAAACATTTCCACAGTTTTTCATGAAATTTACTGCCCAACGCGAAACACATATTATGACGAGGACCAAAGTATATAAACGGAAAAAAAAGAAGTCAGGGGTTGGTTGAAGAAGAAGCTGACCTATGCACCGAATATATCAGGGAAGACAGAGATGAGAAAGAGAGATGGTTCAACAACTCACACCCATAGAAAATGGATAGATTTATAACAGCAAGAAATTGCAGTTTCCGGAATAAACACAGTAATTGGCAAACGGTAATGTAAACACATATATCTACCGAAGGAAATATACAATTAAAATGGACCAATTGCACTACGTTGGAAAGCAAAGATGTTTTGCAACTATTGGCAGTACACAATTGCCAAATACGAGTAATTGTTGTTGAAGAACAAAGAGAAACCTGATCATCTCTTTGATGTTCTGACCTACATTGTGACATGGCGTTACAGTAAGTTACAAGTAAACGGCGGTGTATAAAATTGAAAAATTATTATTAGAAGGTATCCATTATTATTACTGATGATGGATGCACCATCCTTTCGTTTTGTTAATGGTATCTTTAAAGATTTTTAATGACGTCGATAAGTTACACGCTGATTTTCTGCACGTTCTGTAAGAAAGTAAAAAGCCAAAGATCGTGGGAAATAAATTGTATCAGGGCATATTATATTATGATCACAACTACATCATTCGATAACTGTTGAATCATTTTTATCTTTTTGTCTAACAGCCTTACTAATAAAAAAAAACACGTCTCAACCGGTGTTTTAGTTAGACATTCAATGAAGAGCGTACAATTTTCATTTCGAAATACTACTAATTAAAATATGAAAGAACTGGCAACGTTGCATTTTGGCTAATAAACACGCTGTTTATAATAAAAAATATCAATTTGGGAAGCGTGTATGTGCACCGCCGCTCCGGGAACCATTTATTGGATAACCAACACCCCTGCCATAGGTCACCCCAGGTGGTTCGCTAAATTGGCAGGTGTTAGCAGGGGTCTTAGCAAGCGTTTCCGGGTTCATGGTGTGAGGTTTGTCTATTCTCTATCCGCGTTTAGAACAACCCGCGATGGTACAAAAATTGGTTTGTACTACGCATACCACTCCTCCCTTCACCGGCCCTCGGCTGCTGCCAATCACTTCGCCCAAAATTCAGCATGCCGTTGACCGTCGTACTGTGTGTCCGCATTACAAAAAATTAACCCATTCAGACCCAGTGGTAAAATGGATAATCAGCCGATATGTTCAAATACATTATCACTAATTACAAAGGACAAAAGAGGACAGCTCTCACAGAGGGTTATATGATAAATAATAAGTATATGGTAAATGTCACTGCTAGCGAAGTCAATAAAACTATGCTACGATTACTTCCTTGACATTGCGAATTAAAGACGAGCGAATTGGTATGGTCGATGATAAAATAACATGTTGAAGTAAACAACTTCTCCTTCAAAATAAATGCCTAAGAACACCTACCTAAGAAGGTATCGGAAAAGTTACATTAGAGTATTTGAGTAATTTTATTCGACATATTATTGGTATTAAGCGATAATTTTGGAATGTCCATCATATTATTGTTCATGTCCTCGGAGACAACAACGATGATTCACTGGCTTTCAATGGTTCAAGTGAGGTTTTTTTTTATGATATTTTTAGTTTCGGATTAATTCCTCAGCCAATTTGGTAAATCTCATGCCACATAAAGTACAATATGTATTTGGTAATACTACCGCTAACATTATTTAAAGGTATAAATTGTTGTCATTTTTTGTCAGACAAATAAAATAAAATTTAATAAAATAATTCAATTTATTTAAATAGTGGGAATTAATGTGTTAGCGTTCGTCTAGCAAGCAGTGGGGAGAAGGGGCGGAGACATGCGCGTCCACGGGTTGATCTTATTTTGGATCGAGAATAGGTCTTGTCCACCGTTTGTCCACCTACTGCGTGGCATCCCGGATCGGAAGATACCGATTAATGGATTTTTTTTACCTCTCCAGCCGGACTATTGGGAGGAATGGATTAGTCACTCCTGGATACATTGACTACCCACACCTCATACCTTTGTCCTTCCCGGAACTTCCTCTCCTTCCTTTCCCTATAAAGGCCCTCCACACAGCATCCCCAAAGATGACATAGGCCCTGAGGGAATTTGTTTTCTTCAGAGCCTACTGTGTGGAGCTGATGTAAAAACATTAAAAAAATTAAATAAAAAAAATTTATCTGCTCGTTGGAAATTTGATAATTCTTAATTTTTTTTATTTAAGCGACTATATAAAATAATTCTATGAGTGTACAAAATATAATGGTTATGTTAGGTAAAGATATTGTATTTCTTAGTCCGCCTCGCTAGGGGTTCCTGTGCCGAGGCGGGCTAAAATTGTTTAATTATAGTTTATTTGTCTTCTACGTCGCTTTTAGTGTCTTCATTAGAGTGTTTTCGTTGACCTCTTTCAGCCATGTTTTTATTCTTGATTTGTACTCGTTAAATTATTTTATTAGTTTTATGTCTTGGGGAAGAATATTATGGAGTTTCGTTGCAAAATAAATGTAGTTTCTTTGTCCGAATGTGGTTTTATAACTTGGAATGTTTTTTTAATGTCATTTTTATTCGATCTGATGTGGTGGATTCATAATTTAAGAAAGAATATTTTTTTCTACACGTCGCGCGTCGTCGTCTCGACGTCGTCGTCTCGACGTCATCGTCTCGTCTTCATATCTTTTGATGATACCATATTTCATACAAATATAGTGTTAATGGATTGCGATATTTAAAAGTAATTATTTACGCATTATAAAATTTGATGGATTCACATAATTAAGCTATTTATGCTGATTATGTAAGATGTTTAGATAAGAAGTTTTAATTTATGCATTCTGCTGTAGGTTCTTAGTTAAGAAGGATAATAACATATTGCGTATTAAGTGCCTATCCGAGTATTTAAAACGGATGAGGAAAATGCACGACTTGCGGTTACTTTCCCTTTCTAAATGAGATCACCGGAATATGTGTAGCATTATGTCGGAGGCACCGAACAGATAAATTGATAGAATTGTGTTGTAGTTGATCCATACCTATTTGTATGCCCGAAGAAAGGTCAATTTGATCATACTTTGGGCAAGATTAATAAAATTCTTTAACTAACTAACTAACCAACCATCACGCCGTTTCAACTCGGTCTTGGCACACACTCTTTGCCTCACTCACATTCATACATCGTCTCATACATACTCTTCTATTATTCTGGCTTTTGACATAATCCAACTCAAGTATCTGATTCACTCGATCGTGCCATGTCTTCCTTGGGCGTCCCCCATTCACATTTGCGTCATATATTCTTCTCACACTACTTTCTTCGTTCATTCGCTCTACATGCCCAAACCATCTTAGGGTCCCTTTCTTAATCTTACTCATTATGCTTACATCAGCTTTACATTCTTTGCGGATACCCAAATTTTTCACACGATCATACATGGTTTTACCACACAAGGAACCTAAGGGATCTCATTTCAACAGCATTCAGTTTACTTTCATCCTTCTTCCGTCAGTTCCATGCCTCACTGCCATACATCAGGGTAGGTACCAGGACTCCATTGTGAACTGCTAGCTTCGCTTCTTTTTACAGTTGAGGGAGCGGTCCGTATCGGTAGAGACGGGAGATAAATGAAAGTCGTCAGTCGATGTAATGTGAGTCGTCTTTATTGTGCTACGTAGCGATAGTCAATGAGCCAGGGGCGTAGACGGAAGAGCAGACAGTGATGGTGCGCTGTAAAATGTGATGATGGTCAGGAAGCTGCAGTGGTGAAGATGACGTCTCTTCAGATCACTAGAGTGGTAGATGCTGACCAGTTCCAGGCGGTCGCTCGACGTCATGAGGACGGAGATGACGGCTGTGACTTCGGTGAGCTGGAGTCACACGCAGGGCAGGAAGAAGACCTTGTGAGGCGATGAGGAGAATCTCTGCGGCAGCGAAACATGACAGGCTTCGGATTGCCGGAGATCGAGTTACTTCCCGAACAGAAAGCACAGCGGGCTTTGCGGGAAAAGACATCTCAAGTCGTGGTGCGGCGGACCGGACTGCGAGACAGCGGTGGTGGATGAGAGCCTCGAAGGTGTTACGGAGAGTCCGAGATGCTGCGCTGGAGAATGCGTGTAAATCACATAGCGTCTGTATAACGTCTAGACGGTTCCTTGCTGGCGGACAAGCGTTGACTGACGGATCGGGACAGACTGAATTAGCGCCGAGTTTAGTCGCTTTATATACCAGCGCGACCGGTGGAGTAATGTTCCATTCGCCGGCAATGTGCACACTGGAAGGTACGGGAACATACGCGGTGCCGAATATTCAGGCGGCTTATAAAATCTAGACCTTTCTAGGCGGTGGCGATATTATTATCGTCCAGCCGGCACGGCAGGCGAGAAAGTACATCGCGACCAGTATAGGTAGGAAGGTACCTAGGCAAGTAGGTTTGCCGATGCGCGCGAATATTAGGAGATGTTCTCCAATCTTCTTTTGATGGCGAAGTTTATGATGTGCTGTTGTTTATTGTTTATTGTTGTTTATTGTTTATTTTATTTACAGTTGTTTATTGTGCCAATGGCATTCCATTAATGGAGTTACCTGCATTTACCCTTCTTTCAATATCTGTATCATCCTTTCCATCTCTCGTAAACATACTACCCAGGTACACAAACTCATCCACTTGCTCCAAATATTCATCATTCACAACTATATTGCACACTGTTTTCGTACTCTCTCTTTCCAACACAATGACTTTGAACTTACTTACATTCATCATTAACTCATTCTTCAATACATACTTCGTTCATCCTAGAGATGAAATTGTTTCAAATATAGAAAATCTTTGTTGAAAACATAATCAATTTTATTAGCATGTTTGGTGCAAAGTAGTAAGTTTTCTTTCAAATCAGTAAAGATCACACTTCTAAAGATATTGTGTTCATTGGTGGAGGCTTGTAAATACATATGATCATTCTACCGTAAGAATTAATAACGCAAATAATAATTGAAGGCTTGAAGACGTGGGAACATTGTATGACTTTCGTTGTTAGGGCTTTCTAGTTATGCATGTGCTATAGAACTGGTATCCATTTTCTGAAGAGCTTCGGAAATCTACCTTCGGTCACTTTCGGCACAACTCGGCAAAGAGACCATGTGACCCGAAGAGCCCATAGACCACTAGCCCTTAGACCGGTAATGTATGTACCTACTAGATCATAGACTATTATACATTATACGACAATAAAATGTCATTATAATTAACTGCGATTCACTGCTGTGAGGTATCATTTTTTTTTCACCTTCTTTGCCAGGATTTGGGAAATGAGTAACGGTAACACGACGATCTCCCTGACTGAGAGATACAGATCCTCGGTTATGGATCCAGCGAACCCGGTGTGTGTAAATAAATAAATTTAATTAATTTGATACTGACTGAAGTCCCCAGCCTTTCCCGCACTTTATGAAGAGATTTTCAAAATCAAATGTAGGTAAACAGCAATTTTCCTCTTATTATGAATGTCAGGTGTTTAAAATTACATCAACAAGTATCAAAATTCTGCTTTAAGGGTTGGGGAAGGCCATTGGTGTGTTTTTTTTTAAATCTCATGAAGAGAGTGACCTTCATCTTATTTTGAAGGTGAAGCATGCAAATTTTCAATTTAGCTCCTTAAGGGCCATTCATTTATTACATAAGACGATTTAGGAGGGAGGGGGGACGACCATGTCTTATTTTTTTCTTACAAGGGGGTGGGAGGGAGTCTCGATAGTTCTTACGTAAGATCACAAAAATGCGCAAAGTCAAAATTCCTTTGTAAGTACAAATAAACATTTCTAAAAATTGTTACTTTGAAAAATAAACATTAAAACAAACCAAACGTGTATTCATTTTTTCCTTTAGATTCTTACAGGGGGGGGGTTCTTATATTAAACAGGGGGGGGGGGGGGGGTCGGCCTATTCTTATTTTTTCTTATAATAGGGGGGAGGGGGTCAAAAACTAGCAAAATTCGTCTTACGTAATAAATGAATGGCCCCTTAGCAAGTCGGCGCCCGGAGCGAACTGCTTAAATTGTGCCCGCACTGGATGACTTTAGTTATGTTTAGTGACCACAACAACGACGTGCTAAATTATGCTAATCTTTGCGAAGTGTTAAATTGTGTTTACAATCTGTTATAGTAAACACACTGCATGTTGATTAAATTATTATGTAATGAATAGCAAATCATTGACCTTTAATAATAACAATGTCAATGAAGACCGTTCAATTTAAAATTACGTTTGCGTGGTTATGCAAAAAGTGTTCATGGAAAACACACAATTATTAACGGTGCCATTTATGGAAAAAAAACGGCGGGTTTATTGGCGTAACGTTTACCTGTTATTCAGTAGCCTTACGAATTCAAGGAAATTTAACTCTAATATAAAATTAAATTAATACAGCGTGATTTAGGAGACTTTTTAATTTAAATAAAACGCCAAACATCCTACTATTTTTAATACCTCATTAGGTCTCATAGAAATCGTCGTCTCCCTTTCTATCGTGGTTATAAATACAATCTACATGGTGTTAAAGGAAAAAAAACACCACGCTTTATATTCAAATCTAAAAATTAACCGCTAAATAATTCAAATGTAAACCATTTGAATCGAAAGTTTCCGACCGAAATTTAAAAAAAAATATGCAACTTTGGGAATTTTTATTAATTTTTTTTACATGAAACGACAAAAAAATGAGTTGACGATAACGTTCATAATAAAATTAAAATAAAATTGTAAATTGTAAAATTGTAATAAAATTCAAATAAAATTGTGAGTGTTTTATATTTTTTTTTTCGATATCAGAAATTTCAGTTAGAAAAAAATGCGAGGTGAGTCATTTTTAAAACTTTTTCATGTTTGTGTTCAAAATTTCTATCTTTAAAAAATATGTGTTTATTTTGAATTATTTTTTCATCACCTTTCAAACAGTTTTTAGTTTTTGGATGGGTTCATAAATATTCATTTTATTTGTATTTTATTGTAAAGCGGAAATATTTTCACCTTCCGGCAAAATAGGCTGCGGCCTAAGGGGTTGAGAGACGTGTGAGGCATGGGTACCTACCTACTGTTAATCTTGTTAAAGTGCAAAACCGTAATCTCTCGATACATTAAATATATTTGCGATTACTGGGATGAGCATGAGATCGTATAGAATATTAAAAATTGGCACACATATTATTATTCTCACACGACATTCTGTTTTTAACTGAAACATGGTTAAATGCTGACATCAGCTCGTCTGAATTAGGCCTACATCACTATACCACATATCGTTCTGATCGAAATTCTTTTACGAGCAAAAAGTCTAACGGAGGAGGTGTGATGCTGTGCGTATCCAAGAATATATCATCTACTAAATTACCGGTTAAACACAAAAGTGTTGAACAAATTTTTGTATTGCTCAATATACCTAATGGAAAAATTATTATCGGCTGTGTCTATATCCCACCTGCATCTGATTTGCAAACATATAAAAATCACATTGATGACATAGAAGTACTCAAATTCAAATATCCTAAAGCAAAATTCATTATTGCCGGTGATTATAACCTTCCCAACTGGACCAGCCAAGATGACAATGGACCTGCTACAAACCAAGCAGAATTACAGTGTGATAAATGCAGTGAAATTCGTGATATGTCTTTATTCTTGGGACTAACTCAATCAAACAAGATTTTCAACTTTAACAATCGAATGTTGGATTTAGTATTTTCAAGTGATTCGAAAATAATGGTTGAACTATCCGACGAATTATTATTACCGTTAGATCAATACCACCCACCATTGGATATTATCATAACAAATATGCCTTTAACATCTTCAAAAAAAACAAGTGCCCCATCGTATAACTTTACCAAAGCTGAATACCATCATATTATTGAGTACCTTATCCAAACAGATTGGTCCTTTTTAGATGAGGAAAATAATATAAATGATCAATTAGAACACTTTTACTCGATTTTAAATACCTCTATAGAACAATTTGTTCCCAGGGTTAGCTTCAAATCATCTTATTATCCGAAATGGTTTACAAAAGAATTAACTAATTTAATTAATAAAAAAAAATGTATCCACAGAAAATATAAACATACCAGAAATCCTAACGATTATATAACATTTACTAAACTACGAAAACAATGTAAAGAACTATCAATAAAATGCTATAGTAACTATGTTAACGTAATAGAAAATGAGGTACGTCATCACAATGTGAAAAAATTCTGGAATTTTACTAAATCTCAGCGAAACGATAACTGTGGATATCCTAATAACATGTATTTTAAAGAAAAATGTGCTGACAGTATCGAGGGTATAGTTAATCTCTTTGCTGACTCATTTAAAAGTGTTTACGACAAAGATATTCCTGTTAATGCAGTCTCCACTACTTCATTGGAAGAGTCATTAAACCTAAGCCAATGTTTCATAAAATTAGAATCTTTAAAAAGGGGCATAAACGCATTGGATAGTAATAAATCTGCTGGACCTGATGGTATTCCTCCCATATTTTTAATAACTTGCATTGATAGTTTGATATATCCCATACAAAAACTTTTTAACAAATCCTTAGCATCTGGCTGTTTTCCGGCTCTGTGGAAAAAGAGTTATTTAACGCCTATTCATAAAAAAGGAGACAAAAGCGATATATCAAACTATAGACCTATTTGTATTATGTCTGCTTTACCCAAACTTTTCGAGTCATTAGTATTAGATACCATTGTAAAACCTATCAACAATATTATTGTTCCTAACCAACATGGCTTTATCAGAGGTCGATCTACCTTAAGTAATTTAACTATCTATAATAATTACATATCCGAATCCCTTAGTCTGAAACAACAAGTGGATTCTATATACACTGATTTCAGTAAAGCATTTGATAAGGTTCGACATCACATTCTTATATCCAAACTCCGACTGTTAGGCATTAAAGGAAGTTTATTGACATGGATTATTAGTTACCTCAGTAATAGAGTGCTTAGTGTGAGGATTAATTTTATAGAATCCTATGTATTCGAGGCCACAAGTGGTGTCCCGCAAGGGTCCCACCTCGGCCCAATATTCTTCTTAATATTCATTAATGACATTGTAAATATATTTAAAGATGTACAAGTCCTACTTTTTGCAGATGATCTAAAATTGTTTAAAAAAATACGAAATATATATGATTGCCTAATTTTACAAGCTAATTTAGATGAATTTTTTAAATGGTGCGAACAAAATATGTTATTTTTAAATACTGAGAAATGTCAAGTAATACGATTTTCCAGAACTCATTCTCATATTTTACATGAATATAATTTTAATAATGTTAAATTAACACCAGTATTACAAATTCGCGACTTGGGAGTTATATTCGATTCAAACTTAACATTCACACCACATATAGATAATATAACTAATAAGGCTTTAAAGATTCTTGGCTTCCTTTGTAGAACCCTAACTGATTTTAAGTCCTTGGATTGCATGAAAACACTCTACATTTCATTAGTTAGATGTCAAGTTGAATATAATTCACCTATTTGGTCCCCTTTCTATAAAGTACACTCTAACAAAATAGAACGAGTTCAACACAAATTTCTTAGGTACTTAAATTTCAAACTCAAAATTCCAATAGAAAACATTAATTATTTAAGTTTAATGAATCGACTAAATTTAATTACGCTGTCTGACAGAAGAATCATTTCAGACCTAATTTTATTGTACAGAATTATGAACAACCTAATTGACAGCCCTGCCATCGTTTCTACTATTAAACTTCTTGTACCGACAAGGAATACTAGACAAAATATAACATTCTTTTGCAACACATACACAACTAACTATCAATCACACTCACTTACCAATAGGATGCATTATTTAGGCAACAAGTTTGGTGGTATTTTAGATGTATTTGCTGATTCCCTTTACATTCTAAAATGCAATTTAAACCAACACTTTGTTGAATCCTACAAATTATTGTAACATGGGTATAATATATTTAACGATTTGATTTGTTATTGAAATGTTTATATTATATTTTGTTCTATGTTATTGTTAAATATTACATTGTTTAAAATATTTCACGGTTTTCCACAAGAATATACAAGTGGTTTTTTTCTTTAAAAACTACTTGTATATTCTTAAAAGTTTTTTCACTTTTTATAACTTTTGGTATAAATTCTATGTATGTGTAATCCTAAATATATTAAATATTATTTTCTAATCTATGTAAAAGCCCCTACGGGCGTATAACAACAATAAATAAATAAATAAATAAATATCATTCATTACCCATTTGTAAGTTATACAGACAGCTACAGCTGCTTGTGATTGGATTTGGTTGTTAGTTATTACGCCTCTAAAAGCTTTATGTTGATGTTTTAATGAACTGTAAAATGCTTATTATCTCGTGAATCTTAAAAAAAAACTATTATTTTAAACATTATTTTTCATTAGCACTACGAGCAGTATGTTGGTGTTCTAAGCATCCATTAGCCAAACAGATGTTCGATTGTTTTTGGTTTTGATTGGTGTAAATATTTTGTAATAAATATGAAGACAACATGGAAAAACCCCGTTAAAATGCCTATTCACGTACGGGTGATATTCGCTGCGCTGTGGGTAGCGAAAACTGAGTGGATTTTTTTTACATTAGCTTCATGCAGGTGGCGCTGAGGAAAAAACATTCTCTTAGGACCATTGACGTATGATTTACTTGGTCGAAGCTTAAGACCTATGTAATCTTTGGGGATGCCGTGTGGAGGGTCTGGAGGGAAAGGAAGGAGAGGAAGTTCTGGGCAGGAAAATGTATGAGGAGTCGGTAGGAATCTGGTGATAAATGTGTCCAGGAGTAACGGAAGTATGAATCCATCCCTCTCACTGCGGTGCAAGCCGGTGGGTCGGGAGTCCGGCTGGAGACCTCTAGGTTAGGTCTCCCTCAATAAGTCCACTCGATCCGGCCTGTCACACAGTAGGTGGGCAAACGCGTTCGCCGCCAAGATGCATGCCCAAACCCATGAACCCAGGAATGCGGTATTTTCAATTTTCAAACTTTTTAACTTCCCAGACTGATTAAAACGTAAGTGGAAACCGTAAACTCATAGTATAATGTAAAGCAATAATGATATCATAAAAGCCTCGCATTATTATGGTGATACATCTAGTATATTATTACAATATTTGAAATTATAAATATGTACATTGTAACATATTTTCCGCAAATGACGTAACATTATGTTTTTATGAACATATTAAAAAAAAACATATGTAATTTAAAAAATAAATGATTTCAAAATTATCATCTGTTGTTTTCCACTTGTAATATCAGATCCATTACCTCTAAGTAAATTAACTTTACTACAAAACAAACATTTCAGTAATGAGTACCCAATCCACAAGAAAAACCGGAGATTTGAAGTGATTTGTTTGAAACAAATATTTTTCTAAAATCACCGAATCGGAAACGTTGTTATATTATGACATCATAGTCACATAATGATGTGGAAGGAACAGTATCTACCAGAAAAAAGAGGCAATCAACACCATTAGTGACGTCGTTAATTATCATGCTCTTCACATTTTTGAAAAAAATGTAATTTTAAGTAACGGTACACCCTATAAAACCATTGTCATAAAAACAGTGAGATGGGTATGTAAACTATTTATTGAATAACCAACACCCCTGCCATAGGTCACCCCAAGCGGTTCGTTATGTTTGGTGACTTAGCAAGGGGACCGGTTTCATGGAATGGGGTTTGTCGAGGTCTAGGCGGCGAATTCGTTTTCCCACCTACTGCGTAGGATGCAGAACCTGGAGGAATTGGTTAAGGGAGACCTAACATAGACTTCTCCAGCCGGATTCTATCGACCCATCGCCGTGCACCGCAGTGGGAGGGATGGATTCATAAGTCCGTCACTCCTGGACAAATGGTCCCCAAATTCCTACCAACTACTTAACCTTTTCCTTCCCAGAATTTCCTCTTACTAAAAAGACCCTCTACACATCATCCCCAAAGACGGCATAGGTCCTGAGGGACGGCATAGGGATCTCCTGCGTGAAGCTAGTGTAAAAAAAATGGGGACCGACAACTCAGAATGAAATCAACTCAACACTTTCTTTGAAAAGTCATTAAAAGTATAGAAAAAATATATAAAAATTTGGTTAAATAAGTTAAGTTAGGATAGGTTATGGGATATTTTTCAATATTTTTTTCATAACTTTTAATGGCTTTTCAAAGAGGTGTTGAGTTGACTTGATTCTGAGTTGGCATGGAACCAAAAAATAATTTGCCACTGTATTTGAGTCGAAAATCACTCTAAATAAATCAGACGTCTTTGTTACAGAGAATATATTTATTTTCAGAAAACATCATGGAACCAAAAAATAATTTGCCACTGTATTTGAGTCGAAAATCACTCTAAATAAATCAGACGTCTTTGTTACAGAGAATATATTTATTTTCAGAAAACATTATTTTCAGAAAACCCTTTTGATAAGACAATGACTTAAATTTACGAATAACCTAATCTCAAGAGACGCAAAATCGTTCTAGAACGACGTGAGAGTTATAATACCATCATCTAAACCGAACACAATCTTCAACAATAGTTCTACCACCATTGCAAATTATTTCAATAGACTACAACAAACACATGACAATCTAATAAAACAAACAATATGAACAAAGAACAATCTAATAAAACAATGTCTGAAATGGCACATACAAATCTTTGACCCATATTTCAGAAGCTAGACAAATATAATACACCAGTGGAAACGGATTACTATTTCGCAAGACTATTTTACTATGACTACACTTGGCACGGTTTATTAGTGTTCTAACCTTCGCCTGTCTAACGAGTTCTATTGGGCATTAAGTTCATTGTTGGTAACAGTAATAAACATGACACATTGCAGCGAAAGTGCATACGAGATCTAATACAAAATAATCAGTTTTAAATATCTGTTTTGCGTTAACAATGCAATTGCTACCAGCCAAATACTGAGCCGCATTCAAACAATTTATTGGTTTTCGACATACTCGTAATATTGAGACACTAGGTTTGTCTTGTATGTTTTGTGGTGCAATAAGGTGCATTTTAGTAGTAAAATGAATGCGTTCTTTAAGCTTAGTTTTCTTGCTTTTACACAAGTAGCGTTAAAAGCGCGAGCGTTTTTGAGCGCAGCTTACGCCGTGTTTTCTTCTTATGGTAGGAGATGGGTCAGTTGAATTAGGGAGCTGCCGCGAAATATAATTTCTTTGAACTGGATCTTCCAACTTGACAGCTGACATCCGCACGTTTTGTTTTTTTACATAACTTTATATTACATTTTTTGACACATGAGGCCCTGAGGAAAATAATTCCCCTCAGGGCCTATGTCATCATTGGGAATGCTGTGTGGAGGGTCTTTTTAGGAAAGGAAGGAGAGGAAGGAAAAGTGTATTAGGGGTGTGTAGGAATCTGGGGGTCAGTATATCAGGATGTATGAATCCATCCCTCCCACTGCGGTGCAAGGCGATGTTCCGAGATAGTACGGCTGGAGAAGTCAAAGGGACTCCCTCAACCATTCTCTACGCAGCTCCGTAATTTAAATGGCCCCCTCCTGTTTACGGCGGAGAGGGGGCCGCATTACTTTTTAAATATCGCGTGAGCAGCGGTTTCGGCGTCTAACGTTGAGCTTACAGCGCATCATCTTCTTATAGCGGGTCTGTATAAGATTTTATGGCGAGCGATATTGTGCGTGCCATGATCTTTTACCTGTTATATCTGTCTGTCGACTCCATTATCATGTTATTAAGCTCAGACGGTTGAACAATTTCACAAACCGGCATACAGCGCTATTTTCAGTATTTTGACATTTAATGCATCGATTTTTGTTGATTTTGTTTGTGCTGTTATTAAAACTTAAAACGCCGCTAACGGGCTGAGGATCGATTCTTATCGGAGACCGTTCAAATTAGCGTTAAATCAAAAATTCAAATGTCTATTTGACGGGTCTTGAAATAAACAAAGAACCTTAGCCTATTTTCGTTATATGTTTTTGATGAATCTCATCTTTCATTAAGAGATGGAGCCACTTCCGTCGGCATCTCGCAAACGGACTTGCCCCTGGCTAGCATAAATACCACGTTTTAATGAACTTTCTATTCCGTTCCGCGGCGATGACGCCACTGCTTGTCACGAGTATTTTGTACTGGTGAATGTTAGTGCTGCTGGCGACACGGTATCGCTTCGAAGTAAATAAGCACACACTCCATGACTAAAAATTACACATCTACCGGATCTGCCGGATCTGCCCTGATGATGGACACTGCAACGATGTCCGAAACGTTGGCTAAAGAAGGAGGTAGCGCAACACGGCACAACACCCCAAAAACATATAACGAAAATGCTTCTGGCCGTGAAAATCTTAAAACTTATCTAACCTTAGCCTAATTTAATAACTCTCTAATCAACGAATTTAGTTGCCTTTAAAAATAATATTTTTTTTAGAAATCAAACCGGTTTACCTATACCTACACAGTGTTTACTTCCTTAGCTTAATAAGAGATTACCCTTTCTAACCATAATAATTCCTATAATACATTTTCCAGTAAATGTCGTAAGTCTTACAATTTTTTTTTAATAAAAAAACCTCGCGCGGTGTTAGTGAATGCTTTTCCAGGTTTCGTGAACTAATTACAAAATGACTAGAATGGACGTGTTGTTATTTTTGCTTGTTTTCTTGTCATTGCGGTTGATTCTGCAACGCCAGATAACATCATTGCAACTTCCTGTAAGATCAAGCTGCAGATATAATTTTCTCTTAAGGCGATCCACTAGTTCACTACTGTGCCGTGGACAGTAGTTCTTCGGTGGACGCCATAGGGGTCACTTTGAATAACCGAATTCGTCGACTAGCGGCCGTATTGTAAAATATCAACGCGAAAAATGCATATTTTATTTTATTTTGGGAAGATTGGGTGTAAATATCAACTTTTTTTGCGATTATTATAAAATAAACTGAATTTGCCACATTACACAATAAAACCATATCCGAAAAGGGGTTTATAAATTGGAGAGTTTGGACTTGAAAGTGTGTTTTTTAGACCTCATACTTTATTTTTTTATAGGCTTATTAAAAAACTTATAAAAAAAATGACCGATATTTTTAAGGGCCAAGGTATGTTCTACACGCAGTATTTAATTGAAGCATCTACAATACTTCTAAGCGATCAAATTTTCAAAACAAAAACATATGATTTTGCATTATTTACTATGACTTCATCCACAGGTTGATTCAATTGGACCCACAAAAATTTTCGATTGTGGTAATTTAAAATTGTATTTACGATATAAGGCTAAACATTTTGGGAGGCGGGTATGGGTATCGCCACCCCGGGAACCATTTATTGTATAACCAACACCTGTGCCATAGATCACCCCAAGTGGTTCGCTACGTTTGTCCGGATCTTGGCGGCGGATGCGTCTGCCCACCAACTGCTGGTGGCAGGCCGGATCGGGAGAGACTGGTTGAGGGAGATCTTTTTACCCCTCTGGCAGGACTCAGCAGGATTTGGATCGCAGTGAAAGGAATGAATTCATTCGTTCGTCACTTTTGGACATATCTACTGACACCCAGATTCCTACCCACCCCTCATACCTTTTTCCTTTTCAAAACCTTCTCTCCTTCCTTTTCCTAAAAAGACCCTCCACACATCATCCCCAAAGATGACATAGGCCCTTAGGGGAATCATTTTCTCCAGGGCCTCAAGTGTGGAGCTAATGTAAAAAAAAATAATTAAAAGAATAACCTATGATTTGTGTTGCGTAAAATATTACACATCACGCTTTTGGAATTATTCGTGGAATTTGAAGACCTTTAAAACATAACTTCAGTCGGCTCATGACAAGAGTCTAAATAAATAAGACGTTTGAGACGAAGTAGGTATGAATGCAAATGAATGCAATGAATGTGTCCCAAGACTGAGTTTGGGTGGCGGTCTATCCTCTCTGCTTACCCCTGCAATGGCGTGATATTTTAATTATTTTTTCATTGTAAATTTAACTGGTCAACAGTTAAAATAATAATTGTTTACGAATCAATCATAACAATATTAATTTGTTCCAATGATGCCAACGCCCTTACACATTAGGATTTTTTTAAAGTTAAACAAGTCTATCTGTACCTGCCATCGACCGATACTTTCAAAATTACAAAGTAAGTGAACCAGATAACTCGACTATGAATCACAGAAAAACCATGAGACGTCAATTCTTTCATTATTTATAATCATGACCCGATACAACTCAATGTCCTCAATGACTCATTATCATCACCTTGATCTTTAGTTTTGAGCGAATCATCTACAAAGCAGAACGGAAGACCATAACTAACTGCATTTTAATAAATAAGTTTGACGACCTCCGTAGCCCAGTGGGTAAGACTCTTGACTCACAGTCCGAAGGTCGCGGGTTCGAACCCGGCATGCGCAAATAAATTTTATTTGATTAATTTGTGTTATTTCACAATTAATTAATTAAAAATAATATATAGTATATTTGCGGCATGTTCCAGAGTGGAAGATACTATCAGTATCGCCCTGGTGTAAGACCACCATTCAGAATTGAAACGTTGCTTAAAAATGGCTTTAGCCGTGTTTGGTGACCAGATCTGAATAGCCAGGTACTTCCCAACCTTCCTCTTCTCCACCTCCTTCCCCTCCCCACTACCTTCAGCCTCACAACATACCCCAATTGGGGATGCCATAGTCTCACTGGCTCCAGACGGGAGCAGTTGAGATTCTTGTGCGGTATTCACTGTAAAAAAAAAAAAAAAAAAAAAAGAAGATTAGTCAGAAAGGATCGGACACCACTCAGTTTCCATATGAATACTCCTTGCTTCATTCACATTTCATGCATCTTTTTTACAAATCATCGATGGCCTGGAGTGCAGAAATTGTATCTCCACAAACCATTATTTTGAGAATGCCGAATTGAAGTTCAAAATATGAATCACTGTGAAAATTTGATTTTAACGCTTTAATATATTTTAGGAACTACGATTTTTTAATGCTGGCAATGTTTATTGAATTGCCACACTGTAGCGAATGAGCGACGAACCGCGCTTTTTCAATAATGGGACAATTTAAAGCAAAGTTCGTAGAAAATGCGTTTATCAAGGTTAATTATTGATAGGCTAAAAATTCTTGACGTAGCTTGAAGTCCATGTTCCACGGGTAGATTTGAATTAACTGCAATACAAGTGGCAGTGTTTCACTTTAAGCTACGAAACGCGTTCGAAATTTCTAAAACGGCCCCATGAGTTTTTTTTATTTTAAAAGTCCCTTGTGACTTAATCTTGCTAAACGCACTTTCTACAAACCTTGGATTTAAAGAACCAAACGTCATTCTGTTTTGAATGTTGAATGCAACAACTTCGTGGTTTCTGCCAATATTTTTATTTCATGTTTCAAGCCTTTTCTGATAACTTCGTTTGGAATCTTTATGATTAATAAAGTTTATCTGTTTTGAGACCTGAAAATTCTCAAGCATAAACCAAAAATATTTAAAAAGATCAACGTTTGTAAGAAAACTGATAAAATTACTAGCAAGTACACTTTATTTTGCACCACTGACCGTGATATAACAAACGAAATAATAATTTAAAAAAAAATCGCCGTCCCATTTGAGGCACACTCGCACTATGTAGAGCGTTTTTTCTATCTGGGTAAAGTCGAGCAAAATAGCCTTTGGCGATTCGTGTAGTTTAGTTACCTACTAGTTACTTATTGCAATATTCGTAATAACGATTATGATTCTGTGACTAATCGTTGCTTGGTAACGGAAGTGTAACGGATGTATCTTCCGTCAATAAAATATGTACTGTGATCATGTTATGTTTAGTACAATTCAAAGAACAATTTGCAAAGAAAATGGTTTTCACATTGACACAAATATGATATTTTGACAGTGAGATATTAAACGATAATATTGAATCTATGCATAACTAGCGAGTTCCCAGCATGCGTTGCAATGCCACATAAATAAATTGTTTCTCCCTGCGTGTTCTTCCCCAGTCGTCCTGTTCCCCGTTCCTTCCCTCCTCCCCTTCCTCTCCCGCCTATCCCTCTTCCCTCCCGCGTTCCACACATTCAGTTTTCAAACAGCTTGCGTGCACTCTACTGCATTTTTTTATACAAATTTCATAATGCCAGAGCTCACCAGAATATATAGAAACCTTCGTCGGCATGCTCACAAGACCGCACTAAAGATTCATCGTAATCGGATGAATATTTTAGGAAATAATTTCATAACGCCAGAGCTATTATATAAATAGAAACCATGGCAGGCATGCGCACATCAAATCCCCAAAGTTTCATCGCAATCGGATGAAGGGTTTAGCAACGCATAAGAAACATACATGCAAGCAAACAAAAATTCATTTTTATACGTATAGATGCTACATGTAGGTATAGCATCTCTATATGAAAATAGTAGCAGTAGGGTCCGCATAAACGGTCAAGTTTCGGAAGAATTTGAAGTGGAAATCGGCCTCAGACAAGGGTGCCCTATGTCGCCAATCCTCTTCACTATATTCATGGACCGAATCAGCCGAAACAGCCAAACACCGGATGCAGCACTGGTAGGCAGTACTAGAATAAGCTCCCTACTATTTGCGGACGACATAGCGAGATTAAAGACTTCAGAGGAGGGACTACAAGAGTGGATTAACCGTTTCAACGAAGAGTGCACGGCGGCGGGAATGAAGATGAGTACCTCAAAAACAGAGGTGATGGTTATAGGAAGGGACCAAACTCTGTGCAACATACTCGCTAATGGAACCCAGCTGAAACAGGTGGACAGGTTCAAATACCTTGGGGTCGAATTCTCCAGCGATGGTCGGCAAGACGGAGAAATTGATAGAAGAATAAGTGCGGCAAGCAGTGTATTGCGTCCTCTCTACAGCTCAGTGATAAGGAAAGCCGAGCTGAGCATCAAAACAAAGATGGCAGTGTTTAAAACGGTATACCGCCCGACGCTCACACGACGGCCACCAGACATGGATGCTAAATGAACGAACACGCTCTAGAGTCCAAGCTGCCGAAATGAGGTACTTGAGAGGAGTGGCAGGGGTAACGAAATGGGATCATATAAGAAACTTGTAACGTATTGTCTTGTTACAGGAAGAGCTAGCTCAGAATAATATAATTATAGATATTTAAATAATTGCTGTTTTTGTACCTACCATTGTACTTCCTCCAATCTGCCTTCTCTGCCTTCTCACCGACTCGGGTCGCTTGGGTTGGGACAAAGGGGGGATGAATTTAATTATAAAGGTTTTAAAAATATGGATTTTAATAAGGTTTGGCTAGGTCTTCTTAGTACATGATTTTAATTATACTTATATCTACTTATATCTAAATCTTTAATGGTTGTCATATGGTTCGGGGATAACTAACTTTCAACTTTGCGATGCGTAACTTCGTTGGCGATCTGCGGGAGCCTTTCCAGGCACGGGGACGGGATGCGGTGACAAAGCTGTGGCGGTAAGCAATGGGCAGCAAGCAGTGGGTGGCGGTGGCACGCGGTAATATCGTTTTGCACTATCTTATTGTTCGCAAGGGCGGCACTTTGTAATACACTCTTCTAATATTGTTATTTACGCAGTCTTCGTTTAACACTTTCACTGGCGATATTAACTCTCCTTTTCATGTATCTTGCTTCCTCAATTTCCGAAGGATCTCTTCTTTACTCTTCTCGCGCTCCTCCTTCTCTCTGGTCTCGGTCTCGACTCTTGTTTCTTCATCCACCGCCCAGCACCACGCCGCTGGGCGGGGAACGCGTACTTGCCGTTGTACACTATACGTGTCTCCTCTCCGTCCCGGTCTTGACTGCTTGCACCGGCGCGCGTGCTCTCTGAACTGGTGGGACCCGTGGCCCTACCCCGCAATTCTCCCTTCCTCCCTCCTGTCCTTTCGCTCCATATCTGTCAACACTCTCTTTGTCTTTGAATGCACAATGCCAGATAAGGTTTAATTCAAATTTACTTGTGACGTAACTTGATTCGTCACAATACCCCCTTCGTTACAAAAGAAAATTTTGGTTTCCTAGAAATAAAAATTTTCTTTTCCCCTTTTCCCACATGACAACCTTTATATGTTTACTCATGGAAAATCTTAAATTCTAAACAATTCTTATATCCGGAACGATACTTATGTTCTAACAAAACTTTTATTTTAAACATTTCAAAATTCAAAATTAAAACACATTGTAGCATTAATAATCTTCATCAACCTCCTCCGACATATGTCCTAACCTCTTTCATCTTCTCCCCATATCGAATGACAATCCTTTTCGCTTCGTACTCTTTTAAAAACATCAAAACACACATCGTAATATGTGGCCCAAAAAACTAATAAAATAACATGAAAACAGTACGACATAATAAAACACAATAAACTCAGAATTAAACGATAACAATTAAATCAAAGACTAACATAAACACTTCTTATATTAACCCCTCGAACTTCTCTCCAAACACTTGAGGATCGTATTCACTGTTTATTTATGAAGCTCTTCCCAACCATATGACCAAAACTAATGACAACATAACATAATTTCACAAAAATTTCAATGTACCAGGATGGGAAAGGAATGGATGCATACGTACCACTTCAGTTGATTCTCCCATCATTTCCGCTGGCATGTCTGAATAGTAATAAAAATCTATACCTACTTGCGCATTGCTCCTTTTTAGTTTTACTCTTAATCAAACATAATTTTAGTAAAGGAGGCCGTTACTAATATTTATTCACTCCTCCATTACCTGTATTTTTTAAAACCCTACATCATCGATAACAAAAAACAAGAAATCTGGTGTACATGCATAGTACGTCTGAGAATGGATGAAAAAATTAAACCAAAAATGATTACGGAGTTGGAGTGTATCTCCCGACGCGATACACAATGAAAATTAGGCGCCAGGTAATTTCTATTACACGGAGAAACCACCAAAACCGGGTTGTAGAATCTTTCGAAACACGTTTTTCCTTTTCACGCGTTCTCTCGCATTCTTTCGCATTTTTTTTTTTTTTTTTTACATTTCTACGCATTATTTGCACTTTTACACAATTTTCGGTCTTTTCTCACGCGCGTAGACTACTACTCAAGTATGGAGACATTTAGGTACACACATATTACTTTTCATCGAACGCGCGTATTTGTACCACTCAAATCGTGCAAAGTTCAGTGCTCGCATTCGTTTGACGACAACACTAACACCGGCCTTTTATCACGCATGCAGACTACTATTCGTACAAATTTCGTCAAACATGCATATTTGTACCACTCAAATCGTGGGACATTTAGTGCTCGCCTTCGTTTTCGCATTTTAACTCGCTTTTCGCATTTTTTCGCTTGCGGACGCACTACTACCAACACCGGTCTTTTATCACTCACGCTGATTACTTTTAAAATATGGAGACATTTAGGTACTCGGCATATTTATTTCGTCAAACGTTTGTATTTGTACCTCTCAAATCGTGTCAGTGATAGGTGCTCCATTATATCGCTCTCATAAAACGTACCTAACGCAGTTCATCTGCACATTCACGCACGCCCCCTTATTTTCTCATCTGCGCAGGCTTTCGAAACATCGCGAGACTTTAGGTGCAAGATAATGTTCGGTTTCGCCAAACGCAGATATTTGTTTTCCTCAAATCGCGTTAGTAAGTGCGTCTTATCCTTAACCCTTTCTCTTCCCTCGACATCTTTCGCCTTCAATTTTGAATTATCGGATTTTTACCGAACACATAAAATTGATCAAAATTGTGGTATGGAAATATATTTCTCCGAATGACATTTAGAATTATATTTTTATTCTTACACCGTCCATACACGGCAAATCTATATTACTGATTCTATAATTTATTTGGTTCGATGACCTTTGTCAACGGGACAAAGACGTGTTCCCTACTCGGGGGTCAAACACCCTGCCAAAATATCAACAAAAATTAACCTCGACTAGGTTCCCTAAAATCATTAGCCCAAACACATAAATTTAGGCAAACAAACAAAAAAACACTTGACATCGCCCGTCTTACTTGTGACCGTATGAAATCTAAAACACTCTTGAAATTATTATTCAGCCGATCGGTAATAAAAGGTTTGAACTCCAGGTACCCACAATCCCGAATAAGTCAACGCGCCGATTTATAGAATGATTTAATAGCCTGCCAACAAAAAATAACACTTGATAATCCCGCCGTCAGATAATACTCGTATTACGTCTCCGACCTCGCCGCACATTTGTTTATAATAACAACGTTAACAGAGAAAGATTATATTCAAAATAAAACAGATCTCATATTATCAAATAATATTATGAGATGGCAACGATAAAAATCTAACCCAAACTAAACGAAGAAAAGGATATACCTAAACAAGGTAATACAAGACAAAGGGAACTCATATGAGTATCGAGAAAAAGTACAAGAAATTCACTATAATAAAAACATGCAAATATTTACCTTCTTTTCAGGGACGGAGTTCATGAATGTCGATAACATTAGTGATAGGTATAGTAAAATACCTAAAACTGCCACACGTCGGGCGACATTGTAACGTATTGTCTTGTTACAGGAAGAGCTAGCTCAGAATAATATAATTATAGATATTTAAATAATTGCTGTTTTTGTACCTACCATTGTACTTCCTCCAATCTGCCTTCTCTGCCTTCTCACCGACTCGGGTCGCTTGGGTTGGGACAAAGGGGGGATGAATTTAATTATAAAGGTTTTAAAAATATGGATTTTAATAAGGTTTGGCTAGGTCTTCTTAGTACATGATTTTAATTATACTTATATCTACTTATATCTAAATCTTTAATGGTTGTCATATGGTTCGGGGATAACTAACTTTCAACTTTGCGATGCGTAACTTCGTTGGCGATCTGCGGGAGCCTTTCCAGGCACGGGGACGGGATGCGGTGACAAAGCTGTGGCGGTAAGCAATGGGCAGCAAGCAGTGGGTGGCGGTGGCACGCGGTAATATCGTTTTGCACTATCTTATTGTTCGCAAGGGCGGCACTTTGTAATACACTCTTCTAATATTGTTATTTACGCAGTCTTCGTTTAACACTTTCACTGGCGATATTAACTCTCCTTTTCATGTATCTTGCTTCCTCAATTTCCGAAGGATCTCTTCTTTACTCTTCTCGCGCTCCTCCTTCTCTCTGGTCTCGGTCTCGACTCTTGTTTCTTCATCCACCGCCCAGCACCACGCCGCTGGGCGGGGAACGCGTACTTGCCGTTGTACACTATACGTGTCTCCTCTCCGTCCCGGTCTTGACTGCTTGCACCGGCGCGCGTGCTCTCTGAACTGGTGGGACCCGTGGCCCTACCCCGCAATTCTCCCTTCCTCCCTCCTGTCCTTTCGCTCCATATCTGTCAACACTCTCTTTGTCTTTGAATGCACAATGCCAGATAAGGTTTAATTCAAATTTACTTGTGACGTAACTTGATTCGTCACAAACTCCACAATCCGAGATGATCTAAACGTTGAACCACTGCTACTCTTCATAGAAAAATCGCAACTGAGGTGGCTTGGGCATGTACTAACAATGTCTGATGACCGAATTCCGAGGAAGATACTGAGTGCGATTCCAGAAGGTAGACGTCCAGTGGGCCGCCTCAGACACAGTTGGGCGAGGCAACTCCAGAAACTGTGTGAGGAGAGGATGGGGCTACCATGGACAGAGGCCGAACAATCAGCACAAGACAGGGACATATGGAGGAGCCTTGTCGATGCAATGGGTCCCCGATCCGAATAGGATAAGGGGAAGAAGATGATGATGACGTATAGATTTTCCAGGAAATCGACGTTTTCCATATTGCACTCCACGAAAACGCATGATCTCGATGTTACCATTGCGACTGAGCGTGACAATTTTTTCATAATTTCGAAAATTAGAAATTAAAATTTCGAAAACGTTCAGCCAAAAACTGGCAGTGAAACGGAAATATGAAATTCTACGATAAGTTTTCCAGAGTGCATTTAAAAAATTAAATTTAGCATTCATTCAATGTTTGTAACTGATCGTGTATTTTAATTAAAAATTTCTTACGTTCACACGAAGCGGTGCCATTCAAACATCCGAGCTTAGACAAATTTAATGGGTCGAAAAAGTGTTATGGTTCACACAGTTCAACTTCATTACTTTTGTAGATTGCAAGATTTACACAAAACGAGGAAATCATTAACTTCTCCAGTCTCGTTAGGTTTGTCGTGTATAACTAATTCCGTGACTTCTCTGACAACTAACTGATGGCTGATGACTGAAGAGGTCAGTCATTATTGCTTAGGCAGTTTATTTATTAATTGACGCCCTTTTTCGGGGCTTTTATACATGAATGGCAAGGGCGTAGCTAGGATTTTGTTAAGGGGGGGCAGGTGTAGACAAACCAAGAATATATCTAAGGTAAATGCTGCAACAAAATAATACCTACTGGGGGGGGGGGGTGGCTAGAGAATTTCAGAAATAGCCCCCCCCCCCTCGTTAAGCTACTGCGTTTCATCGTTGATCTCAGCCATGTTTTAACACGATGCAGTGTAGAAAAGGACCTCTCTATGTTACTTGTAGTGCAAGGTTATGCCAAGGAAATAAGTAATGTACAGGGATGTAGCGACATTAATCCGAATCATGCAAATTTTGGTCACCAAAACGCTGCTCCAGTGCAGATATTAGGGAATCTAAATAAGGAATGATAATCGATCGCTTCCAAAAATCGCATGGAGTCTCAGCAGGGTAATTTGACCGATGTTGTTGGCAAGATACAATGCGTGGGACTTGTATATCAGTTCCAAAGGCAGCTGCAGTTCTAATTGAAATATCTAAAATATTTTGGCTCTCTGTGTCTACGTTGCTTCGATGATCATTTATAAAATAAATTATACCTTTAATTTGACTCATACATGCGTACATATTGATAGTTTCCGATTGTAAAGCATTGGCAATAGGATCCAATATGCCTGAGTACTTGGCTATCAGTTGAACACATGTAATGAAAACTGATTTAATAACAGCGCAATGTAACTGATAGGCACGTTTTCTTAATGCTTCATTAATCATGATCAACTAAAAAGGTAATAATAAAAATTAAATTGATTCTCACAAACAATAGGATACCGATGTAAACTTTATGGTTTGTGAGCATTCCTGCACCTTCTAGGGGGGGGGGGGGTATGGTAAGAATTATACCGTGTTTATTGTACATAACTGAACTGCCTCAGTAATAGTATTTATATTTGGATACTTTTTTAGATTTTCACGGCCAAAAGTATTTTCTTTATTTGTTTTTGGAGTGTTATGCCGTGTTGCGCCACCTACTTCTTTAGCCAACGTTTCAGATAGCGTCGAGTCTCCATCATCAGGGCAGATCCGGCAGATGTGTAATTGTTAGTGGTGAAATGTGTGCGTATTTACTTGGAAGCGATACCGTGTTGCCAGCTCCAGTACACTACGAGCTGGTATTACAAATTACAATATATACTTCAAAATGGTTGTAGATTTCGATTGCCTCCGTAATCAGGCGTGTTACAATAAGAACTGGTTCCAAAAAACTGTTCCTCGAATTCACTGTCATTCAGTGATCGCTAGTCACCGGTACAAAGTAACCGAGATAGGCAATGGCGTAGGCCTGATTACGGAGGCAATTGAAATCTATAACCATTTTGAAGTACACATACACATTTCACTACTAACAATTACACATCTGCCCTGATGATGGATACTGCAACGCTGTCCGAAACATGGCTTAAGAAGGAGGTAACGCAACATGGCATAACACCCCAAAAACAAATAACGAAAATAAATTGAAGATGTCCACTGACTTAGTATAATTGTTTCCCTCCATCAGTATTCTGGCCAGAGAGGAATACATATTTTAGTTATTTCCAGAATTTCTGCACTGAAATAAATCCTGACTTTTAGTATTACAAGTGGAATCCGGAAGCTTATCAATTCAAGCAATACCGGACTATCAACTAATCATTTAGAATTTTATATAGAAATACCAAGTCAGTGAAAATTCTTCGGTCTGATAATTTGAGCATATTCATATTATTTATATTATTTAACAGTGTTGAAGTTCAACATAATTGCTGGAATACCCATTATAAAATTTAGAAAACGTAAAAATTTGTTTTGTATTCTTTCAACAGTTGATCAATCCACTATTATGACATTTGAAACTAATACAAATAAAGTTAGCCTTGGATAATTAGGTGAACTCCGTGGTTTGATGATAGATGTTAGAGTGTTTTCAGGTACCTGCCAAGAGATTCTATTATAATAAAAATACCCTTCTGAAATTAATAATCTCAAAAATCACAGTTTGTAATTTATTGTGTTTACTTTTTCAGATTCGCGATTTAAAACTCAAATCCCAAAAAATCAGAGGTTGCAATTTTCACGCGCTAGAAGTGAAACCTTCAGAAAACTAAAGTAGACAAGAGTGGGAAAGCTACGAAGCATCGCACAAAGAGGAGACCGATAATACTATATCATTCTCTGGCAGGCTAACTCCTGTAAATGTCTTTTTAGAGTCGCTATTTTTCGTTTCATCGAGATTCAAATCAAAATATTTGTATGGTTATTTATGTTGTGAGAGTGATTTTGTGTTTTGTAAAATGACTGGCGAAGGACCTTGATTTTTTGTGTTACTAATCACTGCCTAAAAATGGTAAAAATACATGTCGCATAGAAAAGGAGAGGACTCACCGGAAAAGGTAAAGCACTGGTATGACTCCTTTCCCATCCAAGAGGCACAATCACAATAGGCTTAAATGTTCGTTATTTTATAGTACACGGCAGTTATTTTTAAGCGGATTTTTCGTGAGCAGAGCACAGTGATGGCAGCGGGAGTTTATTGCAGACTGATTAAGATTGTGGGTAAGCGAGGGGGGAAAAGGTAGGACAAAAGGACTTGCAACAATAATTAATACCAAGTCCAAACAGTGATAGTATGTATGCGTGCTGTGTAGGTATGTGTATGTGTAGGTATTAGTATGTGCGTAACCATGCCCCCCGCCTGGAAGGGGATGAAAGAATCCACTTCCATAAACCAAAAGAGTGCCAATACGTTTCAATGCGCAAACAAAATTGTAACACGCGGTAGAATGCAATTAATTATGTAAAAGTTATAAAAATGTTTATTTAAGTTATATAAATGCTTTTACCAAATGGTCAAATTGACCGATATAACAAAAAAATAAAAAAATAAAATATGGAAACGTAAAATTATGATATGTTAATGTGATAATATGCGGTAGATAAAACTAAAAGTAAGGTTTAGTACCTATTTAACAATGAAACTAACCTAATTGATTTTAAGAATAAAAGTATTATGAACTAACTTCTGTTAAATCTATTGTGACGGTAAGGGACAGAGTTTAACGACTGCCCTGCGGTATATTCCGGAGTTAGTTTTAACATCCGCAACGCGGATCACTCCATCTGCCCCGGGGTAGACATTGACTATTACCCCAATAGGCCATTGAAGTGGCGCGATGTTGTCACTCTTAATCATTACTACCGTGCCTGTCGTTACCGGATTCGCATTTGTATTCCATTTCTGGCGAGCTTGCAAAGTATTCAAATACTCAATTCGCCATCGGTTCCAGAACGTCAGAACAAGACGATCCACAAGATGTTTGCGTTGTACCAAGTTGACTGGCTCGTCTGACAAATCAGCAGCGGGTAAAGATTTTAAGGGAGTGAGCGTTAAAAAATGCGCGGGGGTTAGCGGCAATGGAGCCGAAACGTCGTTAACGCTAAGTACAGATAGCGGGCGTGAATTTAGAATTGCTTCAATCTGAGAAAGCACTGTTTGCATCTCTTCATACGTCAGTAGAGAGGTGCCTACTATTTTATTTAAATAACCTTTCAGGCATTTAATGTTACTTTCCCAGATCCCACCAAAGTGAGGAGCTTGCGGTGGATTCATCTTCCATTCAATTCGATTCTCCAATAGATTGTCTGAGAATTCCTTTTTGTAATTGGGTGACTCTATAAGTTCAAATAAAGACCGTAAATGGGATTTAGCTCCCACAAAGTTCGTTCCGTTATCGGAGTACATTATACTCACAGGACCTCGACGAGCAAGGAAACGCTTAAAAGCGTTGAGGAAGACTTCGGTGGAAAGGTCTGAAGCGAGTTCAATATGAACTGCGCGGGTCACCAAGCAAATAAATAAGCAAATGTATGCCTTTTGACTTCGCACCCCCCGACGTCTATAAGGAATTATTTGAAGCGGGCCCGCGTAGTCAACCCCTGTGTGAAGAAAAGCCTTAGCTTCGCGGACACGGCACGCGGGTAAATCTCCCATTATTGGGAATTGCGGTTTGGGATTGACTTTGAAGCAAGTATTGCACTGATGCACACGTTTCCGAACCAAATTGCGCGAAGAAAGTATCCAAAATCTCTGTCTTAGCAGCGACATCAGTAACGTAGGACCTGTATGTAGGTTTCTGATGTGATAGTAGTCTATTATTAGATTGACTACATGATCACGAGCGGGTAATAGAATTGGATGTCGACTGTCAAATTCTGTTTCTGCGTTTCGCAATCTGCCTCCTACCCTTAGAATTCCGTCATGGATAAACGGATTCAGTTTTACGATCGCTCGCCGAACCTTCTTCCCATCTTTTACTGCCTTTATATCTTCGGAGAAGTGTTCTTCCTGTATAGATTTAATAACAGCGGTTTCTGCAGCTAATATATGGCTTAATTCGAACGCTCGTGGTAATTTCTTGATAAAACGAAGAACATAAATTACTATTCGGATTAATTTCGGCCATGAGCTAACACGAGAGGCTAGTGCACACAATAACGGAGGAGCAATTGTTTTGAGGCGGTCAATGTCTTGAACGGACATCAAAATTTTTGTTTTCCGTTCGGGAGGATCAGTCACAGCTTTCGTATTAAAACGTTGTAAAGGCCAATCACTTTTAGGTAATTGGGCAAAGACGGGGCCTTTAAACCATAACGGATGGTCGATTAGTTGAGCGGGCGTAAGACCCCGCGACAAGCAGTCGGCGGGATTGTCTTGTCCTTTTATATAATGGAAGCATTCAGCCCCCAGATGGTTTTGTATTTGTGAGACACGGTTGGCAACGAAAGTCTGCCATTTTGCGGGCGGTGAATTTATCCATGCTAGAGCAACCGTGCTGTCGCAAAAACCTAAAGTCGTATGAGCTTTTGAATTTGATGTGTAGGTATTACTGACCGTATGCATTAATCGTGCAAGTACTAGCGCTCCACATAGTTCTAATCGCGCAAGTGAAATCGTCTTAGCCGGAGCGACCTTAGATTTAGCACATAATAAATTAATTGTGGTTTTATCAGTATTCGGACAGTAAACATGTAGGTAAATAACACCTCCAAATGCGCGTTCGCTCGCGTCTGAAAACCCGATAAGCGTTAATATACACTGGGGTTCGATTCCTAAAAAACGAGGAATTTTAATAGATTGCAGCAATGGCAATTCTTTTTTAAACTGTCGCCAAAGTGTGACAACTGTTTCAGGAGGAGTATCATCCCAATCCAGGTTATACTCCCATAGAGATTTAATTATCAGCTTAGCCAATAATACAACTGGTGCGGCGAAACCCATCTAATCCCAAAGACGAGCAATCGTCGAGAGAATATTTCGTTTAGTACAAGTTCTTTCGTCGGTGTGTACGACAAATACGAAATGATCAGAAGCGGGTATCCAATGAAGTCCTAGTATTTTCAGGTTTTCATCGGGATTAAATTCCACATGTTCCTTAACACGACGAGCTGTAGGAATCGTGGATAAAAACTTTGGAGAGTTAGAAGAGAATTTTACAAGATCGAATCCTCCCGCGGCGAATAGTTGAATCAATTCCGTAGACAACTCGGAAGCCTCCTCGACCGACGAGCAACTGGTGACGAAATCGTCCATGTAGAATGAGCCCTTTTCCACCAGATTTGCAGCAAGTGGGAAACGAGATTTTTCATGCGACGCAAGTTGACGCAATGTACGCATTGCGAGGAATGGACTGCAAGACATGCCGAATGTGACGCGATTAAATTCAAACAATTGCAAAGGGTCACTATCGTTAAATCTGTACAGCATGCGCTGATAACGTCGGCATTCTTTTTGCACCACAATTTGCAAATACATTTGTTTTATGTCAGCGGTTATAGCTATGGCGAATAATCGGAAATTGAGGATAATGCGAAACAAATCACCTTGTAAATTCTTTCCGGTATGTAGGATGTCATTAAGCGAGTAACCCGAATCGGATTTCATACTCGCGTCTAGCACCATGCGAATTTTGGTGGTCAATTTATCTTCGCGAACTACGATATGATGCGGGATTACGTAATGCGGTAAATCAGAATTGTCAACTGGGGAAATGTAACCTTTCTGAAGGTATTCGCACAATATTTTGTCGTATTCTAACTTTATTGCGGGTTGAGATATTAAGCGGCGTTCGAGAGACCGAAACCTGCGTTCGGCGGCGGGTAACGATTCACCGAGAACAGAGGGACTGTTTCGAAACGGCAACGCGACGATATAACGACCTGCCGTGTCACGAGAAGTAGTGAGTTTAAACATATCCTCACACTCTTGTTCATCAGGCGTTAAAAACTTCTCATCTGGAATGTCTTCCAATTCGAAGAAGCGCGAAAGGCAAAATTCATCATTTTGCGTGAACGTACAAAATGATTGCGTGGTGTTTATACTTGGGTTTTCAATCATCGTTGGGGCAGTACCCATGATGAGATATCCCAAAGTAGTTTCGATAGCAAATGGCTGTCCGAGAGAACCTGATATTTTGTTTGCCTTTAGAATGCGAGCAAACATGTCACATCCCAAGATAATATCAATCTCACCGGGCGTACAGAATGTTGTGTCTGCTAAGGGCAAATTGTCAAGATACGACAAAGAGGAGCGGTTAATGTTAACAGTAGGCAACTCACTGGTTATGGTTTCTACTACATATGGTTTAATCGTATACGACTGAGTGATGTCATAGCGGGAGAGTAATTTTAAGCAAGTTACGCCATTTGTCACATTTCTTACGTCACCTATTCCCGTGACGTAAGTACTTGGAGATGACCGCACCGTAAGATTCAAGCGTGAACAGCATTTGCGCGTAATTATGTCCCTTTGGGAGCCGCTATCTATTAGAGCCCGTATCGTCTGTACCTGGCCCTTAGCGTCTCTGGTAGTGCAAATAGCCGTTCCTAATAATGCAGTAGTATTTGCACTTGGGCATGAATTTGTCACACATAACGAAACCGGATTCGAAGAATTTAAGTTATCATTATCGGCATCCGTTTGTGACGCGGGAGATGGTGTTGGGTCCGTTTGTGACTTCGGCCCATCAGTTTGTTTGAAATGCAACAAACTATGATGATTGAGCGCGCATGTTTTGCATGTACTCTTCGATTTACAAGCCTTCGCGGTGTGCCTAGTACTGAGGCAATTCACACAAACTCGAATCTTCGATGACTTAATGCAGTTAAATCGCTCGCGTGGTTCTAGACTTGTGAATTTTGAACATTGGTATAAAGGGTGCGATCCCTTTTGACAGCAAAAACAAATTTCGATGGAGTTATTATCGAATTTTTCGAAATTAATAAATGCCTTTGCGGAATTAGTTTTCTGCGGTTTAGCGGTATAATTATTATTTGAGCCAAGACGGCTCGATGTCGGTTGCGTGATTTGTGCGCGATTAAGAATTCGTTGCTGAACTCTTACGAAGTCGATTAGTTCCGCGCTGGACGGTAGATTTTCATTATTTTTAATAGAAGATTCAAAAGCCTTTACAGTCTCTATGTCAAGACGTTTAAGACCTAGTTGCAACAATATGAATTCTGCGAGGTCTTTTATTTTTAATTGCTTCAGCGCGGCGATATTAGTGGAGTATGCATCTGCAAAATTCTCTAAAGAAGCGGGCGTGGCCGAGTTAACTGGAGGTAATTTCAGCAATCGGTCAAAGTATAATTCAGCGAGAACGCGTTGATCATTATACTTAGTACACAATGCGTCCCAGATAACTTGATAATTTGTACCTGTAGGCGTAATAGCTTTGCAAATATTTAATGCTTTTCCGGTTAATTTAGACATCAGATACTGCATTTTTTCCGTATCATCCAGAGAATCATTCAAATGTATAACTGAATTATATGTTTCATAAAAGAGAGACCAACTATCCAGATTCCCGTTAAAGCACGCTATCTCCAATGCAGGTAGCTTAATTTGACGGCGAGGTTTCGCAACCGGATTCGACAGCATATTTGCTTCTGTATATTTAATAACACCGAAGAGTTCTTCAAATGCATTTAATTGAGTGTATTCAGCGATTGCTTCCGGATTCAATTCCAGTTCGCAATCCACCTTTTCATCTAATATTGTTATAAATTCAGAACGAATTTTTTCAACAGTAGTTGCGCCTGATAAAAAAGATTGGCGATCGTAAATGCTTTCCGAAGCTTTCCTTATCTTGTCATACACCGACTGTAAGCTCGCAAAGCTAGCGGCTAGTTTAGCATTTAAACGTTTGAGACGTCTTTCATCCCGAGACGACCCGGATGATGCGCTCGTAGCCATTTTCTTTATTCCGGTTATATTTACAAATTATGAAACGTAAAACAACTAAAAATGCGGTTAAAGGGTATGCGGTATGGTATGAGGAAGGGTATGCGGTATATAAAGGGTATGCGGTATGATGTATGCGATTTGCGATACGCGGTATGCGGTATAAGGTATGCGGTATGATGAGTCTGTATTATTTATGCGGAATTAATTAATTAATATATTAATTAATATATTCAATTAATTTACTGTAATCCGCTCACAGGGTTAAATTGACTGTTGCGCGGTGTAAAGGTTAACGGAATACGTGCACGGAGCGGGTAAAGAAAGTTATTTATTGCGTTTATTATCATTTAACAAATCATAAATATTGCGATCATAATAATTATTCCACTTTGTAATGATATCCAATAATACAATTATTAAGAAATAATCGTATTATTTATAAGGTAGGTAAATGCGATTTTATCAGCAAAATACAACTACATAAGTTATCAGAAATAAATATTAAAGGATGCCTCGTATTTATTTATTCTAACAGCGGGTAAATATGTTATTTCCAACCATAATAAAATGATATAGGAAACAGAATTACTCATGTAGGTATATCAAACCGTTAATGCGGATAATTATTTTTGTGCGATGTTATAAAACGTAATCTCACTCTGCTAGTTTTTTATTAATATTGTGGTTCAAATATATGTATATACGGCTCGCTAGGATCAGAAAATGTATGGTTATTTATGTTGTGAGAGTGATTTTGTGTTTTGTAAAATGACTGGCGAAGGACCTTGATTTTTTGTGTTACTAATCACTGCCTAAAAATGGTAAAAATACATGTCGCATAGAAAAGGAGAGGACTCACCGGAAAAGGTAAAGCACTGGTATGACTCCTTTCCCATCCAAGAGGCACAATCACAATAGGCTTAAATGTTCGTTATTTTATAGTACACGGCAGTTATTTTTAAGCGGATTTTTCGTGAGCAGAGCACAGTGATGGCAGCGGGAGTTTATTGCAGACTGATTAAGATTGTGGGTAAGCGAGGGGGGAAAAGGTAGGACAAAAGGACTTGCAACAATAATTAATACCAAGTCCAAGCAGTGATAGTATGTATGCGTGCTGTGTAGGTATGTGTATGTGTAGGTATTAGTATGTGCGTAACCAATATTTTTCGTTTCATCGATATTCAAATCAAAAAGGTGCTAAAGAAGTTTTTACTTAAAAAACCCACATTTTATTCCAATACATTTTTATAACCCAATTTCACAATTTATAGAAAAAAATGTATTATATTGTACAAAAATTTGTCATGTAACATACTTAGACACTGTCTGGTTTAGAAAAATATTATTAACGTGAATATTTCTTTAGCACGGTCGTGATTTGAAACTCGATGAAACAAAAAATAGTTACACTAAAAAGAGACAAACAAGTACATCTATAGCATTTAGCCTAGATATTAATCGGTCTCCTCTTTCTGCGATGCTTCGTAACCTATCGGTCTCCTCTTTGTGCAGTGCTTCATAGCTTTCCCACTCTTGTCTACTTTAGTTTTCTGAAGGTTTCACTTCTACCGCGTCTGAACTGCACACTCTGATTTCATTTTATCTCTCACGCTCGTTGTTCAATATTTTTTTGATTTATATTATAATATTCCAACTCCCCCATTTCCCGCATCCTTCAAAGTTTCAACTCTATTAAAAAAAACCACAAATATCGATATATTTTTTGATTCCCTCCCTCTATTTAAGAAAAACATTTTTAGCACACTGAACTCGCACACGTAACACACACATCCACACATCCTCACACCATCATTTACACACATACAAACACTCTCCCACACCCCTCTCCTTCAATAAGTTACTAACTTAATTTAGGTATAATGTATTATTTATCACACAAAAATATAAGTATATAACAGCGACATGTCATTGGTACCAATTATTGTATTAATTCTATAACTTTGTAAATATTTCCCATTATGTAATAATGTACTGTTTGTTTCTGCAAAAATAAAATAAAATAAATAAGTTTGATGCAATCTGATTTTCAAAAGCTAAGATTAACAAAATGATCGGAGCCCAAAAATTTTTTAAATCCGCAACTTTAATAATTTATGACAACCACTTTTAAGAAGAACATAAATTAGAATCAAGAACATTTTTAAATCAAGATTAATTAGGGCAATTGCAACACGGAGGTCACAAACCATTCCGGATACTAAAGGTCAATTTTACAGTGAATTAGCGAGAGCATTATAGATTCCATTAATCATCATTTATTATCCATGCTTAACTGGTTCTGTTACCGTTTTGGAAACCTCAAAAGCAATTTGATGTAATATTTATAACAGACAAAGAATCGAAATGTTACAAAGGCAATAAAAAAGTTATTGCATCACCTTTGTTTTGTAGGCAGTTTGATGGATTCCTCTAATTATTGTTTGTTTGAGAAGAAGATAATATTTATTAAAAGAAAATAACTTAGTTTACATCACTTTATTTTTTTTATATTTTATACTATCAACATGTTTCGTGAACCATGTTCACTTCTTCAGGAATAAAAGTATACTAAAGTTAAAAAAATAATTATAGATTACATATGGAGAGAAGAAAATGAAGGAGGGAGAAGGGTTGACAATGGTGGGAGTTTCGAAGAATTGGGGATTACCAAGCTATTAGAAGTAAAAGACCGGTTAAGTGGGAAGATATTTAAAACAGGGTTAACAATTTTTTTTTGCTTATTAATTATGTCAGCTTTGGAGTTTACATTTTTTCTTATTTCTAAAATTTCTAAATTATTGATTTGCGATGTTTTATATCCTGTATGTAATATTTGAAGAACTGAATTTATGTCAAAACTATGATCATATTTTAATAAATGGTCTGCGAACTCAGAATCGCTATTGCCATTTAGTGCTCTGAGGTGCTCTTTAACCTTAATCTCAAAGTTTCTAGTTCTACCTATATAAAACGAACTACAATCATTACAATTGAGTTTGTAAACCCCTGATTTTTTTTGTTTTAATTTCGCTATCTTTATTGTTGAGTATATATTTCTTCAATTTGTTATTTGCGTAAAACGCTGGTTGAATAGTACCGGGAATATTTTTACTAATAATTTTTGACGTATCGTTGTCGACAAATAACATTCTTTAGAAATAGGGTAAATATATAATTTGAAAAAATTCTGTTCAATTTTTTTATTTAGTATTTCATCTATCAAATTAGTAGAATAGCCATTATTAATTGCTATTTGCTTTATGAGATTTAATTCAAAATTATAGTTAAGAGCTGACAAAGGAATTGTAATTAGAAGATAATAACTGGATCGACCAATCCATCATTGAATAAAGCTTTTTGTACCCAGTTATTAACGTACACCTACCTATGTTGGTTTTCGTGCGTTCGGATCATGATTCCTTGCTAATATGCAGAACGCCGATATCACAAACGACAAAATTTGCAACAAAAAAATTCGAATGTAATGAAAACGATTGTAAAAAAGTTTCCCAGTAGCACAAATTTATGTAGTCCAACCTACTGTATTAATTCCTCAAACTGATGTCTTATGATGGTATAATAGCTTCCACCTTTTTTACAGTAGCTCCACTTTCCAGAGGAAAACATTTTTCCTCGGGGCCTATATCATGATGCTGTGTGGAGGGTTTTTTAGGGAAAAGAAGGAAAGCAAGTACTGAGAAGGAAAATGTATGAGGGATGGAAAATGTATGTAGGTAGTGTGAGTGTGTCTAGGAGTAACAAACGTTTGAATCCATTCCTCCACTACAGCGCAATGCGATGGATGGAGCGAGTCCGGCTGGAGAGGTCAAAAGGTCTCCCTCAACCAGTCTCTCCCGATCTGACCATGAACCCGGTTCAAAAGTAGCGAATCACTTGGGGTGACCCAAAGATATTCTAATTCCAATATCTTTGGGGTGACCTATGGCAGGGGTGTTGGTTATCCAATAAATGATTAATTAAATATTACTTAATACCGATTGACAATATGTAAATAAAATAATGATTTTATCGGCATGTTGTCTTATAAACTATAATTATGTCGTCTATGCATTTTACGAGTTCTTTAGGAGATTACAAATACGGTTCCCACGCAGCCAATTAAAATATTATTGTAATATTTACAATATATTTCAGGGTGCTATCAATAATTGTGATTGATGATATGTTTGATATAGTAAAAATCCTTTGTATCTCTAGCGGGAAACGTTGAAAAATAGTTATTTTGGACATTACCTGCATTAAATATTGGAAAATGAAAAAAAAAAAAAACATTTCCTCCTAATTTCCATAATTAAAATACACGAATATACCCAACAGTTTAGTTAATAATCTCTTTTAATCTCAATGAAACATTCAGGGTGCTGGTGATTAATGTAAAGAGGTTCTTTGTTGTGTGTCCAATATTGTTAAATTGTAGAAAAAGGCACCGAATGTTAGGTCACTCAACTCATAATCCAGGTGAGGTTGAATGGAATACTTGGTTAAGAAACTCCTTCTTCACCGCCTGACTTCACTTACTTGTTTGTAGGGGTCAACATTTTATTGATGATGCGGCAAAGGAAAAATATGGTTGAAAATTAAATGAAAATGGTTAATTGATTTTCTTGCACGAATTGATTGCAGTGCATATTTAAATAATTAAAAAGTCTAAATAGGTTCGTTCGCTTTCAGTCACAATAATGGTCCGACCGTTGAAACTTATCAATGAATTACCAAACGGTATTGCGAATTGTGAGAACGGATAGGTAACGTCATAAACCAGAATTACAAGTAGTAACGAATAACGACTTGACCAAGAGAAGCTTAAAATCGAAGCAATTGATAAAGTATGCCAATGGATGAAAAAGGACATTACATTTGCGTTGTCACGAATCGTAGATTTAACACGAAAAGGATATTTTTAATTCTTTGGCCGGTTTTCTTATGCAGCAGTTTGAAGTAGAGTAGAGTGAATAGAATACAAGTCGTGACCATTGAAGGAACAGGATAAGACAAAGTTGCATCATGGTCTATGAAAAAGTTCTAAGCAACCTCCATTAAAATTTCAGTCTGTTATTCGGGTTGAATTTGAACGGAAATGACTTCATTCAATTATTTAAGATTTAAGAGGGTTTTTATTTTAGAAAAAGTGTTATAAATTGTTTGGAAGGTAATCTATATTTCATAATAATGTACACTGGAAGAAAGGGTGGATCTAATACATTTGGAATTAAAACGAATAATTTAACAACGGCTGCTATGTATTTGGATTTATTATTAGAGACATCTCAGATTTTATTTTTAATTTGCCATGCATAGAAATCAAATAACCGAGACCCTATTACGCAGCCTTGCTGAACTCCTTTGTGATTTGAGATCCACCCCGCCATAAGACAGCGATTTGAGTTGGGTGCATGAATTTCAGGGCAATTTCTCGTGAAAGTCAGTCAATTTTTATTGTAATATTAACCGGTTAGTAGCCGAGTGGACAAACATACGAACGTCGCGGGTTCAATCATCTGCTAGTACTACAATATTGCTAGCAACATTTTTTTACTTACAATGCTGGAAGTAGGAGAAATTCAAATTATTTATAACCTGGTAATGTTTGTTTCTCTTGAAATTTTCTTGATCTACACACGTCGATTGTTTTATATATTGTGAATATTAAATCGAATTTTATGACTACTTATTCTAAAACCGTGAGATTTAACGACCAACTGCCAAATTTATGAAGTCGAACACATACTCCATAGACAAGAGCGATAAAAAACCTATTGGGAAAACGTAAGTAATAAAAGAGACAAGCGATAATTGCGTTGGGGACGTCAACAAACCTTATTATTAGAGTTGTTCTCGTGTGAATAGTAGCACTTTACGTATTGCGGCACCTTCACAGGAAAGTGCTTCGATTTAGAATTTGTGAAGGAATAAAGTGCTAAGGTATCGCATTAACACAAAGTCACGTTTGTCACAGTTTCAAATTAGTTAATGGAAACCCAAAGTACTGCTGTAAGAATTTACTTGTAAAGTTTATTTTAACTTTATTAGAAAATTTTTAATTTTTGTCGGAAATGTAAAAAATCTTTGAGGAAGTTGCCAACTGCCTTATAAAATAAAAATATCCTCTGTTTAACATAATTCGTGATGCAATGCACACATATTTTCCGTCCCGTACAAGGTGTTGTCCCATAGTCTATAATATTTCAATTATAATTGGGCTTTATGCCCATTATATTTGTTGAATTCCAAAATAGGATACGATATTATAAAATACGATGCAAAATTAAGCAGAGCTGGTATCGAGTATTCACAGGATGTTACAATTCAGCAAACGTCTTAAATACATCCCAGTTGCCTGTATAGGAAAAAAGTTAAGATTTATTCTGAAAACCACCGCCGAAAGTTAATAAAATCGTCTTTTTCAATAATAATCAAAAATGTATGTAAATAGATGCTAGAAAACAGAGATAAGGATGAAAAGCTAAGATTAAAAAAAAATTAAGGTAAAGGTAAATGCAAAGTATACAATAATTGAATAGACAAAGTTAGAAGGAAGTCAAAGACAGTTTCATTAGATTTTAGATGAACCAAAATAATAAATCGAAAGGCACATTTGATATTCCTAATATAAATCACTCCCCTTTTCAGATATATCCAGTTTTGGACACCAATCATAAAGTTAAATTCTTGATTTTGTTTACATTGTCGTATGCGCAATGAATGTTTTAGGTAAGAAGTATCAGTATTGTTTCAATGCAAAGGTTGTTTTTGTTGTAGGAATTGTGCATTTTCTTTGCGTTGAGTAGCGTCTATGTTTTCTTTTTGTGTTGTATTTACAAAACTATTCAGGATATGGATAAAACAGTTGGCGAATATCTTGGATAGCGAGTTACTTGAGAAGGGTGACATTTGAAAACGACCCTCAACATTTTTTTGTATGGTTAGTGGGGGTAGAGAATAAATACTGTACAACCTCCCCATCCTATAATACCGTAGTAGGTTGCTATCGATTTAATAAGACCAAACTAAACACTTCTCATAGCTAAATGAAAAAAAATCAATATACAAATAAGTGGAGTGTGGATAGTGATTCGTTTTCATTTAATTAAAATGTGAATTGAAACAAAATGAATTGGCGAATATTGAAAAACTTCTTAGGATTTTTATGCTTAGTCTACGAGAATAGAAAATATAGCACAATTTACGGATTCTTCCCCTGGGTACTTTTTAAATTCATTTATCATTTTAGGATTTGGGTGTAAACAACATTTTTTTATATGTTTTTGTACAATAACTTTACATATTTTTAAATATAATTTGATAATGTGAGCCTCACTGGGAGCTTTACTCGTGCTGAATCCCCATTGTTCAGAGATGGTGGAGATGTGTTAAGATTTTGTGTCATTGTTAAATTATGAAGTTTTGTATGAAGGTTTTATTTTATGATCCGTGATAAGTGATAACCGTGACATCGTCGAAATTTATATTAATAATAATATATATTATATTAACTTCAATATCCTAATTCAATACATACATATATACATAAAAAAATACGGGTGAACCCAGAGCACTTCCTTGGGGCATACCATTTTAGATTGCATTTTACATTTACTTCCATATTCTTGGTTGGATTGAATGACAGTTATTTGTTATTTGTAATCTAAATCTGTGAGGTAGTTTTCACACCATTATAGTTCAATGCTTTACCAATTTCTGACAGTTAAACATAAGTTTAACCTTACAGAGTTTTTTTTTATCTTTCAAACTGTGACATCCTGTATATATATTTGCACAATTTAGCATGCCACTAGTCGAGGAAATAATAAAATAGCAATTTCACCACCTCCAACAATAATAATTATTGACTGAAAAATACATTCTTAATTTGGACACTGCGTTCCGATTTCAGAGATCACGTCATGCGGTTTTCTGGTAATATTATTATAATTATTCAGCAGTGATCGCAGAGACTCGAGATTAATAACAAAGGAAACAAAATATTTGCAAAAATGGGCGCGCGGAAAATGACTCAAATTAATAATCGCATATCCGTTGTCCAGAGTGAAGCAAACTTTCAAAACCGCCCTTCGAATACACTTGAAACTTTTTTTGGAATTGTCAAATTCTTTACCTCACTTTCTCGGTAACTTTTAAGGGCCCGCAACTAAGATTTGTACCGATTTATTACATATTTCACTTAAACATGGTAAGTTTTAAAGCTCTTAAAAAAATATGTTATTCTTGAAGATAATATCTAGACTTTGCCCGCGCCGAAACGCAAATTATATAAAATTCCCTCGATAGAAAAAAATCGCAAAGTATGCTCCAAAAATTATTATTAACACGTTTGTTTCAGTTATTTTACAAGTTATATGTATGAAAAAATTCACAGTGTTTCTTTAAATGCTGTTTAAGATAATGCCCGCGAGATTTTTGCTCTATTTTAAACGAGTCTGTGTTTTATTAAACATTTTCGCAATTTTCGCATCGATTTTGTCGTTGTAAATGCTAGCGCTCTCCTCTAACATTCGTAATTTCGTATCTCTCCATCTTCTTCTTTTCGGGCCCGGTTGCAGAGCCTTAAGCCAATTTTATTCTGAACCACCTACGTCGATTCCTCTTCATGCGATCCAATTTAAATTGAAATATTATACAAGTCCTAACTTTTCCTAACCGCCTGAAGACTCTCGACCATGAAATCCCATTTGGGGTCTCTTGTGAGGCTATATGTAATGGAGACGGGAAGGAGATGGGAATAGGGTGAATGCTAAAATATCAGGCTATTCAGTTCTGGTCAATGAACACTGCTAAACTCATTTCCACAAAATTTTCGATTCTGAAAGGACCATGGCGATACTGGGATTACAGACTGGAACACGCTGCAAATATACCTCCATAATAATAAATGAAGTGTGAAATTAAACCAATAAACCAAAATAAATTTATTTACGCCCGCTGGGATTCGAACTCTCGTAGTCAAGATCTTAACTGCTCAACCGCTATGGTCGTTGAACTAATTGTTGGTCATCTAATTGTTTCAATAAGTCATGAAAAAACTTGGCTTTCAATTTAGATATTCATATTTAGTCTTGATAATTTCACTTTGAAAACACAGATATTTTTTTACATTAGCTTCACACAGGGGGTCCTGGGGAAAATAATTTTCCTCGAGGCATACGACGTCTTTGAAGATGCTGTGTGGAGGGTCTTTTTAAGGAGAGAAAGTTCTGGGAAAAGAAGAGGTATGGGGGGTGGGTAGGGGTCACGGTTTCCAGGAGTGACAGACGTGTGAATCCATCCCTCTCACTAGCGATGAGTCTGGATGGAGAGTCTCTCGCAAACAGTCTCTCCTGATTCCGGCCGCCAAGACCAGGACACATCTCACCCCGTGAGCCCGGGTACCATTACTACGTTACCAAACGTAGCGAAACAGCTGGAGTGACCTACAGCAGTGGTGTTGGTTATCCAAATTGCCAACCCGCCTCCCAAATTGGGATTGCCTCCCAAATTTACATCTAATAAACAACACCTGCAAAAAGTACACAACGTTTGATTTTTTGTTTTGTTTGGTAACTTGCAAAGTTGCGTGCTTAATTCCCATTTCCCACGATAGGTCGCATAAAAATATGCCTGCGGCGCTGAAACAGTATGCTAACAAGCTTCCTAGCGAAAACGGTGACGGTAACAATTAATTATTATGTTAAAAAATTGTTCACGAACACATCGTGATTAGAACCTTAGGCTATTTGTATTGGGATTATTAATGAGTCTGAAAAGAAATATCGGTGTCCAGGAGACTCTAAGTGGAACGCCGGATGTTATGATTCTGATAAACAATAAAGTACGGTATTTTATCAGTGGATACCTATCTACATTTATCAGATTCAGAACTTCAAAGGTTAGAAATAAACTATCTATGAAGAAAAAAAATTCTCCTAAAGCCGGCGAAAGTAAAAGTGAAATTCTTTTTTATGTTCCAGGTAAGTAAGAACTTATATACAAATAGAATGGTGTAACTATTTACCTAAATGCTTAAAAAAAAACAACAATCGTTGCAAATCCTATTTTGATATTATCGTTGGGATTCTGAATGAAGTGCTAGATTTATCTAACAAGAAGCTTCACAAATCTAGACCAGAGATATTTTGGTTCTGCGTGCGCAGTCTATTATTATTTGTTAATCATTTAACATAGTTGTGCTAGGAGTTTGAGAAAAATCAAATGAATTAAACTATCTTCCTACATAAGGGTTTCATCAAAAAAAGAATAAAATTCACCACAAAGAATACATATCTACATATTAAATTTACCAAGCTAAATGATCAAAATCGCAGAATGATTCAATTACCAATAAAAAAATACCAGCTTACCAATAAAATGTTTAGTAAAACAAATCAACAAAGTTATACTTTACGAAATCGTTCATTGTTGAATATATTTGTAGAATAATGGAATAATGGGATAATGCTTTATTATTTTTTTATAAATGGTCTGTAAATTACACAGTTTCCACAAGAATATTGTTCTATTAATGGTAAACGAAATTAGTAAATAATGTTGCATTGTTAAAAGAGTGGGCGTCGCGTCAGTTGGGAAATTTTATTTCGTTTAACAGATTTCATGATTTATTTAACACCTTTCACCACATACAATAAAGGATTATAACTGATTGAAATCTGTGTTTTGAATACGATACGTAGTTACTTTTACAACCGAAAGATTTTAAAAATTGCATTGAAAAGTATTTCATGAAATTATGCCTGTATTGAACACGTTAATTTGTGTGCAAAACTTCACAATCCTGATAATTTAAGAAAATATCTTTTGGTGTGATACCTAAAGCAACAAATTTCTGAATGTTAAATGCTGACGTCATTCAACTTGTACAAAATTTTCCGTCCTATTTAAAAAAGCTGTCCTATTTAGAAAGTGCACTTAAACTGTCATAAAACAAGATGCAATATTGTTTGTTCCACATTGTTTGAAGCCGGTTAGAAAAGTATTTATTAAAATTGCTCCATCGACCATTCTGATCCAGAAACACATTTCAGAACACAATCACCGGATCGAGAGTCCTTCGAATCAAAATCGTGTCCTGCTCATTAACTTCTAGATATATACTCATTCTATCTGATCGAACAACAACAGCCGTAGTATAACTTTCATCTAAAAGGAGATCGTTTGGATTCTCTGATTCTGTGTCTCCGTAGCGATTCAAAGAAGATAAAATGACATAAATTCCCCTTGAAAGATGCTAAACAAAGAAGCGATTACTCTGATTCAAGTCAGAAAAGTCAAGATGCTCTGTGATCCAGAATCGATTCAACATGCTTTTGATCTGATCTTAGATATTTATCGAAGCTTTGATATGAAATGATCTTTGTCTTCTTGTGTTTTCAGTTGAAGTGGAAGACAGTCTGGTATGCATAACACAAAGCAAACACACAACACTTATCAATACTGTTTGAACTCAGTCACGCGTCCAGAACTTTCGAGATTACAATTGTGTTTTAATACGAGAAATGCGTTTACCTAAGATATAACCAAAGCACTTTGTCCATTTGAAGGCTTTGTGACATTTGTTGTGTAGTTATTCAATTAATGATGATAGTCATGATGCAAATGTTACCTTTGTTACATACCATACCAAAAGAGAAAGGTGAGAGAAAAAAATCATCAACTCTAATAAAGAAAATAAAGATGGGGGCCATGAACTCAACTTTTTCAAAAGTGGTCTAACCATAAAAATATTTTTAAACTGAATATTTTCAAAGCTTATAAAATCATTTTTCAAAAAATCATACCCTAGATCAAAAAATAATACCCTGGCTCTTAAAAAGTGGACGTATTATTAAAGTTGAAAAAATTTATATTTTTCAATCTTTATTGTGCGAATTAGGGATTCGACAGTTCTAGTGTTAGTGATCTCTAATCTAATGTATACTTTGTATTATAATTATAAGGTTAGATTGTATCGATTTCATGTATCTACATTTGTCGTAAACATTTAATTTCACAATAATTTGTCGACCGCAATTGAACTGAAGCAGGTCAATTAGGTATTAAGTTTATTAACTGATGCCTAACTAGGTTTATTATCCAAATAAACCCACAAGAATATGGTATTGCGTAAATATGGCTACAAGTATATCAGTGAAAATTAGACGGTAGACTGATTGACACAGTCATTAAAACAGATTAAAGAAATAAAGAGAAGATAAATTTAAAGATGAAGACAAATGATAAAATATTTCGGCCTAAAACTTACGGATGAGATAGACAAGACACCTGATAAATACTTTTATAGTAAAAAGGAAAGACCAATAGCAAGAAAATTGATGGTAATTTTCAGAAACCGACATACATGACGATTTTCCAAAGTTCAGAGCTTTTGAAAGAATTAGTTTAACGTTAGTAATGGTTTTGGCGTTGCTTAGTTGGACTATTTGCTCCTGCAGTTTTTATTGCAGCTATTAGTCATCTACAGCGTCAGTTATGTCTTTAATTGTAGGTGTTAAAACTCTATGATTTACATTTTTCATCAGAATTTCTGTATTTGAACTGAGGTAGTATCAAACAACAGTTACTTCTCATGCATTTCTTCATTTTACCATGGCTTCTACGTTATGACACTTGTTAATCATTAAAACGCATTCTTTACGGATATGACTTAGTTATTCAGTTGTTGTTTACCACCATCCACCAACACAAAACCAAAAGCTGGATTTTCCGACGTGATTTGCACTTCTTGCATCTTTATAAAACTGACGTCGGTGACATTTAATTAACTGGGTTTTAATAGATAATTGACATATGGGGATGCATATAGTTATGATAATGCAAAATGTGTAAAACTTATTTGATCAATGAACAAACTAAGCTAGAAATCTCACTTTTCATCGACATAAATTTTGATTTTATTATCCCAACAGAACTAGGCGTTTGATGATAATCCACTCTATTATTATACAATAGTGTAAGTAAATCACTTTTTTTAAATAGAAGAACTGACGTGTCATTACGCATTGTGAACGAGTTATTGTCGAACAACAGATAGGAATAACTTACAAGAATACATCTTTAGTATTACACCAGTACCTTTAAACGTACATAAAATTGTTGACGAGTGCAGGAAAATAACTTTAAGGGCATCTAGGGAACGCCTTGACAACTAATTACGTTGTTTCCAACGATCTGAGATCATTCAAGACATTCGGAGAATTTCCCTCGAAAAGTCATCCATAAAAAAGTATATTAAATAGAAAAAAATCCCGTTGGATCTTTTCAAGACCTCTAAATCTTGAAAACTTCAGATGACATTGATCTTAGCGCAATGTAATAGTGATTACTTCATCATTACGTCGGATTTAAGACTTCTCGCATAAGTCGGCGGGGTTCTTAATGCTTTTTGCTGGCAACTTTCAAACTAGTTCTTGCGCAGTCGCCAACAAACTCAAAGCGGCAAATTCAACTTCTCGAGACCACACGGTAAAAAGTATCGCGAATTTACTTCGTACTTGACTGAAGAAGTGCCGTTTGTGTTCTGATAATAAATGGCACATACTCGGGAATGGAATAGATCGTAACTGGACTCTGATATTAAAGACATTTATCTACTTTATGATATGGCTCCAGGATGTCTAGCATAGTCGACCGATAGAACCCTATATTAATATGGGCGACAGTTGACCCCCCGACAGTTGATCCGGCGGAAGTTGATCCGTGGGACAATTGATACCCTAAAAGATTATTTCTCAAGTAAGTATGCAAAAAAATCATACAATATAACTTTTTTTATCCGAATACAACACAAGAGGCCCAACTTCTCCCAACCGTCTGGAGGCAGTGAGACTATGCCGTCTATGGCTCCAGACGGTTGGGAAAAGTTGGGGCCCTTGTGTTGAATTCGTATGAAAAAGTTATATTATAAGTTGTGTTATAAAGTATGTAGGTATTAGACTTATTACTTGAAATGGCTTTAGCTGTTTTTGGTGACTAGATTTGAATAGCCGGGTACATTTTCCACATCATCTCCCCTCTCCACTACCTACAGTCTAACAACGTACCAAAATTTAGGAAGCCATAGTATCACAAGCTCCCGACTCTTGAGAGATGTTGGGCGTCTTGTGTTGTATTTAGGGAATGCAAATCTCGCGAGATTGGGGCTCGCCAATTTCGAGATCTCGCGAGATTGGCAGTTTTGTGTGTTTTTTTGCAAATAATAACAATGTTTGAATATATTAGGAAAAAAATAATAAAAATTATAAGTATTATAAGATAAACATTTATTTTCACGAATTTTTCAATAGACTTTAATGCATCAAACATTGTTTGACGTATTTGTCTATAATTTTTTAATAAACTTCTAAGTAGTAAACTTTGACGTACACATCTATCAAACAACAAATGAAAGGAACAACCAGTCTTCTCTTCTAATATCAAACAAAAATCTTTTAGTAATAAAACAGTTCTTTTATAACAAACAAAACAACGAGAAGTTAAAAAAATTTAACTTATTATCTAAGTTGAGTTGAATATTAAACTGAAATATTAATATCAATTAAATAAAACAATATGTACTCAGTAGATCCATTAGATATTACAAATTAATAAACAAAATATACCAATTAGTCAGACTATTAGAAATTACAGATTAATTAACAAAATATACCAATCAAATGAAAGATTTATTCAGTTCAAATCACAAGCCATTATTACGAATTATTTTGAAAATAGCTCCTTAAGAAGCAACAAAATCAAACTCAATCACGTACAAGTTAGCTAGCACCAACTATTGGTAAACAAAACAAATGCGTGTTGATGACGCTGCACGCTGCACGCGCGCCGGCTCAATTTTTGACCAATCTGAATCTGAGAGACACCTCGTCCCGCGACCGCTACCTTAGGCCGCCGCCTCACGCGCACCGAACGAAACCGACAGATCGCAACTCCGTCCGTGTCAGTCCTCGCTTCGAATAAGACTTTTTTATGGTCGAGTGCAATCTCGTTAAACTCGCGAGATCTCGCCCTTTTTTCGTCCGACATCAATCTCGATACGATACGATACGATTGTACCACCCCAGCCAGGAGTACTCCTGTCCCGGTGAGACCGGTACACCAGGGGGCATTGATTTGTTAGGACTAGGAACACGTGCTCTGAGGATGGGAAGGAGGTTGGAGTTTAATCGACCGGTATACATGGCAACCTCATAAGCTAATATTGGAATTTAGGCTGGGCAGGAATAAAGGAATGGATTGAGCATTACGATTTTATTTTTCAAATCCTTTCTTTATGGGTTCTTTCTTCTTGTCTATTCTTGGCTCTTCTTGTCTATTTCTGGCTTTTCTTGGCTGTTCTTGCCTCTTCTTGAATTTTTTCGTCTCTTCTTTTCCCAATTATTGTCTCTTCTTGGATCTTCTCGTCTCTTCTCGCAATTTTTGGCTCTTCTTGACCCTTCGTGGCTTTTTTGTCTCTGCTCTTTGTTTCTTCTAGTCTCTTTTGGGATTTTTTCTCTGTCTCTCCTTGGCCTTTTTTACTTCTTCTTGTCACTTCTTGCCTTTTCTTGATTCTTTTCATCTCTTCTATGCCCTACTTGGATCTTCTTGCTATTTCTCGTCTCTTAATGTCTCTTCTTGGCTCTTCATGTTTCTTCATAGATCTTCTCATCTTGGATTTTCCTGTCTCTTCTCTGCTTTTCTCATCTCTTCTTGCCCCTTCTAGAATCTTCTTTTCTCTTCACGGCTATTCTTGGCTCTTTATGTCTTTTCTTATCTCTTCTTGGCTCCCTTTTCTTGGATCCTCTTGCCTCTTCTTGCATCTTCTTGCCTTTTCTCGCATCTTTTAACTTCTCGCCCCTTCTTGGCTCGTTTTGTCTCTTCTTGAGTCTTCCAACTGCACTTCTTGTTCATTCTTGTCTCTTCCAGTCTATTTTTAGTTTGTCTCATTTCGCAATTTTTTGTCACTATTCAATTCCCAAATAATCTCATATCACTCGTGTGAATGTATACGAGAAGAGAACTAAACTAATTTCTGAAAAGCACTAAAAGTACCGATTTCAAACCGTTTTCAAACAATTAGATAAATCAAATGATGCCCTCTCAGACCCTCCCTTTGTAGAATTCGTCAAATACCTAAATAAAACAAAAACTGAACCAGGAAATCAACATACCTTATCCCTACGTAAAATCCATGTACAAACAAAGGAGATTCCTTTTAAGTGCAATGAATAAAAACCAACTGAAAACAAAAAACATAACAATTCTGTAAATGGAGTAAGTCTCGACTTAATCCATCGATGTTTCTTGATAAATCTAAACAATTTATTTCCCAAAATAATAATTGATGATTTACTCTAAAATGTGCACCTCTCTCAGCAATAAATCGAGAGAACTCAAGTGTTCTGTACTATAAAATACTTCATATCTGAAAGCGATAAATATTAATTTGTTAAAATTGTGTTATTTAGAAATGGAAAAAAAAGACTTATCTTCTGCTTTGAGAGCTGCTCGGGATCCACTTTTGGTTTAGTCTGTTTCAATATATCACTTCACACTTGAATTATTATGAAGTTTTTTGACACGGTTTAACCTAAACTCGTGAAGCATCGTATGATTTTGTTAACTTCGAACTAATTTTGAATGCGTTGTGGAAAATATTTTTTAAATATCAAACATAACTTTAAAACGGAAAAGGGTAAAATTAATGCGCAGAATAAACAGATTGCACTGATTCTATCGCGTGTGTGTAACACTTTTCATGAAAATCGGTTCATGAAAACGACGGATAATTTAGAAAGAAGTTAGATCCGCAGAATACGCGTGCTCCTTCGCCCCGCACACGGAGAAAAAAGTCTTTTTTCGTCCGACATCAATCTCGCTAAAAAAAGGCCGAGATCTCGCGAAAACGAGATCTCGCGAGAACGAGATTGCATTCCCTAGTTGTATTTATACAAAAAAACTTGAAGAAATAATCTTTTAGGGGATCAATTGTTCGAAGGATCAACTGTCCGCCGGATCAACTGTCGGGGGGTCAACTGTCGGAGGATCAACTGTCGGCGGTCCGACTGTTCATGATGTTCTTTGGTTCTAATATCGAAATTTCGACTTGTTTTCTCGATATATTTTCTATTTAGAATTTAGAACGTGGTGACGTTCAATGCAGGTTCTTTCTTAATGTGAAATCTGAACAATCTCTATGTGCACAGCTTTCCAATTACTATTAAGTAACATGATATTATTAGATTAATGATGACCTATATGGGTAGCAACTGCAACGATAACATTTGAGGTTCGAAACCTGGTGAAACACAAATTATTTATTCAGTCAATGGGTCTTTGGAATCAGCGAATGGGTTGTGTTGTGAGTTGTGAGACTGAAGATAGAACAAAGTAGCTGGAGATGGATAATATGAATAGTGCATGGCTACACAGATCTGGTCACAAAACACGGCTAAAGCCAGTGCGATTGTGACATTCCTATTTGGGGTATATTGTGAGGTTGCAGGTAGTGAGATGTTGAAGGAGATGGGGAAGAGAAAGGTGGAGACCATGCAGATCAGAGGCAGTGCTAGATATTAGATATAGTATTTAACCCCTCGCGCCTCGGGCATATTTTTTCAGAAGGTCAAAATATTTTCGCTTTGCAATAAAATCCATATAAATGGAATATTTGTGAACGCTTCCGAAAACAGAGTTTTTGAAAAGTGATGAAATACGCTTTAAAATTTTATAATTCGAAATAAAAATACGTTTTTTTTTAAATACAAATTTTTTTAAAGCAATCATAAAAACATTAACAATTGGCTCACCTTTCGTTTTTTTCTAACTAAAATAACTGATAACAAAAAAAATATAAACACACAAATGTTTTATTCGGCAAACGTATTATAAATGTTGTCGTCAACTTACTTTTTTGTCGTTTCATGTAAAAATAATTAATAAAAAATTTCCAAAGTTACATGATTTTTTTTCTTCAAATTGCGGTCGAAAAATTTGGTTCACAAAGGTGTACATTTTAATTATAAATGTAAGTGTAGATTTTAATAAAAAGGGGTGTTATCTCTTTTTAAAAACATTTAGATTATATTTCTAATCATGGCAGTAAGGGAGACACAACGATTTCTATTAGACCTTTATGAGTTTTTCCGAAAATCGAACAAAGATGTTTTATTATTACCCACTGAGAAAAATATTTGTAAATAAACATATTTAATACCAATTAACAAACAAATAAGTTAAGTTTCCTCGAGAAAACTTTTTTATTAAGACGTCTCAAAAAGCTGCTTGTAAAAGTCACTTCTTTTAACGTTAACAAGGGATGTGAGAAAGAATTTGGATTACGACTATATTCAATAAATTATATTGAAAGAAAACAGCACATATTTATAAAATAATTAGTCAAATAAGCCTTGATTTTTCACTTAAACGGCGCCGTACTTAAAATACCCAGATATCAAAATAAATACGGTGTAAGAACCTGTAAAAAAAATATTTTTTTAAAATTAACTTTCAGGTGATGAACTAATTTTCAGGTGATGAATGCTGAAAAACGTTTTTGGTAATATTTTTGAATTTTTTCCCTGTATTTTTTCTTCCTGGAGAAACTATAATACTAACGTGATAAATAAACGAATCATGAAACAGAACAAGACACAGAAAAACAGCAAACCCAGGATCTCTCGTCTTACCGGACAACACCAACTCGGCCATTGGGACCAAAATTTTTGTTGATCTCATATTTCAAGTTTGTTATTTTCGTCGATTTAAATTTTCCATAAAGTATTATGCTGAAACTGTTTTTGGTAATGTCACGTTGTCTATTCGTCGTTTCAAACAACATTAGTGACCACATTCAGATGAACTTTGGCTAAAAACGGCAATTAATCACGATACATTTAGCGTTCTTTTTTTTACTTTAGTGCAATGTTTTCTCATGCACCTGAAAATTGTCATTTTTCTTACAAGTAATTTTACCGTGGAATCAACGACTTAGTTTTTGGCATAGGAAATCACTCAAAACGGACTCATCCACAACAGTATCATCCCCGTTAGTTAGTTGTGCAGATTCCGTATATTGTAAAAGGTATCAGGAATCTCCGCTAGCAACTTGCAAGTCGCTGCATTTATTTTCAATCGCATATTGGACATCTCTCGAATACCTGCCATTCACTGCATTCATTGCATTCACTGCATTCCGGCTGCGAGGCAATATCAATTAAAGATGGCTTTATTGCATTAACGAAGGTGTACTTTTTGCAGGTGGTAGACATAGCTTAAACCTAGATAATGAATAAACATTTTTTTATTGTTTATGCATTGAACCGCTTACTCGTTAATACGGAATACTTTTTTTCAAACAGATTTAGCTGTATTATTACGAAAAGTGAGTATTTATGTCGGGGGAGACCAAAAGCATGCCAAAAAATACATTTAACATTTTAATTTTGATAAAATTAATTCACTCACGCGATAACGCCATTTTTTATTCATGGTTTTCATTTTAACATTTCATAGACAATCAATCAATGCTGCCAATCATAGAAAAATATTATTGCCATGTAAAACAAGGTGAATGCATTATTGACAAGTTTGTACCTGTATTTATAACAGTAGAACATAGAAAGAAATGTATTAGAATAATTACACCTTCCTGCTAGACAAACCCTGCTTGCCAAACCAACCATTCAAAACCTGGGATGTGTTTTAAAATTATGATGACATGCGAGTTTATTTTAGAGAATTTATTTTATGAGATCGGTACTTCCGACAAATGTCATATTTGATTGTCTATTATTTAAAAAAGGAATATTCCGTATTTTCTGTGCATCAAACTTCGACAACACGAACGTTCCGTATTATCCGTGAGGAATAAATAAATAAATAACCGTGAAGAATAAATAAATAAATAACTAAATGCATATTTATTAATTTTTCATTTTTTTATTAATTTTATTTATTTACGGTAGAAGTACTCATATCTACGTTTAAATCTTATATAAAAAAATCATAAGTATGGATGTGAGTTGTCCATGCATTGCTATATTAAGCTAAGCACAGGAAATGTTTGAAACTTTCAAAATACCTTCTTTCCATCCTCTAGAAGGTGTCTGGATTATTACAACTACATGACAATACATCTGAAAAGTTTTTTTAATCGTTGCAAAAACTCTTACTAAACTGTCAAATATGTCACAGTTTGAGAATGACATTTTGCAAACCATCTATTGTTAAATCAAAATTCAATTTTCGAATTAACTCTTTAAATTAAGGAATTTATTCGAAGTACTCACCTGTAGTACAAACCAAAATCGAATACTTTGAATCTAATAAAAAATTATATTTATTTTAAATCTATGTTAGGTATCAAATTTTATTGATTGTTCTTATATTATAGTAAAACTTATGATTGTATTCGTAATATGTGAAAAATGAAAATTAAAAAAAAATGCGATAGGTGGCACGCGAGCTGTTTGAAAATCTGAATATACCGGGACTGAATATATTGAACGCAAACGTGGGGAGGGCGTCGCGGTAGGGGTGTTAAGGGGTCATGGGAGGGTAGGGGGAGAGGGAAGGGGAACAGGACGAATGGGAAAAGACACGCAGTTCTTTATTAGTGGCATTGCAATGTCTGCCGGGAACTCGCTAGTAGACGGAATAAATAACAAAAAAAATCCAAAAATATAATTTTTAACTTTTATTACAAAAATTCAAACTATCTGTAATAAATCCCCGGCTTTGCCTGGGCTTCAGTGGTTTTCTTAATCATACTCAGACAGTATCTTTCCTCTAATGTTTAATGTGTGTGTAAAATTTCATCAATTAGTATCTATTCCGCTTTAAGGGGTGGAAAATTGGAATAGGGATGGTTTTTGGAAATATAATGTGGACAGTGACGTGTCTCTTGTTTTGAACGTCAGTGTGCAAATTTTCATCAATCACGGAATAAAACTAAAGCTTTGTATTCAAATCAAACGCATGAAAATGGGTCGTTTCCACGTCTCGTACTTGAGTTCAACAGCTCGGCTGTGGAATGATTTTCCAGCCTCCGAATTTCCTCCCTCCTTCAACATAGGTCTTTTCACGACCAACTTTCACACAAAAAAAGTCCCTCCACACAGCAATCCTCAAATATGACTTAGGCCCTTAGGGAAATTATTTTACTCAAGGCCTCCTGTATGGAGTTAATGCAAAAAAAATTTGCATTGTGTTACTATTGTGTACTGATATTAACCATTCGGACCAATAACTTTGTTTTCACAATGATATAACATTGCTGGACATGTGTATGACATATGGGGCGTACCTGACTTATTAAAATTATGAATTATTTTTAAACTGCTCCAAGTCAGTCAAGTGGAATCACAGAACCCCCAGTTGAGATATATTTTGAGGTTAAAGAAAGCAATCTAATCTGCTTGTCAACTTCCGAATCATCATTAGGCTCCAGGAACAGGACTTTTACTAATACTTGTAATAAAACATTTACAATTCCACAACGTTGTTTGGTTGGAAGAAATTCTGGTAAAAAACCTACCTTTTTTATCCATTTGCTCAAAGCAAGTGAAACTATGGCACACCAAACTGGGATAATTTTTAAGGCTGAAGGAAAATTTCCTATACCGGTAAGATGAAGGTTGGGAAGTCGCTACCCGACATTATAGAATTTGGGAGGCAAGTATGGGTACCGCCGCCCCGGTAACCATTTATTGGATTACCAACACCCTTGTCATAGGTCACCACAAATGGTTCGCTACGTTTGGTGACTTAGCAAGGGGTGCTCGGGTTCATGGGGTGAAGTTTGTCTAGGTCTTGGTGGTGGATGCGTTTGCCCACCTACTGGATTGGTTGAGGGAGACCTTTTGATTTCTTCAGCCAGGCTCTCTCGACCCATCGTCTTGCACCGTAATGGGAGGAATGGATTCATACGTCCGTCACTCCTGAACACATTGACCCCCAGATTCCTACCCACCACCCGTACCTTTTTTCCTTACCAGAACTTCCTCTCGTTCATTTCCCTATAAAGGCCCTCCACACAGCATCCACAAAGATGACATAGGCCCCGAGGGAAGTCGTTTTCCAAAAGGCCTCCTGTGTGGAGGGGAGCTATTGTAAAAATAAATAAATCACTAAACACGGCTAAAGCCATTTAGGTCCGATTCTAACTGACGGTGTCTCACTTGTGCAATTCTAAGTACCTGCCTACCGTTCTAGATTAGTTATCACTTCTGTTAGTTGTATTCGTAGAATTTGTAAAAATGGTAATTTAATATTTCCAATTCAAAAATTATTGATAAAATTTGTATGTTTGACTCTCTGAATACTCATACCTATATCTAACACAAGCATATATATACCCGCCGAATCGTACATTTAAAATAGAAGTTATAACTGCAGTCAGCTTTTTTATAGAATCAAACGAGTTTCAACAACAATAACAGCACGGAAAATAGAATGCTGAGATATTGTGTTTTTGTCAGAAAACCACGTTTTTTGCTTGTGACTAGGTTTGAACTCGCGGTCACATAACCACTTATTATTAAAAAATGAATAATAATGAAAGAGATAATACCGATTGTTAATATGTGAATGGGAACTTCGTTTAAATCACTTAAGAGGGCATTACCAGAGAAATCCAGAAATATGTCATTTTCAAATCAGATTTTAGACGTATTGACTCTTTTCCACAAAAAATTATAAATGGATTTCGAAAGATTGTTCTTTTATCTAGCATTCGCATGTAATAAATTTTGAGAAAAGTTTTTAATTTTTAGTATAATAAGGTTATTCCATAGGTCGTTGGCAGATTTGTTAAATTTTCAAAAAAGATTTTGTATTATACCACACCCATTTCAAATAATATAATCATGCAGTAAAATAAATCAATACATTATCTAGCAAACGCATGTTTCAGAATTTTAATTTTAGTTTCAATAAAATCATTAAAAAATATGTACGTACAATGTACATGTGTTTCTTGGCGAAAATTGGTCCGTTTGTGTAATTATTTGCGCACTTACAAACTAATATATTTCAGATTTTTTTAACATTCTTATTAAATTTAGACATTATTGAAAAATGATAAATACTTATAATCAAAAAATAACTACAAAAAGTACATTATTTTAATAGTTTTATCATCACGCCTTTCAGCATTTTTGGATGAAGGCATAAATTAAAGCTAATTTGAATTGAAATAAATTCGATATTGAGTTATTATTTAAAAAAGCTGATACGGAGAATAATTAATCTTTCTCGTTGTAACCGCCCTGCACGATCGTAAGAACAACTTTCGACGAAATGTGGATTTTCGTCCGCTGGCTAGTTAAACGCTCTTAAAAGGTGGTGTTCTAAAAAATAACAATAATTTTTATCGCATTCTTTTTTTTTAAGTGAAAACATCTTTAGCACCGTTGTGATTTGAAACTCAATGAAACGGAAGCGAGCGACACCAAAAAGAAACAAACACATACATCAGTAGGATTTAGCCTGCGAGAGAATGAGATAGACTAATCGGTGTCCTCTTTGTGCGGTGCTTCGTAGCCTATCGGCCTCCTTTTTGTGCGGTGCTTCGTAGAATAAAATGAAAATATTTTTTTGGTAACAATATATAATAAATGAACCACACAATCATTCTACTCCTGATACTCCGCGTTCGTCTCATTCTCTCGTTTAGTTGAGTTTTCTAAAGGTTTCACTTCTACCGCGTGTGAACTGCACACACGATTTTTTTGTTTATTAAACTAAAAGTCAACCCAACCTTCTGAACTGTGAACAATTTTGAGCCGTTAAATCAACTCAGTTATAACCATTTATTACTTTTGAAGAGTTCTAAAATATAGATTTGTATAAAATGAAATACAAAAAAATATAAAACTACAAGAAAATATAAAAAGAGTTACCAAAAATCCCATGAAGACATAGCATGTAATTGAGTTTTTTTTAATAATTTTGAACATATTTCTGTAATTTGATTTTTTTAAATTAGGTATTTTAATACGAAGAATTCATTTTATTTATTTATTTATTTTAGGGTAATCAACAGTTTACAATTTGATTAATTTGTATAATTTACCTAACTGAGAAACCAATTATAGATTTTCTCATTATACTTTAACATTGTGTATCTAGAAATTAAACAGTAATCTTATTACAACTAAAAGATATTACATTATTATAACAGGAGGTAGGTGGTAGGTACCTAATATCATATCATTACATAACATACCATTACATTTATGCAGTTTTGTAATCATTTAATACACTTTTGATAGAGTTTTTATAGTTATTTTGGTCACAATTGAAGACATCTTTATCAGAGAGAATAAGGTAAGCATTTTGGTTTGAATTTTACAGTGTTTTTCCTTTAAAATATTACACGAACATGGGCTGTGTGTACTTTGTAGGTAGGTACTTTCAAATCAATTTTGTTCAATAATTCAGGATAGTCAGTTATGTTATTTACGATTTTATATAGCAACATCGCATTTGAGAATTGTCTACGTACACTCAATGTATGAATATTGAAAAATTTTGTTGCATCAAGATAATTATTAAATCGATTGTACGATTTGTAAGAAAGGATTTTTATGATTCTTTTTCTGGATCGATTCAATTTTGTTCATACGTACTGCATAAAATGGAGACCACACATTTGACGCAAACTCTAGATGGCTTCTTTTTTTTTTTTTTTTTTTTTTTACATTAACACCACACAGGAGGCCCTGAGGAAAATAATTTCCCTCAGGGCCTATGTCATCTTTGTAGATGCTGTGTGGAGGGTCTCTTTGAGGAAAGGAAGGAGTGAACATGGGTCTTGAAGAGACCCATGTTGTAGGAGGGAGGAAACACAGAGGCCGGCAAATCGTTCCACAGCCGAGCCGTTGAACTCAAGAACGAGTCATAGAAACGACCCGTTCTCATGTGAGTAATGTCAACCGTGTACAAATGTTGGGCGCGTGTTTGGCGTGTTTCCCGACTATGCACCGGAGCCGAGGGGATCAATGATGCTAGTTCCTCGGAGCATCTTCCATTGTAATACCGGTAGAACAAGGACAGCATTCCCACCTGACGCCTATGCTCTAAAGATTGCAGTCCGTCTGTTAGGATGGGAGAATCTATCAAACGGACCGCCCGTTTCTGCACAGAGTCAAGGGTTTTTTTTAGGTATTTTGGAGCTCCAGACCAGAGGTGGCTGCCAAATTCAACCGTGGGGCGCACTTGCGATTTGTACAGGGTTAGCAGTTGGGTACTATTAAAGTATCTGCGGGCCCTGTACAGTACGCCCAGTTTCTGAGAGGCTAACTTAACTCTGGTTTCGATGGAGCCCCCGTACCTGAGCTGGTCACTTAGAGTTACACCAAGCATATCAATGGAGGTCCTGTTCGGAAGGTTGCTTCCGTTGAAGGAGACTAGATTTTCATTTCGATCCCTTTTAGACGTTATCAAACATGATTGGGTCTTTGAAACATTAAATTCGACGAGGTTATTCTTACCCCAAGAGAAAATACTCTCGAGGTAACCGTCCATTCTTTGCTTCAAAGCCCTCCGAGCTATTGGAGTTTGTGTGCCCTTTGGGGGCTTGTCAAACAAAAAGCTATCATGGACTGTACTGTCATCCGCGTAACAATGAATCGGTGCACATGACAAGAGGTCATTGATGTGCAACAGAAACAAAGTCGGTGACAGATCCGATCCCTGTGGGACGCCAGCATTTATCGAATGCGAAGAAGAGGTGAAACCGTCAGCAACCACCTGAATCGACCTCTCCCTCAAAAAGTCGGCAATCCACTTACACAATGATGCGGGAAGTCCGTAAGAAAGCAGTTTGTTGACAAGCCCTCGGTGCCAAACCCGGTCAAAGGCCTTGGAAATATCCAGTGCAACCGTTTGGGTCTCACCGAAACGTTCCAGGCACCGCCCCCAAACATGCGTCACATACGCGAGAAGATCACCGCACGAGCGGTTCCGCCGGAATCCGTATTGACGGTCGTTAATAATTTTGTTCTTCTCGAGGTATGTGAGCAGTTTGTCGTTGATCACACGTTCCATTACCTTAGACAGAACTGATGTGATCGCTATGGGGCGGTAGTTGGCTGGGTTGGAGCGGTCACCCTTCTTTGGAATAGGGTGAATGATCGCTTTTTTCCAACCAGAGGGCACAGAACCAGACTTCAGGGACATTTTGAAAAGCTTCGTCAAAATTGGAGCTATTTCTGCAGCGCACCTCTGCAATACCAGGGCAGGTATTCCGTCAGGCCCACTAGCTTTATTAATATCAAGCCCTCGTAAGACTTGGAGTACATCCCGATGCCGGATCCTCAGCTTTTTCATATGAAAACCGCAGTGAGGAACCGACGGCGGGGTAGCACCTTGATCATCGAGGGTCGAGTTTTCCGCGAACATTTTGCCTAATAAGTTAGCCTTTTCGGCGGCGGTATTTGCTAGAGAGCCGTCAGGTCTGGTAAGAGGTGGCAGACTGGATTTGCAGAAATTGCGACCTATTGAGCCCGCAAGCGACCAGAACGCTCTGCTGCCGTGCGGGCAGGCAGCCAGCTTTCTACTGATCTGCAGGTCGTGCTCGAATTTAGACCTATTAATGATCCTCTTGCTTTCCTTTGCCATTTTGTTATATTCTGTTCTGTTTTCGGACGTTCGAGATGTGTTGTAGGCTCGGTAAGCCGCGTTTTTTCGTCGCACTGCTTCAGAGCATTGTCGACTGAACCACGGCTTTGAGCCCACACCAGTTTCTTTAACAGTGGATTGGATGAAGCCATCCATCGCGGATGTGATGACTTCACCAATTTCCTGGGCACATCTTGAGGGATCCGAGGTCCGAAAACAGACAGCTGACCACGGGAAAGCATTAAAATGTGCCCGCAGACCAAACCAATCTGCTGATCTATAGTGCCACACTTTTCTCTTCAGCCGCTCGTTTGGCGGTCTGAAGGTTACGGGGATTGACGTCGTCACCAGGCAGTGGTCGGACGATCCTAAAGGCGCTGTGACGTCAATCTTGTAGCCGTGTGGCACAGTGGTTAAAAACAAATCTAACAGATTGGAGCGGTGAGTCTGGACATCAGGAACCCTTGTCGGCCCCTGAACCATTTGCTCCAGTCCATGGCAGAGGGCAAAGGATTCCGCCTCTCGTCCAGCCGAGTCCGTTGGTCCTGAGAACTTTAACCAAGGTTCGTTATGAACATTGAAGTCCCCCAGGACCAGAAACTCTGCCGTAGGGAAGCGGGGCAAGAGGTCATCAATAGTATTACTTAGATGTTTGAAGAGTTCGGACGTATCTGAAACGCTAAGGTTCGGTGAGCGGTATAGACACGCGTAAAATCTTACCGTACTGGCAAGATTGACACGCACCCACATTACGTCGAATCTGGAGTTCTCCAGATTCAACAGTCGCACACAGTTGACGTCAGCTCGGCTGAAGAGACAGACACCTCCTTTGGGTCTGAATTTGCCAACGAGGGTGAAGCCCGGGCAATCCAGATAGGTGGCGTCTGTAGGCTCGGCTATCTGCGTTTCGGAAAGGAAGAGAAGGTTAGGGCGTTGGGAGAGAAGGTGTTGGTGGACGAAGTTTAAGTTTTTGTGCAGGCCGCGAATGTTGGTGAAATTCACCAACAGCTTTGGCCTGCACCGGGGACTCCTGCTTCTCGCCGTTGTGATAGTGATATTACTGTTGTTTGTGCAATTCATGATTTTATATGGTTTTTTTTTTCTTACATACGCATAGTATAGTTGTTTGATAATTACAGTGTTTGTGAATTCTTTTGTATTTCTTAGATTGAAACCAAGCATTTTACTGCTTTATTTGTTATTTGATTGATATGACATTGATATTGTAACTTATTATCTCTTACTATAAACTTATTTTAGAGTAGTAGATAAAAGTAAAATGTATAAAAATAGTATATAAATTAGAGTTAGTGCTCGATATGTGAACAAATTGAAGATGTCGAGCACACATTATCGAAGTGCATTAAATATGAACGACGGAGAGTGACCATACTGATGACCTCGAACTCACTGGAAGTTCAGAATTTAATAGCCTCAACCGAGTTTCATGCCATATCGAGAATAATTAAATTTATTAGATAATGTAAACTGGAAAATATTTGAAAGTGAATTTTTTCGTAACAGGACTACATAAGTACCTTTTAAAGAACATTAGAGATTAAAATAATAACACAATAATATTATAATTGAGAAACAGATGAGTTATAAAAGATAATATTGTGGGGGTCAGAAGCCCCGATAATGTACATGATATTTAAAAAAATGGAGTTAGGTATAAGTGAAGTAAACAATTGATATTGAAAAGAATTAGCTGTTAGATGTGGAAGTTTAAAAGCACACTTTAAAATTTAAACAAAAAGAAAAAAAGCATTCTGTCTAGGAGTAAATACCGTATATTATAGATAAAATGTTGACATTGTGGTAGCGAACTATGCAGCTATTTTGAATTGCGGAAGCATTCCTATTGGTTCCTCACACGCCAATAGCGATCCCTCAACATTTCCACTTTGTCACCGTCTGCCGGGACCCATTAATAGAAACCATTCTGTTCCAGACTGCCGAAGACATAACAGCTTTGTAAATCGCAACTTGTTTGCTCCCACTTTTTCAATAATTTTCAGCATTTAAACAAATCCAATTACACAGACATATTATAAAGGTTACTGTCACTTCACTTTTTTTCCTTCACAAATAATTCATAGAAAATTCACAAACCCCGACAAACTTCTCCCAAACGTGTAAATTTATTATTATTTCATTTTAATAATAATTTGGAATTGTATGGCTAACTTTTAGATGAAAAAAAACAAAGCGTGGTGCTATCTCTTTCTAACACTGTTTAAATAAGGTATTTTACGGTAGTACAAAAGGATTGAATGGTCAGTGGTTGAGTGGGCATAGCGCTTGGGTCCCACCCGAGCGTCGCGTGTTCGATTCCTCGGCTGGCTAAATCCTCCATCACAACACAAGCAACATTTTCGGCTTTCTGTGGTGGTAGTAGGAGATTTTCAAACATTGTTGGGTTATTCGTAACCCGGGAATGTTTGTTTTTCTTTAAAAAAAATAAAATAGAATGACCCTTATTATGAGCCCGTCTCTCATTACTGAGCCCGAAGAGGATACATTAGATGTTTAATAAATATCACGAAAAAGAAATCAAAATATTCATGAACCCGGGCACCCCTGCTAATTCGCCAAACGTAGCGAACCACTTAGGGTGACCTGTGGCAGAGGTGTTGGTTATCCAATAAAGGTTCCCGGGGCGGCGGTACCCAATCCCGCCTCCCAAATGGCAATATAAGAATATGTACTCCAAACTCTAAGCTAATATAAATAAATAAATGATAAAATGAACGAATAAATAAATAAATAAACCAATAATAAATCAATAAGTGACTAAATAATAAATAAATAAATGAAGAACAAATAAAAAAAGGAATAAATAAATATGTAAATAATAAAAAAATAAATAAAATGCAATGTTGCCAGCAGTATACGTTGCGATCATCTTCTGTCGGAATGCACGAAATGCTAATTCACCCATTGGTATGATTATGTCTCAACGTTTATATGGCGCCAAAATAAGTGTATATAGCGCTCGAATAAAATATTTGCATAAATATTTATGTAAATCATAACATCGTTAGAAGTATTATCGTTGACAAATTTTCCGTAAATGCTAATCATAGAATAAAAAAATTAAATTTAACTTATCTTACTCCGCTTCTCGATTAATAGGAATATTTCTTATAACAATAATAATCTAAACGAATATATGAAAGAGAACAAGACACAGAAAACAGAAAAAAGACAATGGTCGCAACTGGGACTCGAACCCAGACCTCTCGTCTAACCGGGACGTGTGTGTTAACCAATTTCGCTATTGCCACCTTCTGTCAAACCGTCATAATTGTCAATCTCATATTTCAAATTTTAGAATTAACAATATTAACCTTCAACTAATTATTTGAACTTCAACTAAATATTGTTAAGAGTCCCAGTTGCGAGCATTGTCTTTTTTTGTTGTTCTCTTTCATATTTTCGTTTAGATTATGTGTGTTATCTTCTTCTTCAATGGTATATTACATTGATGGGAATAACCTTCAAAAGTTATAAAAGAGAGTTTTTCTTATAAAAAAAAAAGTTAAATTTAGCTTTATTATTAAGTGAGTATTTATGTCGGGGGAGACGAAAAAATATGTATGTTACATTTTAATTTTGTTAAAATTAATTCACTTACGCGATATACGAACTGCACTACGCTACATTTATATTACATTTCATAGACAATCAATGCTGCCAATCAAATTATTATTTATTTATTTATTTGTTTATTTATTTATTTATTTATTTACGGACAAATAGTCCAATTAACAATATAACAATAACACGAATAGAAAAAAAAGAAAGATCACAATGAAAGGAGATTACATATAGATGAAGAGCATTGACAAAATACAAATAATATAAAAATACATAGAGAAGATAACTATAAGTAGCTTGAAGATGGATTTAAAAAGACTTTAAAAAACCACATTGCGTAACGACTGCCGAAAGTCATTTAGGCTTACACCAAAAAATTCAATGCTTTGATTTGCGTTGACAAGTCTCGACATTCTGGATAAAGGAGAATAATATCCATAATTAGTAGAATGTTGATTGAGGAACAGCAATTCATTATTTCGGAGTCTACGGGAAGGAATGTTGAACGGGGATGAGTTGTAACAAAGCAGGTGTGTCAGTAATACTGTTGATAATTTTGAAAATGCATATTAGATCAGAGTCCTTTCTACGTTTTTCTAAAGAGGAAATGTTTAAAGTATGTTCAATTTCATCATACGAGTATTCTCCTCTTTCAAGTCCTAACCTCCAAGCAATTCCTCGTAGGAAGCGATGTTGTACAGATTCGATGTAACAAATGTGGATAGCATAAAAAGGAGACCAAATGACACTAGCATATTCAAGGTGAGGGCGGACCAGCGAACAGTAAAGAGTTTTAAGTGTATTTATTTGTTTAAAGTCAGAGGTAATTCTATGAATGAAGCCGAGTAGTTTAAGTGATTTGTTTACGATGTTATTAATGTGATCCCGGAAAGAAAGTTTACAATCCAGAGTGACCCCAAGGTCCTTGATAGATGTGACAGTAGAGAGACAAACATTATTTAGTTTATAATCAAACTGAATAGGTTTTTTGGTTCTATAAAAGGACAAAATTTTGCATTTATCAACATTGCCATATAAAACCATAATTTATTTACGTTATGACATGAATGCATTATTGATAAGTTTTAAACTGTTATTAAACAGAAGAACGTGGAAAGAAAGGTATTAGAAAAATTATACACACCCGTCAGACAAACCTTGCTTGCCATACAAACCTTTCAAAACCTGGGATGTACGTTGATGATGGCACGCAGCTTCTGCAGCTTGAACCTCAAAACAGTACCAATACCGGGAATAATTCGAATTAGGTACTTTGTTTTTTATTTTGACGAGAATTTATTTTAAAAGGTTGGTACTTACATTTTCACCAAAATATTTTATGACTAGCTGAAATCCTTGGCATTGCTCGTGCTTTACGCAGACTTTTTCGAAAGCTGATGAAGACAGTAATAAGGAACTCAAGTGAAAAATATTATGGCTTTAAAAAAATATGTTCATATAGACCATAGGTTCCCAACGTGGGCGATAACGCCCCCTTGGGGGCGTTTCAGACCTTCAGGGGGGCGGTAGAAGGCAAAGAGAAAATTGGGGGGCGTTTCAGACTTTCAGAGGGGCGGTAGGAGACCCAGAGAAACCCATAGCTAGTTTCCTAGCACATATCGAAGAAGCCGAAGACATGCTAAAAGAATACGAACTGCACATGGTGATGATGAGCGAAACCTGTATTACCGAAGAAATTAACCAAAATGAAACAATATTTCAGGGCTATTCGACAATTAGATGCGACTCATTTAGCAGGCATACAGGTGGAGTTATCACATTAATTCTGTAGTGTATGTGTGTGAGTGTGTAAACAATATCTCTTACAAAGTCACAACAAATGCGGTACTAGATAAAAATAATACCTGGATACCTACTTGCTATTGAAGGATTTTAAGCTGGGAACCTGTGCAGCTATTTGTCATTCCCCAAATCAAAATTATACAAAATTCTTAGATTTTTTGAAGAATGGTGCCATTAGCAAATAAATAAATCATCTGTGGAGATTTTAATATTCAATACAAAAAGCACAAGATTACAAATCATCATAAATTGCCTAGGTTAGAAGCAACTTGTCAAAAATTATACAAGAATATGAAAAAACTCTAAAACCATGGTAGATTTGGTAATTTCAAATGACTTTTACGCGGAAGTTAATGCTGCGGAAGAATTCAAAATCAATCTGATCACGAAACAACTATCACAAAAATTAGATGTAATAGTCTGAAGCCTCAGGGAACACGAAGTATAATATATATACAGGAATAAAAAGAACTATAATAAGGATAAATTGTGTACGGCATTACAAAACAAAAAGTGGATAAGCGCAAATCTCGAGATCAGCTGAACGGATTTCGCTAATTCTTTTTTTAGAATATTCCTTGAAGTACGAGGATGGTTCTTACGGAGAAAAAAATTAAGAAAATTGCCCAAAAATTGGATCATTTCAGAAACCTATTACTAACCTAAACGACTATCGCACTTTTGACAGTACGCGTGTTTGAGAATGACATTTTGCAAAACAATGATCGTTAAATAAAATTCTATTTTTGAAAATCTTTAAGTTGATAAATTTATTTATAGTAGGTACTCCCCTGATATTTGATGTTTGAATCGAATCAAGAATTTTAGATATTTTAAATAGGTACATATGTTAGGTATCCAATTTAATATACATGAAAAATGGAAATTTGAATAAAAATTGTAAAAGGTGGCACGCGGGCTGTTTAAAAACTGAATGTACTGGGATTGAATATATGGAACGCGGGAGGAGGGTTGGCGGGACGAAGGAGCGGTAAAGGGAAGAGGAAAGGCGGGGAAGGTGGAAGGCGAAGGCGAGAGGGGGGGAGGGGAACCTGGGAGGGGGAGGGGAACCTACGAGGGGGGAGGAGAACTCGGGAGAAGGATTTGCGGGACGGGGGAAGGGGGGGAGTGGAGTGGGGAGAGGGAAGGTGGAGGTGACGGGGTGGGAACGCGAGAGGGGAGGAGGATGCAGGAGAAGAAGGGGAGGCGGAAGGGGAACGGGACGAATGGAAAAGGACACTCAGGGAGAAACAATTTCTTTATTAAATGGCATAGCAACGCATGCCGGGACCAGCTAGTATTTATATATAAAATGAATTCCTGTTTCCCTTGGTCACTCCATCATTTCACTTTTTTTTTAAGTTTACCAATACTTTGTAGAAGGTTCTTTCGGAAAGAAAATTTAAGATAATTTCAGAAAACTTAACGACTATTATAACTTCACACGTTTGACAGTTCGCGCGTTTGACGAAATTGAATTGTGTTTTTGAACGTTTTTTTTTTTGTAAAAAAAGAATTATCTATGGATTATTTAAATTACAGATATTTTAAATAGATACCTACGTTAGGTACCAAATTTGATTGATTGTTCTTATAATATATAAAAATGAATATTTGTTTTGAATGAAAAGCGAAAATTTGAATAAAAAAATTGTAATAGGAGGCACGCGAAATGTTTGAAAACTGAATATACTGGGACTGTTATATGGAACGCGGTAGGGAGATTGGCGGGACGGGGAAGTGGAAGAGGGGAGGGGGTAGGCGGGGAATGTGGAAAGGGAACGCAGGAGGGGAAGAAAATGCGGAAGGGGAACAGGGAAACAATTTATTTCTTTAAAAATGGTATATCAACGCATGCCGGGAACCAGCTAGAAGTATCTTAAAAGATACAAATAAATAGTATCTATACCTACGAAATCTTACATCTAAAAAAACAAAGGGATATAGCTTATAAAGCCTGTAAAATACAATTTCCAGAAGAAAGGTGGGAAACCTGTAAGAAACTTAGAAACATGTATAGGTACAGAAATAAAACATACCAAAAAATTGTATTCAAGGCTAAAAATTATTACCTCTCAAAGAGATTCAAGAAAAATGTGGACTACACTTAAAGAAATTATATGTGGCAAACAGAGGGAAAACATTAAGGAAGTTTGGTTCCCGATGGAGTTGAAGATGATAAAACTAAAATAGCCAAATTTAATACTCAGTGTCGAAAACATAAATAAGAGTATTTCATTATTCACAGATACTTCTTCTCAATCATCGGAAAGAAGAGAAAATAATAATATTTTCAGGTATCAGTGAGTATTCAATGAAAATTTTTAATACGATGACGCAAAAATCATCGACGCCTGGAATTACTATAGGCAAAGTTAAATTTAAGTAGTTGCACTAATAAATTAATCTGTGTTAAAGGGAATTTTTCCGCAGTCGTGGAAAACTTCCATAATAACACCAGTGCCCAAAATAATAAACGCCAAAAATTTTGAAGACCTCAGAAAAATAAATGGATAACCTAAATATGAACAAATACTAGAATCCATAGTTAAAGAACAGATGAGAAAATTTATTGAAAAAAAAATAACATTCTTGTAAAACAGCAGGGTTTAGAAACAAATATTCATAATGGAAAACCAGTATGGATCAGATGAAAATCACAATAGTAGTGTTCTTGGATTTTAGACGTGTTTTTGAAAAGATAGACAGAGAAATACTAATAATAAAATTAAAAATAGAAAACAAAGAAACAAAATTGGAGATGCTATATCTGAAGAACAACAAGTAAACCTCAGAGTTCCTCAAGGATCTGTGTTGGGACCGCTCCTATTTATTAAGTATATATATATTAATGATATAGTGAAGTGCCTAAAGTACTGTTCTATCAAACTTTTGCTGATGACACACTTTTATATATTATACCAAATAATATCGAAGATGCATTGTCAAAAAACGCTTTTTTAAGAATACTTTTACATTATATGTTAAAGTTTTTTTTTCTTCGAATAAACTGAAAATAAATGTAACTTAAAGTAAATTCATGGTATTAGAGAAGAAACTCAACGAAATTACAACCCTAAATATAGAAAATCAAAATATTGACGAAGTAGAAGAAATTAAATTCTCAGGAATCATAATCTATTAAAAATTAAAACAAAACACTAACTTTGAAATGTTAAATTAAAAAATTGCAGAAAAGATTAAAAAGAAAAAGAAAAGTAGGATAAAGGGATAGTTAGACGTCAAAACACAGAAATTGGTCTACAATACCACTGTAGCGTGTCACGTGCTACTGCACAAGTGTAATCTTTCTGAGCAATAAAACCCAAGTAAAAAAAAATGAAAATAATTCAGAACGGTTCCATGCCAACTCAGAATTAAACCATCTCAGAAACACCTCAGAAAGGTCATTGAAAGCAATGAAAAAATAATTTTAAAATTGCCGGTAACCCTAACCTATCTTAACCATTTTTTTTATCATCACTCTTTAGTGACCTTTATGAGGTGCTTCTGAGTTGGTATCATTCTGAGTTGGCCGGTCACCAAATAAAATATACAATAATTTTTTTTTTTAAATGCATCTTGCCCCATCCTATCTCCCCCCCCCCCCCCCCCCGCCCCCGTTGTGGTAAATACAATCGTGACGACAATTGCTGTTTCAGATATATGAGTTGGGGGGCGCTAGAAAAAAATATATTCTCAAAGTGGGCGGTGGGCAAAAAGAGGTTGGGAACCTATGATATAGACCAATAGACGCTGATTCTGGATATATAAGTTTTATTTAATAATATTAAACGCAGAGTTTTTAAAAACATATTAGAAAGTCCATTTTTAATTCGGTCATAGAAACACGCCGTTAAGTTGGTATTATTAAAAATTTTATTGATGACGTCACTGCTCTTTGTGTCGTGACGTCACCGTAAAGTCATTGTATGGGAATGTAGGTATGACACAAGCAATCGTTAATTTATTCGTGTATTTACATACTGTTTATGGAGATTTAGTTGTTGTGTTTATTGAAACTTTATTTGGGCCAAAATAATTCAGTTTTAAAAATAAAGGTATCTCTTATTAGTTTATCTCTATTACGATACGATACGATACGATTGTACCACCCCAGCCAGGAGTACTCCTGTCCCGGTGAGACCGGTACACCAGGGGGCACTGATTTGTTAGGACTAGGAACACGTGCTCTGAGGATAGGAAGGAGGTTGGAGTTTAATCGACCGGTATACATGGCAACCTAATAAGCCAATATTGGAATTTAGGCTGGGCAGGAATAAAGGAATGGGTTGAGCATTACGATTTTTTTTAAATCCTTTCTTTATGGGTTCTTTCTTCTTGCCTATTCTCGGCTCTTCTTGTCTATTTCTGGCTTTTCTTGGCTGTTCTTGACTCTTCTTGAATCTTCTCGTCTCTTCTTGATTCTTCTTGTCTCTTCTTGAACCCAATTATTGTCTCTTCTTGGATCTTCTCATCTCTTCTGGCTCTTCTTGACCTTCGAGGCCTTTCTTGTCTCGTCTCTTCTTGATCCCAATTATATCTCTAATTGGATCTTCTCGTCTCTTCCGGCTCTTCTTGGCTCTTCTTGACCCTTCGTGGCTTTTATTGACTCTGCTCTGGATTTTTCTGTCTCTCCTTGGCCCTTTTTACTTCTTCTAGTCTCTTCTTGCCTCTTCTTGATTCTTTTCATCTCTTCTATGACCTACTTGGATCTTCTTGCTACTTCTCGTCTCTTGATGCCTCTTCCTGGCTCTTCATGTTTCTTCATAGATCTTCTCGTCTCTATGTCTCATACTTGATTTTCCCGTCTTTTCTCTGCTTTTCTCATCTCTAATTGCCCCTTCTTGGATCTTCTTATCTCTTCACGGCTATTTTTGGCTCTTCGTGGCTTTTCTAATCTCTTCTTGGCTCTTCTTGCCTTTTCTTGGATCCTCTTGCCTCTTCTTGCATCTTCTTGCCTTTTCTTGCATCTTTTAACTACTCGCCCCTTCTTGGCTCGTTTTGTCTCTTCTTGAGTCTTCCAACTGCTTCCCAACCCATCTTGTTCATTCTTGTCTCTTCCAATTCACAAATTCTTATCACTATTCCTTCAAATGTACATGAAAAGAGAACTACGATACGATACGATACGATTGTACCACCCCAGCCAGGACGATATTGAAAATATTCAAAAACTATTACACCAAAAAAATAGTAGCGTTACTCTAGGGAGAATACTTCGAACACCGAACTTCAAAATGGCGGCAGTTGATCAGCTGATTTCCCGAACTTATAGTAACTTTTCAGGTGTGATGACGTCACACGATTCACTACACATACGGTGGTTTTCGGGGGATCTTGAAAAATTAAAACTTTGACAATTAGTTTAACTATTCTTCTTCTTCTTTCGTATGGTGGGGGGTTAGAGGGGTCAGAGGGGGACATCTAGGTCTGCTATTAAATAACTATTAAAACTAACTATAAAAAAATGCAGTTATTTAAGTTAGAAGGTCTTTTATTCATTAAAAAAAATAAAAAATTGAACTGGAGTTCCCTAATTTCCACTTATTTTGAAGATTAGCGTAAAAATTTCATCGATTAACTAAATTTTGCTTTGGTTCGGAAAAGAGGTCGGGGGTGGTTTTTGGAAATTTCGTGAAGACAGTGACCTTTCGCATTTTTTGAAGGTCAATACTGCAAAATTTTATCAATCTGGAAACCAATACTGACCGAAATTTTTACCAATAATACTGGATATTTCTAGAATGTCTCGTTCATACAACGATCTTGTTAAAATACACACTTTCATAGATATTTTTGTAAATAATATAACATGTTTCAAAAAATATCTCCACAATTTGTGCACTTAAAAAAAAATGTTGTTTTATTACTTTTCCGTAAATACTTCATAAATATTGTATACTTATTATTATTATGTATTTCAATTATGTATTTAAGTATTTGTAAAAATCATTAACTTTGTGGCTCGCCATAATTTACAATAAAAACACATATACATTTATTCACATTACATTACGTTGTAGACCACTTTATTTTATTCACACTCTACCGGTTTCAGAAGCACCCTTCCTTCGTCAGGAGAATATTATAACTGGTTACAATATTCTAATTATATATATTATATAATAATATTAACTGAATATTATAACTGTTATAATATTCTCCTGACGAAGGAAGGGTGCTTCTGAAACCGGTAGAGTGTGTATAAAATAAAGTGGTCTACAACAAATTTATATGTGTTTTTATTGTATTTAAATTTTCAAGTTATGTAAAAATAATACTTGCATTTTTTTCATGTGTTTGCTTCTGTGAAAATGCATATGTGATTACTGCAGACACATTAGTCTAGAGATACTTATATATGTATATTAATTTATTATGTATTTCCGACAAAAATGTTTTATAAATATCCTTTTTGTGACTCAAATAAATAAATCAACGTATAACATAAACATGAAAATAAATTGTGGATCAAAGAGTGCTTTTTGTTTCCGTTTAGGGTTGACTGATTTATCTGTAAGTTATTAAAACCTTCGTTTTATGCTTAGTTATAATTTTATCATGTTATTACAAGTTGTTCCCTTTTTGGGTTTATATATTTTATTTTATTTGAGTATAACACAAGCTCCCAACCGTCTGGAGTCAATAAGACCTCAACTGGGGTATGTTGTGAGGCTGAATGTAGCGGGGAGAGGATGGAGATGGGGAAGAGGAAGGCGGGGAAGTACCTGTCTATTCAGATCTGCTCACCAATCATGGCTTAATCCATTTCAAGCAACGTTTTGATTCTGAAGGTTGGTCTTTCACCTGGACTATTCAGGTAACTCTGTAAATAGAGACAAGGATAACATATTTGACGCTTAAGTAATATAATTCATGAAAAACAATTATGCAAGTATAAACCGCGAAAGATTTAAAATTTCAACTTTCCTGTGTTGGTGGACATTAGAGGAACTTTTTTTACATGAGCTCCACACAGGAGGACCTGAGGAAAATAGTTTCCCTCTGGGCCTATGTCATCTCTGGGGATACTGTGTGGATGATTTTTTTAAGCAAAGGAAGTAGAGGAGAGTTCTGGGAAGGAAAGGGGATTAACGGGTGGGTTGGAATCTAGGGTTCAGTGTGTCCTAGTCATCCGCCTCCAAGACCCAGACAAACCTCACCCCATGAACCCGGGCACCCCTGCTAAATCACCAAACGTAGCGAACCACTTGGGGTGACCTTGGTTATAAAATAAAGGTTACCGGGCGGCGGTACCCATTACCGCCTCCCAAATTCATAAACGAAGTATTTCAAATCCGTATTTTTAAATTTATAAAAAAAAATATAAGTGTGCAGTTCGGTAGAAGTGAAACCTTCAGAAAACTAAAGTAGACGGGAGTGCGGAGGCTACGAAGCACCGCGCAAAGAGGAGACCGAATATTCTATCTCATTCTCTCGCAGGCGAAATCCCATTGATATATGTGTTTGTCTCTCTTTGGTGTCGCTCTTTCGTTTCATCGAGTTTCAAATAACAACGGCGCTAAAGAAGTTTTAAGTAGGCATTCTATGAAACCGAGAAATTGTTATTATATATAAAGTATTTCGTCGTTACGTGCTGGCTATTATAGCAACTCAGTAGCATCTTCTGTGACGATATGCCTATGTATAGCGCTGTTTTTTACCCGCCAATTGAATTGCATAAAAACAGACCTACACACCTGCGGGTAAACGAACTCTGACATAAAAACAAAAAATAACCACTTTAAATCATTTAAGTAGTTACCTACCTAATAATAACATAACAAAAAGGATAACGCCATAGTATAGCAAGAAGACAGCTTATTTTTAGGTAATTCGTTTGATCTTATTTGATTCCAACAAGAATATTCGATAAATAAATTCTAATTCAGTGGGAATTTGGGAAAGCTTTCTCTAAAGAAGAAGTGCTGGGAGTAAATGCATCCCAAATCCCAACCGCATGCAGTAAAAATTAAACAACTTACTTTTCAAAACAAAACGTTGCACAACGTGGATTATCGAAACTTCACAACACTGGCTGGCTAAATACTGTTTTAAACCGGTTTCTTATCAAACAGAACTGCATTAACAAACAAGAAACAACAATTATACAGGAAGGTACTGTTAAATAATAATACACCGTCTGGCGTATTTTTCAAAACACCCGCGTTTTGAAACAATAACTTTGAACCACGAGTCAACGAGAATCGACCATTCGCAACTGGCAAACGCCAAGTTCGTACTGATGGTAGACTGCAGGAATCAAAAACAAAAAGTGGGTAGGCACCGTATATAACTTGGCACATTCACCGAGCAACTTCAGATGTATACCTACAAAGCGCTCGAAACGTCGCTGGTCATACCATCCGTAGTCCGAACGATACAACAATCGTGTTCGGTGAAGTATAAATCTTTCTGGTTCTTTCTACTAAGAATCAAAATCGCTCTTTCTATCAAGTTCTGTACGTGAGGAAAAAAAGTTGTATAATTCGGACAGGCGATTCCTGACGGAGAGCACGAAAGCTCGCTGATAATTTAGCCGAGATTCTTACCAACTGTGACATCTCTTGGCCATTAGACAAACTAAAATTTAAAGCAAGTTGCGAAAATAATTTATAGCATTACGAAAGTGAATCACCCGTCACTGTAAGGGCTTTTCCTTGAGTGCTTTAATTATAATACATATTGGCTTTATGTCTTTTAAAACTTTAAAGTTTTATAAATATGCTTCCCTAAAAAAAATTAAAATATAAAAATCAATGGGCAAAAAAAAGGGTTCCTTCGAGCCGGATTTGAACCAGCGACCTATGGATAACAGTTTGATTTTCCTCTACAGTCCACCGCTCTACCAACTGAGCTATCGAAGGCTGTCGGGCCGGCTACATAATATGTATTATAAGCAGCATTCATACGAAAAATAAGGGTGGTTTTAAAATGAGACAATGATTTTTGTATTTGTGTTAATAAATTGAAATGATTTAATTAAATGATGTTATAGATGTAAGAAAATGTGATTTTTCAGAAAGCGACCCCATATTTTTAGGCTGCAGTGGGGTTGTTATGCCATTTTGGAAATATCTCGGTCTTGGTTGAGTAGGTATCTAAGATCAAACTTAAGCGTCAGAAATAATAATAGGTAGGTACTCTCTTGTAGAACCAAACTGCAATGGTTTTCCTTAATAGAGTCGATTTGGATCATTGCGAAAATAATTTAGAATGACTCAGTATACAAAGAGGCAGATGTTTCACGGAAATTCAAATGTGACATTGTCATCAAATGGCAATTCAGCGCTATTGGTTTTTGACATTTCTAAGTGAATCTACATGCGTTTCAGATTTTTTATCAAATTGTAATAAGCTGACAAGCTTAAAACCTTAAACACTAGTCCTCTACTGCTGATCAGATTTTGGTCAATAGCTGAAACGGACTTAGAATCGACACGGAGACTTTTCAACGACTGCCAAAAAAATGGCGCTGGATGGCCACTTTTGATAACAATGTTACATTTGAATTTCTGTGAAACAAAAACAACCCGTCCTAAGTAATTATTATTATTCGAAATCAGAGAAAAGGGGATTTGCCATGGAAAATATTTGCATTGCTATTAGGTAAATTAATTTGAAAGGTTTTTGGTGAAAACAAAAGTCTTAAAAGTAGAGTAAAAATATAAAACACTCAAGGAATTTTAGTAATTTATTAGTCATTGATTCGATCCCTACCATTAAAATAATACGATTTGTATTAAAAGTTAAACAAATAAATAAAATTCAATCAATTCAATCATCAATTTAATAAATATGGTATATTTATGAGAAAAAAAAATATTGGAAATTTCATTCAAGTTATTTACGTTAACCCACCTACTCAATCATTTGTTTTCGTCTCTAAAATATTTGTTATGAACCAATGTGTTATCAAATTTTGACTTGATCTTGTTTCAAATAAATTTCAAACGAAATTGGGAGGCTCTTCATAACAATAACCTCGGAGCCTGTGGTACTACTGTTCATATCTCCAACTGTATGAAGGAAGTAGGTAAAGTGCAGGCGAAAAAATGTCTAGGTCAAAGGACAAACCAATAAAGATTTAAGATTTTTGGTTTTATAACACTATGTACATTCCATGATAACCTTATAACAATTTTCAATAATTCTTTTTTATATTTTTGGTTTTACGACATTGTGTACATCCCACTACAACAATTTTCAATAATTTTATCTAGATTCTGTATACTTATGTTTTTATGATTACGTGCATGCATGCGTATACATATGTGTATATGTATACATGTGCATTTATATGACCAACAGACCTTGTCTAGTGAGGCGGGTTAGGGAACGTACCCATACTACGTGACCTCTTTGGGGGGGTCTTCAAAATGTCCCGCTTGGTACAAATGAGCGGCGGTTTTCTTAGGATTTTGGTCACCGGGGGGGGGGGGGGGGGTTAAAAATTGGTCACGTAGTATGGGTACGTTCCCTTACTTACTTGTTTGTATATGTTAATTTTATTTCAATAAACGCCCGGGTTGCCGGCAATTAAAAAAAATAAATGAATGCTTCCGATTTTCGTTTTTCAGAGAGTCAAGATTTAGTCGAAAATCCTTAGTATTTTCTTACAAGAAAAATATTTACACATTTTCATTATTTACCTCCTTTTTAGTCAACGTTTCAGACAGCGTTACAGTGTCTGTTTCGGGGCAGATGTATCATCAGCCTTGACATCTTCCCTGATGATGGACACTGTAACGCTGTCCGAAACGTTGGAAAAGAAGGAGGTAGCGCAACACGGCACAACACTCCAAAAATGAATAACGAAAATACTATTGGCTACCAAAATTTAAAATCACATCTATTTATGCATTATTATTGTATACGTGTGAATACCACCCAAGCATCGCGAGATCAAAGCAATGCTGGCCTCGATTACATTGAGCGAGTTTATAACCTAGTTTAGCTTAGCTTACACTAGCCAGTAAGTTTGAAAGCGGATGAGTCGGCGAGTGAGATTGTCATGATGACACACAAAACTGTCTACTCGCTCAGTAGCGATAGTAGCAGCTAAAATAACAACTCCCGCGCGAAAAAACTTGAGGTCGCAGCTAGCGCCACACGCTAGCCAGGAGCGAGAATAACGGCTCCCGCGCCAAGTAATTCTGACAATTACGAAATAAGCTGTTGGTAGGCCACCATCTTGAGCGAGTCGCGAGAAAAGTTGATCACCTTTTAACTTTTTTCGTAGATTGTCCACAATCTGCTAGTTAGATAGTAAATACGATTACACTGAGCGAGTTTACTAACAGATAGCGAATTTCCCAGATAGTAGCTTGTAAACTCGCTCAATGTCATCGAGGCTGGAGTTTTCCATCATTGCACAACGCACACGCATCATTTTGGATTTTTTTCCGAGTCCTGTGTACTCAATGTTCATTTTGGCATATAACCGGGTCCCCGACATTGGGACCCTGTGAAAATTTTGATAAATTATTTTCCGAGTCCGGTGTCCTCAATATGTACCATTTTCACAACATCCCCAAAGACGACAATTTACGCCATAAGAAACTTAATTTCTGTGAGGGGCTTCTTAGTTAATGTTGAACAATAAAATAAAAATCGGTCCCCCCTGGCTGATACAAAGTATTGCGTCTGTATCTTGCACCAAATTGGCCACTTTTATCATACGTTGTGTGATTTTTTATAATAAACTAGCTGGTTCCCGGCATGCGTTGCTATGCTATTTTATAAAGAAATTCTTACTCCCTACGTGTCCTTTCCCATTCGTCCCGTTCCCTTTACGCCTCCCCTTCCTCTCCCGCGTCCCCTTCCCCTCTCGCATTCCCACTCCGTCTCCTCTACTTTTCCTCTCCCCACTCCACTCCCCCCTCCACCATCCTGCGAACCCAATTCCCGAGTTCCCCTTCCCCCTCCCGCATTCCACACATTCAGTCCCTGTACATTCATTTTTCAAACAGCTCGCGTGCCACGTATTGCAAGACGAGACCGATTATACTACCTCATTCTCTTGCAGGCTAAATCCTATAGATGTATGTATTTTTAGTGTCGCTATTTTTCGTTTCTTCGAGTTTCAAAACACAACAGTGCAAAAGTTTTCCCTTTAAAATATATATTTTTTTTTTTTAAAGAAAGACAAACATTCCCGGGTTACGAATAACCCAACAATGTTTGACTTTGCCAGCCGAGGAATCGAACACGCCACGCCCGGGTGGGACCCAAGCGCTATGCCCACTCAACCACTGACCGGTCATTATTATCAATATATGTAGTTTTGGATGGTAGTACAAACGTCTCTTTTTGTACACCAAATAATGAGTCGATACATGAAGGATGGGGTGGGGAAGGGGGGGTAAGGGGGTGGGGGTAAAGGGGGGGTTTAAGGGATGGTGGTTAAGACGGGGGTTAAGGGGGGGGGGGGGGGTTAAGGGAGGGAGGGGGTTAATGGGGGAGGTTTTAGGGCGGGGGGGTTAACGGGGGAGGGCAGGAGGCCCTGAATCAATACATTATTTGGCATTAAATAATAATGTTCAGGTGTCGATTTCCAAAGTTGCATTTGATGTAGAGATGTAATGGATGTTCTGCAACGATTGTAGAATTGTAAGCGGATTTTATAATTTTTAGTTATCGGTTCAAGCTTGTAACTTGTTTGGACAAAGCACCACAAATAACCAGGCAATAAAAACATCAATAAGCTTTTCGCGGTACAAAAAATCAGGGAAACGAATAACAATTCAGACAAAAAATTAAAAGTTTTATTAAAAAACAAAGAAGCGGTGAAAAAGTTGAATCCCATCGGTTCCTGGTAAAATCGGTTCCCTTTGCCGAAAAAATTAAAAAAGTTAAAAATACGAATCAAAATGCCCAGTTCGACAAAAATACTTTTTTGTATTCTCTGTATGATATAGATCCACCATTTCTCGCTTGCACTGCGAATTCCCGGACACCGTCTATAGAAAAATACATTTTTTTTTTAAATTTGTAGCATGGGCATTGCCAATCGAGAGATTTTTATATCGTTTGTAATTAATGAAAATTGCTTCAGAGTTTTCAGCAGGGAACGTTGACCAAAATAAATCCTTCAAAAAAGTAAATTCTCAGCTTAAAACTGATGTCCATTATTGGTTTCATGACAACTCAGAAACAATTCATCTCAACACCTCTTTGAAGTCATTAAAAGCTATGAAAAAAATATTGAAAAATAGCCCATAACTTTAAGATAACGTAACTTTTTAAACCAATTTCCAATTTTCTAAATATATTTTTTATAATTTTAATGACTTTGTTGAGTTGAATTCATTGTTCGTTCACACCAATTTTTTCCTACACGACATCTATACATTTTTTCAGCAATATATAATATGGAAAATGTTTCCATTACGAAAGCAGAGATGGCTCTAAATTAATTAAAAGCATCTTTGTGGAAATACCCCTTTATCAGATTTTCCTCTTACTTAAGAAATCCCATGAAATTTTGCTTACATTATTCAAAATAATATATATATGGAAAATGTTTCCATTACGAAAGCAGAGATGGCTCTAAATTAATTAAAAGCATCTTTGTGGAAATACCCCTTTATCAGATTTTCCTCTTACTTAAGAAATCCCATGAAATTTTGCTTACATTATTCAAAAAATATATTTCAGATGTATAAAACCTTATTTCGGGATAGCTAACTTTCTGTCGGTGACCGTAAGAAAGCAAGCTGCGATCATATATTATTTATGTTTGGAGTAAGTTTCACAGATGTCTCTTTAATTCAGTTTTCTTTTGATTCTACAAAGAAGAATGAGTTGGTTCACAGGTCTTGTAACCAACGTCATCGAAAATGATTTTCTTCAATGGAATTATGACGGTAAAAATAATACCTGATTTTTTAAAGAAACCACGAGAATCTGCACTTTTTTCTTCGGTAGATACAAAAAATAATAAATAAATAAAAACTCTAACATTGTATAAATTCGTTTAACTATTCATTTTTTAACTTAATTCTAATTCTAAAATTTAAATTTTTCTAATACGTGTTTCAACAAAAAGGAAAATTATTTATTTCTTTTGTAAAAAAACAAGGTGTAAAAATTTATGTTACGAATAAAAAAAACTTTAATGTACTTATCTTCCTTTTGACTGCTCCGTGGTCGAGGGGTAAGGTTTTCGACTAGGGATCCGGAGCATTGGCGTAGCTAGGGGGGCGCGGGGCGGTGGGGGAGGCCCGCCCCGGGTGCCACCCGATGAGTGGCGACCCAGGGGGGGGGGGGTAGTCATAGAAACGACCCGTTCTCATGTACAAATGTCAACCGTGAACATATTTCAATTTGGGAGGCGGGAATGGGTACCGCCGCCCCGGGAACCTTTATTGGATAACCAACACCCAGTGGCGGACTAAGGGGGGGGGGGGGGGGGCGACCCGCCCCGGTCCCCCGCTTCCGGGGGGCCCCCAAACTCCTCCATGTTCCCTTAATCAAATCCTAAACATGCCTTTAAGGCACCAGGACACTGTAATTTTTTTTTTCATTTTTTAAAAGATGCACTTGTTGAATGCTCTCACCAAATTTTTTAAAGAAATTCGGTAAATTGATGGAGATACAACATTTTATGTGAAACCGTTTGAAACAGTTTTGAATTATCCTTCAGCAAAACTTTTTATCGAAAATTTTAAACCTGGTTGACAACATATTAAACAAACTGTACATCCGATTTGTATTCAATGTAAGGGAATTTCGATATCTAAAAAAATGATAAAAAAGACGGCCGGCGAATTTTATTTTCAATTTTTTATAGTAAATTTTCATCGTTCACAAAAATAAAAATAAATTGGAAGGGGGCCCTTTATAAAACAATCCCTACGTGGTGTCATAGTCAGGGCCGGATTAAACATGTTGGGGCCCCTAGGCAATGCACGTCTCGGGGCCCCTTTACCACAGGGGCCCCTAGCCGATGCGTGGCCCCTAGACAGTGGCCTACTCTGCTGTGTGGACAATAAGGTCCTGCCAGGGCCAGCTTAAACATGTCGGGGCCCCTAGGCAATGCACGTCTCGGGGCCCCTTTGCTCCAGGGCACACTACCCGATGCGGGGCCCCAAGGCAGTTGCCTACACTTCTTATGGATAATACGACCCTGGCTATAGTTACTGGATTTTCAAAGGCAGTGCCCTATACTGCCTTATGGACAATACGGCCCTGCAAGGACAGGCTTAAACATGTTGTGGCCCCTTTAACCTAGGGGGCCCTACCCGATGCGGGGCCCCTAGGCAGTTGCCTACACTTTTTTGGATAATACGGCCCTGGCTATAGTTATTGGATTTTCAAAGGCAGTACCCTATACTACCTTTTGGACAATACGGCCCTGCTGGGACCAGCTTCAACATGTTGGAACCCCTTTACCCTAAGGCCCTTATCCGATGCGGGGCACCTAGGCAGTTGACTACACGTCTTATGGGTAATACGGCCCTGGCTACAGTGACTGGATTTTCAAAGGCAGTGGCCTACACTGCCTGGCAGGGCCGTCTTAAACATGTCGGGGCCCCTAGGCAACGCACTTCTCAGGGCCCCTTTACCATAGGGGCCCCTAGACGATGCGTGGCCCCTAGGCAGTGGCTTACACTGCTTTGTGCACAAATGGCCCTGCCAGGGCGGGCCTTAACATGTCGGGGCCCCTAGACAATGCTCGTCTCGGGGCCCCTTTACCCTAGGGGCCCTACCCAATGCGGGGTTTTTCTAATATGTTGTCAACCAAGTTGAAAAACAAAAGACACAAAAACCAAGATAATTCAACACACAAACTGCTTAAAATGGTTTCATATAAGATGCTGTATCTCCGTCAATTTTAGGAATTTTCTTCAGTATATGGTGAAAGATTGTTAACAAATGCATCTTTTAGAAAATGAATTTAAAAAAGCGACAATTTTTTTTGTGTCGTGGCGCCTTTAAAATGTGCATAGTACCTATTTAAAGGGGCCTTTAAAAAATCCTTATGTGGTGCCATAGTGACTGGATTAGTTTAAGACTTTAAGAGAAGAGCATGCAAATCGGATGTATAGTTTTTCTAATATGTTATCTAATCATTACTTCTAATATGTTTTCAGTTTTTCTAATACGTTAAAAATGTAGTTTTGAGAAAAACGCGTTAAAATTTTTGCTGAAGGATAATTCAACATATACACAATGTTTAAAACGGTTTAATGAAAAACGGTATATCTCCGTGAATTTTTAGAATTTTCTTAAAGCATTTTATGATAGCATTATTAACAAATGCATCTTTTAAAAAAGGAAATAAAAGGAAACAAATTTTACAGAGCCCTGGTGCCTCAAAGCCTTGTTTAGGTTTTAATAAAGGGAACACGGAGGTGCTTGGAGGCCCCCAGGACCAGAGGCCCGTGTGATCTGAATAAAAATCTTGTAAAATTAAATCAACTTTTACTATGGGGGGGGGCCTCATCCAGCTGTGCCGCCCCGGGCCTCTGACGGGCTTAGTCCGCCACTGCCAACACCTCTGCCATAGGTCAACAGTGGTTCGCTACGTTTGGTGTTTTAGCAGGGGTGCCCGGGTTCATGGGGTGAGGTTTGTCTAGGTCTTGGAGGCGGATGACCAGGACATACTGAACCCCAGATTCCTACCCACCCCTTAAACCCTTTTCCTTCCCAGAACTCTCCTCTCCTTCATTTCCTTAAAAAACCCTCCACACAGCATCCCCAAAGATGACATAGGCCCTGAGGGAAATTATTTTCCTCAGGGCCTCTTGTGTGGAGCTCATGTAAAAAATATATACATATATGTTGGGCGCGTGTTTGACGTGTTTCCCGACTATGCACCGGTGCCGAGGGGATCACGACTCAGAGCATCTTCCATTGTAATACCGGTAGAACAAGGACAGCATTCCCACCTGACGCCTGTGCTCTAAAGATTTCAATCCGTTTGAATCTTTCAAACGAACCGACCGTTTCTGTACAGAGTCGAGGGTTTTTAGTTATTTTGGGGTTCCAGACCAGAGGTGGCTGAGGTGTCTGACCAGAGGTGGCTGCCAAATTCAACCGCGGGGCCCACTTGCATTTTTTTCACCCTGTACAGTAGGTACGCCCAGTTTCTGGGAGACTAACTTTGATGGAGCCCTCGTACCTACAACTATAGAATTTAAGCAAATAATTTGATTAAAATTTATTGTAGTATCTTTTTTTAGAAGTATCAAGCTTTAATGGGTGAGAAAAGGGGATGGGGTGGATCTCACTTAGACATTGACCTTCCTTTTGTTTTGAAGGTCTAGTGTGCCAAATTTCATCAATCTTGGAATAAAACTGGATATTTATGTATAATGAAATTAACGCCGCCCGCCCGCCACATACACTCTTCTTTATATAAATAAATAGAGAGATGACATAAATTCTGATAAAATAAAAAATATACATATAAAAAAGTGTACGAAATATAATTTAATCCGCTTTGCTATAAAATGGCCTTAATTTTAGACATAAACAAAATGTCGATATATTTATATTAAAATGAAGATGAAAAAAAATCAGAGTGAGCAGTTAATACAGAGGTGAAACCTTCAGAAAACGAAAGTAGACAAGAGTGGGGAGACTAAGAAGCACTTTTTTATCAATGTGATGGATTATTTTTTCCATATTTTTGTCGAAATCCAGTGCACCTTTTCCTATACATTTAGTCACCTTATCAGTATTTGTGTGTTCTTCTTCGGAGTCGCTAGATATCGCTTTCTTTTGTGTTTTCTTTGGCTGTTAATTTTGGAGTGGTTTGAAGGGTTCCATGCCAACTCAGAATCAAGTCAACTCAACACTTCTTTAAAAAGTCATTGAAATCTATGAAAAAAATAATTTTAAAATAGCCCCCAAATCCAACCTAACGTAACCTATTTAGCCATTTTTTATCATCACTTTTAATGACTTATCTGAAGAGGTTCTGAGTTGATTTCATTCTGCGTAGTCCGATCACCGGTTTTGAGATTGGATATTGATTTTACAAAAATATATTTTTCGCTGAATGTCTGGCCGCTAAGGTACATCAGGCTCTTTATACCACTAAACCTAATGAGACTTGCGTGGGAGTGTGCATTTATCGTATTATATTTGAACCGAACCAGTGAAATAAATAAATATTTTATTGCTATATGTAAGTATGTGTTTGTCTATTTTTAGTGTCGCTCGTTTCCGTTTCATCGAGTTACAAATCACAACGGAGCTAAAAAAGTTTTCACTTCAAAAAGCTTGAAGTGCATTATCTCAGTAAGGGGCTATTCATTTATTACGTAAGACGATTTAGGGGGGGAGGGGGTCGAACATGTCTTATTATTTCTTACAAGGCGTTGGGAGGGAGTCTCGATAGTTCTTACGTAAGATCACAAAAATGCGCAAAGTTAAAATTATACTTTGATAAAGCGCGGGCAACCGCGAGGTTCGCTCGGATGCGTATAGGTAAACGATTTCCATTTCCATGGCAACGGACCCGCACAAACAAACATTAAAACAAACCAAACAAGTATTCATTTTTTCCTTTAGATTCTTACGTAATAAATATTAAACAGGGGGAGAGGGGGTCGGCCTATTCTTATTTTTTCTTATAATAGGGGGGAGGGGGTCAAAAACTATCGAAATTCGTCTTACATAATAAATTAATGGCCCCAAGGCATAATATATTTGGACATATTACAACAGTAGTCAAGTCGCTGTATGTTACATATAGGTTCAGCATTGCAAAGGAGTAAGTATCGCAATCGAAACAATTCGATCTCATAAGTACAAAGGTTCACCTGCATAACCTATGAAAACAACGTATTATGTGTGTTTAGGTACTCCAATAATAGATGGCGGCTGGCGGGCATGTGTACAAGTATATAGATAACGTAGGAGATTTCGCCCTGGGCAGAGTAGGTAGCCACTTTTGCCGTATTTTCCGCAATATTCCACATAAAATAGCCCATTAATCACTCCAATTGTTACGCAAACTTGCCGTCGCGTCGCAAGTTACACCGCAGTGTGAACAGTTGCGGATTGAGACATTTAATTTTTTTTTTTCATTAGATCATGAAAATAATTTCCCTCGGGCCCCATGTCATCTTTGTGGATACTTTGTGAAGGTTTTTTTAAAGGTAATAAAGGAGGGAGTTCAGGGGTCCCAGCATGGGCGATCGATGAGGATTGACATGCTAAACTTTCTGTAACTTCTCGTCGTTTTCTAGGACAACTGCAGATCGCTAACGTACAAACAATAGTACCTAGACGTCGAATATATTAAGAACGCTCAGACATTGTTTTTTTATTTGATTTATTTCTATATATTACTGAATCGTGACTATGCACGAGGGTTTTAGAATAACCTTGCGGCTACTCCTTGCTAAATAAAACGCTTATGGATTTCGATAAGAATTATGCCCGATCACCAAACAACATCCGGTATACACAATTAAGCAATACTCACTGTTTAGTCTCGTGGCTTGATCTCCATTCGGCGACGGTCACAGGTGTATCCAAAGGCGTACGATAAGATTGTTCGGTTATTAGAACCACGATAAAGTTGAGTCATGAGACGAATAAACGGTTCACATGAAGCATTCGATGAAAGACGACGATATAATGCTTCACATTACACGCTTCCGATTGATAGAAATAACATTTCAACGTAGAGCGAAATGTCACGTTACGATATTTTACGATGGTTGTTAACAGACTGGCGATATTTATTTATTTATTTAATACAAACGGCATAAGAATGCCATAAACACTAATTACATGTCACAAATTCATATTCAAAATATTAGTAATGATAAAACAGTGTATGTATAACAGTTAGTTGTGACGATACATTGGGAAGTGACAACAGAGATACCTTTACATGCAAAAATCTATAATACAAATAAAATTAGTAGTGATTTAAAAAATATGATAGCATAGCCTTCTTGTACCCATGTTCCGTGCAGTTAAATAGATCTATCACATCATTACTACATTAATTATTGCGGTACTTGACTTAGTCCACCGTATAGGTAAGTACACTTAATGTGCGGAAGTCCAAAATCTGGATTCCTCCGACCTGCATGGTCAATTGGAACACAAATACGTATGAAATCCATCAACGTTATGAAACATTTACAGTTTTTACCTAATTATTAACATTTTTACATAATATATTTTGAAAACATTTTCACATACTACATTTTATTGTTGGGTGTAAGATAGGTTTGTGAATGTGAAACTGTTGGTTGGTAATATTGTATGTTTCGTGAACACCTCACTAGGAGAACCTGTGCTGAACCTGTTGTGAACTGTTACTTATTCGTTAGCGATTTGCAATGTGCCAGGGAACGATGAGAAGTTGCCGAAAGTTATCCTATCAATCATCATCGATCGCCCATGCCAGGACCCCTGGACAAGAAACATATACTAGGGGTAAGAATCTATCGTCTAGGAGTCCGGGAGTTATGGACGTATAAACCATTCCTCCCACTGCAGTGCAAGGCGATGGTTCGAGAGAGTCCTTCTGGAAAGGTCAATGGGTCTTCTTCAACCAGTGCCTCCGCCCACCCGCCACGTAGTAGGTGATTTGGACACACCTCCAAAGTCACCAAACGTAGCGAACACCTTGGAGTGCCCTTTGTATGGAAGAAGTTTTGGTTGTCCAGTCATTGGTTCCCGGGTGATGATATCCATGGTGTACTCGTCTCCCAAATAGAAATTAATATATTTATTACAGTATTATGTTTTAAATCATTAATACTAATCTAGTTTTCAATGTTGTAGGTTTTATACTATTTTTTTTTAAATCTATCGTGTTTTGAAACTATTGCACTTTTGCTGTTTTCGAAATTGAATCATTTTTTTATATCAGGAAACTCATTAATTATCGGCTTTTAATTCATCATAATTAGCAAAATTATCCATTTTGTAATGTAAAATAAAACCCTTCAACAATCGTTAAAAAAAAATTAAAAATTAAAAAACACATTTCTACCACACTATGACTAAGTTTACACGAGTTATATCGGGTGTGGGAAATTTCGGATTAGACGCCAGTTAGATTAGTTACAGGGGTTAAAAGGCATAATTTTTCTCAAGAACTACTACAGTACAGGATACTCGCATTTTTAAAGTGTATTGTGATCAAGTCAGTAGCATCGCGGTGATCGTTGTTGATACTCGTTGTTACTGCTGGATTTGTCTGTGTTTTTTACTACATTTCTTAAATAAATAGAGTGAAGAGTGAAACAGTGAAGTTTACTTAGCGACAGCACACACTTTGTCAACATAATGACGTCACGATTTAAAAAACACGTAGATACATAATACGTAACGTACACATCTATCCGAAGATATACTGAAAGGATTATATTTTCAAATATTTTTTTCGAAGTCATAAGAAAACCCAAGCAAGAAACTCATTAATCCGCTACTGGATTCGAGTGAACTGCTTGATATTTGTGATTCGTGTCTGCATTGATTCAAATAGCACTCCCCGCCCAGCACACATGACATGTCGTTTATACGCCCACATTAAATCCATAAAGCATAAGTCCACCCGGTCTCGACGTTTGAGACCTGGACTTATTTCTGAGTGTATTTTTTATTTATTTTTTTTATTTATTATTTAAACGCTCGTACATAGGGCTATTACATACATAATACAAGTGTGTCGAACATTTACAAACATTATATATATAGAATAACATACAGTACATACTTACGATGCATATTAGTACAACAAATATTTATCATTTTACAAACATATCAATTTAGAATAAAATACAGTACATACTTACGATGCATATTAGTACAACAAATATTTATCATTTTACAAACATATCAGTCACATAAATAACTAGTTATTTTTGCTTTGATGCAAGACGGTGAGGTTTTGAAAATATCGAAAAGGTCTGTATACGTATTGGCAGTTCGATGAAAACGCACTAGCGGTGAATGATAGGAATAGTTAGTGCTATGATTGTCACTGTGGAAAAGGTGGTGGAGTCGAGTTGATTTAACAGGGACACGAATATTTATAAAACTTAACATTTGAGGGCAGTCTATGAGATTGTTCAGTAATTTAAAAAGTATAAGAATGTCATTAATAGTACGCCGGGTAGAAAGTAGTGGTAGGTTTAGATCAGACATTAATGCATTTTAGCGGATTTCAATTACAGTCTGTCTCAATTTGAATTGAACGTATCGAAGAAATTTTCTTTGTACTCTCTCCAAACGGTGTAAGTTACAGGTATAAATCGGAGACCATACAGGAGATGCATATTCCAGCTGCGATCTTACAAGAGAGCAGTAAAGTAGCTTAATTGACTCAATGTTTTAAAAGTCCTTGTGTTACGTATTACAAAACTTAGAATTTGCATGGCCTTATTGGAAATTGTTTCACTGTGACGATCAAATGTAAGTTTCCGGTCAAAAATAACACCAAGGTCTTTGATAAATGGTACTAATGCAATTTCATTATTGTTAATTATAATATAATAAAAATCATACCTTTATTAATCTTTTTCAATATTTCAATCTAGATGTCTTACCATAATTATACATATTTTATTTAAAATAATGAGATTAAAACTAAGTTATTTGTAATATTTAATTAAATGAAGACAATGTAAGCGAAACTCAACCGAAAATTTGAAAATAGAAAAGTCAGCAAAAGATATTGGCACCTCTGGGACTCGAGGTCGACTCTCCGGAAAGCGAGAGGTCCTAGTTCCGAAAGGGTTCGAGTCCCAGAGGTGCCAATATCTTTTTCTAATAAATAAACTCAATCGAAAATCTGGAAACAGAAAAATTAGAAAAAGATATTTGCACCTTTGGGACACGAAACCAGGACCTTTAGCTTTCCGGGCAAATGGGCTACCACTGCGCCTGAGTAAAGGTCCTGAATTCGTGTCCCAGAGGGGCAAATATCTTTTTATGATTTTTCTGATTCCAGATTTTCTATTGAGTTTCGCTAATATTATCTTCATTTAATTAAATATTACGATTTGAGGTTTTACTTACAAGTTTAAAAAAAATAAAAATATTTTATATTCTTTGTAATTTTGAATACTTTCATAAACCATTGTTTTAATAACCGCATCCGACATATACATTTTTTTCTAACCTACAAGAGAGTTAAAATTTTACAACAAAAAGTAATCAATTTTTTTTTCTTTTAACCATGGAGAGAACAAAATTCTGGAGTACGTAGATATTTCTATCACAAAGGAATATTTATAAATAAAGTCCTTGTACAAACTGACCAGAGCAAAACAGTCATGATTACCTTTTCAATCATATTAATAAGGCACAAAATTTATGAAATTATGCAGGCAAGAACCATGCAAACTACGTGAGAGAAATATAAATGGGACAGTTTACGGTGAAAAGAATAGTTTAAAGTGATTGGTTATGTTGACCGCCAAATATTCGGATATCTCCTTAACATAATCAGATATTCTAACCCAGTCTTCAAATAAACATTGGTTTCCTATCTGACCAACAAAAATGTAATTACAATAAAAGCGAGCACAATTGCACGGTATGTCACATTTTTCAATTTTTAAAACTTTTTCCACAACAACCAGGGTTTTGTTTGTTTCAACGCGTCCATACGTAATGATTCAAGTGTAATCTGAATTTCAAAAAAAAAACACACACAAATTCTCACAGGTCGGAAAAGTTTTAACTTATTTAATTAATAATAATAATAATAATAATATTTATTTCGCATAAAATTATACAATGAAACATATGTGGAAACTTTGACTAGCCAACTAGGAATGGATCCTGTTTTAGGCCAGTCAAATTGACAAATTTAGTTCATATCATAATTTCATATTACATTGATAAATTATATACATATTATTTATTGAATGAAACAAGTGTTACGATTAAATTCCTCGTAGAAGCTTTAGTTAATAACTACAATTTTGAACTCATAAAAAAAAGAATAAGCGAAGAGAAAAAAACAATGTCTTAAAGTACAGATTTAGTATCGAATGCTTGTTTAACAATAGATAAATGTTTGGACATGTGAATCGCTTGCAAAAATTGAGAATCGAGACAATCTTCAAGCGTGATGACAAAATCCATATTATAATTAACGTGGATGTTTAAACACGATTACAATAAATAATTATAATTAACGTGAGTTTACTATTTAAATAATTATACTTTACGAGCGGGTAAAGAAACTCAAAAAGAATGTGACTCGAAAAGGACGCAGCAAATGAATAAAAACAATTTGAATATAAATATGTCTTAAGTTAGTGTATAAATAGTGACATGAGAAAGTGGTCGATAACCAATTGTATTTATTTCCCTTTCCTTGCTTCATTTTTTCATCCTACTAAGATATTTTCCATTAGAGCACTTAATATAAAATAAAACCGGTAAAGTAAATAAAATCTAGATGGTAATAATAAAAATAAAGATCACCGCAGGAGTTGAATGTAGAACAATGGGAAGGGTATTGATAAAATAGTAGACAATTATGTTCTGAAGTGGTAAGTACGTGTTTTTGTAATATTACGTATAGTACGTAATTTTGTATAATTATATTTGTACATATTTTGTATAAATTATAATTTACGTAATTTTGTATAATAAAAGGAAAGATCTCCGCAGGAATTGAATGTAGACAAAATGGGAAGGGTATTGATAAAAGAATAGACAATTGTGTTCTGAAATGATAAGTACGTGTTTTTGTAATGAATGGAACTATGAGTGAGTGTTTTCTTTTATTTTGTTTTTTTTTTTTTTTATATATTTTTAATTTTGTTTTATTTTATATGATGAGACTATCTATTGGTCAACATATCTTCGCTTTTGATCCTCCCTAAATCAAGGAGCCAGTCGTTGATCAATTTGCGCAAAACATTTGCACTTTTAGTTTTCCAATCATTAGGAATGATATTAAATAATTTAGGTCCTAAGTACGAAAATTGCCGTTGGCCGAGGGACGTCGTGATTTTTATTGGGACTATTGGATTGTTCCTTGAAAGTCGAGTGTCGTGAAGGTGGTTAATGGACGGGAAGTATTGACGTTGTTTTTGAGCATGTAATATAATCTTTCTAATATACAATTGTGTTTTATTATAATAATACGCATGTTGATGTGTTTCATTTTACATGCAAAATTTTAAACAATTATATACTTGACGTGTTAAACGCATCAATAAGAAGATACATTTTGTAATTTTTGGGACTCCAGTCGACATGTATATGTATATGTATACATATATATCACACATACAAACACTCTCACACACCCCTCTCCTTCAATAATTTATTAATTTAATTTAGGTATAATGTATTATTTATCTCACAAAAACATAAGTATATAACAGAGACATGTCATTGGTACCAATTATTGTATTAATTCTATAACTTTGTAACTATTTCCCATTATGTAATAATGTACTGTTTGTTTCTGCAAAATAAAAATAAAATAAAATAAAAATAAAATAGTGCAGGTGAATGCATCCAATTATACTCGTGTGTCTTAGATAGTATGATTGATCTACTTTTATATTTTGCGGTCGCTGTTTGTTTGCAAAAGCAATCGTCAGAGTGGGATCAAACAATAAAATTATTGCATGTGCGTATCAGGATCATTATTGCATTCACAGCTCTATTCTCTAGTCTTATTACGTAAAGCTTATTATAAACAATAATTTATCAATTTTCCAAACGTAGTCAGTTGTTTTGGTCAGTGATAGTGCGTTGCTCTTTCTTTTGTGTTTTGTTAACTCAGCAATGTTACTAATAAGATGCGGAAAAGTGTACAAGATTTAAGTGAACACTAAAATGAAGTTGGGGTGGTACACAAAGAAGAAGTATTTTGTCAATATTTGAATGTATTTAAATTTATTTTTTACAAAACGTAGTAACAAAAATAGCACACAAGGCAGCTTACATTCAGATGAAGCTCAATGCACAACTTTGGGATCTTCAACTACTTCTCAAAGGAGAAGTAGTGTTGCGTGGTTGTTCGAAGGCGAGCTGATTACCAACCGTAGTTGACACCATGTCCTGAGGAGTAGGAAGAGTGGGACACCACGGAGGCTGGAGAGTAGGCTACGGCGGACTTCAGAACAGGGGCGGCGTAGGACACAGCGGGGGCGGCATGAGCGTAAGATGCGTATGCTGGTGCAGCGTAGGAGATGGGGGCAGCATGAGCGACCGAGGCGTAAGAAGGAGCGGCATAAGACAGGGCTGGTGCGTAGCTCTTAGTTACAATGGGAGCAGAGTAAGAGATGGCTGGAGCAGCGTGAGCGTAGGACACTTGAGGAGCGGCGTAAGACAGAGCTGGTGCGTAGCTCTTAGCTACAAGAGGAGCAGAGTAAGAAATAGCGGGAGCGGCGTGAGCATAAGACACAGCAGGAGCGGCATAAGACACAGCAGGTGCGTAGCTCTTAACAACTGCGGGAGCAGCGTAAGATATAGCAGGAGCAGCGTGGGCGTAGGACACTTGAGGAGCGGCGTAGCTGGCATAAGCAGCCTTAGCGATGACTGGAGCAGACACAGAAGAGTAAGAGTAAGAAGGAGCAGCGTAGGCAGCCTTAGCTACGACGGGGCTGGCGTAAGACGCATAGGCGGGTGCGGCATAGCTGTGCACTGGGGCGGCGTAGCTGACGGGAGCGTAGGCCTTGGCTACGACGGGGGCGGACACCGAGGAGTAGGACACTGAGGATACTGCCGGGGCGGAGGAGTAATGCGCCACTGCAGGGGCGGCATAGTGGCCTCCGTAGGCGGGGGCGGCGTAGCCTCCCAACAGACCGCCAGCGTTAGCGGTAGCCAAGGCGGCGAACAGGACGATCAGCTGAAAAAAACATTAAAATGCAACGTTAATAAAACAAATCACAAGCGCAGGTGTGCAATGCCACAAAAAGATATCCTTTTACGAAACTTATCGTTATATTTCTAAAAAATACGTTATGTGGTTCACTTTCTTTTATGTTACGCTTTAATCAATATGTAAGTATAGTTTTATTTATTTGGAACTAGGTAATCAATAACTTAAACTGTTTTAGACTTTATATCACAAAAAATAAGAAACTTAAAAAATTAAAACTTGAGAACACTTGTCGGGAGAAAATCAATAGTTTTCCAAAAGCGATTTGTAAATGCAAGTGTATTTAATAATACCTTGAATGCCATTTTTGTTTTGTAAGTCACGGTACAATGATACTTTTGCATCGGAGAACGGTGCTTTTATACCAAGTTTCAGGGCGGTATCCATTTGGAGGACAGGTTTTACCCTCTCTCAGGAGCTATCTTCACAATATCTCGTCTTGCAGCGGAGTTTCCACGAGGGAAGGGGAAAATAGAACCTTGCATCTGGGAAGTGGGAAAATATACAGCCTCAACGTACGGTGCGTATCGGTCAACTTAATTTCAATTCAACGTTTTCTTGTTAGTTTAACCGCACTTGTGATCTCGCGCACCTCATGCCAAATAAATTAAATTAATTATTTTACTGTTACGCTTTCGGTAACTCTGAAATTAAAAATATTAAATTTTCCTGTTTTGTGTTACATGGCATCTTCTTCTTCTTGTGTGCCCTATCAGGTCCCCCCGACGTTGGCGATCACTCTGAAAAATGTCTCTCTGTTTTGCGCTGCCCGGAATAGCTCCTCCACACTTCTAATGCCGGTCCACTCTCGTACATTTCGCAGCCAAGATATTTGTCTCCTACCACGAGTACCAGGCCCTCAGCGACCCTCTATCTTGCCTTTCAATATTAAATGGAGCAAGTGATACTTCTCCCCTCGCAGTATGTGACCCAGATATGAAATCTTCCTGACTTTTATCAATGTAAGCAGTTCTCTATCTGCTCTAGCCCGCCTACATGACATCATGAGCTGTAATTGATTATTGCATTTTTTTATGTTATCGTCCCTAAAGACAGCAAACCTTTTTGATAAGGATTCTTGTACCAACATTGTAACACACTTCCAACTAGCAACTTACCAGTCCATTAAGAATCTCGACAACTTATTAATTATTCTTACGCCATGGAGTCCGCAATATTCACAATAACCTGAAAATGCAGTTTTTTGATGTAAGAAAGGTGGTTCTCCTAGAGCATCTTACGAAACGCAATACGATATCGCTAAACTTTTGATTTGTAATACGAATGTGTAGAACTTTTAAGAAACCTTTGCATTAATACTTTGGAGGCGGCTATGGGTACCGCCGCCCCAGGAACCATTTATTGGATGACCAACACCTCTGTAATAGGTTACCCCAAGTGGTTTCCTACGTTTGGTGGCTTAGCAGGGGTGCCCGGGTTGATGGGGGTAGGTTTGTCCAGGTCTTGGCGACCGGTGCGTCTGCCTACCTTCCGTGTAGTGGGAAGGATCGTGAGAGACTGGTTGAGAGAGGTCTTTTATCCTCTCCAGCCGGAATCTCACGACCTATTGCCTTGCAGCGCGATTGGAGGGATGGATTCTTACGTCCGTCACTCCTTGATACACTGACCCACAGATTCCTACCCACCCCTCATACCAATTTCATTTCCAGAACTTCCTCTCCTTCCTTTCCTTAAAAAAATTCCGACACACAGCATCCCCTAAGCAGTCATAGACCCTAAGGGAAATTATTTTCTTCAGAGTCTCCTGTGTGAAGCTAATGTAAAAAAATACATATATATATATATGGTAATAACACTAATTTAAAATATTTTTATTGCTCATTTCGTGGTTCAGTAAAGTGAAGAAATGACTAGATATAAAAGGAGGAGTATAAAACGTTTCTTTTAACTCTTCAAAAGTCTAAAAGAAACTACCTGAAGAACTTTATTTTTCTATTCTTTCCTTAAAGTTTTTCTAACCTACCTCAATATTTCATTCAACAGTCATCTACGGTAATCGTTTAACTGTTTTCATAAATTCAACCAGTATAAATAAACATAACTGGAACTCTCTGTTAGTCTCCTCACGTGACCAAATCAATGCAGACCGTTCTAGCGACACTTGCGCGTTAACTTCGCTTTCATTTAGTTTTAACATTTTTCTATTCAAGTCAATTTTCTTCAGTCACACACTAGAGCCTGGTGGGTCAAGTTAAATTCCAATATATTATGACATGAAGAATACAAACATTAAATAAGATGTGCTCTTTGAATATAGAATTATTAAGTCATCGGATGTGCTACTTGTCTCGTTAATAGATATAATATCATTAGTGAGATTATCAGGCTATTGATTTCGAGTTTTAGTTTTGTTTGAACCTATTGAAGTTTTGCAAAAAGGTGATTAGGTTATTTCGAGGTGAAAGACGAGTGAATGACAAATGGTTTTACTTTGACCTATTTATTTTACTGTATCTAGGTAAAGCTGTAATGTCGACTGCTCACCGTTTGTTTAAAGTAAAGCTGTTTGTTAAACTGAGGTCCTTGTTACCTTGTGATTATTTATTTTTTGTGTTGCATTTTTGATAATTGAATAAAAAAGTGGGTCATTCATGTGAAAATGTTTGGACAGGAGTAGTACGCTTTTTCTGTGGAAAATATTCACTTCTTTTTTTTGTTCAACATATTTTCAATATACTAAACATGTTAAATAATAGGGTGCTGATTTGTAAGCGGGTTTCCATTAAATGAATTAAAAATTGCAGTCAGACGTAAACAGTGCTGGGATTTTATAAACTAGTAATAATAGTAGCAAATTTCAATTTGGGAGGCGGGAATGGGTACCGCCGTTGGATAACCAATACCTCTGCTATAGGTCACCCCAAGTGGTTCGCTACGTTTGGTGATTTAGCAGGAATGCCCGGGATCAAGGGATGAGGTTTGTCTAGGTCTTGGAGGTGGATGACCAGGAAACACTGAACCCCAGATTTCTACCCACCTCTTAAACCCCTTTCCTTCCCAGAACTCTCCTCTCATTCCTTTCCCAAAAAAACCCTCCACACAGCATCCCCAAAGATGACACAGTCCCTCAGGTAAATTATTTTCCTAAGGGCCTCCTGTGTGGAGCTCATGTAAAAAATATATATTTACATATATATTTTTACGAATGCATTTTTTCGAGAATGAAGTAAAAACATAAATCAACTTTAAACATATGTTATTTTCACAAAAATTATTTTCTTAAAAGTCTTTCAAGTTACTTATAAATTTGTAATTTTTTTTTATTAACGTAACTTTATTGCAAAAACCTAACAATAAATAAATTTTAAGGAGTAGTCAGTGAATTTTGAGGAATGTTCCAGAAAGAGAAATTTCTTTAAATTTATTTTTATTCTTATTTTCTGTAGGATCTACATTGTTGATGTCTATGAAATGGCTAATATAGATTTTCAAAAAACATTATGTTTACCTGCTTTGTATGTAATAGGAAGTTATACATTTTTACAAAATAAAACATATATGTACCTTAATTTATGTAAAAGTGAAATAACTAGGTGGGTATGTAATGCAAAGGAGCAAATGTATCTGAGTTTCACAAAAAAAATCTCGGTTTTGTTTTAAACGAAGACAAAATTCCGGGGTTACAAATAACCTGAAAACATTTTAAAATCTCCTACTATCATCACAATAAGCGTAAAATATTGCTTGTGTAATGGTGGAGGTCTTAGCCAGCCGAAAAATTTAACACATGACGCCTGGGTGGGACTCAAATGCGACGCCAACTCAGCCACTGATCAGTCCGATTCCCTGTCAATTTTTTTTTCCTAGGTATATCTAGGTCCTTATGCATTTTTGTATGTACCTGCGTATTAACGGTAGGTTTACATTTTATATTTTTAATTGATAAATTTTATAGATGGGATATTTTTTTTTGGTGGAATTAGTTAGGTAGGTACTTAAAGATAACTTAAATTTCTGTTTTTCTTAAAAACAATAATTTTATTGTGGAACTAAAATGTATCGGTTTCAGGCTTTGCGAAAACTTCAGCATGTAGAAATTTTTCTTTTTGTAAAAATTCCCAATTTTCGAATAAATATAATAATCTAAGTAAAATTTTCTTAAAATTTATCATATCTAAGAGTTAATCGAATTTACATTGAAAGATCTCATTAAAACATTGGCCCTGAGTGATTATTCACCTAAATCTGTCGCACGAAAAAATCTTTTTGTTGACATTTCTCTATTTGTGAAAACGCCCCTCAATTTATTGTTGATGTGGCCCTGAGAACTTAAGAGCTTGAGGTTCAAAACATCTCTCAATCGAAACTGGCCTCACTTTGTTACGAGATAATAAATATCCTTATATGTTTACTATAAAACTTTGAGAAAATCTGTATTTAAATCTCAGCTCTTAAATATTTTTAGTGCAGGCGGCATTCAACATAAAAAAAAAGTTTTTTATCGGCGTAATCCCATGAGTTTCGCAAGCCTTATCCACTTTTTATGTAATGCAGTTGAAATCCTATAAATAATGGCACTAAAAAAAGTCTTAATGAAGTAAGGCTGTGTCATGGCACTCCACTTTGTGTTCATGGATTAGAAAGAAAATGCTTTTCATTATTTAAAAATAATATAAGTTTGTAAAACATACTCTTAAGTATCTATAAAGGTTTCGGGGATTTACTGTCGTCTGTGTGAATGTTGTTCTGAGGCTTCTGAGGGTGTGAGATTGGGATTGTATCTGCGCATAAAGGAGACCATGGATTAGATCTGGTCCTTGAAGATACCCGTGCTGAAAAAGGGAATGGCCACATAAAAACATGTACGAGAGCAGTTCACAAAGTCATCACTTCATCACTATTTGGCAATAAATATATATTTTTTAAATCTTTACGTGGTTATAAATACGGTATTTTTGAAAATCTTAAGATGAAGCCATGTCAATTAATGCAAAATCATGTATTAAAAAATAGTGTGTCTTATGTTGAAAAAATAGTGGAAAGCTATTTTAAGAGGAATTTAATAAAATATTTGTATCTATGTTGTTTTACTTTTATTTTTATTTATAGCCGAACGGTGGTTAAAATAAATTACGTTTAGTCACTATGCAGTTTAACTTTAAATCTTGATATATCACTACCAATGAGACTGACTTACATTATTCACACTGAGGCAAACACTTTCGGCCATAGTAGTCTGGTGAAGCAACTAAGAGATATAGATAAAGTCTTTCGTAATTCGCGATGCTAAATCACTTTACGCCGTTAAATATATCTGCACCTGTCAATCGAAAGTTATTGTCCTTTCACACGATTTAATCTCACTTGCTCATAAAATAATACTAAAACTATTCACCATTCATACAGTGTCGAAAAATTGTACTAACTAACTATCAAGCCGTTTCTCCGCAGGGGTGGGCAGAGAGGATGGACAGATAAACACCTCGGTTTTGGCACACACATTTAATTATTTTTTTACAATAGCTCCACAAAGTTAAGGTAGGAAAAAAATTACCTCAGGGTCTATGTTATCTTTGGGGTTGTCGTGTGGGGGGTCTTTTTGTGGAAAAGGCCGAAAAGGGTGTGAGTGGTGAGTAGAAATATGGGGTCAATGTGTCCAGGATTGACGGACATATGAAATCATCCTTTCCGGCTGGAGAGGTCTATGTTAGGTCTCCCTCCACCAGTCCCTCGAGATCCGGCCTGCTACGCGGTAGGTGGGCTAACGCATTTGCCACCAAGATCTAGACAAACATCATCCAATGAACTCGGGCACCCCTGCTCAGACATCAAACTGAGCGAAATTGAGGTGACTTGTGGCAGAGGTGTTTATTATTCAGTAAAAGGTTTCCGGGGTGACGGTACCCATACCGCTTCCCAAATTGGATCTAGAATCTAGACAATTCTCACTTCATGAAACCTTGCATCCCTTCTAAGTCACCAAACTTATCGAACCATTTGGGGTGACCTATGGCAAGGGTGTGGGTTATTAATAAATGGTTTCCCGACGGTACCCATGCTCGCCTCTCAAATTGCTTGCTTCATTCGACTTATTTACGAAAGTATTTTTTTCACTTGATCATGCCGTGTTTTCCTCGGCTGTCCCCGACTTCTTCTACAATTCTAATTCGCGTCATATATTGTCCTTGCACTCCTTTCTTCATTCATTCGCTCTTCATGCTTGTGAGCCCAACAGTAATGGTGTAAAGTAAATATATACAAACGATGATTTATTGTCGCGTGCAGTATATTTGACCCACTTTTTGGACGTATAATTGCGAAAAAGTTTCAAAAATATTCGATTCCCAGAAAGTGATATTATACATATACCTTCTCTTATGAAGAATTGGTAAAAAAAGAAGAATTATGTTTGTAAAACGTTTGTGAATCATAATAATATTTCGGTTATTTTGCCGAGTTGGACTTCCTCCCTCTTAAGCTAACGCTTTGGGCAGCTTCACGGTGTCCATCATCAGAGCACATGGTCAAATTGATGACAATGGATGATGTGATTTCATAAATTAGTATTTTTGAATGTAGCTATTAGTTTGTGGTTATCCATTATAGAATAATGAAATAATTTTACTTTGTATAAACCACTTATTTGATGTGCAAATCCGACCGGTTTCGGAACAAACGTTCCTTCGTCAGGGAAAGCTTATACTAATTTGACAGTTTCGAACAATGTTTTATTATGGTAGGGGTGGAGCTGTTGCTAGATAATAATGTAGATTGGGTGGGTAGGTATTAGTGTAGAGTGGGTGGGTAGGGAAACAAATCCATGATTGGGCTATATGACAATATTTTTTGTTTGTTGATAATAGATTCATTATTTTTAAGGGATTTTTTAATTTCCAAGGCTTCTAAGTTATCTAAACGTTTTCCTTTATGATTAATATGAAGAATATTTATCCCTGTATTTTTTTCAAAACTATGGTTATTTTCAATGATATGGTTAGCAAACTCAGAAAAATTATTATTATTAAGACACCTATAATATAAATATTCTTATATATCATTGAAAATAACCATAGTTTTGAAAAAAATACAGGGATAAATATTCTTCATATGAATCATAAAGGAAAACGTTTAGATAACTTAGAAGCCTTGGAAATTAAAAAATCCCTTAAAAATAATGAATCTATTATCAACAAACAAAAAATATTGTCATATAGCCCAATCATGGATTTGTTCCCCTACCCACCCACTCTACACTAATACCTACCTACCCAATCTACATTATTATCTAGCAACAGCTCCACCCCTACCATAATAAAACATTGTTCGAAACTGTCAAATTAGTATAAGCTTTCCCTGACGAAGGAACGTTTGTTCCGAAACCGGTCGGATTTGCACATCAAATAAGTGGTTTATACAAAGTAAAATTATTTAATTATTCATAAATTAGTAATTAATCGTGAAAAAAACGCACAAACACAATAAATAATCGCTACTTGGCTTCGCAGTGTCATTCTAATTTAATGAATTTAAAACACGTTTAAATTAAACATGTTTTAAATTTTACACATCTGAAAAACGACAAATTATACATAGTAAACGGTAGTTTACCAGTTGTTTCTTCTGGGATCTTTCTGTCTCTCCTTGGCGTACTGCTTACTAACAACGTATGCAGGAACACAGGAGGTCTAGATTTGTTCAAAATTAACTTCGTTCATTAGATTCGTTCATTCAAAAAAATTAGAGTCCTTGCGAGAGCCTTGAAGGAGTAACCATTATTACTTAAATCAGGGCGGGTAAGTGGTGGATAACCTCCAATTTAGTAATTGTGTTTAATTTAGTAATTTTATTCCAATGCCTTGGCTCTTTTTACTTCTCTTCTACTCGTCTCTTTTTGATTCTTATCATCTCTTCTAGGCTCTGCTCGGCTCTTCTAGCTAATTCTCGTCTCTTATCGTCTCTTCTTGGCTCTTCATGCTTCTTCTTAGATCTTCTCGTCTCTTCTTGGCTCTACGTGTATCTTCTTGCCTCTTATCGTCTTATCGGATCCTCTCGTCTCTTCTCGGTTCCTCTGGGATATTATATCTCTCGGGTTTCGAAAGCTTTTAATTTTTTTGGATTCTTAGTCGGAGTTCAAGGAGATTGTCAATGTTCGCATTTTATAGAATTTTCTTCAAAATTTCGCAATAAAATAAAAAAAATATTTGATCAGGGTACAAACCAGTGTGATTTGTAATGTACATTAAATAAGTTAGGTAGCAATCATTAGTTCCGCTGTGTCATTGAACGGGTGAGTTTGCATAATGTAATGTGTTTAAGTCAGCGGTTAATAGAATGGGTTTTGACGTTATTAGACCAAAAACGTCTGTCCAATGTCCATATGTCCAAACCGCAGTTGATATGCAGTTGCTAAAACGGGAATAAACATTGCACTACCAAGACGTAGGCGTGTTGAAGGTGATTTAATTTATTATTAAGTTATGATTTATGATGTAATAAAAGACGAATATAATCTAAATGTTCAAGAAAAAAAAAATTAAAAACTTGTCGATTATTTTCCAACTGTCTGGAAGAAGTGAAACTATGGAATCCCTATTTGGAGGTATTTTGAGACAGGAGAGAAAGAGAGGTTCCTGGCTGATGGCCGGAGTTATCTACCGGTAAGGCTTTTGACCAGCAATCCGAAGATAGTGGGATCGAATCCCGACGTTGGCAAATAAATTTTATTTGAGTATTTTGTTTTATTTCACAATTAATTCATTTAAAATAATGTAAAGTATATTTGTGGCTCGTTCCAGAGTGGAAGATACTCTCAGTATCGCCCTGGTGCAAGACCACCATTCAGAATTGAAACGTAGCTTGAAATGGCGTTAGCCGTGTTTGGTGACCAGATCTGAATAGCCAGGTACTTCCCCACCTTCCTCTGCCACATCTCCTTCCCCTCCCCACTACTCTCAGCCTTACAACTTACCCTAGTCTCACTGGCTCCAGACGGGAGCAGCTGAGACTCTTGTGAGGTATCATTATAAAAAAAGGTACCAAACATGGCAAATTAAATTTTAAGATATTGAAAGCATCTACCAGTTTGTTTTATGATTATTTGAAACAAAGAAAATGCTGAGTAATTTTTAGTTTGGTACACGAATATACCTCCTTAAACGAGAACTTTCTTTTACTAACATTATGGTCTTACACTGTGACACCCAACAGTGTCCCTCTGCCTAGACTCCAGACCGTATTTTGTCAGTGATCAGTGATAAATAAAATCCAAATAAACGGAATATTTCTGAACGTACCCGAAAACTAAAAACTGTTTTTGAAAAGTGATAAAATACGCTTTCAAATTTTATAAATCGAAATAAACATTACATTTTTGGGTACTTGTAAACTTTTTAGATAAGTTTTAAGAATGGCACTCCTTACTTTTTTCTAACTAAAATTACTGAAAGAGGGGAAATTAAGTGAGCTCAAAAGGGGGGGGGGGGGGGGTATCCAGCAAAATCTCACGTTACTTGGAAAAGAATATACGAAGTGGCCCAAATTTATCTCACCAATGTTTGGAAGAAAAACTGCTCACGTAATTAATGTATGCTCCCTAACGAAAAAAAAACAAAACGCCATACTTTTTTTTACTCAAATGGATTACAAACGTTATTGTCACTTCTCTTTTTATTGTTCCGTGTAAAAAAAAAATATTTCCAAAGTTACATAATTTTTTTCATCAAGTTTCGATTCAAAACTTTCATAAATTACTTAATTTAAATGACTTATTTTGTGGTTAACTTTTAGATTTGAATATAAAGCAGGGTGTTTTCTCTTTCAGACACAGTCTATATCGCATTTTTTACTACGATTATAAGGGCGACCCAACGATTTCAATGACACCTGTATAAGTTGTTCCGAAAAGCGAAAAAATTAGCCTTAGAATTTACCCCTGAAGAGGACTGCGCATTGGCGCAGCCCAACACACTCCACAAGTTAGCAGGACGTGGACGTGTTGGTGTTAACATCACAAAATAAGTATAATTGCGTTGATTAGATCTATTATCATGAGCTTAAACGTTGGATAGCTTTTGGTGAATCTTACTCTTGAAGAATCTTACTCGTAAAAGTCACACATTAAAAAATATTATATAAATCCATTGGCGTCTCCTTTGCAATGTCTGTTATAAATCGTGTTAATAACATAATTCTTAGTTGGGTAATCAACCATTATTATCATCATCTATGATTACAGTTTAAGTTTGTACGGTAAAATATCCAGTTCATGATACAAATTATTCCGGGATTACTAACGCATATTTATCAATGCAGATTGTTAACGCCAACTATAATTGGTTGCGCTCGGCGAATTATTTTTGTGTTTATTTGGGAATAAAACATTTTATTCTATGGCAGCGATTTGTTCCTTTCTCGCTTAAAAACACGCATCGCAAGAATCCTTGGAAACTATTCACATTCGCAGTGAAATCAGTAAAAAACCATAGTTAAGAAAACACATCTTGAAATTGCGGAGAATCCATTACACTTCTATTCCTGTGAGTATTTTCCTTGCAAAATGCAATTTATTGCCATTATAAGGATACAGATATCATTTTGTCGTGTATTATAAAAACCTCTAGCCGAAACACAGATGATATAATATTCAACGTTTTTCTGACCTATTTTTAGCTTACGTGTTGTATTTACTTTGATCGGATAAGCATATTAAGTTGTTCATTAAAATTAATGTGCCATTTTCCAGATCAATCGTTTCCTCGCAAACAGCCTGAGGACACTTCTGTTAGCTCTTTTATTCTGCATTAATAAATTCGTGTGGGAAATTGCGGGCGCTTGCAACAGGATGCTAAATGTTAGGGGAATTCGCGTTGGCTTGAGGAGGTATTATGTGTCGGAGGAAGCCTGTATAAAAGGAAGGTGAATTCCAAAAATTTAAGAACGATCAAATCACCAAAATGAGTTGTGTCCACTATACTAAACTAGTACGACCGTTGCAATGCTTGGGGTCAATACACTGCTAATATACAACATACATTTTATATAATATCATTTATCATTACCTCAAATCATTCCTTAGCATGTCCCGGAAAAGTGCATATATATAATCACTCATCAGATATTTCATAGAGGCATGTCATTGGTAAAGGCCCATGAAATGATTTCTAAAATATTGTAAAATGTTTACCACTCATTTTAATTACGTAGGGTAGAGTGGGGATGGTTGAAACACTTTTACTTTAACTATTTGTAGTAATATTTCGTTTATATTTATGGATAAGATGTTTATACTAGATGTTCTATGATCTATCTAGTTATCAAATTAAATCTATTGGATGGCCAGAACTCGTACAGGTAAGCTACAATAACCACTTAAAGACGATGGGGAAATCTGTTTCAATTATCCCCATAGTGTGGACGATTGAAACAGTATGTGGGGATAATTGAAACACTCTAAATATCTTTGGAATAATTGGAGTAATTTTAATCAATGTTAAGCATTTTCATTATTATAACAGTACTCAATGCGATCATGAATAGTGATTAAAAATATTACAAGTATTTTAAAAACTACAAATATAAATGTCTTGAAATAAAACAACTTTAATTATATTTTTATTATTTGTGTTTTGGAGCTCTTAGTTATACTAACTATGAGTATTTGGCATAATTAACATAGTTTTACTGCGAAATTATCGTGGAGCAGAGTAGAACGGTATAAAAAATAAGTTTTTTGCTTTCATACAAAAGTGCTTGTTTCAACCATCACACTGTTTCAATCATAACAATGTAGAATTTACCTCCGAATTGAGAACATTTTTTCTGTGTAAAATTCAACAATTAAGAAGTCAAAAAAATAGAAAATAATTGAATTTGTGGTTTGCGATGTGACATCATTATAAGTGACATCATTACATCGTTAGATCAAAAAACTTTAAATAATCGGTTAAGGGGCAATAAAATCTATTAAACAAGTAAATAGTAGATATCTTTTTTTTATTTACATGAGCTCCACACAGGAGGCCCTGAGGAACATAATTTCCCTCAGGGCATACGTCATCTTTATGCTCACCTATGATGCTGTGTGGAGGGTTTTTTTAAGGAAAGGAAGGAGAGGAGAGTTCTGGGAAGGAAAAGGGTTTAAGGGGTGGGTAGGAATCTTGGGTTCAGTATGTCCTGGTCATCCGCCTCCAAGACCTAGACAAACCTCACCCCATGAACCCGGGCACCCCTGCTAAATCACCAAACGTAGCGAACCACTTGGGGTGACCTATGGCAGAGGTGTTGGTTATCCAATAAAGGTTCCCGGGGCGGCGGTACCCATTCCCGCCTCCCAAATTAAAAGAAAAGAAAAATCAGAGTATGCAATTAACATGCGGTAGGAGTGAAACATACAGAAATCTAAATTAGACAAGAGTGGAGAGACTACGAAGCACTTTTTTTTATCAATGTGAAGGATGATTTTTTTCAGATTTACGTCGGATTCCAGTGCACCTTTTCCTATACATTTGGTCATCTTACTCGTATTTGTGGTTTCTTCTTCAGAGTCGTTAGATGTAGTTTTCTTTAGCCTATTCATTTTCGAATGGTTTGAAGATTAAATATTGATTTTACAATTTTTTTTTTGATTTCATAGGATTCGACCGCGATGAATGATTATCAAGTTGTAAAAAAACTGTGTGGTCTATAGACGGAATGGTATGGCTTTGAAAATGAATCAGAAATTTGGTAAAATTTTCTTCTTGCATCCAGCCAGATAATATCTGGCTGGATGCAAGAAGAAAATTTTGTTTGCGGTACCGATACTACGAATCGGACCATCTTTTAAGAAATGGCTTATTTGACACGTTGGAATATGAGCATCGGCGTAATTGAGTTGCCAATTACGTTTGCTGCTACAGACAGTTACGAGAGTTCCTCATTCAGCACCTACTTGCCGAGTTCCTCTCCTGGCTATAACCCGTTTAGGTTTTTGAACAGTTGTGACACCGATCTCATCTATGTATGTTATAGATGTCCTTGTTCGCTAAATTGTTGAAGAATTCATCAACATTATGTCAATTTAAACTTGTTGCTTGTGCCATACTCCATTTTTCAAAAAGTTCCATCCATATTCGGCGTAGTCCAGCGGTAAAGCTCTTGACTAGCACTTCGAAGGTCGCGGGATCGAATCCCGGCGTGGCAAATAAATTTTATTTGATTAATTTGTGTTATTTCACAATTTATTAATTAAAAATAATATATAGTATATTTGCGGCACATTCCAGAGTGGAAGATACTCTCAGTTTCGCCCTGGTGTAAGACCACCATTCAGAATTGAAACGTTGCTTGAAATGGCGTTAGCCGTGTTTGGTGACCAGATCTGAACAGCCAGGTACTTCCCCACCTCCCTCTTCCCCATCTCCTTCCCTTCCCCATTACCCTCAGCCCCAAACATACCACACGGGAGCAGTTGGGACTCTTGTGCGATATACATGTAAAAAATATATATATATTCAAGATCACAGAAGTACATCTAGTGGAAGACTTAATGATTTGAATTTCTGACATATGGGGATGCCGTAGTCCCACTGGCTCCCGACGGGAGCAGTTGGGACTCTTGTGCGGTATACATGTAAAAAAATATATTCGAGATCACAGAAGTAGGTACGTCTAGTGTGAAGACTTAATGATTTGAATTTCTGACCTTTTTTCATTTTAACTTTAAAATTTTCTCTCGGTGTGGACGATTGAAACATGGTTATGATTGAAACGTTGCAATCATCCCCACACAAGTTGTTTCAAACATCCCCACGCTGCATTTTATACTTCAAAGTCAAAAATAACCCTGATAAATAGACATTAACGCCATGCAAATGCTATATAAATACTCTAAAATAGATAAAGAAGAGATTGTAATAAAACATTTCGTCAAGCTGCGAGAGTAAAGTGAGTTATAATATTAACCAAAATGTCGTAAATATTTACTTTTTAGTGCGAAATCCAATAATGTCCCCTACGTACGATTGAGTCACTCGCCGGCTAGTGCGCTTTTGTAGAAACCTCCCAACAGACCTGACGGAGTTTCGAGTGTTGTATCACACTCTTAGGTATTATAGTTTTCGAGAAAATTGAGATGTTTCAATCATAACTTGTTTCAATCGTCCCCAGTCTACCCTACTGTTTGTTTTAAATATAAAAAATTACGTAACGCTTATGGAAATGCAAACAAATGTTTTCAGCATAAAGTCAAAATGTTCGGTTCGAATCTGATAACTTTTGCCTCTCAGTTTTAAAATCCTATAAAAATTCGTGTGAAATTAAAAAACTTTCTTGTCATGATACTTCCCAAGTTATACACATTTTATCTTGACAGCAGTCGATGAGGTCAATCATAGCTAGCGTTTATTTTTCATTGTATCCGTCAACTGCAAACCTTCTGTGCGTTACTCATTTTATATTTGTTTTAACACTATTATCGTTCCAATTATTAAGATAGAATTTGAAAACATCTTTAAATCTAAACACTCTCACAGAATCACAGCTTTTCCAATAAGAATTTGGTTCAACGTCATTATTTTCAGCTAGCAACGTCATTCACACGACAAGCTGAAGACAATTGGAACATGAATACAATAAAATTCAAATAAATGGAATATTTCTGAACGCATCCGAAAACTAAAACCTGTTTTTGAAAGGTGATGATATACACTTTCAATTTTCATAGTTCGAAATAAACATACAAGTTTTTAAATTAAAAATTTTTGAATGCAAACATAAAAAGTTTTAAAAATAGCTCATCTTACTTTTTTCCAACTAAAATTATGAAAAACACAAATATTCGTAAATTCGTAGGCAAATATGTCAATAAAATGTTATCGTCATCTCACGTTTTTGCCGTTCCACGTAAAAGTATTTAATAAAAAATTCCAAAAGATTCATACTTCTTTTTCAAATTGCGGCCGTAAACTCTGGATTCATAAAGAAGCTTTTATATTAAATTTTTTTTTATTTATTTGGAAGACCAACAGTTTACATTAACAACAAAGTATATAATAATTGAGTACAATAATTGAACCATTTACAGGTTTCCACATGAGTATTGTATACAAGTGTGTAGTGAATTCAGAGATATTTACTAATAAAAAATTACATTTCAAGAGGCGAGTTATTTAGGTGGGAATAGGAAAGGGGTAGGATGGGGGGGTATTGGTTAAGTTGAGGTATAGTAATAAAAATATGCGTGACAAAAAATTAAAAGAGAAAAAAAAGGAAGTTTATAGAGTGGTGGTTGTATTAGAGAGTATCTATAAGTATTGTTATTGTAGAGTATAGAGAGAGTGTCTGTGTGATTTTAAGGAGTGTGGTGCAGAGTTAAAAATGTCAAATTGTGAATAGTGTGTGTTGAAAGTGTTGGATGCACGATAGATGAAAGAGTTCTGCTTAGAATTAGTGTTGCACCGAGGGAGGCTAAGAATCATGTCTGATCTTGTTCGTCTGTTAGGAACTCGTATCTGTATTCGTTCGAGGAGTTCTGGACAATCGACGATGGATCTGGCTATTTTTTGAAGAAAAAGTACATCGGCCGAGTTTCTTCGAACTTCTAATGATTGTATATTGAAGTAAGCGGCTGAATCTTGGTGACTTAGGTGTGGGCGGTAGCTGCGGAAATCTAAGTATCGTAGAAAACGATTTTGAACACGTTCTAGATTTTCCACATATGATTTGTATTGCGGATTCCAAACTTGTGATGCGTATTCTAGTAAGCTACGGACATAAGTAAAATATAGGGTTTTCATTGTTCTAAAGTTATTGAATTTTTTACATGTCCTAAGAATGAATCCTAACATTTTCGAGGCTTTTGATGTGACTGAGTCTATATGAATATCAAAAATAAGCTTAGAGTCCAATGTCACTCCCAAATCTTTGACTTCTGTTTTGTTGATTAATATTGAGCCGTTCAGATTATATTCATTAGTAAACACTTCTTAACATTGATTTTAAGGGTACGCTGTGTAAAGTAAACATTATGACGGTTTAGGTCCTCCTGCATTTTTTGACAGTCAGCAGTACATCTGATAGGATAAAAAACCTTCATATCATCTGCGTAAAGTAATGTTTTGGAGTGTTTGAAACATTGGCCTATGTCATTAATGTAAATATTTAAAAGTAACGGTCCCAATAGAGATCCTCAAGGCACACCTGATGGGACGGTTACCCAGTCCCCAATTTTTAGGTGGTGTTTTGTCTTTCTAACACCGTTTAGAAACACAACCATTTATATGAGACCTATTTGTTCCAAAAACCGAACAAATTAGCAGGTGGGGTTAAGTTTTCAAAGTAAGAATTCCCGCCTTATTGTTATTTCATAATTTTTCATGGTTAGTAAGAAGTGGGATAAAACATACAACAGATAAAACTTAAGCAACAATAGATTTAAAAGCAAGAATTTGTTTGAAAATACAAGGTCCATTCTTTTATTTTGGCATGCCTCCTTAGGGCACTCAAATGAAATGATATGTAAACGTTATCCACATTCATTACGGATCCGGAGCTTAATATCTATTTTGCAATGGTCAATACAGAAAGCGCGAATGCACATATATTATAAATCACACGAAGCAGTGCATTGGAGATAAATAATTAGTACATTGTAATTCCTTTAAGCCTTTGGTTTGCCCTGGATCCCTATATGGACCGAGGTAAGATTGTTACCAGAAGGCGTGCTAATATTGTTCTAATTACATAATCTCCAAGAACCTAATAAATTATTAACAAATAGGTTATTTTTATTGCACCGACAAGTGTTCCAACTGACTATGGCATCCCCAATTAGAGTATGCTGTTAGGTTGAAGGTATTGGGGAAGGGAAATAGGTATGAAAGAGGAAGGTTGGGAGGTAGATGGCTATTCAGATCTGGTTAAAATGACTAAAGACAGCAATGTTTCGATTTGTGTGTTTTTTTTAACAGATTGTCGTACCAGTTGTTTCACAGAATTCGAAGAATTCATCATATTTCCAAGTTAATTTTCTATTTTGTGAAAGTTCTTTCTGTACATTTCCGATGTTATTTCGGTTATATAAAACAAATGGCCCGTGATGGAATAATAACAGAACTTGAATAGAACGTTCACACAACTTGAAAATTATCCACAAAATATCAAATTATTAACAAAACACAAAATTATTAACAAAATAAAATTACCCACAAAATACAAATTATCCATCCTCCACTCTGGAACGTGACGCATATATACTGTATGCATTAATGCATTATGTAAAATATCTGAAATAGTCCTACACATAAATTAATTATGATTAATTTGCCGAGGCCAGGTTTCGTACCCGCAACCTGTGGATCCGTAGCTAAGGATCGTAACCGCTCTTCCAAGAATTACCTAGATTATGACAAAAAATAAATAAAAACAATAAAGATATATATTTAACTAGAACCCATGACCGAATGTATAATATTGGGATTGCATGGCGAGCGATAAGAACGAAGCGGCAGTCCGCGCTAATGGGCTCTACACACGACACTGCATGTAGTGACTGCGGCGGCAGTGACTGCAGAGAGCGTGGAGTTGAGCGAACTAGCGCTGTCTCGTTTGTTCTAGCGGCCCTTTAACAAACGAGACAGCGCTAGTTCGCTCAAACCCACACTCTCTGCAGTCACTGCCGCAGTCACTACATGCAGTGTCGTGTGTAGACCGCTTAATGAATATTTTATTGCTATCTCATTCTCTCGCAGGCTAAATCCTATAGATGTAAGTGTCTGTCTCTATTTAGTGTCGCTAGCTTCCATTTCATCGAGTTTCAAATCACAACGGTGCTAAAGAAGTTTTCACTTAAAAAAAAGTGAAACAAAGTCTACCTCTAAGTACGAGAATATGGGAAAAATCAGGTTTATACAAAAAAAATATCTACGTTGGCATAAGGTAAATTACACCATTATAAATGTATACAGCATGTAATATAGGGCATTCAACCATCAATAGCAATATCAAAGGTTATACAACCATAATTGAAACAATCAGTAGTGGGTATATGGTGTGGGTAGTGGGATAAACGCATTTCCATTATGTGTTGCATACAATAATATAGGTTATGTTAATAAACGTTTGACAAGTGGATGGTGAAATTCTATGAGCATTACCAAGTCCCCTGCAAAAACAATTTCAAAATTTATAAAGCGGATCTACGATACGGAGACGATCCGAGATGATCTAAACATTGAACCACTGCTACTCTTCATAGAAAAATCGCAACTGAGGTGGCTTGGGCATGAAATAAGAATGTCTGAAGACCGAATTCCGAGGAAGGTACTGCGTGCGATTCCAGAGGATAGACGTCCAGTGGGCGGCGCCAGACACAGTTGGGCGAGGCAACTCCAGAAACTGTGTGAGGAGAGGATGGGTCTACCATGGACTGAAGCTGAACAATCAGCACAAGACAGGGACGTATGATTGAGCCTTGTCGATGCAATGGGTCCCCGACCCGAATAGGATAAGGGGAAGAAGATGATGATGATGATAATAAAGCGGATCTAAACGTCGTCACAGGTCTTAATTTTGAAATATTCATAAATATGATTTATTTTTTAATAACAGAATATAATCTAATTTTTTGCAAAGTACCTGGGAACTAATTGTAACAACCTGATATTTTAGTAAGCACAAGGACAGATCCGTAAAAAATCGCAACACTGCATAATACCCCAAAAATGAACATTTCAAATCATATCAAACACTTTCCATTTTTAAAATTACACCAAAAGTTCTAGAATTCATTGTACGGACAGAGATCAAAATCTATATGGTATTTTTAATAAAATCATAATATTGTGTTTTAACAGAAGAACTCGTACATTTGTAATGACACTTGCCATTGTGATGCAACTCTAAAGGCGGGTCCAGAGCTCAAACATTTGCCGTGGTAGTCCCTCAAACATCACATCAACATTTTTTGTTTTCCGTCTCCTCCGTTTGTGGAAACACGGTTCAAAGATTGGAGTGAAGTTCGCACGGTTCACACAATTTGACAAGTGATCTGAGGTACGGACCTCACGTACGCGTACGCAATGACTTGACGTTTGACGTTTATATCAAAGTTAAAATGCCTTCTGATGACAAAAGAGATGCATCAGAGAGAAAATACATATATTTTAATAGATATTAAAATTTGAGTGCCTTAATAATTACTTAGCATCAAAAACAGAATACCGATTTGAATTGGTCAATTTCTCCCGTCTCTCTGAAACCTATTTATAAGTTAATAGACTTTATTTACAAGTGAGTTCATTAAAGAAATAATCATCCATTACGGCAGTGTTTATTTACAATTTAAAATCATAATTATTAGTTCCGCGCAGTTGACATAATACCAAAATATTTAACGCTTGACGTTTATCGTTTACTTAAATGTTAAAATGCGTTCGATGGAGATATGCTACAACAGGAAGAAATACAGATATTTATTTATCAGGAAAGATTTCCGACTAATATCGATTATTGTAGGACCTAAAGTTGCCTTTTAAAAATTTCTAGTGCGTAAATATTTACGTAGACGTCAAAACAGAATAATTATATTAATGTTTCACGTTATATTGTAATTTTATTATCAAATATATTTATTATTAAATTATATTTAGGTACAATAATATTTTAAACTCGTGATTAGGTACGCTCGCTCATTGCACAAAAAGCCGTTCCGTTAATTCTCATACACGACCGCATTGCGCGGCATCTGTCAAAAAATGAATTATTCCCCCCCGCCGGCCCCCGCCTGCCTTCCGCTTCACCCGGGATGGAATGTTGATCGAATTTTTTCCATCTAATATGGGAAGCTCAAAACACAACAAAAATTGTCAATATTTATGATGTTGATGGATGGATGTTGTTATGGAACTGTCAAGGCAAATGTCAAAGCTATGGACCCCGCTTGAGAAAGACGGTGTTTGTGTTTTAATTCTGAATATTGAAGTGTTTAGAGATACACACTTTTTACGATTTTTCCGTCTAGTGTGTACACAAAAAAATCAGAAGTTTTTCTGGCGCGTAAGCAAGATGTGCGTGTGAGAAGCATGGATTTTCCAAACTTACATCTTGCTATCCCCTAACGCTACTATGGCTCCTATGCAATCCCTCCCTCTGCCCCTCCATCGTCCCTACCCCTCCCTATCCTCTAAAATCACCAACATAACATCGCAATCTAATGAATGGTATAGGAAAAAATTAAAAGTGTGTAATTCACACGCGATAGAAGTGAAACTAGAAAGTCGCTTTCTTTTGCCTGCTTATTTTAAAGTAGTTTGAAGATTGAATATTGGTTTACAAAAATTAAAATGTTTATTTTTTTGGGATTTCGTAGGGTTCGAACCTTCGTCCGCTGGATTTCTCTGGCCGCTGAAATTTGCGATGCACTGTACCGCTGCGCTATGGGACGCGCTCGGCGAGGCGCGAATTTACGCATTGTATATATATTTTTTTAACTTTATTTATTCCCATTTCTTTGAACGTATAATGTATAATAGCAAATAGTATATAATAACATAATATATAATAACAAATAGTATGAACAAGAAATGAAAACCCACTAAGGCACTGCCTGAGTGTGGGTAATATTAAAACAAAATACTAAATTTCCAAGTACCCAAAGTATAAAATAGACTTAAAAAACACAAAATATAAAGTTAGTATTAGTGAAAAAGGTGTTTTTCAGCTATTATAAAAATAAAACAAAAATATGGAGAAAACATACTGATTTTTATTTTTTTTAAATTTTTTTTTTAGTTATTATAAAAAAAAATAATAAAAATAAACAGAAAACATATTGTACTACAGTTTAGAAAGTTACAGAAAGTGAGTTGTAGAAGGATGGATAAATTTATAGAAAAAGTGTTTCAATATCAACTATTATATTCAATCATAATTTTACCTTTATTGTAGGCCGAACGCAACATCAGATGAGAGTAGAGATGTCAGGAGTTCCACTAAAGAACACCAAGGAGTTTGTCTACCTCGGGAGCAAAATAACATGGGACGGTCGGTCTAAGAGCGAGGTCGACAGCCGTATACACCAGGCCAGGCTTGCATTCAATAAAGGGTCGAAAATAATAGAATCAAATAATATAGACCTAAAACTGAGAATACTCCTCATCAAGACCTATGTATGGAGTATCTTGATGTACGGCTGCGAAACATGGTGCCTATCCAAAAGAGATAAACGGAGACTAGAGGCTTTTGAGATGTGGTCCTATAGAAGGCTATAAGGAATTTCCTGGAGAGACCACATTACAAATGAGGAAGTTCTCCAAAGAATCGAAGGAGGAAGGCACCTGCTCAGGACCTTGTCCGAAAGGCGTGCAAGATGGATCGGCCATGTAATAAGACAAGAAGGCTTCTTGCATGCCATAATGGAGGGTATGACCGAGGGGACAAACTCTAGGGGACGCCCACGCTGAGAATACCTGGAGGACCTGCTGGTGGACGCGCGCTGCTCATCATATGCAGACTTCAAAAGATCCGCACAAGACAGGGAAGAGTGGAAGAGACGAATAGATGAAATTGCTGCAAACCAATCCCAGGATTAAAACCAGAGAGAGAGAATTTTACCTCTTTTACATATTTTATCATTTTATTTATCATTTGAGTTTGTAGTGGTAGAAGGTTAAGTGTACGAGGACCGATGAAACTGCTATGTGTCTGCAATAATTTAGTATTGGTTTGTGGGGTGTAAAATATATCATTTAGTCTTTTGCTCATTCTATTTTAATTTTATTCGAAATTATTTTTGTTTTTAAATACATATTTCAAAGTTTGTAATATAAATAATTTACGTATATTAAATATTTTAGTTTCTTTGTATATAATAAGTTGGTTGAGAATGTTTTCCGACAAGCCGTAAAAAACAAATCAGCCAGTGAGCGAAGACCGATCGTCGTTTCCGTTTTATATCTCTACCAATAGGAGCCTTGATACTTCGCAGGTGCTGTAGTGCGTCATTTCCGTTTCATCCGAATTTCAAATCACTCTTACGGGGCTAAAGAAGTTTCACTTCAAAAAATCATAACGATAGAGCTCACTGTTAAATATTCACCTTCGCGGGCGTGCGCGCAATAAAACATCTAAGTTTCATTGCAATCGGGTGAATGGTATAGGAACATGTAAATACAGCACCAGCAAAGAAACATTCATCTTTACATATTATTATAAAGATTAGTAATCTGTCCAATGAACATAACAAAAAAATTTAAGTACGACACGATGCGATTCCAATTTTTACCGACTTTGACAGAATATTACCCTCTTTTTATGTTAAATATTCAAAAGTGACGAAAATTACCAATCATTAGATAAAAAGTTTAATTTTCGTAATCTGTATAAACATGCAATTATAAATTGGGCGTACAAATACTTTCAGCCCGAGGGCACTATTATTATATAGACCACACATATTATGTACATCGTTCATAATATGGTATTGCCACTCTATACAAGTAATAACGTTTCAATTACTATTTACGAGTAGCATTTAGTTTGGCACGCCCTTGTTCTTATTATGGCAGGGCTGGGTATTTATGTATTTAATTTAATACATAACATAGCCGATACGTTCATTGCATCACACCTACAACCATTACTTCATCGTATTTCTCTTGGCTAATCCAAAAGATCAAAGAAAATACCATGTTTCATTGTTCAATTAGATTTGTACACACTTTTTTGAAATAATTGAGTCAAACCAGTAATTAATTTCGCTACAACGGACGATATGATATCTCGATTATGTTTTGGAATATTATGGTTAATTGAACATAAATTTTAATAATGCTTTTTGTTGTTTGATAGTCGTATTAATTAGCAGGTGGCCAAAAAATGTTAATTTCTTTAACAATCACAAGTTCACTTTAATTAAATGAAAACAAACCATTTTGAACACATCACTTATTTCATCAAGATTATCAACATGTTTCGAAATAAATGGTGATGTTTTTTGTCTATATGTACTAATTTGTCTACACTTGTTTGTCTATTGTTATTTTTGTTAATTTTTATTTTATTCTTCGAAACCTGTTGATAATTTTGATTAAATAAGTGGTTTATACAAAGTGATTTATTTTCATTTATTTAGAATAACCATTGAACGTGATTGCGTGTGTCATCAAATTATTACAAAGAGTAATTCTAATTATTACGTACAGCGGCTTTTTAATTACTATATTATTGTAAGTAAGTCAAGGTTATGCATTTTTTAAGTTATTTTGGTAGTTAGCGGAGAGTATGTGTGTAACTCCATTAATTAGGTTAACATAATATTAACACCACTAATAATTGGCAAAAATGTTATGGTGTGTAACACAGCGTATCATTTTATTAGGTTTCTGGAGTGAGTCAGTAATTTATTGTCTTTTGTGGGGTTTTTCGCAAATATTGTTGAATTGTCAGGGACTTTGAATCCAATCTAATAAAAGGCAGGTAATTAAATTTTTAACTTATAATTTCGATATTAAAACAATAAATAAAACATTAAATAAAAATCATAAATACATAATACTTATTTCATACAAAAAATAAAAAAGTTTCATTTAAACTTATAGCATATAAGCTGTAAGTTTAAATTATACTTTTTAGGTACATTTCAAGAGATAAAAGATTGTTAAAAGTATGGATTTATAGGTAGGTGATTTAGGGATATGTGATGTGAGAGGAGATGATTACCATCCGTAGTTGACTCCATGTCCTGAGGAGAAGGAGGCATGGGACACAGCGGAGGCTGGGGAGTAATGCACGGCAGCCTTAACGATGGGGGCGGCGGCGGCGTAGTGTCCGGGGGCGGCGTAGGCCTGGACTTGAGGGGCGGCGTAGTGGGCGGGGGCGGCGTAAGCCTGAACCTGGGGAGCGGCGTAGTGGGCTACAGCAGGAGCAGCGTATGCCTGAACTTGAGGAGCGGCGTAGTGTGCTACAGCAGGGGCGGCGTAAGCGAGGGCGGGCTGGGCGTGTTGGTAAGCAACAACGGGGGCGGCTACTGCGTACTTGTTATCGTTGGTGATACGGGTATCGTACTTGCGCACGCTGGAGAAAGCGGTATCTACAGCCTTGGAGTAGTGAGACACGGCTTGGTTTCCATCCAGAGAGCGGATGGTCTGCTGCTGGGAAGATCCGATGGCGTGAGGGGCGGCGTACTGAACCTGAGGGGCGGCGTACTGAACCTGAGGGGCGGCGTAGTGCACTTGAGGAGCAGCGTAGGTTGCGTAGGCGGGAGAAGCATAAGCAGCCTTAGCTACAACAGGAGCGGCTACGGAAGAGTACACGGAAGGAGCGGCAGAGTAGTGACCTACGGCAGGTGCGTAGCTCTTGGCAACAACGGGGGTGGCATAAGCTGAAAGGGCGGGGGCGGAGTAGCTAGCTACGGCAGGTGCGTAGTGCTGCACGGCGGGGGCGGCGTAGCTTGTGTAGGCGGGGGCGGCGGAGATGGTCTTGACGATGGGTGCCTGCGCGTAGGCAGACACGATGGGAGCCTGAGCATAGGCGGGGGCGGCGTAGTGAGCTACCTGGGGGGCGGCGTACGTCTGGTAGGCGGGTTGGGTCAGGTAACCGGCATTGGCGACGGCCAAAGCGGCGAAAAGGACGATCAGCTGGAATAAAATATATAGATTAAATATATGTGTTAAGAATTTGTAATTTTAAAGTACTACTTATCATTGAAGAAGAAAACATGAAGGAGAACAAGACAAAGAAAAATAGAAAAAGATAATGGACGCAACTAGGACTCGAACCTAGAACCTCTCGTCTGACCGGGACGTGCGCGTTTACCAATTCCGCCATCGCCACTTTCTGTCAAACCTTTATATTAGTTAAATCTCATATTTCAAATTTTAGAATTAAGAGCGTTTAACCAGCCAGCGGACGAAAATCCACATTTCGTCGAAAGTTGTTCTTCCGATCGTGCAGGGCGGTTACAATGAGAAAGATTAATTATTCTCCGTACCAGCTTTTTTAAATTATAACTCAATATCGAATTTATTTCAATCCAAATTAGCTTTAATTTATACCTTCATGCAAAAATGCTGAAAGGCGTGATGATAAAACTATTAAAATAGTGTACTTTTTGTAGTTATTTTTTGATTATAAGTATTTATCATTTTTCAATAATGTCTAAATTTAATAAGAATGTTAAAAAAATCTGAAATATATTAGTTTGTAAGTGCGCAAATAAATACACAAATGGACCAATTTTCGTCAAGAAACACATGTACGTACATATTTTTTAATGATTTTATTGAAACTAAAATTAAAATTCTCATACATAACTCTGCTAGATAATGTATTGATTTATTTTACTGCATGATTACATTATTTGAAATGGGTGTGGTATAATACAAAAACTTTTTTGAAAATTTAACAAATCTGCCAACGACCTATGGAATAACCTTATTATACTAAAAATTAAAAAAAATTCTAAAAATCTATTACATAACTTCACTAGATAAAAGAACAATCTTTCGAAATCCATTTATAGTTTTTTGTGGAAAAGAGTCAATACGTCTAAAAACTTTTTTGAAAATGACGTATTTCCGGCTTTCTCTGGTAATGCCCTCTTAACAATTAAATTAACTATTTTTTTTCCATATTACCCTTTTTATTGGAAACAATAATTCTAAGAATTGGTTTGTAACCTAGATAGCGTCTCGGATAAATATTATTATTGATTATTGATTCTTATCACTTGATGGATTGAGGAAAATACGTTATTTTTAACACAATTATTTTTGTAAACGTTGACTCAGATTTTAAGGGGTAAAGTTGTTTTTGAAACTTGTTCAAAAACCGCGATAACGAGAAGCATTGCTAACATTATAATGTATTATATAATTAGTAACGTTGAACTCGAATCACTGTATAATATACATTGTTTTAACCGTATTTTGACTGTTTATAAAGCGTAAGAAGCACAAAAACACGTGATTTGAAATGGATTTATTTTAGTCATTAAAAAACAATTATGTGATGCACGACAATTATGAATTATGATTTCAAATGCGAGATTTAAAGTTTTACTATGACGTAATATAGTACCTTGAATGCCATTGTTGCTATTGAGATTAAGGATCAAAATCGAATGATGCTTTTGGGGTCTGTTTTGGGCCTTTTATAGTCGGCTGGACCCACCTCAGAGCCTGGGGGCGGAACGCTAAATATGAGATCAACTTTTCGCGCGCTATGCAAAAAATCACAGGGTGCCTTGAAAGTGAGTTCACCCAAAGGTCAAGCGAAATTAGCGCTATAACTTGGAACGTTAATTTAATAAGTGTGCACTCCAATTTAGGATGAAATGAGTTTAATTGCTTAAGTTTTATGACCTCTGTTTTAAGTTGTATCTATTTTTATCTGCCATGGTGTGAAGGTTTTGTTTATTCTGATGCCAGCTATAATTTTAATATTACGTACAAACATTTTCAACGGTCAAGATTTTATAAGGAATTATTCACATTATCTTGTGTGTCAAAAAAATAAATATAAAAAAATGTGTGCTGTTTACACGTGGTAGAAGTGAAACCTTAAGAAAATTGGAGTAGACAAGACTGGGGAGGCTACGAAGCACCCCGCAAAGAGGAGACCGATTATACTATCTCATACTCTCGCAGGCTATATCCTATAGATGTATTTGTTCGTCGCTTTTTGTTTTCATCGAGTTTCAAATCACTACGGTGCCAAAAAAGAATTCACATCAAAAACAAAAAAAAACAGAGTCACACGCGGTAGAAGTGAAACCTTCAGTAAACTAATGTAAACAAGAGTAAGGAGGCTACGAAGCACCGCACAAAGAGAAAATCGATTATACTATCTCATTCTCTCGCAGGCTAAATCCTATTGATGTATGAAAATCATATTGTAACTAATAAAAAATTCAATTGAATACAAATCAAGAATAAAAATATGGCTTAAAGAGATCAATGAGAAAACCCTAGCGAAGACGCTAAAAACGACATAGAAGACAAATGAACTATATTTAAATAACTTTAGTCCGCTTCGGCACAGGACCCCCTAGTGAGGAGGACTAATAAATACAATATTTTATACTTAATTTCACATTACATTTTGTATGTAAATTTTTTTCTATATAGTCGCTATAATAAAAAATAAAAAATGTGTTTGTCCCCTTTTAGTGTCGCTATTTTTGTTTCATCGAATTTCAAATTACAACGGTGCTTAAGAAGGTTTCCCTTCAAAAACTCACCATTTTGAAAGAACATGAGACCTATGCGGCCCTGGACTAAAAAAAAAACTTGAAAAAAGTCAACAACACCACTTCGTAAGGATTATGTTTAGTGTTGACCACGTATTACGTTATTCACACATATATTAAACATGGCACGACCAAGTGAATCAGATACTTGAGTCGGGCCATGTGAAAAGTCGGAATAATAGAAGAGCATGTATGAGACGATGTATGAATGTGAACGAGGCAAGGAGTTTGTGCCAAGATCGAGTTGTTTGGCGGTCCGTCCTCTCTGCCTACCCCTGCGGGGAAACGGCGTGATGGTTAGTTGGTTAGTATTAAACATGAACCTTTTATCCTTGATAATTTGCCAACATGTACGTAGAGTAAATGTTTTATTCATTAGTTTATGTTGCTCTCCATAAATCGAGCTCTACTTCTCATGGTTGAAGAAAAGAATTAATGTTTTGGACGTAAAAAAAATTGGCGGTTTTGGCAAAATCGTACGAGTGTAATAGCTTTAATGCATTAACAGCTGTCTCTAATTATCATAATTTCTATTATGTTAAGTCGAAAAATAATTTATCTATGATAATTGTCCACTGCCGACAAATTTCATTTAACTATTTGTTTCTTGTTTTTCATTCTGAGTGTAAAGTTAAAGACTCTACAACACTTATAAACTTATTTATTTAAAGTTCAAAGTTCATCCATTTATTGAAAGTACAAAGTTCATTCATCTATTTAAGATTCAAAGTTAATTCATCATATTATTAAAGTTCAAAGTTCATTCATTTATTTAAAGTTCAAAGTTCATTCATTTATTTAAAGTTCAAAGTTCAGTTCATCCGTACCGCAGGATCTAGCAAAAATACATAATATGTACAATATTTACATGGTCTATAAGTCGATGTCAATAGTATCAGCGAAATCGAAATCAGATTCTCATTTTAATGATTTACGAAAAAGTGACAACTTGAATGTTAGCTCTATCGATGACCAAACCCTAAATTATGTATAACTAGCTGACCCGGAGAACTTCGTACCGCGTCAGGATCAATCACTGTTGTGTTAACTTATTAGCTGAATTAAATTCAGTTTTTTATTAAGTTAAAAATTACACAATGAAACAATTATCGATGCGCAACTTTACGTGTTTTGTTTTTGTCAGTATCATAATGGCGTTGTGTATGTTTTTATATTTTTTGTGATTTAATTACTTTTCCACTAACTTATGGGAATTGCGTTTCATTTTCTTTATACGTGTGAGCGAGATTTATTATAATTAATGTATTTTTCCTTCGAAGGGGTGCAGACATATGTTCACCATTTGTCCCATTTTCGACTGTTGACATTAAGTGTGTAAGTAAGAGGGGTCAGCATTATACGTTTAAGACAAAGGCAAAATAATCAGCGCCTTGACATTTGAAGTTTTTGAATTTTTGGAATTCACTCACTACTCAATATTATACTTATCACAATATACCTGCAGCACTCTCAAAGGATGAGAATTCGTTCTAAACAAAATGTATAAGGAAAATATTTTTTTTCGTAATTTATTTTATCGTGAATTTTTCTGTTGTTTTAATAGCTATTCTGCTATTCGGAATAATAGACAAATCCAACAAATCAAAGATCATCAAAATCGGTCCATATATTAAGATGTAACATATCACATTCAAAATGTTTTTGTTATTCGCAAAACAAATCCACCAAATTAACATCATAATAAAATGATATGAGAAATATTTTTTTTATGATACCGCAAAAGATTATAAAATAACCAGAATCATAAACTTCCCGCACACCTTGTACAGATCTTATTCGATCACATCTCGTCACTTTCTCTTTCCAAATCTACATTGCGAAGGTCTTGGTTATGCCCCCCTCCGACTCTTTCAACTATCAACTACACTTACCACCTATCAACCTATCACCTCCCCCCCACCTTAGTTCAGTACCGCGAGTGTGATAGATGCCCCCTCCATGGGTATAGGATAAGTTTTGTATCATTAAAGGAATCGCAGCCGGCTGGAAACGCCCGCATTATTATGTTATTATTTGGCAGTTATTTTTATAGGTAGGTAGTGTGTAATCATTTCTACAACGCAAGGCACTCCAATAAAACGTACCGAAACATTAGCAAATTGGGCCAAACAATAAACACTGTTTTAATGTTTTATTATGACTTCGCTAATTTTATATGCTAACGTGAGTGAAATTTAAAAACTTTTTATTACATCAGTTAACTCATGTAGGTCTTATGGAAATCGCTATGTCTCCCTTACTATCAGCGTTAGAAATGTGATCTAAACGGTGTTAGAAAGAGAAAATACCATGCTTTATATTCATATCTAAAAGACAATCGCAAAATAATTAAAATGTACACCTTTATGAATCCAAAGTTTCCGACTGCAATTTGAAAAAAAAAATTAGAATTTTTTATTAATTATTTTTACATCAAACGACCAAAAAGTGAGTTGACGATAACGTTAATAATATATTTGCTTAATAAATTATGTACTTATATTTTTTTTTCGCTATCAGTAATTTTAGATAGAGAAAACGTGAGGTGAGCCATTTTTAAACGACTTCAAAAAGGAGGAGGTTCTCAATTCGACTGTATTTTTTTTTTATTTTTTATTTTATTTTATTTATTTATTTATTTTTTTTTTTTTTTTTATGTTTGTTACGCCAGAACTTTTGACTGGGTGAACCGATATTGATGATTCTTTTTTTATTTGAAAGCTGATGCTTCCCGTGTGGTCCCATTTTAATTTGGTCTAGTTCAGACAATAGCATCCATGAGAAAACCATATAAGTCTTAAATTTGCATAAGTATGTGCGCGACAAATGGACGAATAACTCAATATCACGCCAACCGATTTCGATGATTCTTTTTTTATTGGAAAGGATGTACTTCAAGGGTAATTTAATGAATTAATTTAATGAAAATACAAATAAATGGATTATTTCTGAAAGTTGATGATAATTTTATATTTCGAAATATAATTTTTGAAATATAAAAATTTTGCATTCAAACAGTAAAAGTTTTAATAAACAAAAATTTTAACAAAACAAAAAACGACTTCAAAAAATGCACTAAAAAGTAAAAAAATAATTTCGTATTCTTCTACAACTTCATAATCAACTTACTTTTTCTGTTCATCAATATGTAGGTATGATTGTTATTTTTGGAGTCGGTGTTAGCAAAGGTACCCGGCCCGGCGGGTTCACTTGACAGCTCCACGCGCCGCCGCGGCTCCGCTCTCGCCTCGTCAAGTCGCTTGTGCGATACAAGCACACCTCACCTATAACTATGTATGTAGTTACAAACCTACCTTGACTGACACCGACTCCAAAAGTAACAATCATACCTACATATTGATGATTAGAAAAAGTAAGTTGATTATGAAGTTGTAGAAGAATACGAAATTATTTTTTTACTTTTTAGTGCATTTTTTGAAGTCGTTTTTTGTTTTGTTAAAATTTTTGTTTATTAAAACTTTTACTGTTTGAATGCAAAATTTTTATATTTCAAAAATTATATTTCGAAATATAAAATTATCATCAACTTTCAGAAATAATCCATTTATTTGTATTTTATTGCAAAACGGAAATATTTTGACCATCTGACAAAATACATTCGAGATCTGGGGGTTAATATTCTAATTTATTTGCGACTAGCTGACCCGGCCACGCATTGCTGTGGCTAATAAAACGCATCGTCATCTACTGGATGGTTATCCAACCTTTATAACCACCGCCGTCTTTGAGTTTATCGCGAAGAGACAGACAGATGCCGCGGAGGACTTTAATTTATAATACGTAGAGATGGTGTGAAAGATTGTAATAACGTGCATGAAATGCTTGGGGTAACTAACGTATTTAAGTTAATAAGGATTAATACTGTATCCGTCTAAATAACTTTTCAATTACCGCAATGTACGTGACCATATTTTTAGAAGATAGAATGGGTATAGTAAGCCATCCGTAAAAGATAGATATATGCCTTTGCGGACTTTTTTGTAGATCTATAAAAGAGGAATATCCCACCATGCATTGTTTTGTTATATCCCAAAAGGATTAGGCAGCGTTTTCGATGAAAGCTACCAGGCGGCTTGACTTTTTCCGACGCTTCTAACAATTATCGTTATGTTTCAACCAATTTACGATCCTTGACAAATTACATACCTAAACCTTCCTCGCGAAACACTCTATCTAATGGTGAAAACCGCATGAAAATCCATTCAGTAGTTTTCGAGTTTATCGCGAACAGATAGACAGACAGACGCGGGGAACTTTAATTTATAATATGTAGAGATAGAAACAGAGATGTAGAGAAGAGATTTGCGAGTAAAAGAATGTCAAAATTCATTGCACAGTTGTCACTAAAGATATGAACAAAAAATCAGTAAGTATTTAACCTGTGCGACCATTGGACAAATTTAGGTCATCGATGCCTCCCGTGGTGCAATTTGATTTACCAAGGCATGTTCTAATATATAGAATTATCAGTCACGGTAGATCAAACATTAACGATTTTATTAAATCCTCCTTATGCATGGGTTTAATATATTGCAATGCGACGAGGTTGATTTCATTTTTTAATTGTAACGTTGTAAATTGCGCCTGCTCCCTATACAGGATTTTTTGGTTAGACAGGTATAGTGCATCACCCATGTAGAAATGTTTAAATAAAAATATGCATTTCAATCTTTGACCAACTCTCGACCCATCGCTTTGCACCACAGTGGGATGGTTGGATTCATTCGTCCGTCGCTCCTGGATATACTGACTCCCAGAGTCCTACCCACCCCTCATACCTTTTTCAGAACTTTTCCCAGAAATTCCACTCCTTCCTTTCCCTAAAAAAGAGCCTCCATACAGCATTCCCAAAGATGGCCCTGAGGGAATACTTTTTTCTAACTAATTTAAAAAATATATAGAATTTCTGCAACAATCAAACATCGACTATTCTGAAATATTCAATTTGTGAAGGAACAAAATACTTTGCATCTTAAATTCAAGGTTTACTGAGATAGATGGATCAGTTTTGTTGATTCACACAAGTTAAAGTATTGTGTTAGATAAGATAAGATTGATCACGCTATTACCAGGTATCTATTAGAATAATTCTCGCAATTTCCCAAAATCTTTGTTATTAAATGTGTTCTTTGAAATATTGGACTATTTCATATGCAGCATGAATATGAGTGTTGGAATGTTGGACTAACGAAAATCTGTGACTGACCGTCTGAGTTTTTTTGACACTTCAAACTTGAAACTAGCTCCACATGAATGTACAGAATTACAAGACATCCTGTCTTTAAAAAATGGTGTGGTGTCTCATTTATTTTCCAAGAATTCATGTCACTAATAAAGTATCCGAATTAGACCTAGTACCTAATAAATTGTCTGACCTCAAATGAATTGGCAATTAAACAATAAAATATGTCTCCGAGTTCCTAATGCCTTAATGATTCGATCAATCGATAAATATTATTACATTAAAACTTCGGCAGAACGATGAAACGCTTCAATAGCTTTGAAAATGTTAGGTTTGGGAGACCGTGATACCAATGAGTGAGAAATACATTGAAGGTTCGAGATGTGATCAAATTAAGCATGGGTTAGCCACGTGAGTCACCGAAAAAGACCTTGCACGATTGTCTGACCTCATCTGACACAGCTGTGAAAAGGTTGGGCCAAAGGCAGTTTGTGCCTTCGTACACGGAGTTACTTACAAGGGAGTCGACTTTGATACGCGTAGCATACGCACCGCTCGTGAGCACCCGCCATACTATGTTGCTAGGGTTCGTACACGATTCTACGTTCTTCGTTCTTCTTTTTAACCTAAGGGAACGTACCCAAACTACGTGACCAACTTTTTGCAATTTTTTCAGTTTGATAATGCCTTCAGAAAGCGAAACAGCTGTCACGCTATAATAATTACACAGCAGAACATGTTTAGAGATTAAATAATAATATTAAAAATATATAAAAGAAATTAAAATTAAAATGGAGTTCTCCAAAATAAACTTGATAACAATAAATAAATGTTCTGCTTTTGGCTAAAAATATTGTTTTACGAAATCAGTTCATCATAGATGTGAAGAAAGGTGCAACACGTAGAAAAATAACACATTTTTTCTTTCGTACAAAAGCTACACGGTTTTTATCATATTTCTGCCATCAGAGTTTTACCGTTGTTATCAATACCAATTATTCTAATGTACTTGTGACCTACAACCCCAATTTATGTATTTGTGATCTGATATAAAAACGGTTTGAAATGATTATTTCTAAATTTCAGCACCAATAATGAGAATCATAATGGTCGTAAAAAAATCATTAGGCTTGCTACAATTAGACGAAAGTAATCAATAGGTACTAATTAGTATTGATTGGACGCTTTTATTTTACCGTGACCATTCACGGTAACGGCATCGTGACGTCATAAAAAAGGCAATAAACATACTACGTTCCTTATCACGATATTGCTGCAGCTCTTTCAAAAGATGAGATGCACAATGTGCGTAGGTCTGTTCCTTCCAAATGAAAAAAAGTCATCATTTTCTTGCATCTCTCTCACACACCGCACCGTGGCATCTCCATAGACCCCTTCCAATACTACTTGCCGTGACAATAATTTTGAAAGTACAGAATATAGTTGCAAGGATAACATTGAAGTGTGAGTAAATTCCAAAAATTCAAAAACGTCAAAAAATGTCAATCCGCTGAATGTTTTGCTTATGTTCTTAAACATATAAGGCTGCCGCTCTTTCTTACACACAAAACGACAACAGTCGAAAATGACACGTGCGAACGTATGTCTGCACCCCCTTAAAGGACAAACATACAATAATTTTCATACATCTCCCTCAAACGAATAAATAAAATGAAACGCAATTCCCCTCGCAAAAAGTAGTACGAGTACTTTGTAGGAAACAGTCACACGTATTTTATGTGTCTTACCATTATTTAATGTGTAAGAAAGAGCTACAGCATTATAGCGGTAAAAAACGTATGTTTATTGCCACTTTTTGTTGTCACGGTACTGTGAATCGTCATGATTTAGGCAACAAATTTTGGCATCCTATCATTTTAAATGGGTTAAAATGCCTGTGACCATTGCCTTTGTCAAACCCGTCGTCCCTCTGATCAAGTTTAGAAAATATAATGGTAAAATTAATCTTGTTTGACATATCAGCAGTAAAAATATGACAATTAAATATGCATTGAAGAAACTGGGTCACAACCGCGTTGAAAAATGATAATAGCCCACTAATTATCAATGTTTTTTTTTATATACATATTTTTTGTTATACCAACGTGAAGATTTAGGTGCCACTGGTTTTCATCGAATGTCCACTTGTATTACTTTTTTATCAACATTTTTAGAAATGCAGGCACTTATTAAAGATGAACTATTATTGCTTGAGATTTTAAAATAAAGTTGCAGTCATTCGTGTTAAGGAAAACTACATAGCTAAGACTTGTTTTTTTTTTCAGATCAAAATGTATAGCCTTAAGAAAATAGGAGATAGACTCGTAAGGACTTTCGCAATTATAATAGCATGTCTGCGGTTTAGGTAAACGGTTTTTGCTTAAACTTTATAGGCTAAGGCAGGGGTCGGCAAACTTTCAAGTGAGAAGAGCCAATTTGTCAAAGATATAGGATAACACATGTATTTCAGAGAGCCATATTATGGGGCAGGGGGGGTTATAATCTTCATCCTTGTTGTAATATCACAGTTCTGCCCATTTAAATGTTTCTATAAACAGACTCATAACTGACCATACATATAACTGATGCTGATGCTGATCGAGTCAAAGTTCGTTCGGCGGTTCCATCTCATAAGGCTGGTTGAGTAGAGGTGAAATTTCATTTGTTGTCTGGAGAGCCGCCGACGCTTTTGCAAAGAACCCCTGGGCTAAGGTAAGCTTAAGATGAAGGATTCACTATTAAAATTGAATTAAAATCGAACTTGAGGCTCTGCAACCGGGCCCGAAAAGAAGAAGATGGAGAGATGCGAAATTACGAATGTTAGAGGAGAGCGCTAACATTTACAGCGACAAAATCGATGCAAAAAATGCGAAAATGTTTAATAAAACACGACTCGTTTAAAATAGAGCAAAAATCTCGCGGGCATTATCTTAAACAGCATTTAAAGAAACACTGTGAATTTTTTCATACATATAACTTGTAAAATAACTGAAACAAACGTGTTTATAATAATTTTTGGAGCAAACTTTCGATTTTTTTCTATCGAGGGAATTTAATATAATTTGCGTTTCGGCGCGGGCAAAGTCTAGATATTATCTTCAAGAATGACATATATTTTTTAAGAGCTTTAAAACTTACCGTGTTTAAGGGAAATATGTAACAAATCAGTACAAATCCGGGTTGCGGGCCCTTAAGGTAACCGAAATAAAAACCATGACCGAATGAATTAGTTGTTTAAGTTCACTTACTAATTAGGGTAATTTAATTTTTTATTCATTTTCGTTATTTGTTTTGGGGTGTTTTGCCGCGTTGCGCTACCTCCTTCTTTAGCCAACGTTTCGGACACCGTTGCAGTGTTCATCATCAGGGCAGATCCAGCAGATCCGATCTGCCCTGATGATGGACACTGCAACGATGTCCGAAACGTTAGCTAAAGAAGGAGGTAGCGCAACACAGCATAACACCCCAAAAACAAATAACGAAAATGCTTTTGGCCGTGAAAATATTAAAACGTATCGGACTTTAATTCATTTATTGATAAACAACTATTATACATGGTAAACAATCAGTTGCGAAAAAATTAAAACACGGGTGTTAGTATGGCCCATAGAATTTAAAATTAATTATATTATGAATGTATTTAAATTTTTTAAATATTTTTTGTCATTTTATACCGCCCAAAGACCCTAAACCGCACAGAGCTAGTGTAGAAATGACATCTGAAGTAAGTAGTGAGTTAATAGAGAAGTCAAGGAGGTCAGTTGTGAAGTATCTGGCCATTTAAATCTATGTACTAAACACGACTTTTGCCATTTCAAGCAACGTTTCATTCCAAAAATTCTTCTTTAATTTTTAAATTTTAAATTTCCAACGCTCCGCACAAATCCGATGGTTCAAATTAATTCCTCTTGCATTTAAATTGAAACAATAATTCAAACCTGATGTTAATCGTCAGATCATTTCGCTTATAAATGATTGCATAACCTTAAACTAGATATCTAAAGATCACATCAAAAATATCCACGCGGAATAAATTTGCTTTATGCTAATTTTATTTATGAGCATGGGCCATTGTTATCCCATTTACAGCCGACCGGTAAAATTTTCGTAATTGATTAATCATTTTGGAAACATGATATAGGTATATTTTTAATGGGTTTAAAGTATGATGGACGACTTAATAAATCGCTTAAGTTGCATAATTAATTTAGTGCTTCAGGACATTTATTTCAAATTGTGTTAGGACAACTAATAGAGTAAGGGTTTCCTTACATGAACCGTTAGTTTAACAATAATAGTTTATTCCGGAATGTATGCATGCACGGATAGTGCAATGCAATATATGATTCGAAGTAACAACAAAAATAAATTTGACAAAATAACAATACATAAGTTGGTACTTACATAGAATAAAAAACTGAAAAAATTAATAAAAAGTAACCGAGTAGCCGTTTATGAAAATATTTGGCCGTCTCCCGTCTACAGAGGTCCACCAGGGGCGATCCCATCAAGGTACCGAGGTACCGCCGTCCCGAGAACTATTTATTGGATTACTAACACCTCTGCCACGAGTCATCCAAGTGGTTCGCTTCGTTTGTTGACTTAGCAGAGGTGCCCGGGTTCATGGGGTCAGGTCAGCGTGGCAGGCCGGGTCAGGAGAGACTGGTTGCGGGAGATCTTTTGACCTCTCCAGCACGACTATCTCGGAACATTGCCTAGCAGGATAGATAGAATGGATTCATTCGTCCGTGACTCCTGGACACACTGACTCACAAATTCCTACCCACCTCTCTTATCTCTTTCCTTCCCAGAATTTTCTCTCCTTCCTTTCCCTAAAAAGACCCTCCACACAGCATCTCCAAAGGTGAAATAGGCCCTGAGTGGAATTATTTTCCTTAGGGCCTCCTATGTGGAGCTAATGGAAAAAAAAAGAAACCATGGCAATGATGACGGTATTCTTCGATTGGCGTAGTCTGCGCCAGCTTCCCATTCGGTGGGGGAGAAGTGCTTTAAAATAATGCATCAGTTCCTCTAGGTCACTCTAGGAACTATTAAAGTGCTGCTAATGCCGTTGGGTTGGAGTGTAATCTTTTCACAATTCTGATGTATACAGCCATGTGCAGAATGCGTTGAAATATAATTTTTATGTGTGAACTGCAAAAGTGAAAACCTGCTCATACGGAGATCCTGTTCTTTGTCTTTCCTCATCCTCGATGTCTTTCAGGTCTTTTGTAATAATATGTACCAGGTATTTATGCTACGGCTAACATCAATTTACCCTCCATCTAGTCATACTGAGGGTGTTTGCATAAGTTTTTTTACATACCTAACCTAACCCAAACCAACCTAAAATCAAATTTTCCTCCATCTAGCCACACTGAGAGTGTTTGCATGAGTTCTTTTTATATTAGATAACGGTTATGATTTTTTGCAAAATCTTCACACATTTGGAGTAGTTTCTGTAGTGCGCTAAGTTACGATGCCAGAAGAACCATATCGTCTGCGTAATTAAAATTATTTACACATACTCCTTGAACATGCCAACCCAGTTTTGTGTCATAAAGAATAACGAACGTGTTTGTTACAAATTAAACACATTTTACTTAATAATCAAAATGTCCGTGAAACATCATAACCACATTTGGTTCATGTTTCACAAGATCCGCATTTTCGTTAATAAGCTGTAAGGCGGTAATCACTATTTTAACCTTAAAAAGCAAATAAATCATTAACCCTATCATCAGAAACATCAACAACTGCGTTCAGTATTATAAAGCTGACTTCGGTAAAGGTGCAAAATGTACTCGTATTATATAACCTTTAACATTCTATGCATGGCACCATATACGGTTTTATTCTCACCAATCGTATACAGGTACGATGTGAATTATTTATTATGTCTACAATTTATAAATTCGACAATCTTATGGTAGAAGTTATTTCAAGAAAGACTTGACCCTATCCATCCTTTCCCACCCTAACCTATCATTATAAGAAGAAGAAGATCAGCCTAGAAGCATGGGCTAATGGGTTTTTTCGCTTTTTTAAAACAAGGCAACTAAGTTGATTGAAGAGGGTATCAGCAATATCCTGGAGAGATATGTAACAGCCAATGGAAAGAATTGCTTGAAGCGGATCATCTCAAGAGTAGGAAAAATATTATTAGTATGCTTACGATTCTTTTTTTTAATAATAATAATAATATTTATTTCGCATAAAATTATACAATGAAACATATGTGGAAACTTTGACTAGCCAACTAGGAATGGATCCTGTTTTAGGCCAGTCAAATTGACAAATTTAGTTCATATCATAATTTCATATTACATTGATTAATTATATAAACATATTATTTATTGAATGAAACAAGTGTTACGATTGAATTCCTCGTAGAAGCTTTAGTTAATAACTACAATTTTGAACTCATAAAAAAAAGAATAAGCGAAGAGAAAAAAACAATGTCTTAAAGTACAGATTTAGTATCGAATGCTTGTTTAACAATAGATAAATGTTTGGACATGTGAATCGCTTGCAAAAATTGAGAATCGAGACAATCTTCAAGCGTGATGACAAAATCCATATTATAATTAACGTGGATGTTTAAACATGATTACAAAAAATAATTATAATTAACATGAATGACGTATCCCTCAACTTTACGAGCGGGTAAAGAAACTCAAAAAGAATGTGACTCGAAAAGGATGCAGCAAATGAATAAAAACAATTTGTATATAAATATGTCTTAAGTTAGTGTATAAATAGTGATATGAGAAAGTGGTTGATAACCAATTGTATTTATTTCCCTTTCCTTGGTTTCTAATAAAGTAATAAAGTCATTCTAATAAAGTCATCCATTTTATTTTTTAATTTGAATACTGCACAAGAGTTGCGACTGCTGAAGTTATCGAGGAGGGGGAGGAGAAGTGGAAGAGGAAGTGGAGAAGTACCTGGCTATTCAGATCTGGTCATCAAACACGGCTAATGCTATTGCACGCGACGTTTCAATTCTGATCGGTGGTCTTCCACCAGAGTGATGCAGAGAGCATCTCACACCATGGAACGTGCCACCATGAAATATGCTAGACTAGCTTTTTCCCGCGGCTTCGCTCGCATGGTATTAGGGGGGTTCCCACTCCGCCTCTTCCACCTCCCCCCCCCCCCCCCTCCCCTTTCTTTCACCGCCTCACCCCTACCCCTCCTCCGCCATCAAGCATTTATTTGAAGTACTCCCCTAATAATTTGAATCGAATAAAGAATTATAGATGTCTTACTAATCGTGCCACCTATTGCAATTTTTTTAATACAAATTTCATAATCCCAGATCTCTGAGCTATAGCCTATATGGTATTCTAATGCATGAGCTATATTATTGCAAGGTTTCATTAAAATCCTTTTAGTAGTTTTTGCGTGAAAGAGTAACAAACATACATACATCCATTCAAACTTTCGCCTTTATGATATTAGTAGGACATACATTATTTTTTAATTAATTATTTGTGAAATAGCACAAATTAATCAAACATTCACCGCCTCCGTGGTCGAGGGGCAAAGCTCTCGACTAGCGATCCGGAGGTCGCGGCTTCAATTCTTATTATATCAAGTAAATTTTTTTTTGATTAACTCTGGTTATTTTACAATTTAATTATTTAAATTTAGCTAAATTTGCGGCATGTACCAGAGTGGAAGATACTCCTAGTATCGCTCTGGTGTAAGCCCACCATTCAGAATTGAAACGTTGCTTGAAATTGCCTTTTGGTGACCAGAACCGAATAGCCAGAAACTTCCCCACCTTCCTATTTCACATATCCTTCCCCTTCCCACTACCTTCAGCCTCACAACATACTAGTGTTGGGTAGGACACGATATCAGGATGAGTTTGTATGAGGTACTCAAATATTGAAATGAGGTGTTGAGGTGTCCCACCTCATTTGAGGTGAGGTGTTACAAAATATTTTCGCTTACGGGGGGGGGGGGGGGTTTTCCTTCAGCTTGATTTTCTTGGTTCAGAGGTGTTGGTTTTCTAATAAATACCGGGGTGGCGGTACCCATACCCGCCTCCCGTGTCTGTTATTTTTGTAATACGAAAAGTGGATATAAAAAAGGCCTACCCCCTCCCCACCTTCACCATCTGATCCCCTCCCTGCACCTCCCCTCTGATCCCCCCCCTGCACCCCCCTCCTTGCACCCCCCCTCTTATCCCTCCCCCGTCGACAGTTAAGTGATAGCTCACTGATAGCTAATAATGTATAACTTTTTTCAAAATTATTATTTTTAAACCAAAGATTTATTATTGATTCTCTAACTGGCAGCCCTGATAAGCAGAACTAATTAGCAGTACGTGTAATCATTTCAAACTTCAGTAATTTCAACTGAAGGTAACAATAATATCATTACTAAGTTATGTACTCCATTTTAGCCAATTCCTAGAATCAAACAATATGTACAAATAAAAGTAAAGTAGGTATATTATACTTGATGTTGAGAATTTTTCTAAGAATTCACCTTAATTTACTTATGTTTATTCTGCATAAAAATGTGTATTTTGTACGAGCTCATACTATTTTTTTCTTGTTGTAAAACATATTTGTATCCTATAACTAAATACTAGTTGTTATCATACATATGTACTTTGTTTAATGTATATATTATCATTGAAATTATCCTCCTATGTACCACTATGTATCACCGGATTGTAACAGCCATTTTATGGCGTTGAAATAAATAAATAAATAACAATAATTTACAAAAAAAAAAATTTCAAAAAAAAAATATTTTTGGAGCAGTTGGGACTCTTGTGCTCATAAATGATTGTTTTGTGTATTCACATAACAATAATTTACAATAAAAAATATTTAAAAAAAAATTTTTTTTTGGAGCAGTTGGGACTCTTGTGCTCACAAATTATTGTTGTGTATATTCACATAACAATAATTTTCGTTAAAAAAAATTTCGAAAAAAAAATTTTTTTTGGAGCAGTTGGGACTCTTGTGCTCATAAATTATTGTTTTGTTTATTCACATAACAATATTTTACAATAAAAAAAAGAAAACAACGTGACATGACATGTAGTCCAATACACCAACCACCTCACACCTCACCTCATATTTGTCCCGTACATGACATGAATGTAGTCCAACAAAACAAACCACCTCACACCTCAGATTTGTCCCTCCTTCATATTGTCCCCCCTTCATATTTGTAGTAATACAAAGAAAAAGAGTTGGTAGAAATACATATTGTGAGGTGGGGGGACATTTTACGTGTTTGTATGGGACATTTGAGGTGCCTCTTGTATGAGGTACTCAACACTACAACATACCCCAATTAGGGATGCCGTAGTTTCACTGGCTCCAAACGGTTGGGACCTCTTGTGCGGTATTCACATAAAAAAATATTGCGCACGCCCGGATTTGAACTCGCAAACTCTGGCTTTGTAGTTCAGGGTCTTGGGTACCTCTCAACCACGAAGACCGTCAAATGGTAGAAGAAAATATAAATTTTACTCATAAAATTAAAAATAAAAATACATATTCATCCTAGACTTGCAGAAAAGTCAATAGATGTCCCATATTAATAATAAAACGGATAAAAAAATTATCCAGACACTATCTAGATATCATTTAGTTCGGATTTAAATCTTGCAATCATATATAACGATAGCAGCCAATAATATGTGCGTTAAGAAAATGAAGATACTGTTAATAGTTCTTAGTCAAAGCATACAGTTAAATGTGACCGAATTGGATATAGCTCAGTTAGTGGAGCTTTTGCCAAGTAAGCAGAAGGTCCTGGGTTCGTGTCCCAGAGATGCCAATATCTTTTTCTGATTTTGCTGTCTGAATATTGTCTTCATTTAATTAAATATTATAATTTGAGGTTTTACTCACAAAGTTAAAAATAAAAATATATATATATATATAAATTCTTTGCCAACGTAACAAAACAGGTTGATAACTGAGTTCCAAATAGATAGAAGATCGGCATTAAAAATATTATCAAAATAATTGTCATATTTGGGTCAGCATAATCATTATTATCTATTTTACAATGTCTTGGTGCACTGTCCAGTTTGCCAAATTCTAGAAATTTCTAAATATTGGACAACACAGTCAGTTCAAAAGGTTAACTAAATCTCATCAATTAAAATTAAACTTCTGTTTCTAAATATTTCTAGAACTGATGATCTGCTCAAACCATGATTATTCAACAAACGACTGAAAAATTATAGGTAAATAAATATTAGATCCCGTTGAAATACATTTCTAAAGTCACGGACGTTTGGTCTGTCATTTCTTATTTTCATTAGTTAATTATTATTACTCGCATACCGTATTTAACATTAAAAAGAATTACCATTACAATGCTTGAAATTTACAATTTTCTACGTGGAAAACATTGACAGAAAAAGTCCAGAGTAGCCTTTGTTGCACTAAATATACATGGAACACCAACATTTTTGGGTCTAGGTAAAAATTTACCGAATTGCAATTTTTCGAATTCAATTGTTCGAAATGCAATTTTTCGAACTTCAGTATTTCGAAGTTCAATTTTTCGAAAACATATTTTTTGAATATCAGTTGACCGAAATACTAATTTTTCGAATTGATGTAAGTATGTTTACAGTAGTGACCGACCGAAGGTTCGGTTTCGGTTTCGGTTTCGGCAAGGTTCGGCAAAAAAACCCAGTTTCGGCACCAGTTTCGGTTTCGGCAGAAAATCTGCCCAAACCTCGGCCGCACCGAAACTCTGCGTTCGATAAATATAGCGCGACGTTCGGATGTCTTCGGGTGAGTTCGTGGCTCGTGTGTCACCCGTCATCATGAGGTGACAAATTTTTGTTCCAAGAAGTAGTTAATGTGTTTGTCAATTTTTATAATTTTAGCAGTAATATCAAAACAATAAATACCTTTTTAATTTGCACACTTCAATTATCGTTTTTTATTACATTTACGCGTGTATTAAGAATGTTGCGATTGTAAACGCAATTAAAATTAAAATTCTCAATTAATGAGGTCCTTCCTTTATAATATACATAAGCGTTGAATATTGACAAATTTTTGTTCCAAGAAGTAAACATTTTTGTTATTTTTTATAATTTTTGTTTGTTTAATGGCACTAATATAATTTTTGTTTCAAATTCTTCAATTATTATTTTTTATTTCATTTAACACGTGTAAACTACCTGTATAAGTGTAAAAAAATCCAAATTTCAGTAAACAATAGATTTGTAACATGTCTAAAAAGGTTTCGGTTTCAGTTTCGGCCGAAACTGAGACAGATACCGAAGATTCGGTTTCGGTTTCGGCAGAAATTCCTATTTCGGTCGGACACTGGTATACAGTACGTACAAGAGTGTTTTATTACAGGAAGGACAATATCAACTAGCCTAACCTAACAGTATCGCGTTAGTCATAAGCAAATGAAATATATATTTTAAAAGTTGATTAACAAATTCGAAAAATATGTCTTTCGGCCAGTTGCTGTTCGAAAAATTTGTTCTATCAAAAAATTAGTCTTTCAAAAAAATTAAATTCAAACAATTGATTTCGAACAATTGATTTCGAACAATTGATTTCGAACAATTGATTTCGAAAAATTGATTTCGAAAAATTGAATTCGAAAAACTTGTCTGCTTCCAACATTTTTGATGTGAAAACTCTTTTAGCGCAGTGGTGATTTGAAACTCGATGAATCGAAAAATAGCGACACAAAGGATTTAACCTGCCAGAGAATGAATCAGCATATTCAGTCTCCTCTTTGCGAGGTGCCTCATAGTCTCCCCACTCTTGTCTATTTAGTTTTCTGAAGGTTTCACTTCTACCGCGTTTGTAAATGCACACTCCGATTTTTTTAGTCTTGGGGCAAGCTACGTGCATGTCCACAAGAAAAAAAATTATTAATTCTTTTCGTGTAATTCTCAGCAGATATTAAACTAAAATATCTCCCACCGCTGCTAAATATGATTGTTTTTCTTTTTTTTCATAAGAAGCAATTACTTTGTGGTTAGACATTATATTATAAAAAATAAAACGACACTTTGTATTTAACCACGAATTTATTATTTATATATCTACCGGTTTCGCTTTGACCAAGCTTCCTCAGGATAAAATAACAGTTATTATTTTATCCTGAGGAAGCTTGGTCAAAGCGAAACCGGTATATATATAAATAATAAATTCGTGGTTAAATACAAAGTGTTGTTTTATTTTTTATAATGATTGTTTTTCATTACCGTGAAAAATGAACTCGGTCTGTTAGCTTTTTTCTTTTACAAAAAAAAACCATCCAATATTTTTTGGAATTTCGTTCATAAATTATTAAAAAAAAGTCATGTTACCATTAATTTAATACAAACGTATCCAGAGAATATCACTAGCCTATTCTATATCAATGGTAACACTATGACTGTTGAAAAATTACTCTAAAAGAGTCCTTGTTTTTGGTGAGTACTTTGAAAAAAAAACGCAACAATCACGCAACGAATATTAATGATTTTTTTAACAAAGTAATTCAGACGACCTTTGGAAAGACTTCTTCTTTTATGCGACAGTCTGGACAGTGAAATAAAAACGACAATTTTCAAACAGCCATTAAATATGTCCTTGGGTCTTTACCCACTTTTTACGGTTCATTTACTTTCGTGAATTTATATGTAACTAGCTGACTCGACCACGCGTTGCTGTGACTAAAGAAACACAACGTCATCTACTGGATGGTTATCCAACCTTTATTACCAAGTGTTTACAGACACTCTTCTCTATGTATTATATAATTCAATCAATTTTCACAAAACCTTGACAAATTACCTATGTACCTGAACCTTCCTCATGAATCACTCTATCTATTGGTGAAAATCGCATAAAAATCCGTTCAGTAGTTTTTGAGTTGAAAGAAAGATAGTTGAAAAAAATACACTCAGAAAGAAGTACTTGGAAAGGCCAACAAGAAACAAAAGACAGGCGTACGAACAAGCGAAAAAAGAAACAAATAAGCTGATAAGGGGAAAGAAAAGAAAATTCTTGAATGATATACTGCTGAAAATGGAACAGGACTTTGTTAATAATAATACCAGAGAAGCACACAGGGGAGTAAACTTCTTTAAGAAGGGTTTCAAACCGAATACAATACTATGCAAAGACGTTGATGGTTCAATTATATCCGATAAGGAACGAATTAAAACCGTGTGGAAAAATTACTTCTATAAACTTCTCAACCCTAATAGCGACCTGAGAAGCCACCCTACTAACATCCCCACTGAATCAAGTAATGAAGAATCCACCAACAATGCCAGAAATAAATGCTGCACTAAAGAAACTTAAAAACAACAAATCACCTGGGAAAGACAACCTGCCGGCAGAGTTGTTAAAATATGGAAATGAGCACCTGAGAAATCTGCTACATAAGTTAATAACAAAAATATGGACCTTGGAAAAAATCCCAGAGGAATGGTAAATAAGCATAATATGTCCAATTCATAAAAAAGGTGACAAGCTAAAATGCGAAAATCATAGAGGTATATCACTTCTATGCACAGCATATAAGATCTACACCATGATACTGAAACAAAGAATTGATAAGTACGCAGAAAACCTACTGGGAGATATCAGGCAGGCTTCCGCACCGGTAGATCCACAATAGACCAACTGTTCACCGTCAGGCAGATCTTGGCAAAGTGCTGGGAGTTTGACATAGATATACACCAACTATTCATAGATTTCAAGCAAGCATATGATAGCATAGATCGGGAGTGTCTATATGACATACTACTTCAATTCCAGATTCCACCTAAATTGGTTAGGCTCATCAAAGCCACAATGTCAGACTCAAGATGTCAGGACAAAATAGATGGGGAATTGTCGGAAAAATTCACAGTATCGCAGGGACTAAAACGGGGGGACGGTCTGGCTCCCACTCTCTTCAACATTGTGCTCGAACATGTAATAAGAAAAACGCTAATAGACACTGGCTCCAATATTTGTTTCAAGAGCAGTCAAGTTGTCGGATATGCGGATGACATTAACATTGTCGGAAAATCAATTTCAGCCATTAAGGAGGTCTTCGATCCTTTAGAAACAGCGGCACGGGAAGTAGGACTGCAGGTTAATGTCAACAAAACGAAAATGATGATACAGAGAAGAAGAAGAAGAACTTCACACTGAAGAAGAAGTAGTGCACAATTCAAAGACAACTACTCATACGAACTGGTCGATCAATTCACCTACCTGGGCTCCAGTCTGACAGAGAACAATGAGGATCCAGCAAAAATCAGAAGGAGAATCACAGCAGCCAACAAAACATACTTCTCTTTGCTGCCAGTTTTTAAGTCACGTAGTGTCCACAGAAAAACCAAAATAACCATATATAAGACCATTGTTAGAACTGTATTGGCATATGGATGTGAGGCGCTGACACTGACGGTAAAGATGGCTGAAATGCTGGATACTTTTGAAAGAAAAGTGCTGAGAAGAATATGTGGACCCGTGAAAGAGGGTGAACAGTGGCGCATCCGGCACAATACAGAATTGTATGATATATATAAGGCGCCTAGAATCTCAACGCATTTGAGACTCCTCAGGCTGAGATGGGCTGGGCATGTACAGAGAATGCCGGATTCACGCGTCCCAAAAAGAATTTTGACTGGACATCCAGGTGGAAAGAGAAAAGTGGGAAGACCCAGACTGAGGTGGGAAGACGAAGTAAGAGGGGATGCAGCACAGCTTCTCCAGGTACCAAATTGGAAGTCAGCCGCTGAGGACAGGAGGAGTTGGAGGCGACTGTTGCAGGAGGCCAAAGCTCGATATGGGCTGTAGCGCCATCGAAGAAGAAGAAGTTTTTGAGTTTATCGCAAACAGACAGACAGACTTCATTTATAATATGTAGAGACAATCACTATATTTCTATGTTTGTGCCGTATCCATCACACAGCCGAGATGCATGAACAAAAAGCACGAAGAAGACATGGCAGAACCAAGTTAATGAAGCAAAGTGTGTGTACTCAGACAGAGTTGATTAATCCCATCTCTAACTAACTAACCATCACGCCGTTTCCCCGCAGGGGTAGGCAGAGAGGGCGGACCGCCAAAAAATCGGTCTTGGCACACACTCCTTGCCTCGATCACATTCATACGTCGTCTCATACACGCTCATTATTCTGGCTCTTGACATGGCCCGTCGTGCAATGTCTTTCTCGGGCGTCCCCGATTTCTTTTACCATTCACATTTGCGTCATATATTCTCTTTACACTCCTTTCTTCGTTCATTCGCTCTACATGCCCAAACCATCGGAGCGTTCCTTTCTTGATCTTGCTCATTACGCTTGCATCAGCCTTGCATTCTTTGCGGATCACCACATTACTCACACGATCATACATGGTTTTACTACTCACCCACCTTAGGGATCTCATTTCTACAGCAATTTCAGTCTACTTTAATCGGTCCCCATCCCATCTCCCTAAGAAAAAAGGACATGATGGTTAGTTAGTGAGTTATTAATAGAAGAAAGATTAATATGCACAGGATATTTACCTCCTTACTATAGTTTTATATGTACTCTGTTATTATTATTTCTAAACGTAAACTGCCTCTTATTCTTTATTATAATTTAGTTTTAATGATTCTTGTTGTTAATATTGTTCTTTAGAAATTGCTTTGTACATACTATATTCTTTGTTTCACACTGTCTCTCTGTGCACTCTGTTATTATTATTTCTAAACGTAAACTGCCCCCTATCCTTTATTATAATTTAGTTTTAATGATTCGTGTTGTTAATATTGTTCTTTTGGAATTGCTTAGTATATACTGTATATTATTTATTTCACATTATTTAATCAATTTTGTATTTTGTAAGGACTCGTTAGGAACACAAAAGGATTAATTTTAAGTTTATTATAAATAAGCGCACTTGAAGTAAAATATCACAAAACTGCACTATATAAATACTACGTTATTATTATTATATTATATTACGTGTCTAAGACCTGAGAAATGATTCTCAAATAATAATTTTACTAGGAAGTGGTTATTAGACAAATAATTCTTTAGGTATTTATGAAATAATCAATCACCTTAGAATTAATAAATAAATAACAACCATTCATTTGAGTGCTTGTGATTGGAATATTGGTTGTCTTAAAGTGGAATATGCAGTCATTAATTAACCTCTTTCAGTATCCTATTATAAAGGCGTCCCTGACTTCTTACACCGTCCACCTTCACCTCGTACCTAAATGTTTCAGTAATTATTTTACTTCTGCATATTATAATCAGGTAGAGAGAATCACCAGAGAAAACCAGAAATATGTCATTTTCAAATCAGATTTTAGACGTATTGTCTCTTTTACACAAAAATTTATAAATGGATTTCGAAAGATTGTTCTTTTATCTAGCCTTCGCATGTAATAAATTTTGAGAAAATTTTTTAATTTTTAGTATTTTTTTTTTTTACATTAACACCACACAGGAGGCCCTGAGGAAAATAATTTCCGTCAGGGCCTATGTCATCTTTGTAGATGCTGTGTGGAGGGTCTCTTTGAGGAAAGGAAGGAGTGAACATGGGTCTTGAAGAGACCCATGTTGTAGGAGGGAGGAAACACAGAGGCCGGCAAATCGTTCCACAGCCGAGCCGTTGAACTCAAGAACGAGTCATAGAAACGACCCGTTCTCATGTGAGTAATGTCAACCGTGTACAAATGTTGGGCGCGTGTTTGGCGTGTTTCCCGACTATGCACCGGAGCCGAGGGGATCAATGATGCTAGTTCCTCGGAGCATCTTCCATTGTAATACCGGTAGAACAAGGACAGCATTCCCACCTGACGCCTATGCTCTAAAGATTGCAGCCCGTCTGTTAGGATGGGAGAATCTATCAAACGGACCGCCCGTTTCTGCACAGAGTCAAGGGTTTTTTTTAGGTATTTTGGAGCTCCAGACCAGAGGTGGCTGCCAAATTCAACCGTGGGGCGCACTTGCGATTTGTACAGGGTTAGCAGTTGGGTACTATTAAAGTATCTGCGGGCCCTGTACAGTACAGTATAATAAGGTTATTCCATAGGTCGTTGGCAGATTTGTTAAATTTTCAAAAAAGATTTTGTATTATACCACACCCATTTCAAATAAAATAATCATCCAGTAAAATAAATCAATACATTATCTAGCAAACGCATGTTTAAGAATTTTAATTTTAGTTTCAATAAAATCATTAAAAAATATGTACGTACATGTGTTTCTTAACGAAAATTGGTGCATTTGTGTATTTATTTGCGCACTTACAAACTAATATATTTCAGATTTTTTTTAACATTCTTATTAAATTTAGACATTATTGAAAAATGATAAATACTTATAATCAAAAAATAATTAGAAAAAGTACATTATTTTAATAGTTTTATCATCACGCCTTTCAGCATTATTGGATGAAGGTATAAATTAAAGCTAATTTGAATTGAAATAAATTCGATATTGAGTTATAATTTAAAAAAGCTGGTACGGAGAATAATTAATCTTTCTCATTGTAACCGCCCTGCACGATCGTAAGAACAACTTTCGACGAAATGTGGATTTTCGTCCGCTGGCTGGTTAAACGCTCTTAACGATATTTTGTTATGTTTATCCTTTCGTAAATGGGCAAAATTCATGAAAGGTATGATTTTTAAATAAGTTTGTTTTTAAAGCTCTTTTGAATTCAGCCAAGTTCTGGATATTTGTAAGAACTGAGGGAAGTTTGTTCCAAATGAGCGGGTGGAAGATAAATTCTTTTAAAATATTCTTAAAACCCACTGTTTATCTCAAATACCATCAATATTAATATAATCTAGTCCACTGATCTTTCTTGATATCGCCAGACGTTCTTGATAGTATTTATTGGAAGTCATTGATGTCATAATAGCGACAAGTTCCATATAGGTACCTACACAGTAACTAGTACTTGGTACAAAATATTAGAGGGTCTCTCTGGACGGAGTAAAAGATTGCCTTTCTTTTATCTTTATTTTTGTAAACGCAGATTTATCTAAATCAAACTTGTATCTAGGATTAGATCCGTTTTTACTTGCAGTAATTCGTCGACTTTTTTAGAAACTTTTTACGGCGTATGAGGGACCAGACACAACCGGAAATATGTCATTTTTAAATAAAATTCTAGACGTTTTGACTTTTTTCCACAAAAAAAGTATAAATCGATTTCGAAAGATTGAACTTTTTTCTAGTAAAGGTATGTTTTAAATTTTGTGAAAAAATGTTTATTTTTAGTATAATAAGGTTGTACCGTATAGGACGATGGCAGTTTGTTAAATTTTAAAACAAAATTTTGAATTATACAACACACATTTGAAATCCTGTAATCATGCAGTAAAATAAATCAATAAATTATCTAGGAAACTCACTTTTCACAATTTTAATTTTTGTTCTAATAAAATCATAAAAGAAAAAGTTCCTAGCCCGTGTTTTGTGACGAAAATACTTCAGTTTGTCTATTTATTTACGGTCTTAAAAACTAAGCTATAGCAGCTTTTTTACATTTTTATTTTGCTTAGACGTTTTTGAAAAATTAAAAAATACTTATGATCAAAAAATAATTACAAAAAGTACATCATTCTAATAGTTTTATCATCACACGTTTGATCATTTTTTAGTATAGGTATATATCAAAGCAAATTCTTATTGAAATAAAACCTATATTGAGTTATTATTTTAAAATGCTAATACGGAAAATAATTAATCTTTATCATCAGGAATCAGGACCCCGTAAGGGTACAATCGCAAGACCATCTTTCGATGAAATTTGAATTCTCGGCCGCTGGTTTATCATCCTTAACACTTCCATTGATAAGAATTTTTTTTTTTAATATAATTATTATCTTATAATGTTAACTTTTTAAGAAGTCATAATATACTATGAAATATAAACACGAAAAAGTTTAATAAAAATATTGAATATTTTCTATCTCACTAGGAGATTCGGTGCTAAGGGGGACTAGGTTTTTGGATAGAGGGTTTGCGACTTCTGCGGTGATTTGGGTAACGTTTTTTCAGTAACTTCTATGACGATGTTTTAAAAATACAAGTTATTTTTCCGATCTTTTCTTAAGGCTCTGCAACCGGGCTCGAAAAGAAGAAGATGGAGAGATACGAAATTACGAATGTTAGAGGAGAGCGCTAACATTTACAGCGACAAAATCGATGCGAAAAGTGCGAAAATGTTTAATAAAACTCGACTCGTTTAAAATAGAGCAAAAATCTCGCGGGCATTGTCTTAAACAGCATTTAAAGAAACACTGTGAACTTGCAAAATAGCTGAAACAAACGTGTTTATAATAATTTTTGGAGCATACTTCGCGATTTTTTTCTATCGATTCTTTTCTTTTCTATTTTATATAATTTGTTTCGGCGCGGACAATTTATATTATCTTCAAGAATAACATATATTTTTTTAAGAGCTCTAAAACTTACCGTGTTTAAGGGAGATATGTAAGAAATCAGTAGAAATTCGGGTTGCGGGCCCTTAAGCCAAGAATGAATGAACCTATTGCAAATATATTTATTTTAATTTCTTCGATCCCGGATGGAAGTTTGTTAAATAACTTTACCTCCAGCTAAATATTCATAGCTTTTTGTCCAAAGGTAATTGCACTAAGGTATATTTACCGAATTTCCATGCCTAAAAATAGATTTCATTTCATGGATTTGCTTTTTTTATATTAGTTCCACGCAGGAGACTCTGGGGAAAACAATTTCCCTCAAGGCCTTTGTAATCTTTGGGGATGCTGTGTGGAGAGTCTTTTTGGGGAAAGGAACGTAAGGAAGTTCTGGGAAGAAAAAAATATATGAGGGATGGTTAGAAATCTGCTAATCCTATTATTGAAGAAGCACGAGTTAATAGAACGTTCATGTGACTATTGTTTTTGTGTAAATATGTGCTTTTTGTGTAAATATGCATGCTTCAAAATGATTTATTAGTACCAGACTACCTGTACTTACATAAGTTATATACATAGTAAGAATCCCCCCAGGGAATGTGTTATTACGTGGACTAGTTACCATTTATCACTCGCCACACCCGACCTAGAGCAACATAAATATATTTCACCTTTTCTACATGGCAACACCACAGTGCATTAGGGTCGTATACATTATTTGTTGTATCTCCATGGATTCAATTGGAAAATTGCAAGAGTTGAAATATAATTCAACTAACTACACAAGTCATTAATTTCGACGTGTGCTATAAGAAATTGTAAAATAGCCTTACGTTCGTATAAAAATTAGAAAAATTGGTAAATTTATCACCGGATGAAGTTTAATAAATTGTGTTGGTTTAGTTAGGGACAGAATTTATTTATTTTATTACTGAAGGTCACAATTTCCGAAACATTTAAAGTTTTGAATATTTTATTATGAAAAGGTTATCTATTTAATGAAGAAATTAATAAAAAACATCGAATTCATGAAAAAATTTAAGTATCCATAAACTATTTTATGATAGCTTACCGATTGAATCTTAGAAATCATATTAATTCGGCAGCTAGTATAGAAAACAACTAGCTATTCGAAATAATTGTTTAGCATAGAAATAAATTCGTATAATTTTATGTTAACGTACGTGAAAAACGCATGAAAGCTATTGGTGGATCGCGAGTTCCAGTATTTGTTTCATATTTCTAAACCAGAGTCAATTTTGGCGTTGGTTTGTTAAATTTTTTATTTTTTTATTTAATAAAATAGTATCAATTACATGTTTATATACATTAAATAAAGTTTTCTATTAAAATACATTTAATAATACGCTTTACACCCTTTTTAAGAGCAAAGCTCGAGTTAAAAGGGCGGATAAACGCATGTTAAACACAATTTAGAAAACGAAAAATAATATTTTTTTAAATATATAAAACAAAAAGTAGATAATTAACAGAAAATAAGAAAAAATCATATTTGTTCATATATATAATTTTTTTATATATATATGTACAAAACAAATAATAGATAAGAAAACAACAGATTGAAGCGGAGGAGATAAAAAATATTTTTTTGAATTTTTATTTTTATGTCCTCGGCCTTCGGAGTGTTTTTTGAAGTAATTAAAATGGCGTATTTCTGTTCTGCATTATATGAAGTTTCTACGAAGTTTTTATTGTTACTTAGTGCACTTGCGTATGATTTTTTGTTATTTTGATGAATTTCTTCAAGTTTCTGTGTGTAGTGATGATTATTTTTAATATTAATTTCTTGTAATTCTATGATCTTCTTTTGTAGACTAATTAGTTCGTGTTGAATTTTTTCTTCCAGTGATACAATATTTTGTTCCAGTGTTAATTTTATTTTTGAGTCTTTCACTGAAGTGATCTTATTAACTAATTCTTTAATATTTTTAAAAATTTCTTCGGTTTCCATATTAAATTAATGAAAACGCCCAGGTGGGCGAGTAATTAATGTGAGTAACTATATTTATTGTTTTACTTCTAACAAAAAAACGCGACTGTACTCGTTCGGTGCTGAGCGAGAATATTGATTGTCTTTAAAAACAAAATATAGTTTATTTTCGTTAGTTTTTTTTTGGGTTGTTATGCCGTGTTGCGCTATCTCCTTCTTTAGCCAACGTTTCCGACAGCATCACAGAGACACTGTAATGCTGCACTGTCCGCTGACATTATTATAATATGACACTATCCGAAACATTGGCTAAAGAAGGAGGTAGAGCAACACAGTATAAGAACCCCAAAACAACTACCGAAAATACTTTTGGCCGTTAAAATCTAAAGTCAAATCTAAAAAATATAGCTTAATTTAAATTAGCCCTGAAAAGATTCCCGGTAGCTTGTGACCACAATGTTTCGATGATGATCACTAGGGCCCGGATTAATATGTAAATACATATTTTTAATTTACACGATTTTTGGTCTCGTATGTGTTCTCTATCTAGATTATCATACATAGATCGTGAAAAACTAATTTTTATTTTCCACATTTTTCCATATTTCATGGTTAAGTCCATATTTTACAAAAAATATCACAATCATCCATATTTTCGATTTTTATATCATAAAACATGAGTTAGTTCTCAAAAATTGATATAATTTTACGTATTTGCATTCTCGCTACCACACTTCCGCGCGAGTTTCATTTCTCTCACGCATTATTCGTCGTAATTTGATTTTTTGATTCTCTTCCTCTACTTGCTTGCTTTTGCTTGCGCGTCTTTTTATTTTTACGTACTCAAGTCACCTCCTACTACTGTCTAGGTACCTATCAGTTTAATTTCAAAATGCCCAACCTTTACGCTTCAAGTAAAGTATATTTTGGACAAAAATAAAGGATTTGACACCCTAAAAACAATTGATAAAGTTCTGAGCGGAAGCTTTGAGGGTACTGCAGACTGCAGACGTGCCTTACACAATTTTGGAACTAGGCATCTTTAAGTACGCTCCCATTACATCATGTGACGTGGAAAGATCTTTCGGCCAATATAAGGCTATATTTAGATCAAATCGACAAACTTTTATTTTCGATAATTTAAAAAAGCATGTGATTGTGTACTGCAATCAATTTAATAAGACAGATTTAGAGGAAGATGAAGAAAACCTCATTTTTTTATTTGAATTACCTGAACATTTCGCTATCTTTTTATAATTTTTTTAATGTAACTGTTACTGCATAGTAATTTTTCATAATAAACATTGTTTAATATGAAAGATATTCTTATTTTATACTCCATATTTTTTCCATATTTTACATTTTTTGGTCCATATTATATGTACATATTTTGAATTTTTTAATACATATTTCTCCGAGCCCTAAATTGATCACAAATTTCCGTTCCAAATAGGCCAAGGTTTCACAAAGGTCTTTAAGCATGTTAAAATATACGACTTTTCTCCGACAAACAATAATGAAGTTCCAGAAAAAGGTCAATGCACTTTGTTGGCCGCCATTTTTTAAAGAAATGAGACAAAGACGTACCTACTTTGTAAATCAACAATACACATTCAATGTTACCGCATTTAGATAAAACTATGAACGGTTGAACACTGTAAAGGCAAACAACCTTACCAGATGATCCACCTCCATTAAAAATTGTCTTTTTATTTAGTCACCAGATAATCTTTTTTTTTTTTAATCCAGTCAAAAAGAAAATTACATTTTCACTAATTTTACTAGAAATAATTAAACACATTAAATTAAACTAAATATAACAATACAGCGCTATTCCATGTCATTACTTTGTTTATCAAGAATAAACATTTATATATATTTTTTAAATTTACCCTACTTTTTTCGTTTTTAATGTCGTTTGGGATGCAATTATATAAGTTGCCCCCCTCGTAACTAATGGATTGTTTACCATAGTTAGTGTGGATGGTGTTTAAATGTATTTTATCGTATTGTCGTGTAAGGTGTTTGTGTACTTGGGACGTAATAATGAATTCTGGGTTTGTATGTACGAGTTTATTATTTATTTTGTAAATAATAGTGTATTGATATAGTTTTCTTAATGTTAATAGTTTTGTCTCCATATGTATTTAAAAAGGCCAGTTGACTTCTTAGATGCAGATATATTATTAAATAAAAGTAACTCCTTCGAAGTTACACACATTTAGTCCGGCAAAGTTTTAAATAATAATGACATAACTGGCTTGGTTTGGTTCCACGAGTATCAGAATTCAACATACCATAGAAAATAATTTTAATGGATAAATAATGTGTCTACTCGAGAAATATTCTCGGCGTTCACTATAAAAGAAAAGTATGTGTTTCATGAGTGTAATTACGGAAACTTTTAATTGACTCATTTTATTGTAAGTGAGAGAATGAGGTTAAGTTTTTACGGAGGAAAAAAACAAGTAGTAAATGGTGTCAACACTTTGCCCTCCCATAATAAAAAAACCAGTAGTAAATGGTGTCAACACTTTGCCCTCCCATAATAAAAAAAAAGTAGTAAATGGTGTCAACACTTTGCCCTCCCATAATAAAAAAACAAGTAGTAAATGGTGTCAACACTTTGCACTCCCATAATAAAAAAACAAGTAGTAAATGGTGTCAACACTTTGCCCTCCCATAATAAAAAAACAAGTAGTAAATGGTGTCAACACTTTGCCCTCCCATAATAAAAAAAAAACAAGTAGTAAATGGTGTCAACACTTTGCCCTCCCATAATAAAAAAACAAGTAGTAAATGGTGTCAACACTTTGCCCTCCCATAATAAAAAAACAAGTAGTAAATGGTGTCAACACTTTGCCCTCCCATAATAAAAAAAACATAATGTGTTTATGTTTTTTTCATATCAAAATATGTCGAATAGCACTAAAAAATATTTACCAACAACATAAATTAGAATAGCCCCACCAACACATTCAATCACATTTTTGGGAGGCGTGTATGGGTACCGCTGACCCGAGAACCATTTATCATACCAAGTGGTTTGCTATGCTTGGTGACTTTATAGGGGTGTCCGGATTCATTGGGGTGATGTTTGTCCAGATTTTGGCGACGGACGCATCTGCCCACCGACTACGTGGCAGGCCGGATCGGGAGAAAACTTTTGACCTCTCCAAGAGGAGTCTCTCGGAACTTCGCCGAGCACTGCATCAGTTCTAGACACACTTGACTCCTGGATTCCTACCCACTCCTCACACCTTTTGCCTTCCCAGAACTCCCTCTCCATCCTTTCCTAAAAAGGACCTCCACTCAGCGTCCCCAAGGTTGAGCTAATATGTAAATAAGTGGCCCTAAAATACTGAAAATTTTAGCAAATGATTTTTTTTTGATTTATCGATAAATAAAATAAATATTGTTGGTGTTTTTATCTTTATCGGGGAAGGTTGTTAAAAATCTTAACAGATTTTTCAAACCTCCAACGTAAGAAATTATGTATCGTTAAAAAAAATTGCCTTTCGTCGACAGAAGCACCTTGTATTGAATGAATTACCATTAAATGGCACAGTTTGCGGTTACGAGTATGGAATAAGTAATTCTAACCAAATTCTATTTTGAATGTAATTTAAATTTTACGTGTGTTAAAAAATCACATTTTTTAGTATTGCGGGCAGTACACAAAAATGGTTCCGTTCAGCTAAAGCTCAGGCTGAAATAGTATCAAGTAAATTTATATTCTACAAGTGATATTTATTTATTTTTTATATAATAATGAAATAATTTTACTTTGTATAAACCACTTATTTGATGTGCAAATCCGACCGGTTTCGGAACAAACGTTCCTTCGTCAGGGAAAGCTTATACTAATTTGACAGTTTCGAACAATGTTTTATTATGGTAGGGGTGGAGCTGTTGCTAGATAATAATGTAGATTGGGTAGGTAGGTATTAGTGTAGAGTGGGTGGGTAGGGGAACAAATCCATGATTGGGCTATATGACAATATTTTTTGTTTGTTGATAATAGATTCATTATTTTTAAGGGATTTTTTAATTTCCAAGGCTTCTAAGTTATCTAAACGTTTTCCTTTATGATTAATATGAAGAATATTTATCCCTGTATTTTTTTCAAAACAATGGTTATTTTCAATGATATGGTTAGCAAACTCAGAAAAATTATTATTATTAAGACACCTTAAATGTTCTTTGATTCTGATTTCAAAATTACGAGTGGTTTTTCCAATATAAAATGAGGGACAATCATTGCATTTGAGTTTATATATTCCGGAATTAGTCAATTTATGGTCTTTATCTTTAGTATTTCTCAAAAAATTACCGATATTATTTCTTGTATAAAACGCTGGTTTAATATTAGAAGGAAGATTTTTGCAACATTGAACTGAAAAATTATTAATATACTAAATTTTACGCCATTCTTTATCATTAATATTATTAGAATTGTATAGATATTTATTTTTTGAAATTTTGATAAGTTTTTTATTTAGGATGTTATCAATTAATTTTGGTTCATATCCGTTATTTATAGCAATTTGTTTTATTATTGAAAGTTCAGAAAGGAAATTATTATTAGACATTGGGACATTTACTAAGCGGTGTATCATGGAATGGAAGGTGGAGTGTTTTTGTGAGACAGGGTGGTTGGAGGTCCTATGAATTACTATGTCAGTGTATGTTGGCTTGCGATATATACTAAAATCGATTTTATTATTAATCTCACGTTTATTGTACGCCTTTATTGAGGCATACATCCGCACTTTGTCATCCAGCAAATCCCACTCTATTGGGTGGAGCTCACTCACCAAATCCAGATGAAGAGACATTAATTTTAGTTTAATTTGATTTCTAAATATAAAAGCACTTTTAAGATCTTCTTTAAGCCACGTCACCTTGGCTTTCATGGAGGAGGAATTAAATAAGACCGGAGAAACAGTACTTATTTTGAAATGTGCACTGATGTAGTTTGGAATAACTTTAATTTTTAAACACTTTTGGTAGAAATATATATTCAAACACACAATTCTATATTTAACTGTCAAATTTTTATACATTTTAGCTTTTGTGGCTGTACTTGCCAATTTTATATTTTTGAATGTAGCTATTACTTTGTGGTTATCCATTATAGAATAATGAAATAATTTTACTTTGTATAAACCACTTATTTGATGTGCAAATCCGACCGGTTTCGGAACAAATGGAAGAGATATGTGGATGATATCTTCGTCATTTGGACAGGATCTGAACGTCAACTCAACAACTTTCTTAACCTTTTAAATTCCTTTCATAACCAAATAAAATTTACGATAGAAATAGGCAATGAAAAATTAAACTTTTTGGATTTAACTTTATCTATTATAAATAATAAAATCGATTTTAGTATATATCGCAAGCCAACATACACTGACATAGTAATTCATAGGACCTCCAACCACCCTGTCTCACAAAAACACTCCACCTTCCATTCCATGATACACCGCTTAGTAAATGTCCCAATGTCTAATAATAATTTCCTTTCTGAACTTTCAATAATAAAACAAATTGCTATAAATAACGGATATGAACCAAAATTAATTGATAACATCCTAAATAAAAAACTTATCAAAATTTCAAAAAATAAATATCTATACAATTCTAATAATATTAATGATAAAGAATGGCGTAAAATTTAGTATATTAATAATTTTTCAGTTCAATGTTGCAAAAATCTTCCTTCTAATATTAAACCAGCGTTTTATACAAGAAATAATATCGGTAATTTTTTGAGAAATACTAAAGATAAAGACCATAAATTGACTAATTCCGGAATATATAAACTCAAATGCAATGATTGTCCCTCATTTTATATTGGAAAAACCACTCGTAATTTTGAAATCAGAATCAAAGAACATTTAAGGTGTCTTAATAATAATAATTTTTCTGAGTTTGCTAACCATATCATTGAAAATAACCATAGTTTTGAAAAAAAATACAGGGATAAATATTCTTCATATTAATCATAAAGGAAAACGTTTAGATAACTTAGAAGCCTTGGAAATTAAAAAATCCCTTAAAAATAATGAATCTATTATCAACAAACAAAAAATATTGTCATATAGCCCAATCATGGATTTGTTCCCCTACCCACCCACTCTACACTAATACCTACCTACCCAATCTACATTATTATCTAGCAACAGCTCCACCCCTACCATAATAAAACATTGTTCGAAACTGTCAAATTAGTATAAGCTTTCCCTGACGAAGGAACGTTTGTTCCGAAACCGGTCGGATTTGCACATCAAATAAGTGGTTTATACAAAGTAAAATTATTTCATTATTCTATAATGGATAACCACAAAGTAATAGCTACATTCAAAAATATAAAAAATATATTTTTTATATATTTGGCAATACTGATTAAAAATACATATAAAGTTACATCGGTTACAGAGTTACACAAGTTTTTAACAAAGAAACAAAACAATTGCCTTTCCTCACCATAAAGAGACAATGCTCTTGTGTTTGGTGAGGGAATTCTAACTCATTTAGTAAATTAAAAGAATCATGTAAATAAACAAATTTATAAATAAAAATCATGATAAGTTACAAAATCATTATGAATTAATGAATCATGTAAGTTAGTAATGTATGTATTATGTAGTATGCCAATCTACCCTAGCCATGACTCGCATTGTGCTGTCACTAAACGATCAGTATCATATAATTTTTTGTAAGGCTTTTATAAAGTTTAGTTATATTGAATAGTGTTAAAAAATAATCTCAACGTTCATTCAGTCGACGTCTATGATATTTTTAGCTTAGTTTCAGAGTTTTTTTTTACTTTGAAGTGGTTGAATTATTGCACGACACACTTTAAAATGTATATGATAACCGTGAGTGCCACAATGGAGTCTCAACTGTTCCAAGCCTTCTGAAGCCAGTGAGAATATGCCATCCCCATTTGGGCTACGTTGTGAGGCTGAACTTAATAATGAGGGGAAGGAGATGAGGTACAGAAAAATGGAGAAGTACCTATTTAGAGGTGGCCTCCAAATACGGCTAAAGCCAAGGTGGTCTTTTACCAGAATCAGGCTGAAAGTATCTAACCTGGATAATCTCATATAATAGAGAACTCCAGTCCATTTTAAAAAAAAATTAATGAATAATGACCTTCAACTTAAATAACTGCATTTTTATTTTTATTTTTAGAGTTACTTTTAATAGTTAAAATAATTGTCAGAGTTTTAATTTTTCAAGATCCCCGAAAACCACCGTATGTATGGTGAATCGTGTGACGTTATCACTCCTAAAAAGCTACTATAGGATCGGGCAATCAGTTGATCAACTGCCGCCATTTTGAATATCGTTGTTCGAAGTATTCTCCCTAGAAGTAGCATTACTATTGTTTTTGTGCAGTGGTTTTTGAATATTTTCAATAATAGAGATAAACTGATAAGAGATATCTTTATTTTTGATAAATAATGTTTCAATAAACACAACAACTAAATCTCTATAAACAGTATGTAAATAAACGAATAAATTAATACGATGGCTTGTGTCATACCTACATTCCCATACAATGACTTTACGGTGACGTCACGACACGACGAACAGTGACGTCACCACTAAACATTTCAATAATGCCAACTTGATGTCGTGTTTTTACGACCCGATTAAAAATGGATATTTAATAATTTTTTAAAAACTCTGCGTTTAATATTTTAAATAAAACTTATATATTCAGAATCAGCATTTATTGATCTATATGAACATATTTTTTTAAAGCCATAATATTTTTCACTGGAGTTCCTTATTCCCTTTTTGGATTTCGACTCGTTTTAACAACTTGTTTGCATGTTCTTGAAAATATCATTGATTTATTAACTTAACATTCTTAAATTTATAATTTGTCCGAACCATAATACGATTACAAAGCCTTTTTAATGTATTATTTCATAGCGTATTCATGACTGACCCACACAGGACGTCAAACTGCATAACATTATCAAATATGCATCTCAAAGCGACGTTTTCTTCACGGTTCTATTCAGAAAGCGAGATAAGCTGCTTTGTTCCTTGTAATAAGACGTAACTAAATACATACAAAGTTAAAATGAGAGCATTCAAATCAACTATCATTCAGCATTGTTGCACTGTAGATAGTTCTGAATTGATACCGTAACCAATCTATTTTTTTATGTGAGAATACCGCAACAAGTACGCTAATTTCCCATAGTCAGTGGGTCAATGGCACCGCCAGTTTGGGGATGTGGTGAGGCTTAAGGGGGTGAGATGGAAAAGGGTATTTTAGAAAGTACTTTGCTCTTCAAATCAGGTCACAAAACACGGCTAAAGACATTTGGAGCAAGCAAAGTTTCGATTATGAATGGTGGTCTTATACCGAGAGTATAACTTCCACTCTGGAACGTGCTGCAAATATGCCCTTTATTATTTTAAATTATTAAATTTAAAAAAAAAACACGTATCAATCAAATAAAAAATTTATCACCAAACCAAGGAGACCAAAAACAATTAAAAAAAAATTCCGTCGAACTATTTCAATGTGCGCTTTTATAAACACCGTGACGGCAAAAAAGGCAATAAACATACATTCCTTATCGCTAAGAGTGCGGCAGCTCTTTCTTACACACTAAATAATGGTAGGACACACAAAATACGTGTGATTGTTTCCTCCGAAGTACTATTTTTTGCGACGGAAATTGCGTTTCATTTTCTTTATTCGTGTGAGGGCGATGTATGAAAATGATTGTATTCTTATCTTTTGGGGGGTGCAGACATACGTTCACCGTTTGTATAATTTTCGACAGTTGTAATTTAATGTGTAAGAAAGAGTGGCAGCATTATACGTTTAAGAACATGAGCAAAACCATTAACGTTTGTTTTTTTTTTAATTTACTCACACTTCAATATTATCCTTGAACCTACATTCCATACTTTCAAAATTATCGTCACGGCAAGTAGTATTGGTAGGGGTCTACGAAGACGTCGCGGTGCGGTATGTGAGTGATCAAGAAAATTATGAGTTTTTTTTTTTTGAGGAAACAGACTTACCTACATTGCGTATGTGTATCTCATCTTTTGAAAGAGCTGCAGCATTACTGTTTGAGAAACGTATGATTTTTGCCTTTTTTATGCCGTCACGGTACCGTAACCGTGAATCGTCACGATAATTATGAAAGCGCATAATGGCAGAAGCTTCAATGTTAAATGTGGACGATGAATTTTTAACATCATTGACGCAAAAATTGTCAATTCTATTGACCATCTTCTTGCACCGAAGGCGTTTCTGTACATTGGAGATTATCCACCACTTACCCGCCCTAGTATAAGTAACAGATGGTTACTCCTTCAAGGCTCTCGCACGGACTCTAATTTTTTTGAATGAACGAATCTAGACCTCCAGTGTCCCTGCATACGTTGTTAGTAAGCAGTATGCAAGTGCTTAGCTGGAAATCAAGATATGACAAGTGTTAGTATGACTATAGATAAGACAATGGGACAGGTTGGTAATAGTCCACGAGGAGGCAAGCAATGGGTGATTGTATCCAGCGTATCTTGCAAGCACTTGCGATATGTAGGTTCAGCTGGAGTGGGCTCTTTAAACTCGGGTTCTTTGCGCGAAGCGGCTCCTACTCCTACTCCCTTTTCAAATCGACTACTCCCAAAGAACCCGGTACAGTACTTTAGAACTCGGCGGGACGAGCCAAAGTCGGGTGGCGGCGTGGCGCGGCACGGTGGCAGTTCGCACTCGTCAAACCCGTGCGTTACGGTCTGAGCCACATGTGCGAGCCGGAGTAGGTCGCGCATTCGAGTTCTTTTGCGTGCGGGCTCCGGCTCCGAGGTCCGGCTAGGGTGGAACCCGAGCGTTTCAATTCGAGCCATTCGGGAGTAGGTCGTGCGTTCGAGTCCTTTTGCGAGCTCCGGCTCCGAGGTCCGGCTAGGGTGGAACCCAAGCGTCATTTGCGAGTAGGAAGCAGGTTGCGCGTTCGTATTCTTTTGCGCGCTCGGGCCATTCGCGAGTCGGTACTGGCTCCCGGGACCTGCTCCACGAACTCAAGTACTTTTAAAAGGAAGCACGTCTCAGAGGCCTCCGGAAAAATGCAGAATTTACCCATCTCTAGTAGGGAGGAAGACACAGTACATACGTAATAAAGGTATAGCCCTGAAAAACGGGTGGGATTCCTCACCAATCGATTGGCAGTTCCAGCAAGAATGCGTATGACGTCCGATCTAGCCGTAAACCATACTCCGCTTCCGCGCCCCTTAGCCGGTTACTCGGTGGTGCCTTAAGGAAAAGTAAATGAGAGATTGGGGGGAAATGCCCGACGACTCTTGGGAATTCAACATCGAGAAGCCGGAGACACGGCGAAGGAGAGCCGAGGTCGCCCGACTAAACCTCAAGTCTGCACATTTACAATTAACATCTTTCGGGATAAGATTATTCGCAATGTAGACCACAACAAGTCTCAAAGGGAACTAGTGAAGGACATTTGACCACTCGCCACATCTGCAGTTTTATTAAATTGCTACGTATTATTTTCTTGATTACCTACGCAGAAACTGGGTCATGCTGTGATATTCACAGAGAGCAAATTATTATAATACAAGCATTCAAGATGCATTGTGGTTCACAATAACAAAAACTTTTCTCGGAGAAACGTTCATTGAAAATCGAATATTTGACCTTCGGGGCATAGATTCTGATAGTACCGATGGTATCGACAGGGGACACGTTTATTATAAAATCATGTTAGATATGACTTCATCTTTTACATTTTAGCATTGATTTAATTAACTAAATGGTTTTTACTATCCCGGTGTTCAATTAACAGTAATTACAGTAAATACCTACATAAAACCATGAAATGAAAACTTTTGTGGATTGTTAAGAAAGCGTTAGTAAGGTAAGGTTGTACACGTTTCTTTCCAATTTTTGATCCATTGCATGACTAGGAGAAGGTATTAAAATTTTTCAATTGATTTAAAATTATTTTTGAATTGGTAATTCTGATATCTGCAGTAGGTACCTACCTAAATTTGTCAATTTTCCCAATTTCAAAAATTGAATTCCTAAGCAAACGTGTTTCCCCTGTTTGTTTCTTACCGTGTAATTCTGTCCATGTGTAATTCCATCCGCATGTAATTCTGGCAATGTAATATTAGTAATAGGATTCATACGTCCGCCATTCCTGGACGCACTGACCCCCAGATTCCTACCCACCCCCATTACCATTTTCCTTCCCAGAACTTCCTCTCCTTCCTTTCCTAAAAGGACCCTCACAGCATCCCGAACGATGACATAGACCCTGAGGGGAATTATTTTCCTCAGGGCCTCCTGTGTGGAGCTAATTTAAAAAATAAAATAAAATAAAATTCACGCCTGTGCAATTTTTCATGTGTCATAATTGAGCATCATTTGTGAAAAACGACAAAAAAAATGGATTCTACTAAAAATAACGTAATTTATTAATGGACCTTTCTAAATACCTCATTTTGAAATTAAAAATTTGTCGAAGATGTTTATTAAATCGGTATCTACTAGTACTTAGCTAATTATAATGTATGTGTCTTATTATAGGTATATATTGGAATTTAAACCGGTAGAAATCCAGCGTGTATTTCAAATGAAACTTACAACAATATGGAACTTTTTTCACTGGATATCTTACACATTTTCCTAACCATCCGCATAGAAATTTTAGATAAATCATTGGTAGTATTTGTTGCCTTAGCAGTAGTAACAAACAATGAATTTTTCAGTGCCCCAGTTGAAAATAATAAATCATTTTAGTAAAGGTTAATACTTGATTGTAAGTATGGTTGGATTAAGACCAATTATTAAAGTCAAAACAAAGCCTCACCTTCGGTGTGTTTATCCTAAAAGACCACCATGACATACAGGGTATTCCTAACTTTAGTACCTTTGATACAACATTTTTTCACATATGTTGGACGTTGTGTTTGATGTTATTGAGGGAAAAACTTTTTGAAAATATAAATAATAGAATCGGATAGATTACAAAAATAAAGATTGATGCCTAGATTGGAGAAAAGAAAGTAGAACCTAACTAATGATTTTCAATAATTAAACAATTAACCAAATAGAAATAATCCTCAGATTGGAAATTGAGTTAAAGTTGTAAGCGCGACCCCTCGGCAACTCGTAAATCCAAGGTCAATGTTCACATGGCATCTGAAATCTTGGTTCTTATTAGTTTTTCGTTATTTAATCATCACGCCGTTTCTGCAGGCGTAGGCAGCGAAGTTAGAATGCTGCACAACTCATACCTTTCTTCTTTCACAATCACATATATTCCACATTCTTTTGTTTTTCTGTAACATAGCCTGACTCAAGTAATCAATTCACTTGATCATGCCTTGTTATAAGTATTGTTTCGATGTTAAAGTCTTTCAGTAATAAGGCGTAATGTTATTATGTATTAACATTTTATTGTGGAAGGAGTTTTTATCATTTAACATATTTATTTATTAACGAACTTACGTCTGATTTACAAAACAAAAACAAGAAATTTGGAAAAATATGCACTATAAGCATAAAGAATGGTATATAAAAGCAAAGACAAAACAGAGATAGACATAAGAAAAGTCAAGACAAGACTTAGCTAGAATTCAAAATAGTTATAAAATTTCTTATTATGTGTTCCCGAAAAGAAATCTTGCTATCTAAAAGGACACAAAGGTCTGTGCTAGATAGATGTAACAGTCGTTAAGCAAATATAATTTAGTTTGTATTCGAAAACATTCGTTTTTTTGCTCTATAGATGGGCATAATTTTATCGACATTTAATTCCAAGCAATTAATTTTACACCAATCATTAAATGAGTCAATATCTGATTGGAAAAGCAGGCAGTCATGGTAAATTTTGATTATTTTTAAGATCTTATTGTCATCCGCAAAAGGGCAAAAGCGCACCTGAAAAAAATAGAAAATAATTTCATTTATAAGCAAGTTGAAAAGAAGCGGGACTAAATGTGTTCCTTGAGGTACGCTAGACGTACCTACTTATAATAATGTACACAGTCTTATTTATTTTAACTCTTTGTCTATTGCTTAAAGAAGAATTAAAGAATGATAGCAAAGGGTCTAGTATACCGATAACATGTATCTTGGCCTTAAGGATTGAGTGGTTTACTTTGTCAAAAGCTTCAGAAAAGTCACTTTATAGCACATATGAATTTCAGGCGAGTGGTTACTCTGTTAATGATTGTAATCTGGTTCAATGAAGTCGGATTTAAGTATTTTGAATTTAAGTTTTACTTTTAAAATTGAAACTGATTGTATCAAGAAATCAGACAATGCTAGATCTGCGCTAGTTACTTTATAAACGCCTTACAAACAAGATAATTTCAGCATTATGATGCGGTTATAGCAACTACCATGACTTAACGTATGGAACATACGAGAAGGGGTGCCAGTATTATATGAGCGCGATGGCTTACTTTTCCGCTGGTTGAACATTGTGTCCGTTTCGAACCGGTTTATTCGGAAGGTCTGTGCTCTCATTGTTATGAACCGGTCCGTTTATTTATTCTTTCGCGAAAGTAAAAGTGATACACTTTTGATCGTGTTACCGGTTCAATAATAAACGTATTATCTCACACGCCGACCGCCGCTCTCGAGCGCTTTCGTATTCCTCGTCGGGAAGAAAGTTATGTTATTTTACCTTATTTTTCTTTTGGTCTATTTGTTGTTATGTCAAAACCTTGAAAAATATGTTTTTAAGATTACAGTTAATAATAGGCTTAGGTATATTTGAAGAAAAATGTTTTAAAAATGCATGAATGATGAAAATAATCTCGAATTTTTAATACTTACAAGCGAATGTAAGTATTAATAAATGTAATAATTTATTCATGTGCACATTTTTCCATTTTGTAAGGCGGGTCCCAGAAACCATTAAATTTATTGCATAACCAATACCCCTTCCGTAGGTTACCCAACGCAACGTTTCGTGACTTAGCAGGGATGCCCGAGTTCATGGTGTAAAATTTTGTCCAGGTCTTGGCGGTTTGTCCACCTCTGCGGGGCGGGCCGGATCGGAAGAGACTGGTTGAGCTCTACCCTACCTACCTGATTCAAACATCCGTTACTTCTGGACACATTGACCCCCAGATTCCTACCCACCCCTCATACCTTTTTTCCTTTCCAGAACTTCCTCTCCTTCCTTTCCCTAAAAAGACCTTCCAAATAGCATCTCCAAATATGACATGAGGGATTTTTTTCTCTCAGAACTTCCTGTGTGGAGCTAATGTAAAAAAAAACAAAAAATCTGAACTATGAAATGAAATGAACAAACTTGCCTTATAAAGAACATACGACCTCTGAAGCTGGAGGTTAAGATCTTTGGCTACGAATGCAGAGGTCGTGGATTCAAATTTTGGTTATTTACCGTATTATTTCTCATGTAATTTATCAATAAAAAAAATTTAATTTTAATTTTTTTATTTTTTTTTTTTTTTATTTTTTATTTATTTATTTTTTTTTTTTTGAAAGAACAGATATACATATTAAAATCAACAAACAAGTCCTGCTAAGCCAATTCAATTGGCTTGTCAACAGGTGCTTATATTTTAGTTACATATAGATTATTTACATTTAAAATTTACATCTTATATCTACAGATTCAACATACATATCAATATACATATCAATTATCAATACAAATATTTTTTTTCCGATAGCCAATTTTTCACCATATATTCAACCTTATTCATAGAATTACATTGCTTTATAGTGTCAGGTAATAAATTAAATATCTTCGGTATGATGTATTCAAACGTTCTCTGTCCGTACTTATTGTTAAATTTCGGAACTATGAACCCGTCGTTGCGCGTGAATCTAGTGCTGTATTTATGTTCTAATTTCTCTTTATGCTGCGGGGTAAATATATGCTGAATTATAATTTTGTGCCATAGTATTGCTTTCACTGGTAAAATTTTGGCATTCTGAAACAGCAACGGTGTATCATGTCTCTGTTTGAAAATATTAGGGACGACTAATAATTTTACAATTGCGTATTGTACAACTTGTACTTGTTTCAGATTGGTTATAGAAGTATTTCCCCATATTGTTAATCCATATCTTATAATAGATTCTGCCAGTGACATATAAATTATTTTAAGTGTTTCAATTGAAAGAAAAAATTTTAATGTGTACATTCTGCCAGCAATTGATCTGAGTCTTTTACAGGTTTTTTTAATATGTTTGTCCCATTTAAAAAAACAATCTACTGTAACACCAAGATACACGTATTCCGTAACTAATTCTAAGCTATCACATTTACAATTAGTTGGAATATTTTTATGGATGCAATTAAAATCGTGAGAAATAATATTAGGATTAAATAGAAATTTGGCATTAGGTGATCTTATATGCATTACTTTGGTTTTTTTAGCATTTATTAATAATCCTGCATCATGTGACCATTTACAAAGTTGATTAAAGTCAATTTGCATGAGTTCAATTGCAATTTTTAGATCTTTATGTGATATGACCAATGCCGTATCATCTGCGAATACAAAATGTTTAACAAAAGAGAAAAGTTTTTTCATTATAGTTACATAAATTATATATAGTGTAGGCCCCAATATGGAACCTTGTGGAACTCCTGCAGATACATTTTTTGTTTTCATTATGAATAACTAATTGAAACTAATAAATATAATTGTAATTTTAAGTCAATAGAGTGAATAACTTTCAACGAAATATGAAATAGACTGATACCTACACAGAATTAAAAAAAAAATTACTAGCAAAGGAAATAAATTGATGATATTGTTAGTAATTCTAAAAGCAACGTATGAGATTGTAATTAGGTCTCGATAGCTCAATTGGTATAGGTACTTGATCTTATAAGATCTGGAATCTGGCTTTGAGTCTCAGTCCTTTTTATTTTCTGTGTATTTGTCTTTTTAATAATTCATTGAGATATATTGACCTTACTTTTTATTGATTAAATGTGATATTTGAAATATTTGTACACGTTCCAGAGAAGTATGTAAACACTCTTAATATCGCACTGGTGAAAAAACACTTAAAATCTAAAAAGTGCTGTAGGAGGCTGTAGAGGTGTTTTTTAAACAGATCTGCATAGTCTTTATACATAGCAATATTTTTCAATTATTCTCTTTTACATGAACATTACCTTCCACTCTGTTTTACAACATACCCAATTTGGGAATTCGATAATTTGGAACAGTTGGGACTCTTTTGTGGTATCCGTATCCGTATCCGTATCCGTATCCGTATCCGTATCCGTATCCGTATCCGTATCCGTATCCGTATCCGTATCCGTATCCGTATCCGTATCCGTATCCGTATCCGTATCCGTATCCGTATCCGTATCCGTATCCGTATCCGTATCCGTATCCGTATCCGTATCCGTATCCGTATCCGTATCCGTATCCGTATCCGTATCCGTATCCGTATCCGTATCCGTATCCGTATCCGTATCCGTATCCGTATCCGTATCCGTATCCGTATCCGTATCCGTATCCGTATCCGTATCCGTATCCGTATCCGTATCCGTATCCGTATCCGTATCCGTATCCGTATCCGTATCCGTATCCGTATCCGTATCCGTATCCGTATCCGTATCCGTATCCGTATCCGTATCCGTATCCGTATCCGTATCCGTATCCGTATCCGTATCCGTATCCGTATCCGTATCCGTATCCGTATCCGTATCCGTATCCGTATCAGTATCCGTATCCGTGTCCGTTTCCGTATCCGTATCCGTATCCGTGTCCGTTTCCGTATCCGTATCCATATCCGCGGATATCCGAGGGGGGAGAAAGATCCGTATCCGTTACTTTTCTCGCGGATCTTTTACGGATCTTTTACCTTATTAATTTTCAATTGATTGGATGAAATTCTATATATAGGTGATTAGGTAGAATTAAAAAACTATTAAATTCCATTCAGAGTATTTTTTATTTCTTAAAATCAAATATCTATCGTATTAAGTTACCATACCGTCATTGCGGCGGGCGTAACGTCAACTATCGTTTCAAGGACTCGCGCGCCGACACCGATTGAATAAAAAAAAATAAAGATCCGTACCAGTATCCGCGGATGTTGACAACAAATATCCGTATCCGCGGATATAAATTTTTAACGATCCGGCACATCACTAGTACACATCATAATACGTACCATACAATGTAACATACGTAAGTATAAATCTATGGTTTTGATGAAAAAGCGATGTACTTCCCACTCTACGTATTATTCATTCAAGTGAACCACTTCGCTGTCAAAACCATCTGATATTTTGTATTCACCTGTGAATTAATTCAGGTGTTTTTAATTACAATTTAGAAAACTTGCCTTAAATCCCAGCGCTACTGATTGGCAAACATATGTAAATCGATACTACCCACTTCTTCACCATTAAAATTTCTACACGACTTGAAAGTTATACGGACAATAATAATGATGCTATCACGATTGTGTAAAATAAACACATTGAAAGTAACAACGGTAGACAAATATGTAATTTATCTAGAGTGAATAAATAGCTTTATTGTTTTATTGAGGCCATTCTCTAGCTTGATTTGCAGAGATCAATTCATTAATTGACGGCTCGGGTTTCGCGTGTTTGACGCGTTAATGTCTTTTGCATCAAGTTTTTTTGACACTCGTTTGTTCCGATGCAAAATTCTTGACTATGTGATTGTACGTGTAAGAGAATGTACTAGCACGGTCAATTGGACCTATTCATGTTCCGAATGACTGGTGCACTGAAGGGTGTTGCATTGTTTGCACTAGGAACACCATCTTTACAACGAGAAGGAAGTTGGGTTTTAATCAGCAGATGTACATACTACGCATCAACCCTAACTAACTAACAGGGGTAGGCAGAGAGGACGGACCGCAAAACAACTCGATCTTGGCACACATTCTTTGCCTCGTTCACATTCATACATGCTCTTCTATTAATCCGACTCTTCACATGGCCCGACTCAAGTATCTGATTCACTTTGTCTTTTTTTTGTACACGAGTTCCACACAGGAGGCCCTGAGGAAAATAATTTCCCTCAGGGCCTATGTCATCTTTGGGGATGCTGTGTGGAGGGATTTTTTTAAGGAAAAAAAGGAGAGGAGAGTTCTGGGAAGGAAAAGGGTTTATGGGGTGGGTAGGAATCTGGGGTTCAGTAAGTCCTGGTCATTCGCCTCCAAGATCTAGATAAACCTCACCCCCATGAACCCGGGCACCCCTGGTAAATCACCCGCCTCCCAAATTGTCGTGCAATGTCTCCTCGGGCGTCCCCGACTTCTTCTACCATTCACATTTGCGTCATATATTCTCCATACACTCCTTTCCTCGTTCATTCGCTCTACATGCCCAACTAAGCATGATATTCAGGACCCAAATCTAGTATTTCTTTGGCAACATTGGTAACGGACCGCACATTTTGGGACCACTGAACCTGATAAAACATTGAAATAATAATGTATTTGGTTAAGCAAAAGCCTAAATTCGTCGTACGTTATTGAATTTCAAAGTTTTGTAATTTTCTATGTTTTCGATGGCCTGTCTGCACGCGATAACATTCTCGTCGCAAATTTTCCCTCGACTGACATCGCTTAACGAGGATTACGCTGCAAAATGCACTATGTTTAAGAGTAACTATGTTTAAGAGTTGGTGTCTTAACACAAGCTCAGTATTTAGTTCGTAAAAACGCGATAAGGAATACCGCATTTAAGAAAACTGTCAAAATATGTCATGTACGGCCGATTTAACATCGAATCGATCATGCAGAATCACCCTTCAGATGATATCAGTTTAATTTTTTTTTTTTTTTATATTGTTGATACAGTATTATTTTACAAATTTTTATAGTACAAACCAGTAATGTTGGCCTCACTGGGTTGTTTACCCGTGCTGAGGCCCCCATTTTATAATATAATACTTTATACATTATAGTTTGAAAAAAAAGAAATATACAAAGTTGGTGATAAAACAAACAAAAAAAATCATTTAAAATAAAGATAATTTTAAACTAAAAATAGAGATCAAAAATTAAAATTATTTTAAATTAATAAACTAAAAAAATAAAGTAATTAAATGAAAATCGGCGTATATTATGTTTTATGTGTTTGTGAGTGTTACGTGTTTTATATTGGTTTTGTGTGTTGGGAGAATACGTTTTATTCTTTTATGTTATGAAATTTTGGTAAAATTGTCTATTTTGTTCTTTAATCCATTTTTTTATTTTGTGTCTGAAATTATTTTTATTTTCCTCAATTTTTGTTTCAAGTGAAAGACTGTTGAATGTTGAATTACCATAGCATTTTCCTTATTTGTTTTGGGGGTGTTATGCCGTGTTGCGCTTCCTCCTTCGTAGATGTCATCTATCGTGTGCGACACATCTACCGGATCTGCCCTGGTGTTGGACACTGCAACGCTGTCCGAAACGTCGGCTAAAGAAGGAGGTAGCGCAACACGACATAACACCTCAAAAACAAACAACGAAAATACTTTTGGCCGTGAAAATCTAAAAACGTATCCCACCGTAGTATTTATTATTTTATTTTTATATTCCGCAACAAAAAAATCACAACGAATGAGATTAATTTTAATGATAAACCAAATCAGATCCCTAATACATAAGCACATAAGTTATGGTAGATAAAATCTAATACTTTAGCCTGCCGTTATAACTTACTGAAAAACAAACACAGTATTAAATCATTAATTACAAATTGCACAGCTTAAATTTATCTAGAAGCGTTTCGACATCATCATATTTGGCATTTATAACTTAATCACATGTTTGAAATGCCGCACAATTTTGAATGAAATGTTTGAAATGCCGCATAATTTTGAATGAAATGTTTGAAATGCCGCATAATTTTCTAGTCCCCTCAAATGTTTAGATCTATTATTTACTTTTTTTTCATAGTCCCCATAAAACAGTTGAAGACCAAAATATTATAGAGATTTCAAATGTGAGAGACGTAAAGGTACAGTAAATGAAAAATTATAAAAAAAGTATGTACAAGGTTTAGCAGCACGTACCCGAAGGACTTTAATCAGCAATTCCTGAGCATATTTGGAATAAACAATATAGGCTTCAGTTGGGTAAAACCTAGCGGGTCACGTGATACGCACTTCGTCTTGTTCCAGCGGCATGGTAACAGATGAGATGGAGTGCGAATTACGTGATCCGTCGCGACGTGTGTGATCAGTGGCGACGTGTGATAGAAATGCATTTTTTTGTTTAAAATTTTTTTAAATATCATTGGACAGCAAAATGACGCCTACATTTTTTATTCCAAATATCGTCACGACTGTAGTCGTAAAATAAATAGTAAAGTAAGTACATAATACATAATGTTAGTGTATTGAATATTTCTATATTACATACAATAATAACTGGAAGTTAAAAACCCACTCCGCAGGTTTTTGCTTCTAGGCCCTGCGGGCGGCTTTTGATTTTTGATTCTTCTTCACCCAGTTTAAGCATGAGTGACAATTTTATAAATCCGATAGGAACTGGTTCCAAAAATAGCCGGTTCCTCCGACAAAGTAACAGCGACAGGCAATGACGTCATATACAATATGTAAAGACGGGAGGTATTATCATTCACAACTGTCAATAATGATAATCATCGTCTGATTACAAATCCATAGTACTTACGCCTGACAGGCGATGCTCCTCACGCTAGCTGTTAACGTAAGTGGCGCCATCTTTGGGTATTGCTACAAAAGTGGATTTGTATACAAACTCCACGTACGAAAACAGTTTTACATAAGACGCGGCGTCAGAGTTGTATTCTTAGCCGGATTATCAAATTTCAACCGTACTACTGCAAAGCTATTAATACTGTTTGATAAACATGCAAGAGGTGATATTATCGTTTTATGCATGTTACGGTGAAATAAAACGTACGTGGTTTTTTGATTGTACCGACCGTAACATGCATAAAACGATGGTGGGGGCAGGGGGGGCGGCCCGCCCCGGGTGCCACCCGATGGGGGGGGTGACACCCGACCAAGTGTCACCCCCCATTCCAATTTACATTTGACTAGGTAGTAATGTTTTTAGTTTTATGAAGTCGAAATTTGGGATTTGAATTTCTCAATGTCAACTTTATTGCGAGGGGGGGGAGTGACACCACGTTATCCGCCCGGGTTCCACCGATGCTAGCTACGCCACTGCTCATACCTATTTCCGTTCCAAAACTTCCTCTCCTTCATTTCCTTTTAAAAACCCTCCACACAGCATCCTCTAAGATGATAAAGGCTCTGAGGGAAATTATTTTCATCAAGACCTCCTTTGTGGAGCTAATGTAAAAATAAATACAACTAAAACTAACAAATTAAACACTGATTTACAAACCGTAATTAAATCGACGTCGCCCGAAAAAGAATCATTAAAAAGAAGCGAGTAATTATTACTCGCTTTTTTAAGAAATTATTTCATAGTGGTAGCGAGAATTACGCAGATAGCCACGATAATTAAAGTCACCCCCATTCAAAAGTCGTCTTAGATTACGGTGCTTCCATTTTCCAAACCGAAGCTAGGTGCAAAGCAAACACACCAAAACTGAGACGAGCGTTATGTTTATAAGCAACTATTCCAGACATACGTAAAGTACATATAAGGCGTCATGAACACTAGCTTGTGTCGCTCTCCATAGAGAGAAAAAAGGCCTTATATTTAAACGCCCGGGGTCTCAAAAGTTTCGTAAGATCTGTAGCTATTCGAAAACGTAAAAATAAATGAAATTATTGTTCACTATTAGCCCGCTAAAATGGCCGGAAGTTATGAAAAAAATCGATTTTGTGATTGGAAAAAATATAAAATAAAGGGTTCATATTTTATATTTTGTACCAAACTTATTTTTCATTCCATAACTGCAGTACGAAGAAATCAAAAAAAAAATTAAAACATATGTGATGTGTTGGTTAAAAATATAAAAGGGGAAAATAACACTTTTTCTGGATAAAATCAGAATTCTTGTTGACTTGTATTTGTATTGTGTTTGTACTTGTATTCATAAACTTAAACTTTTTTTTCATTTTTGTCAGTTACACGCATTTTTTAATAATGAACAAACGTTAAAAGGTTAAATTACTGAAAAAAATAATTATTAAAAATTTTTAAAAAATGGTTTTGGGTTTGTTTTCCGATTATCAATGCATTTTAGCGGGCTAATAGCCATTTAAAAAAAAAATTAAATGCAGTCCTTATTTTCTTTGTAAGACGCAACTTTTGAAACCCCGGGCGTTTATGAATTCAAAAGTTGAAATAATTGACACTCTCCGAGTACAACATAACCACGCGTAAGGGATGCTGTTCGGCCTCCCCAGGCGATGCAGCGCCTCGCAGAGGGGAGGGTGCATGGGTTCGCCACAGAGTAGCGGGGACGAGTCAGCGCAGATAGAGAAATTCCCACAAGTCACAGCAGTTCAATTCCTAATATGTTTCCCGTTTTATTTTATACTATGTAGTTTATTTAGATACTAGCTGACCCGGTAACTTCGTATCGCCCCAGAATCAATAACTGTTGTGTTAACTTATTCGCTGAAGTAAATTCAGTTTTTGTGTTAATTTCTAACACAATGAAGCCATTATCGATGCGCAACTGTCCGTATTTTGTTTTTGTCAATATCAGAGATGGTGTTATGTACGAATTTATATTTTTTGTGATTTTCTTACTTTTCCACTTACTTATGGAAATCGCGTTTAATTTTCTTTAGTTTTTTTAAAATTATTATTGTATTTTTCCTTTTGAGGGGTGCAGACGAACGTTCACCGTTTGTTTCATTTTCGGCTGATGACATGTAGTGTGTTAGAAAGAGGGGCAGCATTAAATGTATAAGAACATAAGCAAAATAATCAACGCATTTTCATTTGACGTTTTTAAATTTTTGGAATTCACTCACTTTTCAATAATATACGACAATATTGCTGTAGCTCTTCCAAAAGATGATAATTCGTTCCATACAAAATGTATGAAGAAAAGAATTTTATTCATATTTTTTTTCGTGAATTTTTCCGATGTTTTAATAACTATTCTGTTATTCGGGCGGAGACAAATCCAAAAAATATCAAAGATCAAAATATCGCTACAGCCGTTCTTGAGTTATATATGGTGTAACTAACCCGACTTTATTTTATAATTTAGGATATTGATTATGTATTTTATTTAGATATAAACTTTTATATGACAGAGTATTGCACTCGCCGCTATGTTCAGCTAAAATAAACACTTTATTATTATTATTTTATTTCACCTTGTCACTTACCTCGTTTTTAAATGTTTATCCGGTGACCTTTAATGTCGGATCACACCCCGCGGCGTCTAAATACTCTAAGGTTGTTCTTAAAATAAACATAGCTAAAAAAAAATTCACCACAATTTAATTACTATTAGACGTACAACTAAACCAGTATTGTAATGCATTTGGAATTATTGTTCATAAAAAATGATGCAGACATAAGCTAACTAGTACACCACTTACGTAATATATATGAACAAGTTTCTTCTACGACGCAAGGCTAATATTTTGTTTGTTTTTTTTAAATGTACCAGCGAGTTCCCGGCGTGCGTTGCAATGCCACTTAATAAAGATTTTTTCTCCCTGCGTGTTCTTTCCCCTTTGTCCCATTTCCCTTCCGCTTCCTCTTCCTCTCCCGTGTCCCCTTCTCCTCATGCATTCCCACTCCGCCTTCCCCTTCCGCCTCCCCTTCCACTCCCGCGTCTCCTTCATCTCTTGCGTTCCCCTCCCCTTCCCGCGTTTCGTACATTCAGTCCTGGTACATTCAGTTTTCAAACAGCTTGCCTGCCTCCTATTGCAATTTTTTATGTACAAATTGTAAAATGCCAGAGCTCACCAGTATACACATAAACCTTCGCGGGCGTGCTCACAACGACTCGCCAAAGGTTCATCATAATCGAATGAATAGTTTAGGAAATAATTTCATAACGCCAGTGCTCACCACTATATATAGAAACCATCGCGGGCGTGCGCACAATTACTCACCAAAGCTTCATCGCAATCGGAAGAATGGTGTAGGAAATAATTTCATGACGCCAGAGCTCACTATTATCTACATACATATAGCAGGGGTGCTTAAACTTGAAATGCTGACGATCTACCTCAATATTATTTGAACCCGATCGATCGACTCAACTGCAGATTTTCAAGCGCCGGGGGGGTGCTAAGAAATCCATTTTTTTTTATTGCGACCTCATTTTATGCCGATTTTTATATCACACGTGACAAGTATTCTTCCAATTAAAATCATGTTAACATATCACGTATTTTTCGATTTCTCAATTCACTCTGTGGCGGGAAATCCTTTTCATGGTTTTTAGGAATGGTTTTATAATGCTTCTTTAAGTTCCCACGCTTAGGTATTGCAACTGACGCACTCAAATGAGACAAATGCACTATCCTTCACAATACAAAATAAGAATTCATCCTCCCAATCGTCATTAAAATGATATGTTTTACTTCTCTTCACCGTACTCATTTTGTGTGATTTATTAATAAACTTCTTACCGCCTTCAAGTTGCAACTCGGAGTGACTGACTTATAAATAAACCAAACCACACACTAGAAACTAGATCGATAACTTTGAGATTTTGAAGGGGTCAATTTTTGACAATATTTTACCTTCTATTTTTATTTTCTATGGGAACTTGTGACGTCTCAAACCATAGATAAAGATAGAGAAAATAACAAAAAAGGCGCACCATTGACAATATAAGCTAAATAAATAAATAAGTAATAAACAAAAAGGCATGAAACATGGGCGGTATTATTGAGGTCTAATTGAGGATCAACTAAAACAAAAACTGTGAAAGAATCTATTTACATCGGCAATTTTTTCTCGAGATCGACTCAAAAAGCACTCGCGATCGACCGTTTGAGCACCCCTGATCTATTGTATATAGAAACCATCGCGTGTAAGCGTACATCAAATCCTCAAAGTTTGATCGCAATCGGATGAACGGTTTAGGAACGCATAACGAACATGCATACATACATACTGCATACATGCAAGCAATCAAATATACATTGATTTTATATTGAATGATATTTAAATTGAACTTTAGATGTAAAAATAAGTAAGATGCTGTTGTTAAGGATTACGTTCAGTAAGAAAACTTTTGACCTGTGTACTGGTTGATATTTGCAGTGAATCGAGATTCTAATCAATATTTTGCCATCCAAGAAACCGTTCTATCAGTTTTTTTTTATATTTAGATAACAAAAAAACCGATTCGGGAGATTCTTGAAAGATTCTCACGGGACGCTGTAAGAGGTGATATTTTAAAAATATTATTTTATGTAAGGTATTAATTTTTACAGGTGTTCGTGTTCAGTGTTGACCTATGTCTCTGGTAGGTACCTAATCATCTACGTGACCTTTTTATATGGCTGGATATGGCGGAGTTGATAATTCATAAATAGAACATTCTTGTGTCGAGCTATTTAGCACATAAAGTCTGAAGAAAAAACTCGTTAAAATGTAATCGTAAAACTGTTGTTATGACCGCGTTAATCTAAAGTTCAATTGAGACACTATTAACTATCTTACCGACATGGTTTTTTATTATCTTTTTTTTGTTTGTATATTTGACGTATTTCATCTTTATTCTTAGACTTTCAAGTACCAAATCGAGCAACTAGGCAATATATACTTTATTTATTTATTCTTAGTATATATACCTACATTAAAAAGGTATAATATATTGTCCTCCACACTATTAGTTCACCTGTGCTGAAGAGGACATTTTTCAGTTGTAAATTATAAATTGTGAAAAGTAAAACAAAACAGTGTTCTTAGTCAATATAAAAAAGAGAAACAATAAAAATTAAAATATGAAATCGACTTAATTCGACAAAATTATAAATTAAAAGTTAAAAGGATTGTAGCCAGTTCCTTATGTGTTTTTTGTTCAATAATATTAGTTGTTTTATATTGTGTTGATAGAGAATTGTATAGTTTTATAGCCTGGTATCTGTAGTGTTTTTGTCCAAAGAATGTGTTTGTTTTTGGTATTTTTAGTTGGTGTGCATGTCTTGTTCTAGTATTGCGAGAATTTCGTGAAATGTTAAATGTATTTAAGTTCTTGTAAAGGAAAGTTATTATTTGTTTTTAATATAATTTTTGAATTTTCAGTACTGGGAAATTTTCGAATATGATTGAAGTGGGTGTTAGTATTGGTAATTTGGTATTAATGTATTTTTTTACTGGCACAGCCCCAGGCAATAATGCCGTATTCCATTACGGATTGTGCTGGTGCGAGGTATTTATTTTTTAAATCATATACGTTTTAAATATATCTCAAGTTTTTAAAAAAGTAAATCGACTTGTTCAGTTTTCCTATTACCTAATATATATGTCTATCCCATTTTTTTTTTTTTTTTTTTTTTTTTTTTTTTTTTTTTTATTAGTATTAGAAGGTACATAAATTACAAATAATTTTTATACAGTAATTAATTACATAGTAGAATATTTGATGTACCCCCATAATTAAGCAAGGCTTGTGTGTATGGGGGGGTGTTATTGTATTGCTTTTTTTATATCATTCAGTTTAAGTTTTCAGTATAATTTTTGAGGTGAGTTTTAAAATTTTTTATATTGGTATTCATGTTTCTAATTTTTTCTGGTAATGAATTAAAAAATTTTGCTCCGAGATATTTATGATTCAATTGTCCAATTTTTTTTTTACATTTTGGAGTGGGAAGTATTGATGTTTGTCTAAGACTTCTGTTATTTTTAAAGGGTGCAACTTGATTTTTAATATTATCTTTATAAATTTTATATAACTATTATTCTGTAACGATAATTCCAGGACAAACTAACACATATATGCACATATTTCTCGCTTTCACACACTTGGATACAAATTCACCTAAAAACAAATTCACCTAAAAACAAATTCACCTCCAATATCGACTTGAGGAATATAAGTTTACCTGTAAATAAAAGATACCTGAATTATGTATTTTTTATACATCATAATTGAGGAGAGCATGGCATAAGAGCGATTGCAAATATTTTTCACTTATAAATTACGTTTTGTGAACCTATATAATTATTTTATGTTATTTTTATAGGATCTGCAATTTGAAAACTGGTTTCTAATTTTTTTTCTTTCTATTTTTTTTTAATGTATTATGTAAGGACAATGAAATGCAACTTTACATCTACCGTTTACCATATTAATTTTAAAAAAGGTTTCGTGAAATTTTTGTCATCTAAACATTAAAATTCTTGTTGTTCTGTATCGTTGACGGCCTCCGTCGTACAGAGGTAAGATTCTCGACTCACAATCCGAAGGTCGCGGGTTCGAACCCGGCGCGGCGTGCGCAAATAAATTTTATTTTATTAATTTGAAGATACTCTCAGTATCGCCCCACCATTCCGAATTGAAACGTTGCTTAAAAATGGATTTAGTCGTGTTTAGTGTCCAGTAAGATTAAGAAAGGAACGCTTCGATAGTTTGAGCATGTAGAGCGAAAGAATGAGGAAAGAAGTGTAAGGAGAACATATGACGCAAATGTGAATGGTAGAAATAGTCGGGGACGCCCGAGAAAGACATGGCACGACCAAGTGAATCAGATACTTGAGTCGGACCATGTCAAGAGTCAGAATAGTAGGAGAGCATGCATGAGAAGATGTATGAATGTGAACGAGGCAAGGAGTGTGTTCCAAGACCGAGTTGTTTGGCGTTCCGTCCTGTCTGCCTACTCCTGCGGGGAAACGGCATGATGGTTAGTTAGTTAGTTAGTGACCAGATCTGAATAGCCAGGTACTTCCCCACCATTTTTTTCCCCCATTTTTCTTCCTCTCCCCACTTCCTTCAGCCTCACAACATACCCCAATTGGGGATGCCATACTCTCACTCCAGGGAGCAATTTGGGACTCTTGTGCGGTATTCATAGAAAAAAAACATTAAAAATCATGTAAAATATAAAATCATCTAAAAGCCCATCAGGGCATTATAACTTGTATATAATATAACCTATGGTTAAAAACAAGGTCATTAAATGCGTTAAGCGAGTTTTTTTAATAACGTTTTTCTGATTAATAGTAATATCTTTTTATATCACTGTATCGTGAACTTCTGAAATGCGTCATAGGTCACAGCGTTTTTTCACTCGACCGGTTTTTCAATAAATTATGTCAGATTGTTTTACTTTGCACTAAGACATGATGTATTGCTGTTGAAATTTACTTTCAATGTTCATAATTTTCAAATATCATCTTGATTTTAAACAATGTAGGTACATATACCTATTTTTCATTCTTATAGTTGGGCGGTTTTTTGAGTCATTACTCTATTTAGGACACTGATAAATGACTTTAATTGAATGACTATTATAAGGTTGATAAAGCGTTGGATGTTTTAAAATGAGAGACTACTCTTTTCAAATTCACGTAAAATTTATATTTTTAAAAATAAAAACAAAAAAAATTGCTATCTTATTATTTTATCTAAGATTTCCAATGTAATGACAATAATGGACACATATCGAATTATAACGCAAATCATGCAAATTGAAGTTAAATAATTATATTTTTTATTTGTTTGTTCTTAATTTTTATGACCAAAATACGATCTCACAATACGGTATTTTTATAGTACTCTACGCCATCTATAAATTGCAAATAAAAAGGTTAGATAGACAAATAGACGCATTTTTAAAGTATTTATTTGATTGTTTTAGAGAACAAATGATTTTGCTGAATTATTATTAAAAAGGTACAATTTTTAAACTTATAAATTCACTTTTTTAAACTCCTCGTGGTTAGATACTATTTTAGATTTTCACGGCCAAAAGTATTTTCGTTATTTGTTTTTGGGGTTTTATGCCGTGTTGCGCTACCTCCTCCTTTAGCCAACGTTTCGGACAGCGTTACAGTGTCCATCATCAGAGCAGATAGACACTGTAACGCTGTCCGAAACTTTGGCTAAAGGAGGAGGTAGAGCAACACGGCATAACACCCCAAAAATAAATAACGAAAATCCTTACGGTTAATTTCAGAGATGCACTGTGATTCTCCATTAATGTACCAAAATTATCGCATATTTTTAATGCGTTTAAGACCAATACCTTTTACAAAATGCGATGGACTAGTTCTTATAACACCATGAATTTAAGTGTTAACCTTTAATTAATCTCGAAGCGCATCGAATTTTCTTGTCTTATCGGATCTGAATTTATAATATATGATGAAATTGTAATTTTGGAGTAAATTCCTCATTAAATTACTAATAAGTGATCTGAAACCAGTTACAGCCTTTGGGCTCGCACTCCTCTTGCAGATGTCGTACGGATACTGGAGGTTGGTTATGTTCAATACCTTATAAAATTAAAAAAACAAAATAATGAAATTGCTAAAATTTAAGACTGATAAAGTTTGAACTAAAATAATTAATTATTTGCTCGTTCATAGATAACGGTAATAAAATTATTTTAGGAAAAAACCTTTTTTTAAGTTATGCTGTAAAATATTAAGGTGCATTGTTTGCGCCCATACACACGCAATATGAATATAAATAAGTAGTTTTGTTCGCATAAAAACTCAATTATTTCAAGAAAGGTATGCAAAACAATATTGGATTTAATCACCGATACAATTTTGTATTTGTACGCCTTTCCTGAAAGAAGTGATCACTATTTATTCGTATTGGTAATGCGTATATAGTGGGCGCAAACAAACAATTTATCAATAATTTTACAATATGACTTGAAAGAAGGGTTTTTCCTGAAATTATTACATTTCATGCATCAATGAACGAGGAGATTATGAATAATTTTTAGTTTATCATAATAAAGCTAGGTGAAGTCCGTTGCCATCTTCGGTACGGGAAGGTTAATGTTTTCGAAGAATTGACGGTTTAAACTGAATTGATATTAACAGAACCCTCAACCTTGTTTATTTTTGTAGACCTATAATTAATTTTAATATTTATGCTCCAAATACAAATACATGGAAATCTCGATAATTTTGAACTCAAGGATGACATTGATGTCCTATGAAATTCTCAATCGGAGAAAACCTACCACGCGATCTTGTAATAAAAATTCTGTAAAATACTTAGACTGGTCTGAAAGTGGGTCGTGGAGCAAGGTTGAACACCAATGGCCATATCTTCTCTCAATCAATGCTGACATTTGAGTATCCCGGCATCAAACATCTGGGCGTGGTGGAGGAATTCAGTTAGGATGTATTGTGTAATCAATAATTGTTTCTGCGTTTGATGGATGCATTGCCTATGATTTTGTTAGGCAGATGGAATTATTGATAATAAAATAACCGTGGTCTATTATTTATATTTTATTAAGCAAACGGTTTTAAATTATATTATTTTATTTGCTTACAACTTATACCATATTGTAACCTTAAGATTGTTGTTAATTCATTGGCTATTGGCTCTTATTCAGTCGTTTAATTGTTGCTGAGTAAAGTCGATCGTGACCTAAGAAGACATTAAATTATTCTGATAGAACCATGCTTCCCCTCTCTTGACCGTCCTTCGCTTCTTGGAGTGTTAAGGAAAGTGTGATGTTCCAGACGCTTGTCAAACTGTCATACTGTAACACTACCACACTAACATACTGCATCACTGTTACTGAAATGTCATATTGTTACAATCACACAGTCTAATTGAAAAAAGTCAAACTTGAAAAAAAGCCAATTATTGCATAACATGTTGAAACAGTCAGTCACGTGTAATAATAAATATATCTATCTAGCAGAATTTATGAAATTATCGTATTATATTTCACATTGTCACACTATTTTTCTGTACCATTGTTATACTGAAATTTTGAAATAAATAAATATTGTTGTACTGTAAAACTGTCACATGTTATGTACTATATTACACATATAGTAGGTACATAACATGTTCATACAGCCAGTCAGGAATAATAATGAATGTACCCAACTAGCAGAATTATAGAAATTATCGTATTACATTTCACACTATCAGACTATACCACTGTAATATTGTTATAATGTCGTATAGTAAAACTGTCAAACTGTCACAGTCACACTGTTTCATTATTACACTGTCGCACTATCGCATTGTCACACTATCCCACTGATTGTCACACTGACACACAATCACAGTGTCATTCTATCAAACTATCCCAATATCACACAATCAAACAAACGCACTACACGTGAAACCTATAAATTCAACGTAATATTTTCAAATATTACGTTTAAACTGCCAGCCACGTGTATTTATAAATATAATATCTACTTTGCTGAATTATCGAAATGATCACATCACATAAAAAAATAAATGGTTCTGTAGAAAAAAGACATGCAATAATAAATGCACATATAATAAGTAACAAAATTACCTTATAATATCATTTCTTACGACTTCAGGTCAACAGCCCCTATCGAAATTTTCGTTTTAGGTTAATAACAACCCACAGCCATAATAATAATTGCAAGTAATTCCTGCCCAGAGTGCCCAGAGTGCCCAGTGCAAAATGTCAGCCTGCAGGCCTTTAACCGTGTAATCAGTTACACATTAGTAATTGATAAGATTGATAATCGATTCAAATTGATATTAGACGTATCAAAGTATCTGTTTCTGTCGGCTTAATGTTTATGACCTTTTCGGCTCACATTCGATGCGGATTATTTATATTGCAAACCATGTTCGGATATTTTTATGATTTAAACTAATGACAAGCTTAACGTCCTGCGATATATTAAGTAAAATTTAATATTATATGGTGTCCCGATAGAATATCCCCCTACAGTTGACCCTCCGACATTATAATTATTACAAAAGTCAAAAAGCCTCCTATTTTTTCTCCTTTAATTGTCTAGATACAAAAATGCAATTGCATGGGTTGAAAACTACACTATTGACGATTAATTTTCTACTTTTCAATATAATCTCCGTCCATTTCCACAGCTTTGGCCCGTCTTTTAACAAGGGCATGTATCGCGGTATTGTAAAAAGCATGGTCACAACCAGAAACCATCGCCATAATTTTCCCGGTCGATCACACAGTTTTGATTTTTTTTGCCCTCGGTGAGTTTGTATGAATACAATTCCATTGACTGCCTCTTTGATTCAGGATCAAAAAAAATGAATCCATATTTCGTCTCCGGTCTTAATTTTTTCCAGAAACTAAGCCCTGCATGTGTTGTGAGGCTATTGTTTTTCTTGTTTCTTTACTCTGGCCCGTTAACTTTCTTGGTACCCACCTAGCACAAACTTTTGTTGAATAATCAGCTATCCAATAATCGTCATCACACTGCCTTTACTGAGGGAAAGAATGCGACATCCAGAGTTATCTGGGGTCGCCAAACATAATGTTATCAACTCTCTTAATGTGCGTGCAGTCACTTTTCGTCAACCAGCTTTTCGTCAACCAGCTATGTTTGTCCTTCAGCTTCGTTAGAGTGACGAACCCATCGTCTAGCAGTGCTGACGTCCACTGTTGCATCATGGTACACATTTTCAGTCTTTCATGAATGCGAATGGGCGTTTCATCTTCTACAGTCAAGAATCAATCACAGAACGCTGTCTAATACGAACACCAATGTCCGCCATTTTGCGAGCGACTCCAGTGCTACCACCTATTGACGCAAAAAAGTTACTACTTCAGCTGATTGTAGAAGAAGGTTTGAGGAATTGCACCAAATTCTAAATTTTCACTTAACTAACTTTATTTAAGCACAAAGAAATAGGAAGCATTACTTTTTGACTGCTCCTAGAAGAACATTTTTGTGCATTAGGTATTTACCAAATTCAAACCTATTATCAACTTCAAAAATATATTTTTAATAATAAGATGGTACGGATATCAAACGAATTTATTTATGGTGTTGATCGTTTGTACTTACAAGCTGGTACATATAGAATTTACACAAGTAGATTAATCATTGATGGATTTTAATGAAAATGTTACATTCATTTGTTTTTCGGCGATACGTCCAGTACACTTAGTTAAATTTTGTGTAAATAGGTAAGGCGTATTTTTCCTAAACCGACTGTTTTTGACCCTGGGATCGACTGATTAATAAGTGTGTTAGTTATTTCTCATGTTTTGGGTTTGCTGAATTTATTCAGTGTGAATTAGTTGCCATGCGATGCCCGGGCTGCGTATTTACAATCCCTACCGCGTTTCAGTCACTTTAAATTTTCAATATCAAAATTTAAATATTTAGAAATAAAATTATTAATTTCTAATATACACATTGGAAAGATTATTTTATCTAGATTTTAGAACAATTTTTGTTTTTGCAAAGTGATAAAAAATTATCAATATAGAGGTGTATTTACAATATACGGGAATAATATTAAAATTTAAATAATTAGAAATAAAATTATTAATTTCTAATATACACATCAGAAAGATTATTTTATCTAGATTTTAGAACAATTTTTGTTTTTGGAATGTGATAAAAAATAACCAATATAGAGGTATATTTAAAATGTAAATTGTCGTTACCGCGACTGAATCGGTATAGGTTTTGTAAATACGCGCCCGGGCTTTACACAGAGTTTAAGAAATCAAATCCACACCGCCCACTTGCCAGCCTGCTCGTCCACCACATACAGACATTTTCCTTTATATATTACTAGCTACACCCGGCATACGTTGCAACGCCATTCAAAGAAATAAATTTAGAGCGTTTAACCAGCCAGCGGACGAAAATCCACATTTCGTCGAAAGTTGTTCTTCCGATCGTGCAGGGCGGTTACAATGAGAAAGATTAATTATTCTCCCTACCAGCTTTTTAAAATTATAACTCAATATCGAATTTATTTCAATCCAAATTAGCTTTAATTTATACCTTCATCCAAAAATGCTGAAAGGCGTGATGATAAAACTATTAAAATAGTGTACTTTTTGTAGTTATTTTTTGATTATAAGTATTTATCATTTTTCAATAATGTCTAAATTTAATAAGAATGTTAAAAAAATCTGAAATATATTAGTTTGTAAGTGCGCAAATAAATACACAAATGGACCAATTTTCGTCAAGAAACACATGTACGTACATATTTTTTAATGATTTTATTGAAACTAAAATTAAAATTCTAATACATAACTTTGCTAGATAATGTATTGATTTATTTTTCTGCATGATTACATTATTTGAAATGGGTGTGGTATAATACAAAAACTTTTTTGAAAATTTAACAAATCTGCCAACGACCTATGGAATAACCTTATTATACTAAAAATTAAAAAAAAATCTAAAAATTTATTACATACGAATGCTAGATAAAAGAACAATCTTTCGAAATCCATTTATAATTTTTTGTGGAAAAGAGTCAATACGTCTAAAAACTTTTTTGAAAATGACGTATTTCCGGCTTTCTCTGGTAATGCCCTCTTAATTCTCGCTGCACGTCCTTTCTCGAGCGTCCCCGTTACCTTCCACCTTCCCCGCTTCTTCACTCTCCGCGAACCCCAACTCCCCCGTTCCCCTTCCCTTTCCTCCCTGCCGCTAAAATATATGAAATACACATATTTTCATTTAAGTATACAAATTTTATAACATGAGAGCTTACCATTATATATAGCCTATATGATGTATGAGCTATATTATTGTAAAGTTTCATTAAAATCCATTCAGTAGTTTTTGCGTGCAAGAGTAACAAACACACGTACATCCATACAAACTTTCGCGTTTATAATAATAGTAAGAATATGTATTGTATTATTCCTTTGGAGGGGTGCAGACATACGTTCACCGTTTGTCTCATTTTCGACTATTGACATTTAGTGTGTAAGAAAGAGGGGTAGCATTAAATGTGTATGAACAAAAGCAAGACAATCAGCACATTGACGTCAAATGTTGAATTTTTGGAATTCACACACTATTCAATATTATACCTTGTTATGGTACGCCCTAAACGACAGAATTCGAGCCCACGGGAGCTCCACCGCGGACAGCAACACCCCGCTCCCCCCTGTTTCCTGCTTCCTACCTCCTCCCCTCTCTGCACTCCCGCGCACACCAACGCGTCCCGCCAGTCGAGAATTGCAAGCGGCCTCGGGAACACGTTACGCTCCCCCGGATCGAACACCGAGTTCGCGGCTAATTTCTGTCGACCAATTTGAACGCAATTACATCTGCGATGTTAATTGAAGTACATACGGGTTTTAGCGCTGGTATTCTGCCATGCCTGTGTGAACTTCGGGTCCTGTCCTAGACTCGGAAGTGCCCCCTGCTGAACCCGGAAGGCGTGGATCCCCGAACATCATGTAAGCTGTACAAATATTCCCTCTTCTGTTTGTGTCCTTTAACGATAGACTGTAAACCCTCGCGAAAAGCCATCACTCAGGGAGTTTCGTTTCAGAGATCACGAGGTATAAACACGATAGCTAGGATTGTGTAATATGCATTTCTTGTGTTGAATTGTACTGTAATAACCTATGAAACTGTGTTTTGAATTTGCAATACATGAATCTATTTAACTCAATCCTGTTGTTATTCTGCCTCGGCAGGAGCATTTCCTAGAGTGTATTTCCCGGACGATCGTGGGGAGATGAGAGTTCCGAAGCATTCGTGCGACCTGCCCCTGGAATAGAGGGTACTTTTGTCTCTGCTGTGAGCTGGCCTGGGACATGTTTAGGGCCCATCATAACAACGGGCGCGCAACATGGCGCATAACAACCTATCACAATATTACTGCAGCTCTTTCAAAAGATGAGAATGCGTCCCATACAAAATGAATGAGAAAATTCTTTTCTTCATAATTATTATTTTTTTTCTTTGTGAATTTTTATTTTTCCGATTTGTGAATTTTCCCGATGTTTTAATAGTTATTCTGCTAATCGGGGCTCAGAAAAATCCAACAAATCTAAGAACATAAGTATCGGTCCAGCCGTTCTTGAGTTATAAATGGTGTAACTAACCCGACTTGGTTTTATATATTAAGATATATTTCAACCAATTTACACAAAACCTTGACAAATTACATACCTTAGCCTTCCTCATGAATCACTCTATTGTATATTGGTGAAAATCGCATGAAAATCCGTTCAATAGTTTTTGAATTTATCGCGAACAAACGGACGCGGCGGAGAACTTCAATTTATACCATGTAGAGATAATAATAAAAACAATATCTTTATTCAATAAAATTGGCAACATTGTAACTAAAAAAGTACATGTTCAATGCAGTTTACAAATAGATTACATCAGTACAAAAAAATTAACAACTAGAAAGTAATGTCAGAACGGTTACACCGAAGTAGCATAATTCTTGAATTTGGCAGCCATCTCTGGTCTGGAGCTCCAAAATACCTGAAAAATACCCTCGACTCTGTGCAGAAACGGGCGGTCCGTTTGATAGATTTTCCCATCTTAATATACGGATTGCAATCTTTAGAGCACAGGCATCGGGTGGGAATGCTATCCTTCTTCTACCGGTATTACAATGGAAGATGCTCCGAGGAACCAGCATCATTGATCCCTTCGGCACCGGTGCATAGTCGGGAAACACGCCAAACGCGTGCCCAACATTTGTACACGGTTGACATTTGTCACATGAGAACGGGTCGTTTCTTCGACTCGTTCTTGTGTTCAACAACTCGGCTGTGGAATGATTTGCCGGCCTCTGTGTTTCCTCCTTCCTACAACATGGGTCTCTTCAAGACCAATGTTCATTCCTTCCTCTCCTCAAAAAGACCCTCCACACAGCATCCCAAATGACATAGGCCCTGAGGGAAATTATTTTCCTCAGGGCCTCCTGTGTAAAGTTAATGTAAAAAAAAAAAAAATTATACAATATTTTTATATTTTTGAATGTAGCTATTACTTTGTGGTTATCCATTATAGAAAAATGAAATAATTCAACTTTGGGAAAAAATTCGGTTTACGGGAGATAGTCCTAGATAATTTTTTTTATTTTTTATACTAATTATGGGCCGGAAAATCCGAATCTGAAAGAATTAGGCGTCGGCAAGCAATATTAACTGAATTACACGACTTTAAAATTTTCTATAAACACTAAGGAAAAAACGTCATTTTTAATGCATTGACACAACAAATCATAGAAAAACAAGAAAGATGTTACACCACATAATTAGTATAAAAAAAGAAAAAAAAATTATCTAGGACTATCTCCCGTAAACCGAACTTTAGCCCAACTTTGTATAAACCACTTATATGATGCGCAAATCCAACCGGTTTCGGAACAAACGTTCCTTCGTCAGGGAAAGCTTATAATATTTTTAGTTGTTCATAGCCTGCCTTAGTAGGTGAACCTGTATTGAGGCGGAATTTATTTTAAATTGTTTCTCGCAATTTTATCTATGGTTTTTTATAAATGTTTAATGTAGGTTTCTATACAACAAAAACTTTATTTTAGTTTGTTTGCATATACACAACGCAAAAACGGCAAGGTTATTACTACAATAACAAAAGTCGGTGACAGGGCGTTTGGGTGAGGTACCACACAAAAATTCCAACTTCTCCCAACAGTTCAAAGCTAGTGGAACTATGGCATTCCCAATTAGGGTGGAAGGAAGTGAGATGAAATAGATTGGGGAGAGGAAGGTGTCACCAGTTAATCAGATCTGGTCACCAAACACGGCTAGTGTCATTTCAAGCAAGGTTTCTATTCTGAATGGTATTTTTTTACCAGAACGATACTGAGAGTATATACTACAGACACAGGCAACCTGTATTTACTGATATCCCTATAGAATGGACAAAATATGTATTTGAGATTTTTGCGTCCAAAAGTCGTATCGTGATTTATTTTTTAGGTATAACGGCGTGCTCACATCCTCCCTCTCGGTCCTCTAGAACTTTGGAGGAAACAGACATTTTTTACATTAGCTCCACACAGGAGGCCCTGAGGAAAATAATTCTCCTCAAGGCCTATGTCATCTTTGGGGATGCTGTGTGGCGGGTATTTTTAGGAAAGGAAGGGTGGGAAGTTCTGGGAAGGAAAAAGGGTATTAGGAGTGGGTAGGAATCTCGGGGTCAGTGTGTCAACCATCCGTCCTCCTGCGATGCAAGGCGATGTTCCGAGAGCGTACGGCTGGAGAAGTCAAAGGGACTCGCTCAACCATTCTCTCCCGATTCGGCCTGCCATGCAGCTGGTGGGTAGATGCAACCACCGCTAAGATCCGGACAAACCTCACCCCATGAACCCGGCACCCCTGCAGTCACCAAACGTAGCGAACCAAATGTGTGTACGTACATTGAGTGTCTCATCTTTACATTTCACTCTCACCATTATTTAAGAGGATATTACCAGAGAAAACCAGAAGTATGTCATTTTTAAATCAGATTTTAGACGTATTAACTCTTTTCCACAAAAAATTATAAATAGATTTCGATTTTTTTTTTATCTAGCATTCGCATGTTTTAAATTTTGAGAAAAATGTTTATTTTTAGTATAATAAGGTTATAGCATAGGTCGTTGGCAGATTTGTTAAACTTTCAAAAAAGATTTTGTATTATACCACACCCATTGCAAATCATATAATCATGCAGTAAAATAAATCAATACGTTATCTGGGCATGTTTTAGAATTGTAATTTTAGTTTCAATAAAATCATAAAAAAATATATACGTACATGTGTTTCTTGACGAAAATTGATTTGTGTATTTAGTTGCGCACTTACAAACTAACATAGTTCAGATTTTTTTTTACCGTCTAATTTAACTGAGACATTATTGAAAAATGATTAATTTTTTTTTTTTTTACATGAGCTCCGCTCAGGAGGCCCTGAGGAAAATAATTTCCCTCAGGGCCTATGTCATCTTTGGGGATGCTGTGTGGAGGGTTTTTTAAGGAAAGGAGGGAGAGGAGAGTTCTGGGAAGGAAAAGGGTTCAAGGGGTGGGTAGGAATCTGGGGTTTAGTGTGTCCTGGTCATCCGCCTCCAAGACCTAGACAAACCTCGCCCCATGAACCCGGGCACCCCTGCTAAATCACCAAACGTCACGTAGCGTGACCTATGGCAGAGGTGTTGGTTATCCAATAAAGGTTAATTATAATCAAAAAATAGTTTTTTTTTTACAGTGTATACCGCACAAGAATCTCAACTGCTCCCGTCAGGAGCCAGTGAGACTATGGCATCCCCAATTGGGGTATGTTGTGAGGCTGAAGGTAGTGGGGAGGGGAAGGAGGTGGGGAAGAGGAAGGTTGGGAAGTACCTGGCTATTCAAATCTGGTCACCAAACACGGCTAAAGCCATTTTCAAGCAACGTTTCAATTCTGAATGGTGGTCTTACACCAGGGCGATACTGATAGTATCTTCCACTCTGGAACATGCCGCAAATATACTATATATTATTTTAAATGAATTAATTGTGAAATAACACAAATTAATCAAATAAAATTTATTTGCGCATGCCGGGTTCGAACCCGCGACCTCCGGATTGTGAGTCAAGAGTCTTACCCACTGGACTACGGAGGTCGTCAATAGTTACACAAAGTACATTATTTTAATAGTTTTATCATCCTGCCTTTCAGCATTTTTGGATGAAGGTATAAATTAAAGCAAATTTGGAATGAAATAAAATCGATATTGAGTTATAATTTTGAAAAGCTGGTACGGAGAATAATTAATCTTTCTCATTATAACCGATCGTAAGAACAACTTTCGACGAAATGTAGATTTTCGGCCGCTGGCTGGTTAAACGCTCTTAAAGTGTAAGATAGAGCTGCAGCATTATTGTGGCAAGGAACATATGTTTATTGCCCTTTCTACGGTTGCTTTTTCACATGGGAATATTATATTATCAAATAATGTTTTAAAATACTTAAAGTTATTGCATATTATATATATTATAAAATAATTATAATGACAATGGGACATCGCGATACGTATGATATATTTATGGAAGAAAGTATTGAAAGGAAAACGATAAAAAAATTTCGATGTTTACAAAAGAAGGTAGATAAATATGTAATAGATACAATTTAGAGTTAAATAATCCTTGCTGAATATCGGACAGCGGTCCGTCATTACGTAACGTAAAGGTTCTATGTTAGAATGCCCTAATTATAGAGGAAAAACAACATTACCAACATGCTACGGAAATTGTCTTCCATAATATTTACTCCTAGAGCGGTTCACGACATATGCTGGACCTAGCTTATAGGAGAATTTTCAGAGAGCGAGAAGTATGACTGACTAAATTGACCCTTAGATAATATATTAAACAGGTATGTCAAAAAAATGGAGCGTTACAAATAGAATAGATTAAACAACATTTAAATGAGAAATGCACCGGAAGGGAAAATTGAACCATTTTTCATGTGGGTACAAAAATCAATGGAAAGAGACCCAACGGCTCCTAACCGTCTGGAGCCAGTGAGACTACGGCATGCCCTATTGAGGTATATTGGGGCTGAAGGAAGTCTGAAGGGGAAGGAGACGGGGAAGAGCAAGTACCTGGCAGATCTGGAAACCAAACGGCCATTTCAAGCAACGTTTCAATTCTGAATGGTGGTCTTACACCAGGGTGATACTGAGAGTCTTTTCCATGATGGAATGTGCCGCAAATATATCTTATATTATTTTAAATGATTAAATTGTGGAATAACACAATTCAATCAAATAATATTTACTTGCGCACGCCAGAATTTGAACCCGCGACTTTCGGCTTAAAAGCCTTTCCCCTCGACCACGATAAATGTATGAGTATGTGTGTATATAAATAAATATTCATATGTAAATATGTATGTATATAAGTAAATTTACGCCTATCTATCTTTAAAGTTGTAAATGTATCTTTTAATTTTATATACGTTGGTCTATTTTTTCTCTTGAATTATGCAATTTGTGTGTTGTTGTTTGTTTTGTATTAATTTGTATGTACTTCTTTTTCACTTTTTATAATATTCATTTTTTGTATTATTACTTATTACCCATCTCAGAACAGACATAGACTAATGAGGCGGCTAACTAACTTGCTTTTTAAAATTATTTTATCTCAATAAACGTCCGGGTTGCTTGCAGTTAAATTTAAAAAAATGTATTAACCTCTTTTCAGACGACATAGTTAAGGATTCCATGCCCACTCAGAATGAAACCAACTCAGAACCACCTCAGAAAAGCTATGAAAAATATATTATAAAATAGCCGGTAACCCTAACCTAACTTAACCTATTTAACCATTTTTTTTATTTTTTTTATCATCACTCTTAATGACCTTTCTGAGATGGTTTCATTCTGAGTTGGCCGTCCACCATTTTAAGTCGAGAGGCAAATCTCCTTTCCGAAGACGTCGAGTTATATATTTTTCTTACTACCCAATTAATTTACACAAAATATGTTTTTACGCTTTTTAATTGTTCTTCAAAGTACAATTTGTCAACAGTTTGTCAGCAGGATCAATGTTCAATTATAATTTTTACAATTACAATGATTATTCAAATACAATTCAGTTTCTTCAATTACAGTGTAAAACGTACATACATAATAATGTTATTAATTATTCTATATATATATATATATACGGATTATCCCAATTAATACACATGATTTAGTAAAAACCATCTCTGTTTTTAATAACCATGTCTTTAGCATATATCTATATCTGTTTCGTGAACCGCAATTTTTTTATATTTCTTGGTAACATGTTAAATATTTTGCGCGCGTTATATTCCAGGGTTCGCTGTCCGTAGTTATTGTTATATTTTGGAACAAAGCATTCCTTCATTCTTTGTGAACCTAGTATCATGTTCATGTTCCACTTTACTTTCATATTCAGACTCAGATATATGCTGAATCAATATTTTGTACCATAATAAGGACTACACTGGTAATATTGTTAAATTCCGATATAACAATGATATGTTACGTATCTGTGAAAAAATATGTTTTTGAACTTGTAATTTAACCACAGAACTTTACTGATTGTAGGTAGTTTAAATTAATTTTGCAAGAGTGTCCCCAAGTGGTTATTCCATACCGTAAAGTTGATTCTGCTAGTAATAAGTAAATAATTTTTAAAATATTCACCGGAACACTTATGGCTTTGAGCGTTGCATGAAGCTCAATTCTACAGAACTACGTTTGATTGCACACACGTTTAAAATCCTTTCATGTGACAGGTATCTCCGTGACATGAAATTCCAGGTCAATTTCAATAAGATTATTTCTTCAAGATCTTAGGATCTGTTATATAAAATCATGAATTATGCGCCTTTCAATTAAATCAAAGCACGACTAGGTGTAATTAATATATCTACACTCACTTGTAGTTACACATAGTGCAGGGCACAGTTTGTATGATTTTGCTTATTGAACAACTGTCCAGTATAGAACGGTGCCATGCCAACTCGGAATCAACTCAACTCAACACTTCTTTGAAACAAGATTTAACCAATGTAGTAAAATATTGCCAACAAAATCAACTCGTTCCAAAATGCCATCGTCATCACGTTGTCTTTTCCAGAAATAAAACATTATTTAATTATTCTTTATATAACAACAACATTGCAACAGTCTCAGATATTCGTGATCTTGGAATAACCCTTGATAGTAAACTACAATATAACCTTCATATACAACAAATCACAAATAAAGCTGCTAAAATGTTAGGTTTCATCATAAGAAACACAACACTTTTTAATAGCATCAACGTCATTAAGCAACTCTACTTTGCCTACGTACCTACGAAGTCATTTGGAGTTTGCGTCAGTTGTTTGGTCTCCATTTTATAAAATCCATATAAACAAAATTGAAGCAATTCAAAACAAATTCCTCAAATATCTTTGTTACAAGTCATACGTAAGATTTAATAACTATGCAGAGGCAGCTTCATACTTTAAAATTGATTAATTGAGTGTACGAAGGCATCATATGGATGCAAAATTCCTGTATAAATTAGTTAACAATAATATTCAATGCCCAGAGTTGCTAAATAAAATTCAATTTAATGTACCTGCGCGTACAACACGCTCTTCTGTCCTATTCAGGGTGGATAAATGCCAGACAAACTGTAAGTCGAATTCTTGTCTGAACAGACCATGCAATAGTTATTATCCAAGATGGACATTTTCAATTCCGAACTTACTAAATGTAAGGGTCTTGTCTGAACAGACCATGCAATAGTTATTATCCAAGATGGACATTTTCAATTCCGAACTTACATGTACTTACTTAAATGTAAGGGGTACATAAAAGAGTATTTCTCTGATGTTTCTTGAATATGTTATGTATCTATGTTTCTTATGTTTCTATCGTTTATACATATGATTCTGCTATGATTTGATTTGTATGTACAACCTGGCTTCTTACGGTTACCAATGTATTGATATTTTTATGTTTTATGTAAATTTTAGTTATATATACTTCATCTTTTGTTTTATAAAATTTTTGGTCTCATACTCCTTTATTATAAATTTAATTACTTCTATTTTTTTATTATGCTGTTTAATCAGAGAACACCGCCACAAAAAATCGATATTAGGGTGATCAAGCAATGCAAAATCTTTAGATTTTGGTTTGAAAATTAGATCGCTTAGAAATATTTTAAAGGCTTTAATTAAATACTGCCAGTAGATTTTGTCATTAACAAATCAAAACAGGCGGCTGGGGTTAAACAAATCTTATTGCCATCCACGGAAGGAATTTTATTGTTAGCGGCCTAATCTAAACACAAATTTTGCACAATGTGGTGCATCCTCTTAAGTCTAAAGAATTTATTTTAATGAAAATTTGCTGCTTATTAATAAAAATTTGCTGCTTATTAATTATATTTTTTATAAATCCTCTTTTGAACCTTTTCCCACTTAACCGGTCTTTCCCTGCTAATGACTTTGAAATCCCTAATTTTAATAAACTTCCCCCATGATCTATGCTTAATTTTTAAGTTTAGTATAAATTTGATCCTGATGATGCGAACATCGATCATGAAACAGGTTGATTGTATATAAATAAAAGTGATGTAAACAAAGTTAGTTGTCTTTTAATTAAAATAAATAACGCCATTACAAAGTGAAAACCTTTCCGAAAAACTAAAGAATTTAATTTACAAATGAAAAGTGTCCAAAACTGGACTAAATCTGTCAAAAGAATGGACCCAACAGTGAAGGCTATGCTTGAAAATTTTTGCAACTAATTGTAATAGCTGGGATATGACAAAATAACACATTGTGATTTGTTTTACTGACTGAGTTCACTTGGGATTTGGAAAACATTGGTAGTTTAGCATGATTTGTTAAGACCAGAAATTCGGTCTTCCTCTAATAGGTTTCAGCGAGCTTAACCTTTATAATTATTTTTCTGTTAAACAATATGGCATTACAGTATTTCCTACAGCTCCCGTAGCTTAAAAGCTGTGCTAATTGAAATGTATGGAAAAACACTATTTATTTAAAAGCTCATAAATCGTAACAAATACGACGTTAAAAATTTAAAACTTAACAAACACGACGAAATTTAAAACTTTTCTTGCCTAAGCTATTTATAATGTTATAGCTAATAGTTTTATGTGTATAAGATTTTGACAATGGACATGACTCGACGCAAAATCGTATCATTAAACACAAAGCTTTACAGAAAGATAAAATTGTTGATACCTTACTCGTACATTGGTTACTACGCTAGAAAAAGAAGAAGTAAAAAAGCCTTAAATGCCACAATAAATAAGCAAACGTTTTTAACAGCTCGTGTAAAGACGAATGATTTAGGTATCCTGACCTACTACTGATATGGATGTACCTAATTATTGTAACTAAGGTATTAATGACATTGAACTTTAACTTTTTTACAAATCACTCAATGTAAGTCCCGTCCTTGGAAAGTTTTATATACATAATAATTTACAAAACATTTTATGCATCACCATATTTTATATTATACTTAGTGTATACGTCTAATGTTGAGGTAAACAATGCGAGTACCTATATAAACACTAAAGTCATAGGTATGACCATATATACTCACTTAAAAATATATTTAAATAATTTAACTGTAGGTACACGATTTTTATAGATTACATAAACGTAAAAAGACCGGTCAGTGGTTGAGTGGGCATTGCGTTTGGGTCCCACCCAGGCGTCCCGTGTTCGATTCCTCGGCTGGCTAAGTCCTCCATCACAACACACGAGCAACATTTTCGGCTTTCTGTGGTGATATTAGGAGATTTTCAAACATTGTTGGGTTATTCGTAACCCGAGAATGTTTGCCTTTCTTTTAAAAAAAATCCTGTAATTAGTTAAATTTAATCCCGAATTTTCAGCATATTTTCTTCCACAGACAAAAAAATAATAAATATTATTAAACAAAGAGTCAGCGGAATTATGGCATCCTGAACTGGGGTATGTTTTGAAGTCAAAGGAGTGGAGTAGGGAATCCAAATGGAGAAGGGGAAGTAACTGACTTTTCGGATCTGGTCACCAAATACGGTCTCAAATCTAAATCCTCAGGGTCCTCGGGCGCACACGCCCCAAACTCCCACTTACTGATCGTCGAGGCACCACCGGGATGTCGGCTAAGGGGCGCGGAATCTGAACCTCGTATCCGGCTTGCCCGATCACCGACTAACTTTCAGTCCTAGCAAGCTCGATCGATATAGGTTTTATCGAAAATGTCGGTAACTTGCCATCGCTCCCGAGCATGACTGCAGGCCGCTAACGAACAAACAATAGTTCACAATGACTTGGTGTTCCTAATATATTTGACATAAACTGTTGTTTATTCGTTAGCGGCCTGCAGTCGATGCAGTCGGGTGCAGAGCGATGGCAAGTTACCGACATTTTCGATAAAACTTTTATCGATCGACCATGCTATGGGTAAATGGGGGTCCTCCAATAGTCACCAAATACGGGTAAAGTCATTTCAAGCAAGCTTTCAATTCTGAATAGTGTTCTTACACAAGGTCGATGCTGAGAATATCTTCTACTTTGGAACGTGTAAATAAACCTTACATTATTTAAAAATATTAAACTGTAAAATAACACAAGTCTGTGAAATTTTTTTTAATATTTTTTATAATTTTGTAAGGTTTTGGGATTGCCATTTAGCAAATGGTCCCGGAAACGATTCATCGACCATTCAACACCTGTGCCGTAGGTCACTCCAAGTGCTTCGTTATATTTGTTAACTTAGCGTAGAAGCGCGGGTTCATAGAGTGAGGTTTGTTCAAATCTGCCCATCAAATGGGGGACGGGTCGGATCAGGAGGGGCCGGTTTTCACTTCTCCAGCATGACGACACACTGACCCCCAGATTCCTAGCCTCCCCTCATATCTTATTCCTTCCCATGACATCTTCACCATCCTTTCCTTTAAAAGACCCTCCTCACAGAATCCCCAAAGTTTACGAAGGCCCTTACGGAAATTATTTTCCTAAGTGTGGTAAAAATTTTTTTTAAAAAATCTATTTCAAATCGAATTTATTAAGTTAAAAATAGTTCTAATAATACGTTATAAAAATTAGGGTATTATAAATGGTGACCGGCCAACACAGAATGAAACCAACTCAGAATGAAACCAACTCAGAATGAAACCAACTCAGAACCACCTCAGAAAGGTCAAGGTTTTGGTAAGAGTGGTGATAAAACTATAAATAAGCTAGCTGACCCGGCCACAGGTTGCCGTGGCTAACTAAACACAACGCCATCTACTGGATGGTTATCCAACCTTTATAATCACCGCCATCTTTGAGTTTATCGCGAAGAGACAGACAGACAGACGCCGCGGAGGACTTTAATTTATAATACTTAGAGATGGTGCAAAAGATTATAATAATATGCATGAAATGCTTGAGGTAACTATTCGTATTTAAGTTAATAAGGATTAATACTGTATCCGTCTAAATAATTTTCCAATTGCCGCATTGTACGTGACCATTTTTTTAGAAGATAGAATGGGCATAGTAAGCTATCCGTAAAAGATAGATATATGCCATCACGGACTTTTTTATAGATCTATAAAAGAGGAATATCCCACCATGCATTGTTTTGTTATATCTCAAAGGGATTAGGCAGTGTTTTCGATGTAAGCTACCAGGCAGCTTGACTTTTTCCGACACTTCTAATAATTATCGTTATGTTTCAACCAATTTACACAAATCCTTGACAAATTATATATCTAAACCTTCCTCACCAAACACTCTATCTACTGGTGAAAACCGCATGAAAATTCGTTCAGTAGTTTTTGAGTTTATCGCGAACAGACAGACAGACAACGCGGAGGACTTTAATTTATAATATGTGGAGATTGGTTAAATAGGTTAAGTTAGGTTAGGGTTACCGGCTATTTTAAAATTATTTTTTCATAGCTTTTATTGATCTTTCTGAGGTGGTTTTGAGTTGGTTTCATTCTGATTTGGCATGGAACCATCATAAATATGTTATCTGATTACGTTAAAGAAGTTGAAAATAACCATGAATATGCATATTATTGTAGTTACAGAGATATATATATATATAGACTACTTTAACCTTTAAACTATCGGATCGTCGGATCTAAACACAGACTCGATAAATAATAATTATAACATTTTTTTTATTTAATCACTAGCATCTGATATATTGCTTCTAGAATCTAATGATCTGTTAGTTATCGGTATGGTTTCGACAATTCAAGGATGCATTGTTAATATCTGTGGAACTAAAGAATTAATGTCTTTGTATTGTTAGATATGGAAGACACTAGATTAATCATTCATCAAAAAATTGGAAAACTAAATAAAATCCAATACCTGGGTGTAATACTCGACTCAAAACTGACTTTTACAGCAATATATTTGAATATGTGCTAAAAAAGGTATCAAAAAAGTAAATTGTCTTAGAAGACTAAGACGTAAATTAAATAGAAACACTACGGAGCTCATTTATAAAACTATCGTTGTTCCACATTTGGACTACTGCTCCTAGATGTTATATTTGGCCAATGAGGGAAATTTGAACAAACTGGAAGTTATACAAAACAAAGCTATGAGATGTATACTGGGGAAAGGCAAATACACAAGGATTAATCAAATGAGAGAGGCGCTAAATTGAATTCCAATAAAAAAGAGACTACTATTTAATGTGTTAATTTTTGAGCATTAAATTATGAAAAACCAAATGCTAAAATACTTTAAGGATGAAATTGTTTTTAATAGAGACATTCATAATTACGAAACAAGAAATATAAACAGAGTTTGATTGCCGCAAATGAAGAAATCAAAATCACAGAACTGCCTAATGTACAGAGGACTAAAGATGTATGATGAAATGCCTGAAAGTATGAAGAATGAAGAAAGAATGAATGTATTTAAAAAGAAATGTTATGCTTACTGTAAAAATATTTAAATTTATCAAATGAAATGTTACAATGTGCTTATTAGTTTATATTCATGTAACTAACTCAGTAATAAAAAAAAATAAAAAAATTTAAAAAAATAAAAATTCATTTGAATGCAAAGAGTTTTAGAAATTTATGCTCGTAAAAACACAGTTTTAGACAAAATTTATTAGTTATTTTAGACATTCTTTAAATGTTTGGTTTTCACGGATGATTTAGTTTGCTACGAATAGCAAAGTAATGATAATACAAGGGATGTAATTGAACTGATCATATCCATCATTAATAATAAGGTTACTAAGAAAAAATCTCAATGTTTTAGCAATTATAATTAAGGATATATATTTTAGCAAACATAAAAAATACAAAAACCAGGGTGACTATGACGCATTTTCTCTCCTTCGTAAACGGCACAAAGATTTATCGGATAAGTCGGAAAAACAAACCTTGTTATTTAAGAAATATCGAAAATAATATATCCTCAGACCCGAAAAACTTATGGAGACAAGTCTAATCCTCTAACAAATCCCAATGTATGTATCTTGGAGAGCTGAAAGCCAATAATGGAGCAGGCATTGCAAATTTATTTTCAGAATATTTCTGTTCGGTTTTCAGTAAGCCCTCTGATCCACATGACGCCGGGAACATACGCCGGGAACCATACATCCAATATGGGCAATATTGAGGTGACACGAGAAATTGTCTTAAAATATTTTAAGGAAATTAATGCTCACAAAGGTGCCGGTCTAGCACTGCAGTATCTCGGTAGGTGGAAAAGATGGCTATAAGCGTAGTTGTAGGCGACTTTTAGCTTTTGCCATTGGGATACAGTATTGTCTACCCACAGTTCTATCATCTCTTTTTAATAATCACACTCCCACAACCATACTTCTACTTTAGGTCAGCCCACTTCTACCACGTGGTATCTACGTACAATAGCTCTCCCACCAAACTGGACATTAAGAGATGGAAGAGGGTGTGATTTTTTGTTGATTTAAAAATATCACCGTGTACCAAAAGCTTTCTCCAAAAAGCTCTAGAATTCATTGGCTTCGTTCTGTTACACCTTATAGGTATGTGTAATGGGACCAATCTTTGGATTCTGCATCAATGGCTGTAGGTTTTAATATTACACTACCCTACACCAGACACCAGACACCAGACACTAGACGTATCGAGGTTATCAGGAATGAATCTGTATGATGTATGACTGCGTTATTTAGAAAGGAACCTTACGAAGCGATTTTTAACCGGTCATTATACGAGTAGTATAATATAGTGCACAGGTTCAATACTTATACGTATTATTAAATGCTCTAATTTGGAGCGAATGTGTGAATATCAATAATATCAATAGCTAAACAAAAGAATTGTAAAGAAAATTAATATCACGAGAGAAAGGCATGTGTAGGTTAGGTTTAGTTATACATAGAAATTTTGAAATTTGGAAAGCAGCTTAAAGCTTAAATAAAATTCCTACCTTCGTTTATTTGTTGTATTTTTATAACATGTTTTTAACCACTTTTTTTAAACATAACTACGTAATGCGTAATGTAGGTAATAATTTATGTAGGTATGGACTAAATATCTGAGAAAGTGGAAAAGTATTTCGTACTAAGCGTAGGTTACGGAATAACTGCGGTGCAAGGGGATTAGTCGAGGGAGTCTGGCTGAAGATATCAAAAGGCCTCTCTCATCCAGTCTTTCTCGATCCAGTCCACCATGCATGAAGGTGGGCAGATGCACCCGTCGCTAAGACCTAGAAAATCATCACCCCACTCTCCCCTGGCACTCCTGCTAAGTCATCAAACGTAGCGAACCACTTGGAGTGACCTATGGCAGACGTGTTGGTTATACAATAAATGGTTCCCGGGGCGATGGAACCCATAACTTCCTCCCAATTTAAATGTATTGTGTTAAAGTGATCGAAGCAAATAGTGTATTTCTATTACTAATGGCGTCCATTCCACTTACCGATAATTAATTACTTAATTAATAAATACCGTTGACTTACACACAAGTTATTTTTATCTTTCAGGAAATGTTTGAATGGTAAATAAATATTTATTAAACTATTTAAAGTATTTTTAAGAGGGAAGTATGAAACGTGTGAAGCATTTTTCTCACTTCTCAGATAAATGGGTTCTAAATGATTTATACTGGTTACAGGCTACTTTCTATTTGAATATTGTTTGAACCATTTTAAAATGCAGGTAAGATAACGTATTACATGCATCCCCATAAACTGGTATGTAATAGGTGTTTTCTTTCTATGTTTTTAGCCGTCTGACAGGTGTTCGTATCGGCCCGGCATCCTCGCTCTTCCTGGTGCTCGAATCTCCAATCGAGGTCGCTCGCAATCGCCGTCGAAAGTACATACATTGGTCGACTTTATTATTCTCGAATCTCGTCGAAGGTGCATGCTTAGACGCCAAACGTCAAAAATCTTTCCACCCAAACAGTGAGTGAGGCGAATAAGTCGACACCAATAAAACTGTTAAAATCTAAAACATTGTAACCTAATCGAAGGTCGATTCGCATAGGCTTTGTATATTTTTACAAAATAGTTTTCAGGTTCCAACCAATGGCTCTTTTACTGCTTCAATACATAATGTAGGGCAAGCAGGAGCTGATGCTTTGAGCTGGAGGGGAGATAGTTTCACACAAAATATGACATCCTAATTATTCTGTTACAATGTCGTTTTGCAGATGTTAGCAGCATTAAATTCTTTTCCGCGGTTGTTTTTAATTTTGAGTAATATACCGGTCAGCCATTTCAAAGAAAGTGCGTTCATAATTTCAAATTCCCACTATGGAAAAGTCAAAAACATCAAAAACATAGATAATATTCACAGAGGTGCCAATATAAACATCTTTTCAAACATTCAATATTCTAGAATCCTCTAAATAAAGCATTCGACAAAGTGTCGTCTAGACGATGGGAAATTTTTCGTCCGCAGATAGCGCATAACGAATAACTCTTGATAGTTTGATTAACTGATTTTAGTTCGAGTTGAATTTTGTAATCATATATAAAGATAGCAGCCAATAATATGTGCGTTAAGTAAGTGAAGATAATGTTGGTAGTTCTTAGTCGAAGTATGATACAGTTAAAAGTGACCGAATTAATATGGGCTCCGTAGCTTAATCGGTAGAGCTGTTTCCATGTAAGAAAAGGGTTCTGGGTTCGAGCCCCAGCGGAGCCAATATCTTTTCTGATTTTTCTGTCTCCAGATTTCGATTGAGTTTCGCTAATATTGTCTTCATTTAATTAAATAAAAAATAACTCTTGAACTCTATTGGAGACTTGAGCCCCTCGGTAGCTATTCCCGAACAACGATCAATCGTTACTCGTTATGCGCCATCTACGAGCGAAAAATTAGTCGTCATCGCGATCAACTTTGTCGAATGTTTAATTTTTACGTATTCTTGAACGTCAAACGGTCGAAGAGATTATATTGGCAGCCCTGTGAATATTGACTATGTTCTTGATGTTTTTGATATTTCTATGGTGTAAGTTTGAAATGTCAAACCATTTCAAACAGTTGAAACATGTATTTTTACCGCGTATAACTTCTACGAGTTGATAATATTCGACCTGGCTGGGCAACCAAAACATCGCTGGTAAAATAGCCATTGTGATATGGAACCTAAAAACGACTTTATAAAAATATACCTACAATGTTTTGGCGGGTGCGGAAATTAACGCGGGAACACAATACTACATTTTGACAACTAATTGCATCGATATGCAAATAACCCACTATTCGCTGCTCTGTTTCTACTGGTTGGACCAAAGATATTGAAATATAAGGGTTGGACCCACTCGTTGTGTGGAATGACTTTTGGCGTTTGGCGTCTAAGTATGTTCCTTCGACCAAGCTCAAAAAAAACCAAGTCGACCAACGTACTTTCGACGGCGATTACGAGCGACGAGGCTTGGAGAATAGCTAGCCTGGTCGTAAGTTCATGATATCGATATAAACTTTATAAGAAAGTGATTTTATTGAATTATTCGTGAGTGAAAATTAGTGTAAGTTCCTTAACGTCACTCATGTCGGTAAAGGCCATTTTGTTTCACAAGTGTTTATCCTAAGACGTTGTCGGAAATGATTACATAACAAATTTATTTATATTTCGAAGAAAATTGACACCAGGCAAAAGTATCTGTAATAAAATCAGTACAAAATTTATTTTCGATTAGATTTATTAGTATTATCTTCTCCTAAAATGATATATTACATTGATGGGTACGTTATTATAACAAGAGTTATTCCATTAAAAATTGAGTATTCCTTTACACCTTTAGAAAAGGTCAATAGATGTCCCATATAAATAAAATCAGACATATTTATCCAAGACACAATCTAGGTTACAATTGGATAAGTTTTAAGATTTTCACGGCCAAAAGCATATTTAACAAATAACAAAAATAGGTTACAATTATTTAGAAATTTGTGATCATTTAAAAAGGTAGCAGCCAAAAACATAGGAAAAATTAATCAAAGATAATATTGTTAATTTTAAATTCGAAATACGAGATCAACAAAATTTACTTAAAAAAAATATAACCAATGGCGGCCTCGGTTGGAGTTTGTTCCGGTAAGACATATAATATTGGGTTCAAGTCCCAGTTGCGACCGTCACCGTTATATGGTTGTGTGTCTTATTCTTTTTCATATTTCCGTTTAAATTTATTAGTACTATCTTCTTCTTTTGATGGGAATAAACATAAAAAGTAACATTATCCTTAAAGGTGATTTGAATTTCACGTAAAGTAAAAAGCTTGACGTTTTAATTAAATCGTTTTCAGTTAAATTTGTAAACTTACGTTCCATCTCAACAAAATTTAAATAATTCTGACAAATTATATTCAAAATAAATGTAAAAAATAAAACGATCTTTGAATTTTTTTCACACTCTTTTGTACAACTAAAAAACAATTTAATGAGCTCTACATATTTTTATTTAATCATAAAAAACAATGTAAATATATGAACTTTTTGAACTGAATTGAACGTGAATCTCATAGTTTTTAAAACAGGTTTTTTAAATTCGGTAGGACTAAATCATAATACATAGTTATATAAAAATATATTAAATTCCTGATTGCTAAGTTTTATTTTATAATTACACTGAAAAAGGACGTCCTGCTTAAAATACACGCCTCTAGTTCATGATCTAATGGTAATTATTACACACTATTACCTACTGATAAAAGTGCACAGATATAACGCGGTGCAGTCAGTTTTGGACAGATTCATTTTAAATGCAGATATTTTCACCTCGCGCTGTTTGCTAAACCTACTCGTAGTTTACATTCCATTGATTGTACGTGAACAAGTCACGTGAAAGCCTTCATTAGCACAAGATCGCCGCTAATTTTTTAAATGAAAACTTCTTTAGCACCGTTATGAATTGAAACTTAATGAAACGGGAGCGAGCGACACCAAAAAGAGACAGATATACACGTACATCTTTAGGATTTAGCCTACGAGAGAATGAGATAGCAATAAAACATAACATAGCAATAAAACAGAATCGAATCCTACGAAATCCAAAAAATATATATATTTATAGATTTGTAAAATAAGTATCCTATCTTCAAACCACTCCCAAATGAACAGGCAAATAAAACACAAAAGAAAGCGACATCTAGCGACTCCGAAGAAGAAAACACGGGTACTAATTAGATGACCAAATGTACAGCAAAAGGTACACTGGAATTCGACCACTAAAATATGGAAAAAATCATCCTTCACATTGATAAAAAAGTGATTCGTAGTCTTCCCACTCTTGTCTATCTTAGTTTTCTGAAGGTTTCACTTCCACCGCATTTGAATTGCACACTCTGATTTCTTTTTTCCAATAAAGTGTTCCAATATTATGATTTACCGTCGACGACTAGCTGGTTCATATTTATCATTTCTGGGACTCCTTCACCAATGATCCATGCAACGCGTATCTGCTGTTTGTTGAAATCGTTTAAACATCTTCGTAAATCATAAAAAAATGTAATTGTATTCCGTTCGAATAAAATGGTCAAATTTACGAAAGCAGACCTGTCTGCCCATTACAGTCGGGGACACCAGACCTGGCTATTGAATAATGTTTCTCGTCCGACACAATCCGACGTTACGACACACTGCCGGTCGCCTAACTGCCGTGTGAGACGGACTTTATAGTTTGGACTACATAATGAGATATGGGGTCTATCGGAGTCACGTTTACCTTTTTTCTTCTTTATGGTATTATAGTCGAGACCCATAGGAATGGAAGATTGCTCGTAAAACACATAGCTTAATGTATGTACCTTGGTATAGTGAAAGAGCTTGTGGAATTCCTTGTCTTGTTTTAAAATATTCGACCTTTGTAACTAACTAGATCCTTAGCTTAGAGTACGAAACCTGGTGATTTGGAAAAATACAACTTTGAAGTGATACGGGTTTCTTTCTACAATTTACATGAGTTTCGATGTCCAAATTAAGACCCTTTTAGTATCGAACTGCTATATATTTAGCAACGTGTTCAGAATACCAATATTCTGCTAACCAAATCCGGAAAACCTGGTACTCCTTGATCTTATTTTTTCAATCTTTTATGCTGATGATGCTGATATTTTAATATCTTCTGAAGTATAAAGCTGTACTAATTAAACACTTTAAGCAGGACACGTTTTAAAGGGTGACCCGACAATTCGTCCGGCGACAATTCATCCGGCGACAGTTCATCCTGCCGACAGTTCATCCCGCCGACAATTCATCCGGCGACAATTCATCCTGCCTGATCATTTAGAAGATTTTTATTAAGTAAGTATGCAAAGAGGATATACGGCCGTACAACCAAAATCGATATACTTATATCTGAAGGCATCTTGAGTGGAAATCCGCTGTAAAAATATTTTGCTAACAATAATTTCGACTCTCCGAAGAAGCATGCGTGAATAACAAAATACGACATACTTATAAGTGCAGTCGGCTTAGCAAAGAACGGTAAAGATTCCTACTTGCATCTAATATAACTTTTTTATCTGAAATTAACACCAACTTTTTAGGGTGAATTGACTGATTTAAAAAAAAACACAAGAGTCCCAACCATCTCGAGCCAGTGAGTGCCAATGGCATCCCCAATTTTGGTATGGTGTGATGCTGAAGGTAGTGGTGAGGGGAAGAAGATGTGGAAAACGTATCTTCCTGGCTATTCAGATCTAGTCACCAAACACGGCTAGGTTAGGTTAGGTTAGGTTAGGTCAGGTTAGGTTAGGTTAGGTTAGGTTAGGTTAGGTTGTACGGCCGTATATCCTCTTTGCATACTTACTTGAAGAAAAAATCTTCTAAATGATCAGGCAGGATGAATTGTCGCCGGACGAATTGTCGGCAGGATGAACTGTCGGCAGGATGAACTGTCGGCAGGATGAACTGTCGGCAGGATGAACTGTCGCAGGATGAACTGTCGCCGGATGAATTGTCGCAGGATGAACTGTCATGGAACCGTTTTAAAGAGATCGCCGCATAATAGGTTTTTTTTGTTACCTCTTCACTGCTTTTATTAACTTTGTAATAATGTATATTGTTTTTTTTTTGGTTACTTGTGTAATCTTATAATTTTTCCTTTTTCTTCTTTCTGTACTGTACTATGAATGTTTAAAAAAACAAGTATGTAAATGTAACTTAGGTACATCACTGCTGTAAAGCGAATCACACACCTACACGTCGCACGCTAACTCTGTGTGTAACTTGATACCTACCTTACAACGGTAATGATTCATGATTTATAATAAATAAATAATACCTACATAACACAACATGTATGGCGTACGAAGTAATGCACCAACTTCACCAAAGTAGCACTAAATTAGGTACTATTTTATTATTATTCATAGTTTATATTTCTATCTATATTTATAGTTATTGTTTTTATATTTTAGCAGGAGTACCTAGCTCAAGACATGAGCGCGGTGTATTTCATATTGTCGTACTATCATGTGTATTCACGTATATTGTATCACGTATATGCATATTGTCGTAAAATCACATAGATTATTACATTCATAAATTATAGCTAATATTTTAAATTTTACTGTTCCTCCTATAAGTGTACTATGTATTAATAGTTCAAACTACTAAACACATAACCTAACGTAATTTCATATATTTATGTTGTAAATCTTTTGTAATTCCTCCATCATGTTATCAGGTATATGTTACACTTTTCAATACTATCAACTTACTTATCTCATACTCTGTAAATCTGAATGTATGAAATATTACCAGGTTAATTCGGTAAATCCGATTATAATATAGGTATGCTACCAGATTACCTTTTCTACTTTGTCACAAAAAATGTATGCGTACTTATATTTATATATATTATATACATTTTCTTTATTACACAGCTTAGTTTCAGAGAAAAGTGATTTTTTTTTTGTATTTGTTATGTAATTATGTATCTACATTTCGGGAATAATATTAATATGAACTAAACATGTCAATTTGTCTGTCCTGGAACGGGAAACTTTCCTAGTTGGACAGGCAAAGCTTTTCAAATTATAATTTGTACTTTCTTTTGTATCTATAATAAATAAATAAATAAAATAAAAATAAAATAAAAACTTAACAAAGTGCAAATTAACAGTGAACATTCAACTGGCTAGCATTCTTTCTAATCCTTCAAAAATCAAGAACATGAAGTCAAACCATTAATTTTCATTCGCGATCTTGTCACAAATTCTTACAATGATTTAAAACCTGTTTCATTACTGTTTCATGATCGAATTAAAATAACCTAAATTCGTACCGCGATTAGAGTAATAAAAATGAATTATATTCTTTAAATATTTGTACAAATATCAAGTACGTGCATTTTCATAAATGACTTATGCTCCACTTATATCAACTTAATAGTTAAAACATCGAATGGCTGATATTACATAATAAATGCATGCACATGTAATGCTTAGATAAATGCAATATTTTCACATAAAGCTGTCAGAAAATTGCACTATTTTTCTCATACGGACATATTTAGCAGGCAGTGAGTTTTTGCGACATGTTACGATAAATAAATTAGGTAGTCTGTTTTATATATGTCTGCTAATTGTTTACTTTGATATTACAGAACCAGATTTAATATGTTACTTCATCATCCAAGCTTTCTCCTTTAGATGACCACCGCACATGTCACATACATAACGCCTATTAAGGTGCAGCTGTAGAAGAAATGGTTCGATAAATTGTGAAAAAAGTTGCTACTCTATAAAAGAGTTTTGATTGCGTAGGGTGGCTTGTTGTTTTTATTAAGTCTAGACAAAATAAAATATCAGGCCTCATCAGGTATTAGTAAAAAAATGTTTTGAAGTGATCTCCTGATTTCGAATCCCATTTCGGCAATGGGATATGGTTATATTGTATAATGTTGCAAATTAAGTTCTTTAGATAATGACCGGAAATTTTTGGATACTGTTGAAAATTAATTTCTTTAGATTATGATCGGAAAATGCTGTGAATGCTGTAGAACCTCCTAATTGCAAACTCTTTTTCGGATATGGGATATGGTTATTATATAGTGCAATATGGCAAATTAAGTTGTTTGGATTATGATCGGAAAATTTATTTATTTATTAACCCCTTGAAGGCTTTTACAGTAACACATCATTATAAATACATAAGTTATTCGTGAGTATAATTATAAGCATGTAGTATCTAACATAAAAACTGAACATTAAGGATATAAGCGCAGGTTCAATAATATGTAGGTATGTAGTTTTATTATCACGAAAATTGTACAATGGAGATAAAAAATTTAAGTATAATAATGGTAAAACAGAAGTGCTTAAGGTACTATGAAAGCAGTTATTGAGGAATGTGTGTTTACTTTGTTGATTTTATTATTAACTTAATCCTGAATAGTTTGTTCTAAAGCAAGTTTTAAATAACTTAGCAAAATTAACAGAGCGATAAATAGTACGTATGGGAAAAAAATACATGAGTTGCGTTATCATTAAAAGTTATACAACTGAGATTGACAAATTTATAGTATGATAGTACAAAAAGTACAAAATAATTATAGTACAAAAAAGAGAGAGAGTAAAAAAAGTAAGTACTAGGTAATCCATACATACGAATAAGTATTAAGGTTTGTTATTATTTTATCTATCTTGAAGAGACCATCGAATATAATTTAATCGATAAGATATTATAATAGCAACGGTACCAAGATAATAGTAGGAATATAAGTCATTAATGTGAGTTCATTATTTTAACTATAAAAATAAATACGAAAAAATTGTTGTTATTTATGTTTATAATTAGCAAACTTGATTTTGCACACATACTGTAAGTGCTGTAGAACCTCCTTATTAAAAACCCTTTTTCGGATATGGGATATTGTTTCCGTTTAATGTGACAAAAAAGTTCTTTAGATTATAGTCGGAAATTGCTTTGAATTTGCGATTTCTTGGAAATTGCTTTAAATCGTCGGAATTTACTTAATTCTCCTACAAACGATCCCCTTATTGGACAGGGAATATGGTTGTATTTTGTAGGGTTGCAAATTAAGTTTTTTAGATTGTGATCGGAAAACAGTTTTGTGCCCAAACTTCACATAATAAAATAAAACATGCATTTTAGCGATGTTTTTTTAGTGTGTTTATATTTTTTTACTTTAGCATTTCCTTGGGGCCTACGTCACTTTAGGGATGCCATGTGGAGGCTCTTTTAATGATGAAAGGAGATAGAGTTCTGGGAAGGAAAAGGTATGATGGATGGGTCAGTATCTGCAAGTGTGATGGACGTATGAATCTATCCTTTCACTACGGTGCAAGGCGAAGTTCTGAGAGACTCCCGCTTGAGAGGTCAAAAGGTCTCCCTCAATCAGTCTCTCCCGATCCACAAGACTACACTCCCGTTTCCTGCCAAGCACATGGTGGGCAGATGCATCCACCGCCAAGATCCTTACAAACCACACCCCATGTGATCAAAAAAGTTTCAACTTTATCACCTTCCGCGTAGGGAGTGCGTGACTCCGCCCGTTTTGCAGAAACTTTGAATGCTGATATTTCACCAGGAAACGGGTGACTTAAAATACTTAACTAGGTAGGTACCTAAAAAAGGACATGTACGATATAACATTTTTGTGGCTCTTTCCAAGATTTGAACCGGTGACCCTTGGGCTCTGTGCATATAATATACCGATCTGTTGATCATATTGCATAATATTTCTTCAAATATTGTTAAAATTTTCATAACATTATTTTCTGTTGAAGTTCTTCGAGTGAGAATTGACTTACTCTGTTAATACCAAAAAGGTAAGATTAACTAGGAGCGAGAAGCGTTTTATTACAGCTAACAAATGTACGTATTAAAATAAACGCATGAAACTTAGTACTTAATAAACCAGGAAATGCCCCATTTGGTCAAGTCAAAAAGAAGTCCAACCGAATCGGTAGGCTGGGCTGGTCTGACATCATAAGACAAGTGGTCGCTACAAGATGGATCAAGACTTCCGCAGACAGGTAGAAGTGATGAACCAGAAGGGGAGACCTTCATCGAATTTTCACCAAAACATTTGTTTTATGTGAATACCGCACAAGAGTCCCAACTGCTTCCAATCGCGTAGATTCGGTGATACTACGGCATCCCCGATCGGGGTGTGTTGGGGAAGAGGTAGTAGCGAAAGTTCCTGGCTATTCAGATCTGATCGCCAAACAAGGCTGAAGCCATTTCAAGCAACGTTTTAATTCTGAATGGTGGTCTAACACCAGCCTAATTCTGAGAATGTCTTCCATTCTGGAACGTGCCGCAAATATGCCCTACATTATTAATGATTAAATTGTGAAATAACACAAAACAATAATAAAATGTACTTAGCGCACGCCGAAATTTGAACCCCGACTTTCGGATTGCTGGTCGAAAACTGAGGAGGCCGTCAGATAATAAAATAATAATGTTGATAAAACATGGTTTTTCTACCAAAATTCAAACCATTATCTATGCTACATTTCACAATAATAATAATATTTCGGCAATTTTTGTAGTACACCGTTTTTTTTTTAATTATGGTCTATTACTAAAAGCTAGTCTACAGATACCGTAAAATCGTCTGACAATCTCTTATATAACAACAAATGAAATATTTTTGCTTAAGATACTGTAATTTCTAAAAAAAATATGAAATAAGTAAAAGCCCTCAGCGCGTAAATAAAAAAAATTGTATATTTTCAATTTTTACTACCCGAATTTCTACCGATTTCTTACATATATCTTCCTTAAACATTTGAAGTTTTAAGCTTCTTATGTTCTTTTTGAAGGTAAGACTGCTCTCTGTCAAGAGACATTTTAAAAATATTCTTAAGAAAAAAACTACTGTCACTTAATTAATCTTACAAATATCCTTAGTTTTCCATAACATTCTTTCTTTTTTTAAATACACACTATTATCAAAATAAATACTGTAGCTCACATATATTTATGTACAATGAATTATTTAAGCAGATACTAACTAATAACGTTTATGTACACTCCCCTTCCATACACAAGCAAATGCTTTAAATGAAAGGGTAGTAAAAAAAATCTGATATATAAAATTATCATGTAAACATCATGTAAAACATATTATCAAAAATAAACAATAAATTATTTAAAAAAATATATGTTTATATATATACATATATGTATCTTGACGCGTTCCACGCCGAAACGCAAATTATATAAAATTCCCGCGATAGAAAAAAATCGCAAAGAAAGCTCACGATTGTTCAGTTATTATAGAATAGTTGTGAAAAAATTCACAATGTTTCTTTAAATGATACTTAAGACACCTTCCATGATATGTTTGCTCTATTTTAAACGAGTCGTGTTTTATTAAACATTTTTGCATCGATTTTATCGCTGTAATTAGCGCGTTCCTCTAACATTCGTAATTACATATCTCTCCATCTTCTTCTTTTTGAGTGCGGATGCGGCGACTTAAGGTGATACATAAAAGAATTCATAATCTACTATTTCATAGATGGCGCGATGTTAAATTATTTTAGAGAAAAACAGTTGATCCGCCGATAATTGGCCCCTCGGCGTACTTATAATGTACATTCGATTTAGGGAAAAAACGGTATACCTAATTACACAAAATATAACTGTGACCCCGAAGGGAAGTGAAGAGAGGATATAACAAATAAAAAAAACTGCCAAATAACAAAAGTATACATATTTTCATTCAAATGGATCAAGGAAAAATATTCTTCTCTATATACTGTGTATTCCAGCGCATAAGTTTAAAAAATCGACAATGTTTATAAATTCCATTATAAATACCAACTATTACTACGAAAAACGACTTCAAAAATAACCCTAATAATTCTATTATTAGGGGTATTTTTGAAGTCGTTTTTCGAAGTAGTTTACGCTTGAAATTTGTAAATAATGCACAAAAATTATAATTTTATATTAAACTAGCAGACCCGGCCACACGTTGCCGTGGCTAACGAAACACAACGCCACTACCCAACCTTTATAAAATCCAAACCACCCGCTTGCCAGCTGCCCGCTGCCCGCTGCCTGAATTGAATATCTGAATTTCTCGGCTTTTCTCTACTATAATAAGAATGTATTATACACATAAACCTTCCCCTTGAATCACTCTATCTATTGGTAAAAACCGCATGAAAATCTGTTTCGTAGTTTAAAAGATCTATGCGCACATACATCTTGAGCGATCGCCACTAATTATACAATGCTTGCAATGCAACACTAGATATTTGAAAAGCGAAAATCAAATACCTACTTACTCTAGGACATCTATTTTCCAATTTCTTCCGTAGAACGAATTTCAAAAGTGACTATAGTACGGCCCGCCAGCCGTTTTAAATCGCACGAAAATATGTTTTCTTTGAATTTCTCGGCTTTTCTCTAATATAATTTGCATGTGTTATAGATATAAACATTTTCCTTCAATCACTCTATCTATTGGTGAAAACCAAATGAAAATCCGTTGCGTAGTTTAAAAGATTAACGCGCACATACATTTTGAGCGACTTCATTTTATACTATGTAATGATAATGATGATGATGATATCACTTCGGGGGGCCAACTGTCAATGGATCAATTACCGGGTCGCCCACCGATACAGTATTGCATTTGATAGAGCTTGTTAATGGACATAACTATTTAATTCATGTTCGTATTATGTTAATACGGGCGCAAACAGTTAATTCAACTCAATATTTTAAAGCATAACTTGTAAAAAGTGTTCCTCCTTAAGGCTCTGCAACCGGGCCCGAAAAGAACAAGATGGAGAAATACGAAATTACGAATGTTAGAGGAGAGCGCTAACATTTACAGTGACAAAATCGATGCGAAAATTGCGGAAATGTTTAATAAAACACGACTCGTTTAAAATAGAGCAAAAATCTCGCGGGCATTATCTTAAACAGCATTTAAAGAAACACTGAATTTTTTCATACATGTAACTTGTAAAATAACTGAAACAAACGTGTTAATAATAATTTTTGGAGCATACCTTGCGATTTTTTTCTATCGAGGGAATTTTATATAATTTGCGTTTCGGCGCGGGCAATGTCTAGATATTATCTTCAAGAATAACATATACATTTTTAAGAGCTTTAAAACTTACCGTGTTTAAGGGAAATATGTAATAAATCGGTACAAATCCGGGTTGCGGGCCCATAAAATAATTAACCTCGCGCCGTCTTTGAAATGGTAGACCACGATTTTTTTCAAAGAATCACCGCGTAGATCGTCGGTTAAACCTTAAATTACACAATACTTATTTTTTTATTTTTTATTTATTTTTTTGAATGTAGCTATTACTTTGTGGTTATCCATTATAGAAAAATGAAATAATTTAACTTTGTATAAACCACTTATTTGATGCGCAAATCCGACCGGTTTCGGAACAAACGTTCCTTCGTCAGGGAAAGCTTATACTAATTTGACAGTTTCGAACAAAAAAAAATATTGTCATATAGCCCAATCATGGATTTGTTCCCCTACCCACCCACTCTACACTAATACCTACCCACCCAATCTACATTATTATCTAGCAACAGCTCCACCCCTACCATAATAAAACATTTTTCGAAACTGTCAAATTAGTATAAGCTTTCCCTGACGAAGGAACGTTTGTTCCGAAACCGGTCGGATTTGCGCATCAAATAAGTGGTTTATACAAAGTTAAATTATTTCATTTTTCTACACAATACTTTTTTTAATAATTTTGTCACTAACGTTGAGGGTTATTTGTTCGTAATCAAATTTGCGATACCTACCCAATTTCATCTTCCATCAATTTATGAATTAACTAGCTGGTTCCCAGCATGCATGGCAATGCCTTATTCAAAGAAATAATTTGTTTCTCCCTGCATGTCCTTTCCCGTTCGTCCCCGTTCCCCTCCTGCATCCCCTTCCCCTCCCGCGTTCCCCTTCCACCTTCCCAGCCTACCCTCTTCCCTCTTCCGCTCCCCCGTCCCACCAACCCCCTCCCGCTTTCCATATATTCAGTCCCAGTACATTCAGTTTTCAAACAGCTCGCGTGCCACCTATTTTGTATAATAAATTTGAATTTTTTATTCAAATTTTAATTTTTTTATGTATTATAAAAATGCATTTTTGTATATTCAAATCAAATTTGGTACCTAACATAGGTACCTACCTATTTAAAATAACTATAATTTTTAAAATCCACAGACAATTCTTTTGTAACAAAAAAAAACAGCTGCTTGCTAAATTCAATTCCATCAAACGCGCGAACTGTCAAACATGCGAAGTTAAAATAGTCGCTAAGTTTTCTGGAATTATCCATTTTTCTGCGTAATTTTCTTAATTTTTCTTTCAGTAAGAACTTTCTACAAAGTATTAGAAAACTTTGTAAAAAAAGATGAATGAAATAGGTAAAGTCGTTCGAAAGTTATGGCGTGACCAAGGGAAACAGGGATTCACTTTGTATATATATATATATAGATTCTTTTCTTTTGTTGATCAGTTCTAACTTCTTATCCTTGGAAATTCTTGTCTTTATTTTAGCATTCCGCCGCATTCAATGTACATAGTTCTTACATACTTCTTTGTGTCAATATCAACGCAATTAAAATAACTTCATCAATGGATTTTTTACGGAATCACGATTATACACAGGTAGCACCTACCTCATTAAGAAGTGATAATGATTGACGGCATTCCAATAATTTTATACTAAACAGCAAACTAACAAGGGCATTTCACGAGAATTCCATTTATTTTATTATAGAACTGATTACTACAAAGTCAGGGTATTTGAAAGAGATAATATAAAAACAATGTTTATGGTTGTGAACGGTGAATTCTAAGAGAAAATGTGTGACTTTGCATGCTAAGGAAGTAAGTTTATAAGGGACGCGAAGGATGATATTATCAATCTTTACAGAAGAGTCGCTATTATAAAAATATCAAAATGAGCTTGAAGGAAAATGAAGTTAGAATAAATTCAATTGACATTGGATGCATTATCGTATAAGATAATGATATGCTAACAGTTTTTACGTGTAGATGTAGAATGATTTGACGGAGAAAGGCGTATTTGGAGAAAATGTAACTCGTAATTGCACATAAGAAGGTTCAATTTGGGTGGCGGGTGAGCATCATCATCTCGGGAACTATTTATTGGATGACCAACACCTCTGCCATAGGTTACCCCGAGTGGTTCGCTAAGTTGGTAACTAAGCAGGGGTGCCCGGGTTCATGGGTGAGGCTTGTCCGGATCTTGGCGGCCGGATCAGGAGATTCTGCTTGAGAAAGACCTTTTGACCTCTCCAGCAAAACTCCGTCCGTTATCTTGGAACCATTATTTTTTCTTGGACTCTCTGACCCACTGAATCTAAGATTCCTAACCACCCCACTTATTTTTTTCCTTTCCAGAACTTCTTCTCCTTCCTTTCCCAAAAAATCCTTCCACACGGCCTTTATGAATACGACACAGGCCCTGATGGAAATAATTTTTCTGAGGGCCTCCTGTATGGAGCCAAGGTAAAACAAAAAGGTTCGGGGTTGCCCCAGGAAAACACGGAGCAATCGAGTGAATGAGTTGGATATTTTATTATATGAGAGTATGGGCATATGTAAGACGATGATTATGGACGAAACAAGGATTGTATGAGATGATACGGAGTTGTGAGGTGTTGCATCCTCTCTAGTTAGTTACAGATCATAAATATGTTAATGCACAACTTGTTTTGCCGTCAATCTTACTTTTACCAAAACCTAGACTGTTTTATTTCCCGGCTTGCAGAACTAACTTGCCAATGGTCATGCCAGTTTGAGAGCTGTATTGTTGTTAAATAGAATCACTTACGTTTAAGATCAATGAAGCACAATTTAGACGGCAAACTTTGTTGCTATCTTATCTTACATATTTTCTCGCTTTTAAAAACGTTTTTGAAATATTAGATCCTTACATATGAAATTGGCGTTTTGCCGTACTGGCAACTTTGATCTCAAATATCTTCTCTATGGTTAGGAATTCCAAATTCAAATTTATACAGCTATTTAGACATGTATTTGTGTTTCGAAAATTATAATTAATTTGTTTTTTCTTTAATTGTTTTTTTTCTTTGCGTCACTCAGTTTACAAAATGGAAAACTTCGAGTCAATTTTCGCTTGGGGCATGGTTTGGCTGGTTCGGCAGGGTTCAGCCATTGCAATGAGCGCTTCCGATTATCGTACAGGATCCACTTTTCATCACAGGTAATGATTCGATTTAAAATCCCTTCATTATTGTGCCGGTTGAGTAATGCAACGCAGCAGTCAACGCGCGTTTGTTGATTTGCTTCACTCAATTCGTGAGGTACCCACCTTTCAAGCTTTTTCACCTTCCCAATTTGCTTCAAGTGGATTAAAACAGTTTTATCACTAACACCGCAGCCTGCAGCTAACTCGGACGTGGTTTGCGATGGATCCGCTTCCACAATCTTCAATTCTTCATTATCAACTTTGGTCTCCGGCCGTCCACGGGGCTTGTTCTGCAGGTCGAAATTTCCAGAACGAAAACGTCGGAACCAAAAACGCACTGTGTTTTCTTTTGCGGCACCGTCGCCATACACATCATTAATCCTTCGAGCCGTTTCTGCAGCACTGGTGCCACTGGTGGTGATATTTCAAGTTTTCCATTTTGTAAACTAAGTGACGCAAAGAAAAAAAACAATGAATTATAATTTTCGAAACACAAATACATGAGTAAAAAGCTGTATAAATTTGAATTTGGAATTCCTAACCAAAGATAAGATATTTGTGATCAAAGTTGCCAGTATGGCAAAACGCCAATTTCATATGTAAGGACCTAATATTAATTTTGTAATGTTTTTTAAATGAATAAATTGAGTTGAATTTGAATTAAAAACTTTGGCAGTTGTTTGAACAAAAATATCAGGAAATCCGTATGCGACATAAATATTACTAGATGGTACAACACTTAATACATCTTTTTTTTATTTAAACATTTATTAAAGTTACAATTTTACAACATAATATAACAACAATATTTCAATCACTCTCCTAATAAAGCAGGTGCTTGTGTTTAGGATAAATACTTTTACATCTATATAAATTAAAAATATTATTACAAAAACTAATAGTAATTTTATGAGAAAATACGATAAATGTAATAAAATTATTGGTAAGTTAATAAATGAATCAAAGGATTGAAAAAGCAAAACATATTTCTAAACAATAAGTAAAGTTTGAGGTGGTATTAGAATATTTCAATTTAATTTCTTTTTATATTTGTCGTAGTTTTCTTCTGATCGTACATCAAGGGGTAATTTATTGAATAATTTTAAACCCTTGAATATATAGTGATGCTGTGCTGTTGTGGTTCGTACTAGTGGTACGGTTAGTCCTCCAATGTGATTCTTTTGCTAATATTTAATTGTGGTATAGTATTTTTATTAAGAGGAATATAAACGCTAGAAATATGTCGAATCTGATGCCTGCAAAATTTTAAAATCGAGCGTCTTTTTGCACGAGGCTAGTAAGCGAAAAAGTGGTTTTTATTTATTTTGTGCATAATTTTATAAGAACGAAAAAAAGTAAGAACATAGATAAAGTCAAAAATAGTCTTAGCCGTAAAGGGGTATTTTTTAAAAATTGTTACTTACATTACTTCATAGTTAAGTCATGAGAAAACATTTTCTTTAGTGGTTTACGCTTATATTTTTTGTTACGTAAATAATAATTTTATTGTAATTCCAATACATAGATAAAGTAGTTAAAGCTTCAATTTATCCGTAGCATATTTTTTGATGTTCATACTGTAAGCCGATTCGTCGTAAAGATTAATCAAAATAGTATCTAAATAGGATTTCACGTATATATTCATCTTAAAGAAATCTTTATCTAATCGTAGAAGTGCAATTTTGTCATAAATTTTAGTAAGTGGGGAACCGAGAAATCTTGGAAAACATTTATTGTTGGGTAGTAATAGGGCTTTTTTAAGATGATTTTTATTAATATTTTTTTAATTGTTTCCAGTGGAAGTAGGGATGATTTATATGCACCCCCCCCCCCCCCCAAGCTACGATACAATTCTCCTTATAAGATTAACGTTTTTTAATTGACTTACGTACAAATTAGTGTTATCGTGAAATCCAGGTTTAATAATTTTTTTCACATAAGCTCCACACAGGAGGCCCTAAGGAAAATCATTACTCTCAGGGCCTATGTCATATTGGGGATGCTGTACGGAGGATTTTTTTAAGGAAAGGAAGGAGAGGAGGGTTCTGGGAAGGAAAAGGGTTTAAGGGGTGGGTAGGAATCTGGTTTTCAGTATGTCCTGGTCATCCGCCTCCATGACCTAGACAAACCTCACCCCATGAACCCGGGCACCTCTGCTAAATCACCAAACGTAGCGAACCACTTGGGGTGACCTATGGCAGAGGTGTTGGTTATCTAATACAGGTTCCCGGGGCGGCGGTACCCATTCCCGCCTCCCAAATTGTAAATATAAATTGTAAAAATGCTTAGATATATCGTTAGATTTAGTTAAGTTTTAAACAAACAAAAATCTTGTGTAGATATTTCTCTAAAAAAAAAACCTAATTTTCGGAGATATAAAATTCCACAATTTTCTTCTTCATCGCCGGTGATCCGATTGCAATGGCTAGGAAATTACATAAACACATTTTTAAATAACAAATAAACTCTAAACCTTAAAAGGTCTTTTTACCAGACGCTGTCAAAAGAGCCTTCGTACATAAGGCCATTAGATCCAATAAATTCAGACATTACTATAAATCTAGACAGAGTTACGTGAGATAAAATGGAGCAGGTTTAAAATCAACGTATTTTATCGTCACACCAAGAAAGGATTTGTATGTTTATTCATAAACCTTTCACAGCGATTAAACCATAGATAGAATTGTTTATCGTTTACCAAAACAAGCTAACTGTTAGACGAAAACTGTTACAGAGACAGGAAGAACTAATTGTTTGTACTTAAATTAAACAGGGTATAAAAAGAAAATATTTTTTTGAAAGGCATAATAATACACACGAGCGGTTAAAAACCCACTCCACGGCTTTTGCTTCGACATTGCCCAGTTTAAGTGTTGGTGACCATTTTATAAATCCGATAGGAACTGGTTCCAAAAATGGCCGGTTCCTCGGAAAAATAATCTCAGGCGATCCAGTGACAGCTAGTCACCGGGACAAAGTAACCGCGACAGGCATTGACGTCATATGTACTAAATAAACGCGTGGTAGACTTCACAACGTGGTATTATTATTCACAACTGCCAGTTACAATGATAATCATACCATCTACTTCTCCGTACCTGGAGAGATTCTCGAAAGTACAAATCCAATAGTACTTACGCCTGCCAGCCGACGCTGTTAACGTAAGTGGCGCCATCTTTTGGCATTGCTTTAATTCGGTTCTCTTACGAAAGTAGATTTGTAACAAACCTCACGTACGAAAACGGTTTTGCGAAAGGCGCGGCGTCAGAGTTGTACTTTGTAGTCGTATTTTTTAATCTCAACCGTACAGTCGCTGGCGTAATAATACTATAGGTTATAAAGTATTGGCAATAACGTTATTATTCGATGATGTCCGTTTGGTTCAGAAACAGGTGAATTTGTTGTTCAATGAAAGAAACATTTAGTCGAAAAAATCATGGTTTTGCAAGTAAAAATAATATAACTGTCGTATTTAAAAAAAATTCAACGATCTTCATAACAGCCAAAAACAAAAATATGGCAAAGATCTTAATTTCAGTTTGTTTAGATATTGTATGGTAACACTGTGGTTAACTTTTGAATGTTATAAAATTCTTGTTTGTTATCTGTCAATTTAACATGCTGATAACTGCAGGAGGTTGGCATTTATTCAGAATTTTAGTTTTTTATTTGTTCACTAATTAAAAGCCAAAGTATTTTAATTAGTGAAACTAGAAATTCACACGCGGTAGAAGTGAATCCTTGATAAAACTAAACTTCGAGAGAATGAGACGAATGCAGAGTATTGCAGAGTAATCAGGAGTAGGATAATTGTAGGGTTTATTTATTATAATATTGTTACCAAGTATAAAAATTATTTTACATTGTATTCTACGAAGCACCGCACAAAGATGAGACCACTGTGGTGCAAGGCAATGAGTGGACAGATTCCTGCTCGAGAGGTCATAATGCCTACGTCTCAATAAACGGTTCCCGGGCAGCGGAACCCATTTCCGCCTCCCAAAATAGATTATAGAATACTCACTGATGTGAAATGGTCGTCAGCAACAGGCCTTCCTTTCTGTCCATTGAGGCTCCGCAAGCCCTCCTCAGTCTCAGCGCAAGAGGAGCAGCACAGATCCATACCAGGAGACAGTCGCACAGGTCGAACCAAAAGCCATTCTTTAAAAACATAAGTTTATCAAACCCTCAAACTGCCATACTCAAATTGTTTAGTTGTGATGTCATTTTCAAAATGAACTGATTATATGAAAAATGATTCAAACAAGCGATAAAATAGGTACATACCTATAATCAGAAATATATTTTATTTTAAAAATTAATTAATCAATAATCATATATTTGTAATACGTGATTATTAATTAATTATATGTTAATTTCTGATTGTCTCTCGAATTTGTCAACAAAAAAATAAATATTATAAAGTATTTTCCGTAATTTTTCACGTGTCTCTGCTAGTAACCTGAATAATAATGCTTTTATTTTGTGAATTTAATATCACGTAACGCTGTACAAAGGAAAAAATTATTTTAAATATAAGTATTTTTTTATTTATTTCTACATGCCTGAAAGGAACACTTTACAAAGTGTTTTCGTTATTTTTTTTAACACTTTACTAGCAGAACTTTCGCTAAATTGTTCATTAACTTTTAAATAATTATCCTTAAAAAAGTACTACGTAGATTCAACTAAAAGTTGGGACACCGAAGCACGATTTGCAAACTAAATATTTGGACTGTATATTGGTCTCCAAACTTTATAGTCTAAGGACTCTTCCACTAAAGGCCGCTGTTCCCAATCCCACTAATCAACTGCTAAGCCGAAACTAAGGTTCAACGTGGGTGGTTTGTATATTTATGGGTTCAACACTGCTCAAATGCACAACTACGCTCTTTCCAACACACAAGCATCGCTTAATCTAAGGAAGCCGGACAGTTCGACTAAGCAAAGCAAAGTTATAAAAAGTGTCAACAGAGTGGCGCAAACGTCACGTGGTACCGACGCGCCAGCGGCAAAGGTCAAGCTGATACCTTATTTTTAATGTATTTTATACATTTGTTTAAAAAATATAAAATGCAAGTTTATGAATAACAGAATTTAAAAGAAATTATGCTTGTTAATAATAGCTTGTTAACATCGAAATTTTTTACTTTAATGCCATTTTGGGCGGGTCCACTTACGATATTCAACGATAATATATTTGGGAACAGCGAGAATCGATCGTTAGCCTGGCCGCACACATCAGATTTTTCCATCCGATTGTCTGATCAGACAAAATGGATTCGAAACCCGATTGGTCATAATACCGGGGCCACGCCCATTGTCGGACCGGATTGGTCGACCGGCGCGGCGTGCCTTACCTTTAAAATACTTACAAATCGCTTAGCTGATGGGAGACTCAGATTGGTTGATCGATAAAGTTAACGGCCGTAGCCAATACCAAGTTATGTTGTAGGGAAATCGTACCTTCTGAAATTTTCTAGCCACCCCCGTCCCCCAGGATGGATAAAGATACTATCTAGCACCTATAGATACTCGTATTTTGACGACGCACCATTTTTTGTCGCCAATCTACCAAATTTTTCAACTCACATCTCTACCGTTATTATACTTTAATTTTCGCTAGATAATCCAGTCAAAATAGACATTCCACCTCGCATTAATTCTTAACAAGCTGGATTTTTGTATAAGTCTTGAATACGTCATTACGAATGCTATGTCAAAAGTCCCGATCGATCCCGCTCTGGCAAGGTTTTTTTTAGAGGTCAAAGGTCGCATTTTTTTGTTTTTTGCATATATCTCTGAACGGTAAGAGTTATCGAAAAAAGTATTGAGTAAAAGTTTGTTAGCCCCTCCAGACTCACGGCGAGAAGCCCCGAGAACACTCGAGAAGCGTGAATGTGAGGAGTTTCTCGCATTCTCTTTCTCTGGCTCGCCTGTTCTCGGATCACTGTCGGTAAATTTCGCCGCTTCAAAGGATTTCTCGGGCGAGAAGCGAGAAGACTACTACACTCACGTTTTGTCTCAGTGTTGTTTAGTGAGCGGTTGAGAGTAGACGTGCGTTATATTTTTGTTTTTGTTTCGAAAATTTTGTTTCCTTGTGTTAAAAATGTGGAACAATCAACAAGAGTTGCAATTTATCGCACCGAGCCAAACCTGCAGCATTTTGAATATCGTCTGTAATGTCGTCCATACCGGATGGGAAACAGATCACGAGTGAGAAAAATGAGAGTGTGGATAAGTGCTTGTTCTCGCGAGAACTCTCGGCGAGAACTTCTCGCCGAGACTTCTCGCCGTGAGTCTGGAATCAGCATGTAGATCGTAAAATTCTCTACAAAAATAACATGAATATTTTTTCTCTACGAAACATCGTTCTCGTTTTATCGCGATTTCAGACCGTAGGTATACACACATTTCCGCACCACCTTTGAGGTAGTGTAACTTGGCGCTTTTTTTAATGTGGTTTCCCCAGTGGGAATACTCCACGATACAGGGTGTCCGGGGGTAAAGTGCACTAACTTCGGGAGGAGATTCTATACGATAGTACAAGTAAAAAATATAAATATATTTTTCGAAATTGCAATTTTTATAGGCACTTTTCAGGTAAAAAGGTAAAATTGGTCCGGCGTATGCGGCCAATTGTAGCAGCAATAAATTTACATTATTCATCATCAGATTCTACATTATCACTCGTTTCTTCTTCCTCGCTCTCTTCTTCCTCTTTTTGCTCAATTTGTGTTCACTGCTCTAAGAAGAGATATATATCAGTTAGATCCTCATAGTTTTCGAAAGAATCTTCATCTGTTGCATTTGATTCAGCATTAGTGCAAGAGTGGCCTTGACAGTTGGTACAGACTGGTGAACAAAACAATCTAACTTTTCTGCATCCACAATTGTTCGTACACCCTTTTTTGCAATTACAAAAAATTGTGTTCAGCAGTTTCTCTGGAGCAGGTGAAAGTAAAGTACGGATTGGCTCCAAACTATTATTCATCAATTTCCAGCCCCAGTATTCAGGATTCAGTTGATTGCCCAGCCACACTTGCACTTGGTAGAATACATGAAACACGTGTTGATAAGCAGAAGCAGATGTTGGAGGGAGACAAGATAACTGCACTCTTTTATTGTTCCTTGTATTTTTCACGAAATTCAAAAATCTATACTTGTCTATCGATTCCATTTTTTTCGGAGCTCCATATAAAGCAAGGAGAAAGCGAATTCCGTAAGTGAGGATGACGTCTGCTGAAGAGTTGATGTTTTTAAATACTTCTGCGTTATCTATCAAATCATTACGTTTTTCAAACAATTTAAAAACTGCAGTTTTTCCCCTTTTGAAAATTGCTGATGTCGTATCGCAGCCAGTTATCGCATGTAGGAATAAAATATGAGCTCGACATTTTGGATATGCAGTTAAACTTTGTGACTAATATATTTTTGTTTGAATTTGAGCTTTCCCAGGTTTTAAAAAGTAAATGATCTTTTTCGTTATATGTTTTTGGGGTGTTGTGCCGTGTTGCGCTACCTCCTTCTTTAGCCAACGTTTCGGACATCGTTGCAGTGTCCATCATCAGGGCAGATCCGGCAGATCCGGTATGACACATCTACCGGATCTGCCGGATCTGCCCTGATGATGGACACTGCAACGATGTCCGAAACGTTGGCTAAAGAAGGAGGTAGCGCAACACGGCACAACACCCCAAAAACATATAACGAAAATGCTTCTGGCCGTGAAAATCTTAAAACTTATCAGTAAATGATCTTATCACTTGGAGTTCGTGCAGTCAGTATTATTAATAAATCTACATCTTCTCCAACAACGATAGTTATATTGTTGCTACTGAATTGATCTATTGCGGTTTCAATAATGAGGACATCAGCATCATTATTAGCTTGTTTCACAAGAATTTTGGCAGCTGCGAATTCTTCACACAACATCGAAATCACGCGAGTTTTATTGTGAACATTAGCGAGAAATTGTTGTTGGTGTGTTGGAATAGTCATTGATCGATCAAAAACTATATCAGACGATGAAGATGTTTTTGTAGCTCGACGACGTTGTTCTGCAGCTTTGATATTTTTCATGCAATTAGTATAACCATCAAATACTATGGTAACGTTGTGACCGAAGTGTCTACGAACATACTGAAGATATAAAATCCGAAAAATGCAGGTTTACGCCGGAATTTATGGAAAATCCCAAAATGCTGGTGTGCGCCGGCAGTAACAGGCAGACATTACTCAAGGCCAACCGACTAATGAATTAGGGATGGACGTTGATTTACTCAGAATCGTGTATTTTCCACGTATGAGTCACAAAAACCAATATTCCAATATTTTTTCTTCAAATCGATGACCCGTTGATGTATACTGGCCACATACGTGCATATTCGTATTTTCTAGGTTTGAAATCGCGATAAAACGAGAACGGTGTTTCGTAGAGAAAAAATATTCATGTCATTTTTGTAGAGAATTTTACGATCTACAAACTTTTACTCAATACTTTTTTCGATAGCTCTTACCGTTTCAGAGATATACGCAAAAAACAAAAAAATGTGACCTTTGACCTCGAAAAAAAAACCTTGCCAGAGCGGGATCGATGGGGACTTTTGACATAGCATTCGTAATGACGTATTCAAGACTTATACAAAAATTCAGCTTGTTAAGAATTAATGTGAGGTCAGCACCTTTTTTCGTCTATTTTGACGGGAGTAAGATGGCATCACCGCATCACCGGCTACGTTAGTACAGTTCCATCTTGGCCACTGAGGACACGTGGTACAAATACGGGAGATAACCGAGAATTAGACAGTTCCAAAGTTGGAATTTTTTAAGAATCTACTACAAACGGTTCCGGTTTTCCGCTCCCGGCACTACTCTGTGTGAAAAAACATTATCCAACATGGAACATACAAAAAATATTTACAAATTCTAATTAACTGGCGATTTAGTGTGGCTGCTAAAAATTTCCAGTAGTAAAAATATTATCATGTTTAATTTCAATATGTGAATCACCTAAGTATGTCACTTATTGTAAGTGATTACGATAAATCTCGTATCATTAATTATAGGTAAAATGTACAATTTCATTATGTTTGTCAGTTTGTGTTTCTTAATTGGTCGTTAAATAAAAACCTCTGATTATTATTTAATGTGATTTACTTACATTGTAAATTTTACAATGTAATCAAAATAAACTATGGCAGGTCCGATTGGTGGTGCTCGTGGTCCGGATTCGGTCCCTGTTCTGCAGCCTTGAAAAATTTTACTAAAAATTCTCAAATTAAAAATATGGAGAATAGATTCGTATTTCTTTCAGCTTATCTACTCGAATGTAAAGCCATAAATGTTTCATTCTATTTCATTTCACATCTGATGTAATCTGACACCATCAAACCATCTAAACTTATCATAACTTAACCCAACAGAAAACTCACATGCGTTAAAGTATTTTGTAAATAAATCTTTGAATTCTTATTATTGCCAACAACTTGATGGAAAACCAGTTTTATAAGTGTGGGAAATGCCAAATCGAAGTCTAAATGTGATAAAACCGCCAAAATAATTTGATTAAATTTGAAGTTTAATTACATTTTTAACTTTTGGCATTTAATCCAAATTAAGAAATCCCATGATTTTTTGGAATTGGAACAAATCTTACTTATGGTAATCGACTTCAACCTCTAGAGTTTAAGAAATATAAAAACATTGCAATATTTTTTAAAGAAAACCATGTTAAAATTGATAAATTTGAAGCAATTGTAGAAATATAGGGCAAAAAACTGACCAAAGATATTAGAAACACAGTGTGACAAATAATATTTTGATATTTTTTCATTTGTTATGAAATTTTTCTACAAAATAAATCATCAAACTTTTATACAAGAAACAACTGCAACCGTAGCATAGGCTAGGAGCATAGAATAAAGAATAAAACGCTACTTGTACATTATGTAAAATTTTAAGATATTAGACCTATAATACCCACGTTATGTTGATAAACCACAAGGATCAGAGTTCAGAATGTTAAAGAATTTAAAAAAAATTGGTGGTGTCTTATTATATTTGCAAGTTCTTCAAACCGAAAGGTTTATTTTCATTCATCAATTCATTAATATGTTTTTTCAAGTAAACCAGGTTAAACGTATTATGTTCGTTAAACTATGAACAATACCTTTTGAATGCAGGTAAATTGAATTTCGAAAAATGTTTGTGGAAGTTAAATTTGGTGGTTACAAAATCAAATCACAATGATAATATTTTACAGATTTGTTGGAGTAGAAAAAAATATTATTTATAATTACCAAGGAATCAATGTGGTATCGGAAAACCTGGGATCTGGTGGCATCGTAGATAGCTCCACAACGGGCATTGTGCTCTACCTCGTTCAAGACGAAATTGATCCAAGTAATTCCTAATCCTTTTCACATATTCTTGGGTTTTCTATAATTACCAACAAAATTTTAATCAAGGTCAAAAGCAGCCTTCCTTCTTTCAGACAATTAACATCACTTAAATTAAACCACACTAGCGATCACATTGCAGGTAGTATTATCAATATATAAGTAGATTATTTATTAGGTAACTATCATGGATAACAGGAGAGTCCTGTAAAGACAATAAATTGTTGCTCAAAAATAGTTATAAGAAAGAATTCAGCGTAGTGGTGATACATTTTGTCCTTGGTATATTATGTCGAGGGATATTTCATCGGAGGATATTTTGTCGGGGGATGAAAACGCGCATTACCGTATTTCAGAGGGTATTATGGATAATAAATAGAGTAATTCAAGTAGTTACAGTCCGGTGGCAGAATTAGGTTTTAAATTTCGAATTTCTCTGTAACGGCTAAGCGGACGAGCGGAGAGGGGGCCGCGTTAGCTTTGTCGTTCATGCGGATTATTTAGTCACGATGTCACAGTGGAACATGGAGAACACCAGATGGTAGAAATGTTAACCAGATAGACCACCTACTTGTTGAGGCAAGGCATAAATCTGATTTAATGAGCATACGAACATACCGTGGAGCAAATGTTGACTCGGATCATTACCTTGTTATCTCCAAAATACGGAGTAGAATATCAAACGTGAAGAAACAGAGGGGATCACGCACAAATAAATTTGATATTGAAAGCCTAAAAGTACCAGAAACAGCAGAAAAGTTCATTACAACCATAAATCATAAGTTGGATGACATCAGCGACCATGTGGAACAACATGATATTAACTCATACTGGGATGGTGTTAAGTCTGTGATTATCAATGCAGCTGACGAAGTTCTGGGAAGCAGGCAAACACAACCAAGAGAATTATGGTTCGATGCAGAATGCCAACAAGCAACCAATGTGAAGAATGACGCATATCTAAGAATGCAACAGCGACATCGTACACGGCAAGCAGAGATGGAATACAGAGAACTAAGAAAGCATGAGAAAAAACTGCACAGAAGGAAGAAACGAGTATTTCTCGAGAACCAAATCAAGGAAGTGGAACTAGCCAAGGCCCAAAACAGAAGTCGACTTTTCTATCAGAAGGTAAACCATCAAAGAAAAGAATACAAGCCCAGAATTACAATGTGCTACGACAGCGAGGGAAATATTTTGAATGAAAAGTCAAGAATTCTGAATAGATGGGTGGAATATTTTGATGCTCTGCTAAACGGAAGTGTAGATGAGAGTGTGGGTGAAAATTTGACAAGGGATGGAAACATCACTGATGGTGGTACTAATGATGATGACAATGTCGAGCCGCCACCAACATTAGAAGAAGTAGTGGGTGCCATTAAAAGTCTACATAACAATAAATCACCTGGAACTGACAACATCTCTGCAGAGTTATTCAAATATGGCGGAGAGAACCTTCAAGTCCATATATATAATATAATTAAATCCATCTGGTGCTCTGAGACTCTGCCAAGTGAATGGAACTGTGGAATAATTTGCCCTCTTCACAAGAAAGGAGACCCTATGAACTGCTCTAACTATAGGGGCATAACGCTGCTGAATATCTCATACAAGATCCTATCAAATGTACTGTGTGGTAGGCTTATGAAATATTCGGATGGCATAATTGGCCAATATCAAACTGGGTTCCGTAAGGGGAAATCTACAACTGATCAAATCTTTTCACTGAGACAGATACTGGAAAAAACAATAGAATTTAATGTTGATACATACCATCTCTTCATAGATTTTAAGGCTGCCTATGACACGGTAAATAGAGAAAGACTGTACAGAGCCTTAGATGAATTTAATATCCCAAGAAAACTGGTAAACTTAGTAAGGCTCACAATGTCTAATGTTGAGTGCCGAGTCAGAATACAACAGGATCTGTCAGACACCCTAAAGACCTTCAATGGACTAAGACAAGGAGATGCACTTGCCTGCATTTTATTCAATTTAGCGCTGGAAAAGGCCATCCGAAATGCAGGTATACAAACCACAGGCCATATTTTTAACAAGTCTGTTCAGCTCCTTGCTTATGCTGACGATATAGATATCATCGCACGCTCAGAATATGAACTAAAATCGGCGTTTAAAAGCTTAGCTACGTCGGCAAGGAACATGGGATTGGTCATCAACGAGGGGAAGACAAAATATATGCCCGTACATGGACGCCAGAAACCACCAAGTATACAGATAGATAATTATACATTTGAAACTGTCAACGAGTTTGTATATCTCGGTACTATGGTGACAAATGACAACAATGTATCCAGCGAAATCAAAAGAAGAATAGTAGCTGCAAATCGATACTACTTTGGGCTACAGAAGCATATGAAATCTCGCCACCTTACCAGAAGAACTAAAGTCCTGCTTTACAAGACCCTTATACGACCTGTTCTTATGTATGGTTCGGAATGCTGGACAATCAGTAAGGGTGATGAAGGAGGGATTCAATTTGGGAGGCGGGAATGGGTACCGCCGCCCCGGGAACCTTTATTGGATAACCAACACCTCTGCCACAGATCACCCCAAGTGGTTCGCTACGTTTGGTGATTTAGCAGGGGTGCCCGGGTTCATGGGGTGAGGTTTGTCTAGGTCTTGGAGGCGGATGACCAGGACATACTGAACCCCAGATTCCTACCCACCCCTTAAACCCTTTTCCTTCCCAGAACTCTCCTCTCCTTCCTTTCCTTAAAAAAACCCTACACACAGCATCCCCAAAGATGACATAGGCCCTGAGGAAAATTATTTTCCTCAGGGCCTCCTGTGTGGAGCTCATGTAAAAAAAAAAAAAAAAAAAAAAAAAGGAGCCCTAGAAAGTTTTGAAAGGAAGGTGCTGCGAAGGATTTACGGCCCAGTCTGTGATAATGGAGAATGGCGTATCAGATACAACCAGGAGCTATACGATCTTTACGAGGACCCTAATATCTCCAAGGAAATCAAAACTGGAAGACTCAGGTGGGCTGGACATATCCAGAGAATGAGCGAAGGAGATATCCCAAAGCGAATTATGGATGGTGCACCTGGGGGTCGGAGAAGAGTTGGAAGACCAAAGCTTCGATGGCTGGATGGAGTGGTGAAGGATGCAAGCACCATCGGCATCCGAAACTGGCGCAACGCAGCACAACACCGACAGTCATGGAGGCAGGCTCTGCTGGAGGCCAAGACCCGACCTGGGTTGTAGAGCCACAGATGATGATGAGATGATGATGTCACAGTGGACGAGAGAGCATCATGCGTTCGTAATCGAAGCCTATTTCAAGGCTAACGATTCGTGTGCAATTGCGCGTCGAAGATTTAGTACGCGTTACAGTATTCGACGTTTACGTGATGCCCCAAGTGAAGATTTAATTCGATCATGGGTCCGGAGGTTCCGGGCAACATGTTCGGCGGCAAACGACTCACGTCCGGGGCCCAGGAGGACGTCGAGAACAAATGAAAACATCGAACTCGTCACAAACAGTTTGCGCGATAATCCACGTCAGTCCGTGCGCAAGAGAGCGGCTATCCTAGGGCTTCCAATAACTATTGTGCACGAAATATTGAAGAAGGACCTTAAATTTCATCCTTTTAAGATTCAAATTGTGCAAGCGCTTAAACCTAATGATTACAATTTACGTAAAATTTCCTGCGAGACAATGTTAGAGCGATGTCGTATGGTAAACACTATCTTTTGGAGTGATGAAGCCCATTTTCATTTAAATGGAAGTGTAAATAAGCAGAATTGTCGTTATTGGTCACCTAAAGGACAGAACCCACGTTTAAACCATCAACAGCCACTTCATAGTCCCAAAGTGACGGTTTGGTGTGCATTGTCTAGCAGTGGAATAATCGGACCTTATTTTTTTGAAAATCGTCGAAAGCAAGCCATTCCGGTGAACGGGGATTCTTATCGGGGCATGCTTAACAATTATTTTTTGACAAAAATGAGAGAACATCCTGCCTCCAATTCACACACATGGTTCCAGAAAGATGGCGCCACGCCTCACACTGCTAGAGAGATGATGCCGCTACTTCGTGATTTATTCCCTAAAAAAAAATGATAAGCCGTTTCGGTGACTTCCCCTGGCCAAGGGGGTCACCAGATCTCACTCCTATGAACTTTTTTCTGTGGGGGTACCTCAAAAGTAAAGTGTATGAAACCGACCCCGCGACCATCTCTGCACTAAAAGAAAATATCATTCGCGAAGTTAATGGTATCCCGATGTCACTTCTCCAGCGAGTGGCACGAAATACTGAGGCCAGATTCCAAGAGTGTGTCTGACGTGATGGTCTACATTTAGACGAAATAATTTTTAAGAAATAAAATCCGCACTCCTCCTCTTTGTAACAGTTATAGAAATAAATGTATATCCTAAGTAGTTTATTTTTTATTTAAGTTTTAAATCCTAATTCTGCCACCGGACACCCTGTATAAGAGATAACAGGTAGAGTATTTCGAGTAATGTTATAGATAATAGATAGAGTACGTCAGGATATATTATGGATAATATAATATTATAGTAGAGTTATAGCTATATATATAGTTAGAGCTATTATAGATTTATATGGGTAGTATTACAGATAATAGGTAGATCATTTCAGATGGTGTTATAGATATTATGTAGAGAATTTCAGGTAGTATAAAAGATAACTACTTCGGGTAGCATCATAAATAATAGGTAGAGTATTTCCGGTGACCACGAAATCTAGCTCCGTTTCAATAAATTTTAAGTGAACCACATCTAAACACATTTTTCGTTTTTACCTTTTGAGCAATGATGGCTTCTTGATTATCAAAAAGTTGTTAAATATAATATTAATGTAAATTCAACTTTTTTAACAGTCCTCACTAGGGTTTCCAGTTCTGAGTCGGCCTGTAGTTTTTTTTTTTTTTATCTTTTGTGTTTAGTTTTAGGTTGCTTTACGCCGTCTTCATACGAGTAATGTTTGTAAGCCGATCATAATTTGGTTCTGTCTTATGACATGTTGTAGTTTTGTTTTAAATATATTTATTTCCGTTATTTTTTGTTTGATTCGCTAGAGTATATTTCTCTGTCCAGAACATGTGTTCAAACTGGGAGTAACCGGTAGGTATATTTTGGTTTATTACCCTGGTTAAATATTTGTTGAGCAGTGAAGTATTCAGATACGTTATGTTTAGTTTAAATAAAATATTTTTTGAATAAAGTTTCTGTATATTGTCGACTTGAAAGTTTTTAAATATTTCTTCTATCGAAGTTCTAATCGGAACCTTGGGTACTCCTTTTTGTCTTTAGTAGTCATTTTTGTCCATAATACTCCTTTTTGTCTTCAGTACTCTCTTTTGTCTTTAGTACTTCTTTTTGTCTTTAGTGCTACTTTTTTTCTTTAGTACTCCTTTTGCCTTTAATACTCCTTTTTATATAAGTACTCCTTTTTGTTTTGAATACTCCTTTTTGTGTTTAGTACTCATTTTTGTCTTTAATAGGTACTCCTTTTTGTCTTTAGTACTTCTTTTTGGGTTGTGTTGAGCAGCTCTGTGTTAATTATAAATTCAGTTCGCAATGAACGCAAAAGAAGGGTGATATGTCCTTCTTCAAGATTTTCTATGCACAACCATCAGCCCTGAAGTATGATAGTTGTTTTAGTAATGTCATCAAGTTAATACGATAGTATGCACCATAATGTCACAATAGTTATGAAATAACATCAGTAATTGCGTAAATGAACGCACAATAATTGGTGTAGTGTTGCAAAATAAACAAGTATTTTGCTGCATCATCATGAGACGTCTAGTACGGTGAGATTTCTAGGCCAAATGTCCAGAGAAGACGGACTCATGAGATCATGATGATATTCAGCAGTAGAGATGTTAAAACCATTCCTCTAAACGTGTTCTCTCAGAAGTGGAACTTATTCGCATTATGACCGGTTAGTGGCTGGGTTGACATTGGGATTCCTCGGCTGTCTAAGTCCTCCATCACTCTTTTCCGAATAACCTCCATCACTATCCCACACATCCCTTATTAGAAGCCTAATAGAATATAACTCCATAGTCTGGTCGCCCTTCTACAAAATTCATATTCATACTATTGAAAGAATTCAAAGAAAATTTCTACGTTTTGTAAATTTTAAACTTAACATTCCTTTAGAGCACATAAATTACCCGTCGTTAATGAATACTTAAATATTCCAAAATTAGAAAACAGACGAAAAATAAACGACCCAACCTTTTTATTAAAATTATTAAACTCTAAATTCGACAGTTGAGAACTCCTGCAATTAATAAATCTACATGTACCTACACGAACAACTAGACAAACATTGACATTTTATATACGTACATCTCATTCGAACTATGATTTATATTCTCCCATACAACGTTTGCATAGTCTTGGTAACAAATACTTAAACAATCTGGATGTATTTGACCATAATTTGAACTTAGCAACTTATTTATTTCTACCTATCCCATAAACTAATGAGAACAACAATTTTAAACATTACCTACTTTATGTCAACTCCTATATTTTATGGACTATATTTTGTTTCTTATATTTTATGTTACATGTATTTTGTTAACGCTTATATTTTATGTAACCTAATTTTTTTTTACTCTTATATTTTATGTAACCTATATTTTGTTTTTAACCAATATTATGTTACTTTTATTATGTATTGTATTTTGTAAACCCATTCTTTTCACTGTAATTAAAAAAAATGTACTGCATTCTATGTAAAAGCCCTAAGGGCGTTTAAATAAATAAATGAAAATAAATAAAATAAAATAAATAAAATCACTATATTTTTCTGTCCCTAGATTTTCGATGGAGTTTTGCTAATATTGTCTTCATTTAATTTTAAAAAAAAACGTAGTTACTACTATAAGATTTTTCAAATATTGGCCGTGAGGTTCTGAAAACCTGAGCAGTGACATTTTTTTACTGGTTCAATAGGTCATACCGTTGGTAATTCTAAAAAGTCACCGAAAGCAATAAAATGAACAACCTGGTTTTAGAATTTAAAAAATACACATTTTTGCAATAACATCCGGTTTTAGACGAGGCTGTACAGTTTTTTATATATATTTATAAGTTTAATTATAAATATCAAATATAATTCCGATAAGACGAAAGCAGAAGGCAGGTAAGCTATCAAACTTAGAAAAAAAAAACCTTGGCATTCTTCGTAAAATGGCATAATACTCGTAAATTACGACATTATATCATGACACTATGACATTATATCATTACACTAAGACATTATAACCGTTATACCTTGACATTATATTATTACGCTTTGACAATATATAATTTCACTCAGACATTATACCATTACACTACAACATTATATCATTACACTATAACATGATAATACTTAAATTATATCATTACACTATGACATTGTAATAATTAAATTTGACATTACATCGTTATATACTGTCACATTTTAATAATGAAATTAAGACTTTACTTCATTACACTATAATATTCAGAGCTCAAACATAAAACTCATCTTTTCCGACCATCATATCCATGAATGGTAGAAATGCACAACCAAATTGCATAGATGGGCACGCGGGTTAGTGTTTACCTAAAGTCACTTATAGAAAATGATAATTATTTCATGCACTACTATACGAAAAGTTAGAAACCTTGACATTGTAAATAACTAAATGTGACATTCCATGACATTGTAAATAACTAAATGTGAAAAATGTTGTTTAGTATTGAAACAGCTTTAGAGACTTCTCCATACATCCCAAGGTCCTCATACAAGGTCTCCATACATTCAAAGGAAAACTTAACTTGGAAAGAAGAAGAAAAAGAAGGTGACTAAACATTATTTCATAATTATTTTTTATTCTTTCTTTCATCTTTTTTCCATTTTTCTCATCTCTAATCTTTTTCTTTTATTTTTATTTTTCTCTCATTCTATTTATCTTTTCAAATATAAATTAAAAATTTTATCTTATTTTATCTTCCAAGATTAAATTATCAAAATTTCATTAAATCCTGCCACCTCGGAACATGCTCAGCCTAGTGAGGCACCAGTTCTAAAGTCCTTCTTGTTTCCCAATGATAAAAACGCAAACGGTCAATCGCCAGCCTACCCAGCAGATTCAATTAGCAGCCAGTATAGACAGGTTGTGCGACCAGTAGTATAATTATTGTAAAAACGTAAGCTCAGAATACACCAATTTGTTTCAAGGACCTATTATTATTAAGAAGTACCCCCACAGAACAAATAGTGTTTGATTGTAAATAACACAAACATCAGACGTGTGTTACATTTCTACCAACACTGCTTTCTATTGCAATAATACAGACTTATTTATAATTCATAATCAGGGTTTCTTTCGTTAGTTAAGTATCAAAAATTCCCACCCAATGTTTCGATTCTAGACGATGTCGTCAGGTCAGATATTAGATACGCAATACTTTCAAACTGGTCTGCAAGCGAACTGAGGTCCTTTCCGTTAGTGGTCCATTCAACTGGAATCTGCAATCACAAAAAGAAGATCATAAAACCAGTTACAATAAAAAAGTATAGGAAAAGCATTTATAGTTTTATTCGCGTGGTCAAACCAATGCGGGCTGTGATATCGAAATTTAGAAATTATGCAACAGTTTAGTAATAAAGTTGGTCACTACATAATTAATTTAATCGCTGATAAACATGTGATCGATCTGTTTTATTGATTAATCGAATGAAAGGCGATCACAGGAAACGGAGTCGATTAATTATGATTTCGACATTTTTGATTTTTTATTGAGCTGAATTAAACGAACGATTTGTAATGTAACGTTTACTGTTTACACTAGTTGTGAAATGTATATATGTTAAAAGTTTTTACTAATTGTAATTGAGATGTTTTTATTTTTGGTTTGCATATTTAAATAAAGGTGGTACTTAAAGTTGGTACCTACATCATTTGAGAGGCGGATATGGGCCGCCCCGGGAGCCATTTATTGAATAACCAACACTTGTGCCATAGGTCACTCCAAGTGGTTCGCTACGTTTGATGATTTAGCAGGGGTGCCCGGGTTTATGGCGTGAGGTTTGTCCGGATCTTGGCGGCAGATGTGTCTGCCCACCAGCCGCATGGCAGACCGGATAGGGAGAGAATGGTTGAGGAAGTCCCTATGACTTCTCCAGCCGTACTCTCTCGGAACATCGCCTTGAGAGCACGCACCGCAGTGGGAGGGATGGATTGATACGTCCGTCATTCCTGGACACAGTGACCGCCAGATTCTTTCCCACCCCTAATACTCTTTCCTTCCCAGATCTTCCTCTCCTTCCTTTCTTAAAAAGATCCCCATACAGCCTCCCCAAAGATGACACAGGCCCTGAGGGGAATTATTTTCCTCAGGGCCTCCTGTGTTTTTTTTTATAGTGATTCCTCACAAGAGTTTGAGCTGCTCCCGTCTGGCGCCAGTGAACCTATGGCATCCCCAATTGGGGTACGATGTGAGGCTGAAGGTAGTGGGGAGGGGAAGGAGATAGGGAAGAGGAAGATGGGGAAGTACCAGATTATTCAGTCACCAAACACGGCTAATGCCACGGCTAATTACACCAGGGCGATACTGAGAATATCTTCCACTCTGGAACGTGCTGTAAATATACCTAATTTTATTTTTAAATGATTCTTTTTTTGCGAAAACACAAATCAATCAAATAAAATTTATCTGCGTACCCCGGGTTTTGAACCCGTGGCCTCCGAATGGCTAGTCGAAAGCCTTCGATGATCCAACGCTGTTAGATCAAAAACTGAAATGGGCCGAGAATCGGCGATTAACGCGGACCGTTTAAACATCGAATGTGACGAAGGTTCAAACATCACAACCAAATTAATCAAATGAAAAATACATATAAAAATATCTTGATAACTTTTAAATAAAAATAATTTAAGATAAATGAAACAATTTAACTTTGTTTGAACCACTTTTATGTTTGAGTAAATCCGACCGGTGTCAGAACGACTGTTTCTTCTTCAGGGCAAATTTATACTGATTTGACAGTTTTGAAATATGGATGGGAACCACGGACATATGAATGTATCTGGACCTGCCCTAAGTGATAAAAACGTATTATTTCCCCCTCCACATGGCGCCGGCTGTAGCTCCTCCTTGGAACCGGCTCGCTCCATGGGGAGGGGATATAGCCTCGCTTGAATCTAAAATGTGTGACGTCATCATTCTTGCCGTGAACAGCGAGAAGCTGACATCCATACATTTAACGAAATAACGGCAGCTTGTGCTATACAATATATCTACGTATCAATGTACACATAGCGAATGTGGGCGGTACTCCAATGTGCTCGTCGCTGGTTACAGGGGTAAGTAAATTATGAAACATTTGTAAAAGTGTTTTAACTAAACACGGAAACAAAATATTGATATGTGTATTGGCGCGAGTCTTTTTGGGGCGAGCATTTGGCCTTAGCAAATATGTTTTGAACGTGGCAAGCAATTCGCGCTCCCATGTAAAAAGGTCTATTCATTCAAAGCAGATTTTGCTTTTAAGAACTAAATGGTGATATTGTAATGCGAGATGCCTATATACTGTCAGATTGATTGTTCAACGAATGACAGTCATCTTTCCCCTCTTCGCTCTCCATAGTTTGGTTTTACCCCTCATCTGTAACTGCTTGTCTATCCATTTGGATGTTGTTACGGAGCACATTTCCGGTTTGACAATATTAAAGAGTCACTTTATGACTCGCGCGCCGCAGTGTTTCCGGCCGCTCGAGACAGCAAAGCGGCGATACGCGTTCGAGCCCCACAGTCAGCGCCCAGCCTCAGAGCACCGAGCACGTGCCGCTGTGTGCCGCTCGCTCCATACGACCGACGGTAGAATCTCGTGGAACAATGGCGCCAGACACGTGTTGTAACCATGTATTCGAGGACTGGAACATCAGAGTTCGTTGCCGAGTCGAACACGCCTCTCACACCACCCTGTAAGTGACTGCATTGCCGTATTCCCTCTTTAATAATGTGTCTATTCGCTGTGTTAGTGATTGCCTCGCGAAACCCACCCGGGATGACGAAATTGAGAGATCATGTTAGTTCTAAAGTTCAGCTAGGTCATTGTCATTGTGTTCATACTACGTTGTTGACCCCTGTGATTACTGTAATGGTTTGTACCTGTTGATTCTACAATATATGACCTTTTCCTCTATAAACTGTTGTTATTCCGCTACGGTGGAGGTACCCAGGGCGACGCCCCGCACTGTATATTGAGAGATGGAGCTTACCTGATAGCCTACCGGCGGCCTCCGCTCTGAATAGAGAGATCTCATATGCTTTTTCCGATTTTGCTAGCCTCGGGCATGTTGAGACGATATTGTTGGGGGTACACACCGCGCCTACCCCAGGCCCCACGTGTGTTGTAGCCCAAACGTACCTGGCCCCCAACGTACCACTGACGCACCAACGTGGGTACAGGAAGTTTTTTTCGATTTTTTTCCCCTCTAAATTGCTCTGCGGGATGTCTCCCGAGCCTTCCCCAAAATTTTTTTCTTTTTTCAAAAACGTTAAGAATGCTATGCCATACTTGTTTTATGTCCCAGAAATCCATAATGTGAAAGTACGGTCACGATTTTAAACCTGTCATTGTGATTTGCTGAAGTTTTGCAAAAAAACCGCAGTAAGCCCGTGTCTTGAAACAAGTCCTTATTACAATTTTGGGGTGAAAGCCACCACAAATTGACACGGCGGCCATTGCATCAGCGATCCATACAAGAAAACGGCGGTGATTTCGCGCGCTTAGTAACAAAACATCGCTCGCTATGCGAAGCCCGGCATAACAACAAGATTCCCGCGCATTTCACGTGCGCGCGCACCTCGTAACACGATACCTAGGGACGAATAGCTGTTGCCAACCGGACACACATATAGAATGCAAACACTAATTTATAATAAAATATTTTGTTTATATTCAAACCAATTTGAAACTGTGCACCTACATTTGGATTTCAGCATGACGTCGTACGGGCAGTTATAACCAAATACGTTGGAAACGGAACTCAGTGTTTTGTGAAGAAACATTTTGTCCCTTTTTCCATGCACAATATACCAAACTCCCCGGTCAGAGTGTTTTTCAAAAATTACACTGACTATCATTCTATTAAATGGACAAATTAATAACATTCCTTTCCACATTGTTTATTCAGGTACAGTGTTTTTTCCTGCCCTTTTTTTTTCAGCAAAACACCAGTGATAATAGTGCGAAATAAAAGTGACAATTTACAATTACTGCAGTGAATAATGTTTTTTCTAAAGAAAAGTTCTTTCCAACCTAATAATACAGTTCGTGATTAATTTTCATAAATTAATAATATAACTTTTAGAGCATAATCTAATAAATTCTCATATTTAAATATTTCCTTTTGGAATTAATGAATTGTTTCTAGAAAAGTGCCTTCTTAGAGTTTCAATGCATTTCTACAGTGGAAAGTGTTCGTTAAAAAATAGAAATCCTTTTTTCTAAAGACCCGTCCTGGCCAAATTTTTGAAAAATCAGTTTAATACTTGTGAATTTTACCGAATTTCTAAAAGTGCTTTGTGATAAATAAAAAAGTGTACCCCCTAAGGTCAGTCCACGCCAATTTTTTTTTCTGCCTTGACCATAAATTCTGGTGTCGTATACATCAAATTGAAGTTTGGATCACAGCGTTCGCCAGCGATACCTCCAATACAAAGGAGTGCCAATCAGTGAAGACCAAGTGGAAAGTGCCTCACAAAAACCAATTTTACGTTTTACTAAAGGAAACCCCTGGGCAAATTTTATTGAATGGACACAATACTTATAAATTTTCGCCTAGTTTTCGAAAAGTGTTTTGTGAAAAGTAAAAAACCTTTCCCCCCAGGGCAATCCCTGGCCTTTTTTTTTCCAGAACTCAGGACTTAGAAAATTTTCTTTTCTTTCCTTTGAACTCCACAATGCAGGCCAATCAATCAGCCATGTCATCACACTTGGGCTTTATTCCCAATGTGCACAGTTTATCCAAAGCTCACTTACAAGCTGCTCTTAAAGATAGAGGACTCCCTCTAGTGAACAAGCCTCTATCTACATTGAAGGCATATGCGCTTTTATTCAACAAAAGGTACATTAAAAGAATAAACCTCACACCTTCAAACGAAAGTAATTCACGAACCTCTACCCAAGTTTTGGAGAATTCTGTTTTTAACAAAGAACTCGAGACACATGTTGTAATAAAGCAAGATGTCACACCCACCTCGACACAAGAAAAAACTTACGACCTTTCCTCTTGGAAAATCAAATATAACGGTGTTTCTAATGTACTGGATTTCATTGACCGAATTGAAGAAACGGCCACAATCAAGAATATCCCATTAGATATTCTACACAAAAACTTTATAGAACTCATCTCTCCAGAACTGATATCATGGCACCGCATCCAAAAAATTAAGTGCAAAGACTGGAGGATGCTCAGATCAGCTCTAATCTCTAGCTTTGGAAAAACGGAGGCCCAGCACCGAATTAAATTATCGTTACTAGCCATTAAACAATTAGTAAACGAACCAGTGGCAACGTTCATAGAAAGGGCCGAGGCTATCAATATTAAGCTTTCACATCCAGTTCCGGAAGCTGAATTATTGCCAGTCATAACCGATGGCCTTCTAAATAAATACGAAAACATTATCACCTCACAAAGGATTCTGTCCTTGGCTCATCTAAACGAAGTCTGCCTCATCTTGGAATCTCACCAAGACAGAAAACACACCAAAGTTATGTCAGACAATGTCGTCGTGCCAAGCCGTTCCTCTGGATTGAAACCAGAATTCGACAATAGGAAAGTTTGCTCCTTTTGCAAAAAAGTAGGTCACCTGGCCACTACGTGTTTCAAACAAGCCAAGCTAATGGAATCAAAGGAACCCAAAACCTTTAAGAGGCACCGCTCTAGAGACCGTTCTCCCCCACGCGTCGATCTGCGTGAAACTTTCAAAAAATCAAGACACAACATGGAAAGGCTACAAGACCCAAGAAATATCAAACCTCAGGTGGACTTTTCCAAACCCCCACCGAATTTCTACATGAGGAAGCCAAAAAACTAAATCATAACCTCTCGGATACCCATTCTGTACCAAGGTCTAAGGAATGGACCGATTGGTTATCACACATTAAGTATTTCAACCAGACCTTAAACGTTTCTTCAGTTTGTTGCAAACAAGCTAAAGATGGAAGACCTTATGCCCTTTTCTCTGTTAACAATGTTCCCTTTTCCGGACTACTAGATAGTGGTGCATCTGTTAGCTGCCTTGGCAACAACGCCCACCTGCCTTTTGTTAACAATGGTTTTATAGCCTTTTCCCAATCGACACACCTGACAACCGCGGATAATGTTTCCCAACCAGTCATTGGTGCTCTTGCCTTGCCAATTAAGTGCAACAATGAAATATTCACAATTAACTTTCTAATAGTGCCCTCTATATCCCAGAACTTCATCCTTGGTGTTGATTTCTGGAAAGCTTTCAATGTTGCTCCCCAAGTATTTAATACCCTTGGTGAAGCCCCCGCAGCTGCTCAAATTAGTGAAATTCATACAATAATACCTCACGAAAATTTAAGCACGAACCAAGCCATCCAATTAAAAGAAATGGTCAATAAATTCGAATCAATATCTTTCGAAAAATGCGGACTGGGTTTAACAAACTTAGTAGAACACCATATTAAAACCAATGGCCCACCAATCAAGCAACGTTATTACAACTTAGCCCCCCAAAAACTTAAACTTTTAGAAAACGAACTTGACGAAATGTTGAAAATGGGAGTGGTGGTTCCCAGCAGGAGTGCATGGACCAACCCAACTCTCTTGGTATCTAAAAAAGACGGCTCTGCACGTTTCTGTCTCGACAGTAGGCGTTTAAACTCTTGCACGGAAGCCGACGCGTACCCCTTGCCTTACGTCCACGCATCTTAGACAAATTGCGTAACGCCAAGTTCATCTCTTCTGTCGATCTCAGCAAAGCTTTCTGGCAGATACCCTTAGACGAGGAATCTTGCGAAAAAACTGCTTTCGTTGTACCTGGTAGGGGAATGTTCCATTTTAAAAGATTACCCTTTGGTCTAAAGAACACCCCCGCCGAGTTACAAAGACTAATGGACAAACTATTTGGCCCCGAAGTTGATAACAATCTATTTTGCTACCTTGATGATCTCATCATCGTAAGCGACAGCTTCGAAAAACACCTATTAATGCTGGAAAAAGTTTTTCAACAACTTAAGTTTGCTGGTTTAACCATCAACTTAAATAAGTCTGAGTTTTGTAAATCTCGCCTTCGTTATTTGGGATTCATTGTCGATGAAAAAGGTCTAAGAACAGACCCCGCTAAGGTAGAAAGTATTATTTTAGAAGAGTACCACCTTTCGTAGTTCGTGTCTAATGTGCGAACGGTTACAATGATAGCAGAAGTCATCTGATAGTAGAGTGGACGCCATCAGTTTGGCGGCCTGCAGCATTAGAAATACTTAGAGCCTACTAGAATAGGGGCGTCTAGTCCAGTTTAATTTTAATTGTAATTTCTACGATTACGTAATTAAATCAATTTGTAATCTCAACGAACCTTGAACTTATTTGGAAGTTTCTCAACAAGTTTTAAGAAGCATTAATCATTGGGATTAACAGATACTACAACACTTCAAAATCTCTTTGATACGAACATTAATCGTAGCATTTCCCATTTCCTGTGCACTTCTTCAAACAATCCCGATCCCTCCCTGTAGAGGAGTCCGAGTCTGTCCAGCAGCTTGCCCAGTACTGTAAATTCCGGGTCATCATATAAGGGCCGGCAGAGGAATACCTGTGGAAATATTTGCAATTCATCACCTTAAACTAATACATGATTCATCTTCTTATGTCCATTGAGACATGACATATCACTTTAACCCTAGAGCGTTCGCGCTATGAGCATTTTGCCGCCCTCTGCAAATAAATGTTATTATTTTGTGAACTACGCATTCGTTGAGGTCAACGTCCTAGTAGCTGCCCCCCTGTTCCTCACCTGCCTGTATTGTAGGTTTGAGGACAATCAGTGCGCGGGCGGCAATCAGTGACCGGGCGGAAAAAGGGTTGTTACCTGCGAGTCGCGCGCGGCGGCAAATTGATCACTGCGCGATCACTCATGTAAGTAGGTATAGATACGTTTTAAGATATTCACGGATAATTTTTTTTTCGATATTTGTTTTGGGGGTGTGATTAGACCACATATACTTTTTTTTTTTACATGAGCTCCACACAAGAGACTCTGAGGAAAATAATTTCCCTCAGGGCCTATGTCATCTTTGGGGATGCTGTGTGGAGGTTTTTTTTAAGGAAAGGAAGGAGAGGAGAGTTCTGGGAAGGAAAGGGGTTTAAGGGTGGGTAGGAATTTGGGGTTCAGTATGTCCCGGTCATCCGCCTTCAAGACCTAGACAAACCTCACCCCATGAACCCGGGCACCCCTGCTAAATCACCAAACGTAGCGAACCACTTGGGGTGACCTATGGCAGAGGTGTTGGTTATCCAATAAAGGTTCCCGGGGCGGCGGTACCCATTCCCGCCTCCCAAAAAAGAAATAACGAGAAGATCTTGCCTAGAGACGTTGCGCAAACCATTGAGGAACCAAATTTCCCGATTCGTAATACCTGAAAACCAGAAAATAAAATTCAGGGACAGGGGGTCAGCGAAGGTCCGAAGAAAAATAGACAGTCCAAAAAAGGGTGCAATGGATGCGCAAAGTTACTGTGCAATGAACTGTATGTATATGAGTCGAGACTGTTTCGCTGAAACAAAGATAGAGATAATGAAAACATAAATTTTATGGAAGAAAGCAAACACTTTGTGGTTTAACATTATACAAAATTAAACGAGTTCTTTGTTTAAAACCACTTTATTTTAATTTATATTCGTCGACCGGTTTCGGTTGTACTCAACCTTCTTCGGGACAAAAAACATATAAAACATATAAAATTCTTAGCTGTTTTTTTTTTTTTTTTACGTAGTGTTGAATTGTAAGGGTTCTTTAATAAATAACTATTTTTACAAAAAACTTCACTTTTTATTTTCACAGTGTGACATGTTTTATAAATGTTTAAAATAACGGTGATAATACTGAATACACCGGACCAACACTGGCATGGTTGTTACCATTTAAACTTTGCTTAGGAAAGAGGAATAATACTCAGGTGCTAGCATTTTTATAGCATAAAAATGCACACATTTATAGAATAAAAAATACACATTTGACGTTTGTAAGTGTTTACCAATATGGCTCTCACCTAACTCGTTCCAACAGTTAAAACAGGTTCCTAAACCACCGATTCGGTCTTAGCCTTTTAGCAGAGACTCACACCATCTTATTGGATCGATACAAAGTCGGAGTTTACTCCAACCAACCAACAGATGCCGGTAGCATGTCAATTTTCAACACGTAGGTTAAGGTAAAAATGATCCTAAAAGTAAACAATTTTTCCCAAAGATGATAAAAAGCCAAATGTTTCAGAGACTGATTATGTTATTTGAATATATATAATTTTTTTTCTAAACGTTTATGTTTCATGTACAGGTTTTGACAGGATTTACTACTTTATTTCATCATCAATATGCATTTAACCTTAAATATTCTTATGATATTCAAATATTCTTATATATGATATTCATTAATGTATCTCTACGACTATCTCGACACAGCTATATCCTAGTGAGACAGGCATCGAAAAACCTAATGTAAACATACTTTATATAGATAAATAAATTTCGATCCTTTTACAAATATTTATATTTTTGTTTGACAACAAATGTGCAAAATTGCATTTTAATATGGGCGGCAAAATGCTCCCCACGCGACTACTCACGTTTCACCGAAAGGCGTGACTACTCAAGGGTTAAGTTCGGTTCGGTTGCTAATTTAAAGATGAAAATACTTTTTACATCTTTGCCATAAGTCAGAAGGAAGAAGATCTATGCAAATGGTATCAAATAAGGAAGTGTTTATCCGTAATATACACGCAGTATTTGAATAATTTCCTGCACAAATGCCCCGATACCAACATACGTTTCAACACTTCATTTTTTTCGAAATCATAAGATGTCCTTTTTCTGCCGTGAACAAATTGCTGGTTAATCAAATGGCCTTCCTAGGATGCTTTCCTTTCCTAATCAGGATGACGTATCAAGCATGGTTGACCCAAACCAAATTTGTGCACATTATTATTAACCACTAGCTGGTACCCGGCATGCGTTGCAATGCCATAAATTTATTCTCCCTGCATGTCATTTCCCATACATCCCCGTACAAAATATATAAAATAAAAAAATGTTCATTTATACAAGTTTCATAACGCCAGAATTTACTATTGTATGAAGCCTTTGTTACTCGCTGATAATATAGATTTTTATTGGTGAAGATTTTTTTTAAATTGGTTTAGTGGTTTATGCGTGAAAGCGTAACAAACGAACACATGCACTTTCGCATTCAAAATATTAGTATGGATACTAATTTCGGTTGTGACTGTCTGTAACTCCGGTTCAATGAACTGTAGAACATTTACTATTGAATTTAAGCTTCTTTTTCGAAATTGGAAGTGTTTATTTGCAGTATTCAAACAAGTGTTAAAATAGGTAACTGCTTACCTATTGTATAATAAATATATTAAAATGGTTATAACTGTCACTTACAAAATCGGAGCGATTTACAGAGAATTCGGGTGTCCCCTGAATGCGTTATGAAGCGAAAAGAATTATTCCACTTTTTTACAATTTAACCTACAACACTTCCAAAGCTCTAACATGCTCTCTTCCAAAGCTCTAGCCATGTTGCCGAACGACCGGAAACTATCGACTAAGGTCCCCGCGCACTGCCACTCCCTGTCTATCCCAAACTATCCCACAGATCTTGGATCTTGGAGACTCTCCCATAATTTTTCAAGGGTCTACGCTAGTGCTATACAGGGTGTCCGGGGGTAAAGTGCATTAACTTCGGGAGGTGATTCTACATGATAGTATAAGTAAAAAAGATAATTAACTTTTTTCGGAATTCCAACTTTTAGGGGTAGTTTTGTAGTAAAAAGATAAAATTAGACCGGCGTGCACGGCCAGCTTTATTATTTTACGCTGTTACAATACGGGCCAATCACCACCATACAACATTACCACGATCGTACCCGGCAGGCTCCCGGCAGCGTATTTCCAATCCCTAACGCGGTTGAGTCACTCTAGCGACTGAGCCGCGTTAGGGATTGGAAGGCGTAAATCGGCGTATTTACAAAACCTATACCGATTCAGTCGCGGTAATGACAATTTACATTTTAAATATACCTCTATATTGGCTATTTTTTATCACATTGCAAAAACAAAAATTGTTCTAAAATCTACATAAAATAATCTTTCTGATGTGTATATTTGAAATATATAATTTTATTTCTAAATATTTAAATTTTAATATTATTCCCATATATTGTAAATACACCTCTATATTGATAATTTTTTATCACTTTGCAAAAACAAAAATTGTTCTAAAATCTAGATAAAATAATCTTTCCAATGTGTATGTTAGAAATTAATAATTTTATTTCTAAATATTTAAATTTTGATATTGAAAATTTAAAGCGACTGAAACGCGGTAGGGATTGTAAATACGCCTCCCGGCAAAGTAAGATCGTATAGGTAAAACACTTTAAGTTGGAAGCAATAAAAATGCTTAGTATTGATGTATTGATATATCTGTGTGAATGTCTAGCGATGCCCACAAATCCGATAAGGCTCTCTGTCTTGCTTACGACCACTTATTGTAACTAGTTAGAAGAGAGGCAAGTTTAACGACACCCTTTTGAGGCTGTACTTACAGGATGTCCTATTCATTCGGTTCGTAATTTGATTTAAACATACGTGCACCTACATTTCGCAAGTGACAAATAATGACAAATTTATAAATTTGATATAATAAATAGTGTTTGTAAAGTGTGCAAGTTTAATTTTTATTACGATATCATGTAGTCCTGTTACGAAACGGAACGTGGCTAATCACTGAATGGACCAAATCGTGAAATTTTATTCCGTATGTTTAATTATTTTACTTATTCATAATGAAAAAAAAACGGTAGTCAACTTTTAATCATAAATGACTTGTATGATTTGACGTCTAAGGCAACTGGAGTATCACAGACTAGTAACTATTCAACAGTTAATCTTTTGTACCTTTGTGTTAGTAATCTGTTATATTTCAGATAATATACGTATAGATAGTTGCTGATGATGACTGGTACATAATTAAATAATTAGTGTTGCTGATGATTGCTAACACGTGATTATAAAAAATAAATAACCCATAAGCAGCCAAATTTGTAAGCCCAGGTTTTGGAAATCATACTTCATTTCAACATTAGGTTCTTAGTTTAGGTAAACCAAGTAATTCATGCGTATTGAGTTTTAAACGAAACTTTACAAATGTCAAATCCGTAAAAAAAATGGCGGCAATGGAGATGTTTTATATGGGAAATTTTTAACTTTGAATGAAAACCGAATTTAAATGCATGTTTTTCCATCTATCCCGACCTCTTTTGGTAATTAAGTTTAACAGTCGTTTACTTTTCAAAATCTATGCCTATTAAACGTGTCAGCGGCATGTGGCGGCTTGTCGATTATTTACTTTATAAAATATTATATAAGTATGAATATAATAATAAATTAATCTTTTTAAATAACATAATATTTTTTAACCTTGTTGTTATTTATGAATACCCATTTAAATTCAATCCTGAAGATTATCGCATTTAGTTAATAAACTTATTTTTCTTCCTAAACCTTCAGTATTTCTATAAAAATGTTGTAAAACAACATTAGTTTTATGTTACCGATTTAAGCACGCTTTGGATTCGAATTCTCAATTGTGAAATAATTATTAATTGCTTTTTTGTTAAAAGCCCAAAACGAAACACGCTGTATGAAAGTTTTGCATCTGTGTGAGTACTGTGATGAAGTCAACTTAACTTGCGAGACCTATACCTCACACCAAGGATTTTTAGTAGGTAGATCTTTTTGTATGGGAAAAAATGTTAACTAACTAACTAACTAACCATCACGCCGTTTCCCCGCAGGGGTAGGCAGAGAGGACGGACCGCCAAACAACTCGATCTTGGCACACACTCCTTGCCTCGTTCACATTCATACATCATCTCATACATGCTCTTCTATTATTCCGACTCTTCACATGACCCGACTCAAGTATCTGATTCACTTGGTCGTGCCATGTCTTCCTCGGGCGTCCCCGATTTCTTCTTCCATTCACATTTGCGTCATATATTCTCCTTACACTCCTTTCCTCGTTCATTCGCTCTACATGCCCAAACCATCTGAGCGTCCCTTTCTTAATCTTACTCATCACGCTTACATCAGCCTTGCATTCTTCGCGGATCTCCACATTTCTCACACGATCGTACATGGTTTTACCACACATACGCCTCAGGGATCTCATTTCTACAGCATTCAGTCTACTTTCATCCTTCCTGTGCCAGTTCCATGCCTCACTGCCATACATCAGGGTAGGTACCAGCACTCCATTATGGACGGCTAACTTCGCTTCTTTGGATTGCTTTTTGTTGGCGCCAACGGCGTTCAGTCCTCCATTAATAGAGTTGCCTGCATTTACCCTTCTTTCAGTATCTCTGTCAGCCCTTCCGTCTCTCGTAAACATACTTTCCAAGTACACAAACTCATCCACCTGCTCCAAATACTCATCATTCACAACTATGTTGCACATTGTTTTCATACTCTCTCTTTCAAACACCATGACTTTAGACTTACTTACATTCATCATTAACTCATTCTTCATACATACTTCGTTCATCCTAGACACGAGAGACTGTAGATCTTCCATACTGTTAGAAATCAGCACCTCATCATCAGCAGTGGCGTAGCTAGCATGGGTGGCACCCGGGGCGGAAAACGCGGTGTCACCCTCCCCCCCCCCCCCCCCATTAATTTTTTTTTGAGAAATTCATAACACAAATTTTGACTTCCTAAAATAAAAATAAAAAACATTTCTAGCTAGTCAAATATGTAAAAAAAATTGTTATCCTCAAAATTAAAAAGACTAACAGAATAACAGCTTTTTTAACAAATGATAGGTGATAATTTCCTTCGCGAGTTCCCGTCAATCACAATGTACGAAAGAAATGAGAATAACACAGGGGAAAAGTGAGGAATATTTCACGGGAATCCCCAATAAATCAATGGTAATAGCTAGGAACGAAAATAAAATAACAGAATTTTAGGGGAATGATGACCGACCGAGCCATATAGCTACAAATAACAGAGTTCCGTGTGGAGTCTTCAATTCTTATATGCTGCAAAAATCTGAAATAAAAAATCATACTTAGGTTAAAACCAGTTTTGTGTTCAGAGTGTAACGATAAAATTTCAATCGTGAAATAGTAAAGGGGGCGTTCAAGTATAACGTAACGCAATTTTTGAAAAATTTTGACCCTCTCTCCCCCCATTCAACGCCCCGTAACATTTTTCTGCATCTCCCTCCCCCTAAACGTTACGTAACACCCGAGTGACTATTTTTACCTAAAAGTCTCAATTAAATTGCGCAAAGTACTGGAAAGTCGCTTAAATACCTTTTTATTATTTTAATCGCGTTTTCGGTAATAATAAAATAAGAGATTTCAAACTCGCAATAGGTCCATGCCTATATTGTTTATTTTATTGTTTTAAATTGTAATTCATAAACAAATGGGAAAATATTATTATTTTTATCGGCCTTTCATTCCTTCCGGATCTCCACAATTTAATACTGTCTTACCTTTAATACACCTACATGGTTTTACAACACATATTTCGTTTTACATTAGCTACACTGAGGAGGTTCTGAAGAAAGTAATTTTACAAAGGTTTCCATATGGAGCAACACTTTACTCCACTATGATTCATAAGCTTACTCAGAGTGGAGTAAAACCTTTTTCATGATCTGAATGCAGTTATACAAGTCCTCAAAACGAAGGTTTAAAAGTCCACAGTATGATTCACAGAAGAGAAAAATCTTTTTCATGTCCTGATTGTAACTATTCGTGTTCACAAAAGGGATACATAAGAAGTCAGTTGCTGACTCAGTGTGGAGAAAAACATTTTTCATGTTCCAACTGCAACTATTCATGTACTATGAAGAGAAATCTAAAAATCACACGTTTACCGAGAGTGGACAAGAACCTATCTCATGTCCTGACTTATTCTTATTCTCGAAAAAAATAACTAAAACGGCAATTGCTAACTCACAGTGAAGAAAAACCTTTTTTTGTCCCGACTGTAACTATTCATGCGCTACAAAACGGTATCTAAAAATTCACATGCTTAACCATACTGGACAAAAACCTTTTTCATGTCCCGACTGCAGTTATACAAGTTTTCAAAGGAAAGATTTAAAAATCCGCAGTACGTTTCACAGAAGAGAAAAACCTTTTTCATGTCCTGATTGTAACTATTCGTGTTCTCAAAAGGGATATATATGAAGTCAGTTGCTGACTCAGTGCGGAGAAAAACCTTTTTCGTGTTCCAACTACAACTATTCATGTACTATGAAGAGAAATCTAAAAATCACACGTTAACCGACAGTGGAAAAAAACCTATTTCTTGTCCTGACTGCAACTATTCTTATTCTCGAAAAAAAATAACTTAAATGGCACTTGCTAACTCACATTGATGAAAAACCTTTTTCTTGTCCCAACTGTAACTATTCATGCGCTACAAAAGGGTATCTAAAAATTCACACCTACCAGCCTTGTTTTTCAAACTGGTCTTTCAGCACTATTAAACACGCTAACACAATAATAACTTCTTCACTAATTCACGTCAGTCCATAGATAACAATTCACTTCACGAGTCTACGTTAATCACAATATACGAACGAAATTAGAATGACACAAGGAATATTTCAGGAAAATCCCCGACTGAGCTAGGAACAAAAAAAAACATTTTTCGGGAATCCCCGACCAACCAAGCCATAGAGCAAAATAACAGTCAGTGTCAACGTGTAAAATATTTTTACGGCAATTTTGCACTTTCGTAAGTTTTTCTCCACGTTCGAGTGTCACCCCCTCCTCGGGTGGCACCCGGGGCGGTCCGCCCCCACCGCCCCCCCCCCCTCGCTACGCTACTGTAGTGTGAGTACTTATATAAGTTGTCTATGCGTTGTTAAAGAATTCATCCGATTGCGATGAACCTTTGGAGATTTGATGTGCGCATGCCCATTATGGTTTCTATATATAATAGTGAGTTCTGGTATAATGAAATTATGCGTTGCTAACCATTCATCCGATTGCAGTGAAATTTGATGATGTGTGCACGCCGCGATCGTTCTATACATAATAGTGAGTTCTGGCAGTAGCGTAGCGAGGGGGGGCGGACCGCCCCGGGTGCCACCCGAGGGAGGGTGACACTCGAACGTGTAGAAAAAACTTACGAAAGTGCAAAATTGCCACAAAAAATATTTTACGCTTGAACACTGACAGTTATTTAGCACTATGGCACGTTTGGTTGGGGATTCCAGAAAAATATATTTTTTTTAATTTTCTTTCCTAGCACGAAGTGTTTCTGAGTCGGGGATTTCCCTGAAATATTCCTTGTGTCGTTATATTCTCGTAATGTTATTTTTATTGTAAACGTAAACTCGTGGAGTGAATTGTTATCTATTGACTGACTTGAATTAGTGAAAAAGTTGTTATTCTATTAGCGTTTTTATAAGTGCTGAAAGATCATTTTTAAAAAAACAATGTAAGTGGATTTGATAGTTCACTTTTCTAATAGACACAAAACTTGAATGCAATTATACCAGAATCGATCGATAACTGATCGAAGAAAAATGATTAATCATCTGTATATGTTTTTTTCTGTATTATATTGTTTGTGTACATGAATAAATACAAGGAATAATAAGTAATTTGGAGATTTACAGAAAACGTTTTTTATGAATTCGAAATATGCGTTTTGAATTCGTTGACGCAGCGCTATTTACACCGATTACCAAGGCAACTTCGATAGTATTTACACCAAACGATTATACAATGGGGTAGTTTCGCAAGCTAAGGTAATTCGCCCACCAAATGTAAGAGCACCCTCAGATTTCGATCAGTTGTCGATTCTTTGGATAAGAGGTCACCTTCGCATTACTAGCGCTTTAAATCATAATACATTTTTTTTTTTTTTTTACATTAACTCCACACAGGAGGCCCTGAGGAAAATAATTTCCCTCAGGGCCTATGTCATCTGGGATGCTGTGTGGAGGGTCTTTTTGAGGAGAGGAAGGAATGAACATTGGTCTTGAAGAGACCCATGTTGTAGGAAGGAGGAAACACAGAGGCCGGCAAATCATTCCACAGCCGAGCTGTTGAACACAAGAACGAGTCGAAGAAACGACCCGTTCTCATGTGACAAATGTCAACCGTGTACAAATGTTGGGCACGCGTTTGGCGTGTTTCCCGACTATGCACCGGTGCCGAAGGGATCAATGATGCTAGTTCCTCGGAGCATCTTCCATTGTAATACCGGTAGAACAAGGATAGCATTCCCACCCGACGCCTGTGCTCTAAAGATTGCAATCCGTCTGTTAAGATGGGAGAATCTATCAAACGGACCGCCCGTTTCTGCACAGAGTCGAGGGTATTTTTCAGGTATTTTGGAGCTCCAGACCAGAGATGGCTGCCAAATTCAACCGTGGGGCGTACTTGTGATTTGTACAAGGTTAGCAGTTGTGTACTATTAAAGTATCTGCGGGCCCTGTACAGTACGCCCAGTTTTTGGGAGGCTAGCTTTACTCTGGCTTCAATGGAGCCCCCATACCTGAGCTGGTCACTTAGGGTTACACCAAGCATTAATTATTTTATCCAATATTAGCTTGGGTATTATCCAAAATCTACATAGTTTGAGTTACTAAAAATAAAGATACTGAATATTTTTAATAATTTAATTATATGTATAAGTATAATCGATAAACTTGTAATCCTTAAATCAGATTTTTGTCTTAGTCCTAATTTTGAAAAATAAAAAGTTTTTTGATTGGCGACGTTACGTGAGTATGGCGTCTTGACGGTGTATTCATTCGTTGACCCGGCCTATACTGATCTCACATTTTTCCGGATTTAAGTTAAGAGTCAGTCTGTGTGAGAATCCAAAAGCTCGAATAAAAGTTACACACGGAACAATCAAATGGTTTTCTTTCGAATTTTGGAGCGTACGATGTGCAACATCAGTATACAACAGGCAACATACCTCCAGATTACTCAATTTCCTCAGAAACTCAGAAATTTCAAAAACTGAGTTAGTTCACTATGGTTTAAGACGATCCAATTGTGGTATGTTGTGAGGCTGACGGCAGTGGGAAGCGGAAGGAGATTGGGAGAGGAAGTTAGGGAAGTACCCACCAAACATTCAAGCAACGCGCAACGTTTCAATTCTGAATGGTGGTCTTACACTTTTTTTGAGAATATCTTTCACTGTAATATATTTTACAATCGTGTGAGGACATTTATGATCAAGTATTACTTTTAAAATAAACATCTAAATGCTTTTTATTTACGTTTATTTGAAAAAGTTGCATTGCTTTGTACATTGATGATTTTTAATAAAAATATTATGATTACTTGAGAAAGACCACCATTCAGAATCGGAACTTTGATCGAAATGTCCTTAACAGTGCTTGGTGACTAGATCTGAATAGCTAGGTAGATTGTTTTTGGGGAGTTATACACGGCATAACACCCCAAAAACAAATAACGAAAATACTTTTGGCCGTGAAAATCTAAAAATGTATCTAGCTAAGTAGGTATTTCCCAATCTTCGTCTTCCCCATCTCCTTCCCTTTCCCACTTTCTTCAGTCTCACATAGAATATATTAAGAACACTTAGTCGTTGTAAATTGCTAATTATTCGTTGGCGGGCTGCAGTCATGCTAGAAAAAGATGAGAAGTTACTGAAAGTTATCGATACAATCCTTTTCTATCGACCGTGCTGTTGTCTCCAGGCTTGTCGCCAAACCGAGAACTCGAACTCAAGGGTGTAAGAAAAGTGGTGCGGGTGTCGGGCCGCCCCAGGTGACATCACTGAGAATGTGGCAAAATGGCAAAAAAATGTATTTCAAAAAAATGTTTTTAGGCCACTATTACGTAATCCCATCACCACTCTCATCACCTCTCCATGGGCACCAGTGACGAAAACAACAATCGTTAGAATCCAAAGAGGTTGTATCGCAAGGAAGCTCATCGTTATAAGTTATAACGGATCTGCAACCAAAAAGGCATGAAAAGATCGTCGACTATAAGCTGAATTTTTGTTTAATTATTTGGCTTAATTTCGGTTTACGGAAGGTCTTCCAAAATAATAAAACTTTTTTTTTTTATACTAACTATTGGCTGGAGAATCCGAATCCGAAAGAATTTTTTTTCGGAAAGCAATATTAACAAAGTTACACGACTTTAAAATTTTCTATACGCATACATGAAAATCGACATATTGGAAGTATTATGACAGTTTAAAGTCATAGAAACAGCCACATAAAATTAAGTGTTGCCATATCAATAACTAACTTAAGTAATTATTTTTTATAAATTTTACTCACTTTTGGCGTAAACGCTAAACTACTTGAAAACAGGGATATTTTTTTAAATTGACGCGAGCAGGCGGTATAAAGGGGCACAAACCATGTGACACAAACCTAGCGTAGCCGTTAAACTACTTGAAAACGTAGGCTGTTTTTTAAAATTGACGCGAGCAGGCGGTATAAAGGGGCACAAACCATGTTACACAAACCTAGCGTAGCCGCTAAACTACTTGAAAACAGGGATGTTTTTTGCCGTGACGCGAGCAGGCGGTATAAAGGGGCACAAACCATGTTACACAAACCTAGCGTAGCCGCTAAACTACTTGAAAACAGGGATGTTTTTGCCGTGACGCGAGCAGGCGGTATAAAGGGGCACAAACCATGTTACACAAACCTAGCGTTAGGTTAGGTTAGGTTAGGTTAGGGACGCGAGCAGGCGGTATAAAGGGGCACAAACCATGTTACACAAACCTAGCGTTAGGTTAGGTTACGCATTTTTAAGACTACGAATTTTCATACTTCGTCGATATTTAAGGTATGTTTGATGATATTATTGCATGGTAACATTTAATTTTGTGTGGTAAAACATTTTCTAGTTTATCTATGACTTTAAACTGTCATAATACTTCCAATATGTCGATTTTCATGTGTGCCTATAGAAAATTTTAAAGTCGTGTAACTTTGTTAATATTGCTTTCCGAAAAAAAAATCTTTCAGTTTTGAATTTTCCGGCCCATAATTAGTATAAAAAAATAAAAATAAATTATTTTGGAAGACCTTCCGTAAACCGAAATTATTCCAATTATTTATTCGTTCACTTCAAAAGAATTTGTCTGATGGAACCAGCTTGGCTCTCCATGCCGAAGCATTCACCAAATAAGCTAACACCAAATACATGAAGCATTTTCACCAGGCAAATTAATAAAACAGCAACAGAAAAAAAGTTATGTTACTGGGAGCAAAACCTATTTGTTCATCATATATTATTATTCTATCCGAAATTTCATGTTATTTTAGACACCAAGGAAAACTGGCTAGCGCCAAAATTGTACTGCGTCGACTGCACGAACTACAATCTCGATGTGGAGAGCGGCGCTTGCAGCCTCTGCCGCTAGATGTCTGGCCGCTTTAACCGAAGGATCGCTCACTTCATTATTATTTGGATAGGGTTGGTTCTAACTTCTAACCTTTGATTATATAATGTCCCTCTAACATAATTTACCTTGTTCTGCGATATTATTAGGTGTCAAAGTTTGCAACGACCATTTTTTCTCATAATCTATTTACCACTTTCCGATGTTGAGGTTGAATCTTGTCTAAAGTATTTTAATTGAACATATTTTAAAGGAAAATATTTAAATAGGGCTTATAGGTACTTACCATTTTAGAACATACCTAAACATGCAAATTAATAGAACCATATTTATGCAACCAGCTAGGGCATAATAATTCATTGCACAAGGTTCTCATTTGCACATTTCCCTAACGCAATACCATGCTAGGGCGACGTCCTATTTAAATATCTTCCATTAAAATATGATAAAACTAAAATACGATAAAATAGAAGATTACAAAAATTCGACTTTGCAAGCTTTGAAACCTTATATGTATATCTAAGAAAGTACAACACAGATGGTTCGGAAAATTAATTTGGTTTAGAAATGAGCAAAAGAAATGCTTTGGCATTCAAAGGTCATTTTTGAAAAATTTCAGAATCATGCGACGAGACGGCTTGGCCTTCTGCATCGTAGAGCCGGATATCTAGTGGAAAATTTTGAAAGCTTTTAGTCGAGATTTAAACCATGTGTAATATGGGTTTACTCTAACAGGGAGCGCTAATTGTCACTAAACTGAAAAGAATTTTCTCTTTTACCAAAAAAGGGTTGCAGTTATATTTTTGCGAAATGTTTGCAGATCATAATATTATTATCATGTTCTAGAAGTGGTTAGTGGATAAAATAATTATTTAAAATATCTTCAATTTGGGAGGCGGGAATGGGTACCGCCATCCCAGGAACCTTTATTAGATAACCAACAGTTCTGCCATAGGTCACCCCAAGTGGTTCGCTACGTTTGATGATTTAGCAGGGGTGCCTGGGTTCATGGAGTTTGTCTAGGTCTTGGAGGCGGATGACTGAGACACACTGAACCCCAGATTACTACCCACCCCTTAAACTCTTTTCCTTCCCAGAACTCCTCTCCTTCCTTTCCTTAAATAAAATCCTCCACACGGCATCCCCAAAGATGACATAGGGGCCGTTCAAGTATTACGTAATGCACTTGGGGGGGGGGGGGGTCTTGTGAAACGTTACTGTGCGTTACGAGGGGGGGGGGGAGGGGGGGGGTTCGAATGACGCGTTACGTAACAGGTTTTTCTTTATTTAGATAAAAAATAGGGAATTAAAATCTTCCAAGTTGGCAATCCTTTACGTTCTCAAAATCTCTTGTTTTATTTATTACCGCAAACGCGATTAAAGCAAGAAAAAAGGTATTTAAGCGACTTTCCAGCGCCGGATCTGCCATACGTTCAAAAACGTGCAAAAAACCTGGCGCGAACTCCGAAGGGGCGCCGTGAGAAAATAAATATTGTATTAAAAATTTGTTATAATATTCCCTGAATCGTTTAAAAATTACCCATAGTACGAAATAATTATTACGCTCTAGCAACACTTTCCAAAGATACAGACTGCGCACGCGTCTGGTTTGTATTCAACGGTTTACGAATTTCTAGTCAGTTACAGAATTTTTTTACAAATTCCATATATTTAGTTTAAACGTAAGATCTATTTTTCCATATATCTTTTACCGTCTTTTACGACGAATGGGTAAGATCCAAATTCAATAACCAATCACAGCGCCGTACTTTTATTCAAGAGAACAAACACACCGACTGCGCCTTTCAAAATGCTTTTGTACGATTTAAGTCTCTAGGAGAAGGTAGTTAAAGACCATTTTCTTATTAAATCTTCAGTAAATTCCATTAGCATAAACATCGCACGGTTTGCAACAGTTAACAGTTTCATCATTGATTTGACAGTTGAAGTTCGTAAAATGTACCTATAATTAATTTCTATTAGATTTGTTATTTTACAGTCAGTAATAATCAGTGTAAGCGTCTTTCGTAAGCCGTTGATACCATAGATACGTCAGTTTTTAGTGTTTTGTATGGTGTTTGTTCGCTCAACACAGAACACAGGGGAAATGGAAATGCAAGGTACAAATTTGAGATTATATTATTAGATTTATTATTAGATTTTTTAATTTATCTTAATTTCTATTGGTTGTTAGAGGTTGTGGATTGTGGATTACAATGAATAGAACAATAATAAAAAAAAAACTTTCAGGCTCGCAGAATCTAAAACGTAGAATTAAAGAGCATAATAACAAAAAAAAACTTGTTTCCATTGGGAATTTTTTTATTCCAATTTCTCCAGCACCGATAAAAAATGATGTCCCGCGCAATGACGTTACAATGGTCCCGAGCACATCTAAATAGATATCTATCGCACGAATTCCTCCGGTCGAATTATTAGAAGATAAAAATAACGTTACTGATAGCAGTTTAAATTTAATTCTGTTTTCAGAGCTTGACGACCTCCGTAGTCCAGTGGGTAAGACTCTTGACTCACAATCCGGAGGTCGCGGGTTCGAACCCGGCATGCGCAAAATAAATTTTATTTGATTAATTTGTGTTATTTCACAATTAATTAATTTAAAATAATATATAGTATTTTTGCGGCATGTTCCAGAGTGGAAGATACTATCAGTATCGCCCTGGTGTAAGACCACCATTCAGAATTGAAACGTTGCTTGAAAATGGCTTTAGCCGTGTTTAGTGACCAGATCTGAATAGCCAGGTACTTCCCGACCTTCCTCTTCCCCACCTCCTTCCCCTCCCTACTACCTTCAGCCTCACAACATACCCCAATTGGGGATGCCATAGTTTCACTGGCTCCAGACGGGAGCAGTTGAGATTCTTGTGCGGTATTCACTATAAAAAAAAAAATAAAAAAAAAAATTAAAAGATCCCGGATGCTGGCCAAAATTATCTCAAAATTCCATTAGTTTATTAGTTCAGGAAGGTCCTGTACAATTGAAAGGTTTTGATTTTCCTATTACGAACAAGCGTAAATTTAATACTAAGTATTTTTACAAGAAACTGCCTAATGGAGAAGAATTACATAGATCGTGGCTTATTTATTCGAAAACTTTAGATAGGGTTACACCCTTTATATGTCTTGATTTTATTTGATAAATTAGTGTACAAAAAAAAAATTAAATTAAAAAAAAAAATTGGGGTGAACGAATTTTTAATCAAAATAAAAATGTAGAAGGGGGGGCGCCATCGGTACCTACTACACAGGGCGCTAGATTTCGTAGATCCGGCCCTGCGACTTTCCAGTACTTTGCACAACTTTATTGTGACTTACAGGTAAAAATTGTCACTTGGGCGTTACGTAACGTTTTGGGAGGGGGGAGGATGAAAAAACGTTACGACGCGTTACATGGGGGGGAGGGGAGGTTAAGAATCTTCAAAAATTGCGTTACGTAATACTTGAACGCCCCCCATAGGCCCTGAGGAAAATTATCTTCCTCAGGGTCTCCTGTGTGGAGCTTACGTAAAAAAAATAAACATAATCAGAAATTCCAATAAAAAGTGACTATAGAGTCGTACGCACGTCATGCCGAGTATTTCAGTCAAGTAGATAGTATATTAGTAACTAAACGTGTCCGAACACCACAATTTTAGTAGAGTGGGTTAGTTCGCTACGTTTGATGATTTAGCAGGGGTGCCTGGGTTCATGGGGTTTGTCTAGGTCTTGGAGGCGGATGACTGAGACACATTGAACCCCAGATTACTACCCACCCCTTAAACTCTTTTCCTTCCCAGAACTCCTCTCCTTCCTTTCCTTAAATAAAATCCTCCACACGGCATCCCCAAAGATGACATAGGGGCCGTTCAAGTATTACGTAACGCACTTGGGGGGGGGGGTCTTGTGAAACGTTACTGTGCGCTACGAGGGGGGGGAGGGGGGGTTCGAATGAGGCGTTACGTAACAGGTTTTTCTTTATTTAGATAAAAAATAGGGAATTAAAATCTTCCAAGTTGGCAATCCTTTACGTTCTCAAAATCTCTTGTTTTATTTATTACCGCAAACGCGATTAAAGCAAGAAAAAAGGTATTTAAGCAACTTTCCAGTACTTTGCACAACTTGTGACTTACAGGTAAAAATTGTCACTTGGGCGTTACGTAACGTTTTGGGAGGGGGGGAAGATGAAAAACGTTACGACGCGTTACATGGGGGGGAGGGGAGGTCAAGAATCTTCAAAAATTGCGTTACGTAATACTTGAACGCCCCCCATAGGTCCTGAGGAAAATTATCTTCCTCAGGGTCTCCTGTGTGGAGCTTACGTAAAAAAAAAAAACATAATCAGAAATTCCAATAAAAAGTGACTATAGAGTCGTAAGCACGTCATGCCGAGTATTTTAGTCAAGTAGATAGTATATTAGTAACTAAACGCGTCCGAACACCACAATTTTAGTAGAGTGGGTTAGTCAGCTCTTTAGGGGGCATACATTAATTACGTGAGCTCAAAAGGTGAAGGGGTCCAGCAAAATCTCACGTCTCCTTGAAAAGAATTAGGAAGTGGCCCAAATTTATCTCACCAAGGGGGAGGGGAGTCTAGATTGGAAGAAAAACTGCTCACGAAATTAATGTATGCCCACTTAGTAGATTCAATCTATTTACCGGGCTATTTATTCTATTTATCGGGCAAGTAAGGACCCCCACCACGCATCCTTGCGCACCGACATGCGTGAACAGGCCGTTTTAGCAGAGTTCATTTGTAGACATGCGGAAATGACTTGGAAATGGAGCGCAGACGCTACTCTAAAATTATTTATTTATGCTGTTATTAATCTCTTTTCGTATCCATAGTTTATTTAATTTCATCTCACTAATTTATTCTTCCACCTCTTCTAAAATAAGCCTTAAAAAGCATTAAAATCAGCTTAGCTGTTATTAGCCGCGGCCTGTTCACCTTCCAATGCGTCACTTACGAATGTACTCTCTACTTGATTGTAATGCGCCGTAATGCGAAGGATTTTCGGCGAGTCAAGTAGCAAGTACGAGTATACTCTCTACTTGACTTACTACTTTTTTCAATGCGAACAAGTCATAAAGCCCGTTTGGTCTAGGCTTGTAGTTTAGTTGAGTACCGAGTAATTTAGAATGATTTACAACCAATTTCACTTCCTTATCACAAAATCAAAACCAAATCACCCACCACTTACTCCAAAATGCTGGAAAATGGACTTGAATTTGAAAATGATTGGGAATTAACTTCGAAACCAAAGATATTTGGATGAATTTTTTATTGATTTAGAACTAATTTCATTTCTTTATCTCAGAATCAAAACCAAATCACCAACCACTTACTCCAAACCGCTGGAAAGTGGACTTGAATTTACAGTTTCCTGTCAAATTAGCTTACAGCGTGACCACCAACAAGGTTCAAGGATATTGGGGCATCAATTTGATGGAATCGTGTTTTTCACACGGTCAGATGTACATTGCTTGCTCACGACTTGGAAAACCAGAAAACCTCTTTATTTACGGTAGTATTACAAAATTGAAACGGAAAGATTGCTATTTATTCGTCATAATCAACGTTCAACAAACAAAATTGCGTTCCGGGCGGTCCCTGATCGAGAAGTCTGAATTAAAAAAATCGGGACAATATTCAGTTTATCATTATTGTCCTTGTGGTCAGTGGTCATTATGGTATTCCGTTTCGCCCCACCCCATCCTACCCCGTTCTACCCCCTCCGGTGTGGTAAATATTCTGCTAGAACCCGCCCCACCCTAGGGCGGATAACGTGGTGTCACCCCCCCCCCCTCCTCCCCCCCTTCATTAAAGTTGACAAAACACAAATTTTGACTTCATAAAAAATTGGTCCGTCCTGGGGAGGGGTGGGTGGCTAGAGAATTGTGAAACTCGGTACGCCCCCCTCGCTGCGCCACTGCTTGTAGTCCCTGTGGGAAAATTAAACGTACAAGTGGTCCCGGGTCAGAAAAAGGTTGGGAACCACTGCTCTAGACTCACCGACACACTCCGCCATTCAGTTTGGAACCTTATAGATCTTTCTGGAAGCTTCTAGAACTTTCTCCTTCCGGAACCTTCTAAATCATCAACGAACCTTCCAGGACATTCTGGAACCTTCTAGACTCACCAATACAATCCGCCACTCTGTTTGGAACCTTATAGAACCTTCATGAAATTTCTGGGACCATCCAGACTCACTGTCACAATCGTCGAGCCCATAAAACCTTGATTACACGGTTGCATGAACCAGTGAAGTTTCCTTGTAAAATTCATATTATATACCTACAAAACAAATGATAGAGAAACATAATTTGGAGTTGACAGAAAACGAAAATCTTAAAAAAACACAGATCAACATTGATTGATGGATAATGCATAATTAAATTAAGTACACTCAGCAGGGATAGAGGGTTCGTAATTATTAGTAACTAGCTGGGGTACCCGGCTTTGCTCAGGGAGTTGATATGAGATTGAACTGACTTTCGAACTCACAACGGATCTTGCTTTATGTACCCTTACCAATAGGTGGCCCGCCCACACAAAAAGGCTCGATGTCCACAACATTCCACGACATTCGAGAGTGTTCTGGAATATTCCACAATGATCTGGGATATCCTCGGATGTTCCCGAACATTCCAAAACATTCCGGGGTGTTCTGGGATGTTGTGGAATGCTCTCGAAAACTTTCGAATGTTCTGGGCTGTTCTATAAATTTCTATAGGTGAAACTTCCAGCGCTTATATCTTCAAAAGCTCGCCCCTCAGATAAAAACGGGAACGTTCTTCATGGATGGGGGATAGAGGGCAACCACACCATATAACTTGCTTGATCGTACCGCGACCCGTTTTTGAGTTTTAAGAGGGATGCACACTTTCTTTTGTAATATACTAGCTGACCCGGAGAACTTCGTACTGCCTCAGAATCAATAACGGTTGTATTAAGTTATTAGCTGAATTAAATTTAGTTTTTTTATTAAGGTAAAAATTACACAATGAAGCAATTATCGATGCGCAACCATCTGTATTTTATTTTTTTTAGTATCAGAGATGGCGCTTTTCAACTTACTTACATGAATTGCGTTTCATTTTCTTTATACGTGTGAGGGAATTTTATTATAAATATTGTATTTTTCCTTGACGGGTGCAGACATATGTTAACCGTTTGTCTCATTTTCAACTGTTGACATTTAGTGTGTAAGAAAGAGGGGCAGCATTATATTATGTTTAACCACTGGAGCGAGCGATTTAAAAATTTTTTCTCCGATTGCTCGAAATTGTTTAGTAGTCATTTTGAATATTTTCCACATTAAAAAAGTTATATCTCCGAATTTTAATATGAGACATACAAACTGATTATTAAATATTTTTTTATTTTAGTCGGTACCAAGGACCCAACCGCTTGTGAAGTGAATAGAAGCGGAGATTATGTTCAGTTGAATCTCATTGAATTTAATGTTTCAAAGACTCGATCATGCCTGATTAGGGAACGTACCCATACTACGTGACCAACTTTTTTTAAATCCGAAGTAATGGCCGGTTTCAATTGAAACCGGCCATTACTTCGGATTTGTTCCTGAAGTCCTGGGAAGACCCAAAACCTATAGAGCACGCTTAATTACAGAGGCAATTGAAATTCATAAAAATCCTATTAACATTAATAGAGACGACGGAGCTAAGCTCAATAGTTCTTGGTATCCGGTAATTGACGGCTACACCAAAGGTAAATGCAAAAAACCATCTTGAAGTATACTGTAATGCCAGCCCGCAGTGGATTGGTGCTGGCGACACGGTATTGCTTCGAAGTACTTAAGCACACATTTCATCTCTAACATTTACACATCTGCCCTGATGATGGACACTGTAACGCTGTCCGAAACGTTGGCTAAAGGAGGAGGTAGCGCAACACGGCATAATACCCCAAAAGGAAATAACCATAAAATTTTTGGCCGTGAAAATCTAAAATCACAACTATTTTGTTTGTTTATAAAATCATATTTCTAACAGAAAGGAAGATTTACGGTCTCACATGTCTCAGGATGAATGAACTATGTAAGAAGAATGAGTTAATATGAATGTAAGTAAGTCTAAAGTTGACATTTGTCACATGAGAACGGGTCGTTTCTTCGACTCGTTCTTATGTTCAACAGCTCGGCTGCGGAATGATTTGCCGGCCTCTGTGTTTCCTCCTTCCTACAACATAGGTCTCTTCAAGATCAATGTTCATTCCTTCCTCTCCTCAAAAAGATCCTCCACACAGCATCCCAGATGACATAGGCCCTGAGGGAAATTATTTTCCTCAAGGCCTCCTGTGTGGAGTTAATGTAAAAAAAAAAAATGGTGCTTGAAAGAAAAAATTACGAAAACAGTGTGCAATATAGTTGTGAAGATGAATACTTGGAGCAGGTGGTTGAGTTTGTGTATTTGGGAAGTATTTTTACAAGAGATGGGAGGGCTGATAGAGATATTGAAAGAAGGGTAAATGCAGATAACTATATTAATGGAGGACCGAATGCCATTAGTGCTAACAAAAAAACTGTCCAAAGAAACGAAGCTAGCAGTCCACAATGGAGTGCTGGTGCCTTTCCTGATATATGGCAGTGAGGCATAAAACTGGCAGAAGAAGGACGAAAGTAAACTGAATGCCCTGAGGAATGCATGGTAAAACCATGTACGATCGTGTGAGAAATTTGGAAATCTGCAAAGAATGCAAGGCTGATGTAAACAGAATGAGTAAGATGAAAGGGACCCTCACTTGGACTTGCAGAGAGAATGAATGAAGAAAGGAATGCAATAATCTGATGGCTGAATTGGAAACATTAAACTGCTTGGCAATAAAATCTCGATTGTTGTCCTGATTGAGTAAATCTATATATTTTAATTGAAAGCTTGTCGTTTGAATGCATTCGTGATCCATTGCAAACCTCCCCAATATTAATTTAAAACAGAAACTAGACAAAAAAAAATTAAATGTACGTATTTCATGTGAGAAGGCGAAACCAATTGTTGAATTAATTTGTATGTCTTTCACAATAGCGATAAGAACTAGAACTTTGGCGATGGTAAAAGATGCTTTAGATTTAGAGTTCCATTTTTTTCAAGTTCTCTTTCTTGTAGTAATTGTTGAAATAAAGCGTGATTTCCATGAGCTGTGCTTAAAAGTGCGCCGGCTTATGAAACATTGGGTGAAATGCAGATCCTGCCAAAATCTGGAAATTTAATAGAAAGGCACTTTCTAGACATTGATGAATAGATGAGACAATAAGCGAATAAATTGGTTCGACGGATTTGAAGGTAGTACCTCCAATTCTCTATTTCATGCATTTAGTGGACCAAATACCATTGTGTCGTGTTGGTCATTTGAAATACATCTGGCAAGCTTATGTGTAAAAGGCGTTCGTGCAATGTATGGAAAGGACTATTCAGACTGTTGAACTTTCGAGTCCTTACTACGCTGTGCCCTCAGTCTAAGGACACCTGCATTCTTGTACATTTTTGCAGGTATATTTACATGGCGGCTCGCGCTCGGTGTGGAGTCTATTGTAAGTCCCTTAAATGTTTCAATACCCGGCTTCAGAGCTCAGTTCAACTCGTTCCAGAAGTCGCGACCGCGAATGGCGCGATGTCATACCTACTCGTAATTGAAACTTTGAATGCAATATTTTCCATCGCATTTTTTTTTTCTTTTATAGTAATTAAGGTGAATATAAAGATTTTTCTAAAAAATATTTGTATTAAGCGTAACCAGTGATTTCAAAAGTTTACCAAAAATAGGCGCTGCAACAGTAAAAAATAACTAGGCTGATTAATATAATTGATGAACTTTGATGTCGTTGTATGCGGCCCTCTACTTGAAAAGTCTGTAAACCCCTGCTTTGCAATCGCATTCGTGCCCTTCGGACCACATGTTTCAGTTTGGTAGATAACGGAAAGTGTCGAACTACCCCTCCCGTATGCCTCCGCAAGCCTGAGATGAACACGAATTTCGAAAATATTTGTAAGGCATGGCGCCTCTATTGTATATCTCTATGTTTCTAGATGAGAAAAGTGTGGAGAAGGTGAATAAAAAAAAAATTAAGGCGCGCTCGGCAAAATTGAGGGAGATACAGCCGTTCAAAGTATTGAGAAAATGTAACTATGACAGCCCGGCGGCCATTGGGTCACTGTTATGTTGTTGGTATCCCTGATATAAACGAGAGGTAGATACAAACCCTGCTTTGCCAAACAAACCATTCAAAACCTGGGATGTTTTTTAAAGTAAAGATAACATACACAATCCCGCTAGACAAACCCTGCTTTGCCAGGCAAACCATTCTAAAACGTAGGCTGTTTTTTAAAGTAAAGATAACATACACAAGCCCGCTAGACAAACCCTGCTTTGCCAGACAAACCATTTAAAAACGTAGACTGTTTTTTAAAGCAAAGATAATATACACAAGCCCGCTACACAAACCCTGCTTTGCCAAACAAACCATTCGAAATATATACGAATAGAGGTTTGTTAACATTATAATTCTGTTTTCATAATTACGCGCCTCATCATGTATCCCACCAAGTCGGCTACAATCATATCTAGCTCTTCTTTGTATCAGGGATACCAACATAACAGTGACGAAATGCCCGCCGGGCTGTCATAGTATCGGTTCGCGAAGTGAAATTTTATTTAACGCAATTGAAAATTAATATTATTAAAAAAAAAATTCTATTGCTTTCCGCACTTTTTTTCACCTTTCAAATTAAAGTTCCCAACTTAAAACGCGGTGAAAACATGGTTTTTGGCAAAAAAAACAAATTTTGACAGGATTTGCATTCTTCTTTCGGGTAAAGTTCGGTTTAGGGGCGGCATTCCTAGATAATAAAACTAGTTATTTTTATACTATGGGCCGGAAAATCCGAATCTGAAGAATTAGGCGTCGCAAGCAATATTAACTGAATTACACGACTTTAAAATTTTCTATACACACACAGGAAAACAAGCCATTTTGAACGCATTTTGACACTACAAGTCATAGAAAAACAAGAAAGATCTTACACCACATAAAATTAAGTGTTGCCATTAAGCAATAATATCAATAACTAATTTAAGTAATTATTTTTTATAAATTTTACTCACTTTTGTATTACAAACCATGTTACATAAACCTAGCGTAGCCGCTAAACTACTTGAAAACTGGGATGTTTTCTTGCCTTGACGCGAGTAGGCGCTATGAAGGGGGCACTTTCTTTTCTATCACAAACCATGTTACACAAACCCAGAGTAGCCGCTAAACTACTTGAAAACTGGGATGTTTTCTTGCCTTGACGCGAGCAGGCGGTATAAAGGGGCACAAACCATGTTACACAAACCTAGCGTAGCCGCTAAACTACTTGAAAACTGGGATGTTTTTCTTGCCTTGACGCGAGCAGGCGGTATAAAGGGGCACAAACCGTGTTACACAAACCTAGCGTAGCCGCTAAACTACTTGAAAACTGGGATGTTTGCTTGCCTTGACGCGAGCAGGCGGTATAAATGGGCACAAACCATGTTACACAAACCTAGCATAGCCGCTAAACTACTTGAAAACTGGGATGTTTTCTTGCCTTGACGCGAGCAGGCGGTATAAAGGGGCACAAACCATGTTACACAAACCTAGCGTAGCCGCTAAACTACTTGATTGGTGGTTATTGTGCCTATGCTTACGGTCTACGTCACAACTTTTTAAGACTACGAATTTTCATACTTTTGGTCTAAGAATACGGCCGTTGAGATAGTCATAATTCATCAGGTTAATGTGTTATGTGATGAATTATGATGCGAGGAAGTATCGTGTCGGAAAGTTTTACGTTATTGATATTATTGCTTAATGGCAACACTTAATTTTATGTGGTGTAATATCTTTTGTGTTTTTCTATGACTTGTAGTGTCAGAATGCGTTCAAAATGGCTTGTTTTCCTGTGTGTGTATAGAAAATTTTTAAGTCGTGTAATTCAGTTAATATTGCTTGCCGACGCCTAATTCTTTCAGAATCGGATTTTCCGGCCCATAATTGGTATAAAAAAAAAAATTATCTAGGACTATCGCCCCTAAACCGAATTTTTTTCCCTTCTTTCTTCAATCTAAATAGGTACTCATAAATTACTCAATAACCCAAACTAAGAACCTAATAACCTATTTTGTGCATGTTTTTTCCATCTCCCCCGACGTAAATACTATGCACTCATAAAGTTGAAACAAAGCGTTACTTCAATAATTTGGGTGTACTTAGCAGTAAGCGGACTAAGGAAACTTTACCTTTACCCAATTAATATCAATCGAGAAAAAAAAACTGCCTACCTAATCTATGTAGAACGAAATCATTCAATCGCATTTGCCAACAAATTATTATTGATTGAATTCACTAATACAACCCGATTTTTTAGGAAAAAATATGCCTATGTGGATAATTAAACTCACCATTATTCAATTTTTAAAAGCCTAATAAAACCATTAAAAAGCATACAATAGTTTTATATTCAACGAAAACTCTAGAACTTTCTGTTTCCAATGTTTCCATCTGACGATCTGACAGCTAGAAGCATAAATATACAAACCACCCACGCTAGAAGTTGCTAGAAATGGCTAGACTAGATCCATAAATATACAAACCACCCACCACCCACGCTAGAACGCGCTAGAAATAAACAAAACAGAAACTCAGACGTTTCTCTATGGTTCTAGAAGCGACGCGATATCTCTGGCAAAATGTGTCGGGACTTGCCAACCGATGATAAGCGTACCTGAAATCTCATCTATTTTATGTGTAAAAGATGATAAATTATTACTAATATTAAGTTGAAGTTTCCATTATGTTTGCCTGAATAAAATTACTTAATTCCTTGCTATACATGTTGCCTGCTCTAAGTTTGTAAGGAAATAAATGTGTTAGGTATCAAATTATTGAGTTATCAAACGTTTTTTATTGTTGTACTAGCTGACCGAGGACTTCGTACCGCCTCAGAATCAATAACTGTTGTTTTAAGTTATTAGCTGAATTAAATTCAGTTTTTTTTATTTAGTTAAAAATTACACAACGAAACGATTATCGATGCGCAACTGTCCGTGTTTTATTTTTGTCACTATCAGTCATGAAGTTGTGCACGGATTTATATTTTTTTTATGATTTTCTTACTTTTCCACTTACTTACGGGAATCGCGTTTCATTTTCTAAGTCTGAGGGAGATTTATTATAATTATTGTATTTTTCCTTTGGAGGGGTGGTGCAGGCTTACGTTCACCGTTTGTCTCATTTTCGACTGTTGACATTATTTAGTGTGTAAGAAAGCGGAGCAGCGACATAATATCTTTAATTAGAAAAGCAAAACAATCATCGCATTAACATTTGACGTTTTTGAATTTTTGGAAATCACTCACCATTTAAAATTATACTTATCACAAAATTGCTGCAACTCTTTCAAAAGATGAGAATTCGTTCCATACAAAATGGGTGAAGAAAAGAATTTTTTTATTTTTTTTCGTGAATTTTTCAGATGTTTTGATAGTTATTCTGCTATTCGGGGCGGAGACAAATCCAACAAATCAAAGATCATAAAAGTCGGTCTAGCCGTTCTTGAGTTTTAAATGGTGTAACTAACCCGAATTTGTTTTATATATTAAGATAATCGTAAGATAGTGGGTTACGAAATTTTACTATGTGAGTCTAAAGGCTACATAGGTTTGTGAATAAATTCGGTTCCGTTGATGTTTTCATTTATTCCATAATAAAAATTAGAAATTTGTAACATTTGTTTCGCTAATATTATTATATTTAATTTGTAACTTATTTTTACAGTATAATAAAAATAAGTTACAAATTAAATATAATAACTTATTTTTACAGTATAATTAACTTTTTTTAATGCTGATTTTTGCTGTTTACTGTAGGCATAGGAAGGTATCGGTACTTTTTATTCTCTCTTCTTTATATTTGTTGCACTAACGAATATTCATTTTGTTCCTTTATCTATTGTATGCAGTTTGTTGGAAGCATCACTCGTCCTCTCGAAAATAAAGGCTCATTTGAAATGCTTGGAGTAAGTATCTCAAATCGGCTCAAGAATCGGGGCTCCATAGAAGCCCGAGTAAATATTATGACTCAAGGATTGTTCTGCTGACCCCGTACAAATCTAAAATACGTCCAACGATTGAATTTGGGAGCCACCTCTGGGCTGGGACCCCAAAATATTTGATAAACCTACTTGATTCTGTGCAAAGGAGGGCGGTCCGTCTGATTGCCAATCCCTTGTTAACATACCGATTGCCATCTCTAAAGCCCAGACGCAATGTAGGAATGCTGAAGTACATGTATTTCTATGGAGCCTACTCTAAGGAGCCAGCCATTGATACCCTGTATGCGGACCCAAGTTGATGATGACTTAAGGAGAACGGGTCGTTTCTATTACCTCACAATGCTGCCAAACCGGGTGGCGACATATTTCCCCTGTGCAAACAGGGGCGCTCTTGCGAGTTGTCATACAAAACAATAAAAGCTAATTGAGTTTGTTCAGTTTTCGAAAATTTTTGCAATTTATTCATGTTCAAATAAAAATTTATACGACACAATAAAAGTGCTTACTTATACACAATAAAAGTGCTTGCTTATTCAGAATAAAAAGAAAAGGTACCAGTGATTCCACTTCTATTATTGGAAGGAAAGTAATTTGGTGATTTATTTGATTTCACATGTGAAAAAAAGTTGTATTTCAGAATTTGGGTAAAAAAATGTTGAGGATCCCTTTGGTTTGGAAATTTCTCGAATATTCTCGCAGCTATTGATTGGCGGAATGCTCTAGAAGGCGACCAATAGCGGCCGGGCTATATAAACAGCCGCTCTCGGCGGGAACATCAGTTTCATTTGAAATACAGACAGAGCAATATCAAGAGAAAAATTGATTCTCCTGACTCGCATTAAGCAACCTGCTATCAAAAATATTACCAGAGCGCAGAGTGAAATCAAGTTATTCAAGAAAGACTTACGAGAGAGATAGTTATAAAGAAGAAGAAGAATATAAAGTGGAAAAAGAATAGAAGAAGAATATATTGGAGGACAAACACACTGTTAAACGCATCAGTGACAATTTCGCAGAAGAAGTTAAACACATCAGTGACAACTTCGTAGAAGAAGTTAAACACATCAGTGACAACTTCGCAGAAGAAGTTAAATACATCAGTGACAACTTAACAGTTTTCCTGAAGAGGTAGGAGACAATTATTCAGAAAGTAGCTATCACAAGAAGGGAAGGGAAAAGTAAAAATGGTGGCAATCGGCATCGACCTGGGGACAACATACTCCTGCGTGGGAGTCTGGCAGCAAGGGAAGGTAGAGATCATCGCCAACGATCAGGGCAACAGGACAACGCCCTCGTATGTGGCCTTCACGGACAGCGAGCGGCTGGTGGGAGACGCTGCCAAGAACCAGGTGGCCATGAACCCCAGCAACACAGTGTTCGACGCCAAGCGACTGATCGGCCGCAAGTTCAACGACCCCAAGCTGCAGGCCGACATTAAGCATTGGCCCTTCCGCGTGGTACCTGTAGGCGACAAGGCGGCCTTGCGCGTGGAACACAAGGGTGAGGAGCGCCAGTTCTCTCCCGAGGAGATCAGCTCTATGGTGCTAGCCAAGATGAAGGAGACCGCCGAGGCGTACCTGGGCTGCAGCGTTAAGGACGCGGTGGTCACCGTGCCCGCCTACTTTAACGACTCCCAGCGCCAGGCCACCAAGGATGCCGCCGTTATCGCTGGAATCAACGTGTTGCGCATCATCAACGAGCCCACGGCGGCAGCGCTGGCCTACGGGCTGGATAAGAACCTGGCGGGAGAGCGGAATGTGCTCATCTTCGACCTGGGCGGTGGAACTTTTGACGTGTCGATCCTGAGCATAGACGAGGGTTCCCTGTTCGAAGTTCGGGCCACGGCCGGGGACACGCACCTGGGAGGCGAGGACTTCGACAACCGGCTAGTAAACCATCTGGCTGAAGAGTTCCAGCGCAAGTACAAAAAGGACCTACGTGGCAATGCCCGTGCGCTTAGGCGCCTGCGCACAGCCGCGGAGAGGGCCAAGAGGACGCTGTCCTCCAGCACGGAGGCGACCTTGGAGATCGACGCTCTCTACGAGGGAATGGACTTTCTCACCAAGGTGACCCGGGCGCGCTTCGAGGAGCTGTGTGCGGACCTCTTCCGCGGCACGCTGGAGCCCGTGGAGAAGGCGCTGAGGGACGCCAAGATGGACAAGGGTTCCATACATGATGTGGTGCTCGTGGGCGGCTCCACACGCATCCCCAAGATACAGAGCCTGCTGCAGAACTACTTCAACGGCAAGCAGCTCAATCTGTCCATCAACCCCGACGAAGCCGTGGCGTATGGCGCGGCGGTGCAAGCGGCCATCCTCAGCGGCGAGCAGGACTCCAAGATTCGTGACGTGCTTCTAGTGGACGTAACCCCGCTGTCCCTCGGCATCGAGACGGCCGGAGGAGTCATGACCAAGCTGGTGGAGCGCAACGCCCGCATTCCTTGCAAGCAGACGCAGACCTTCTCCACCTTCTCCGATAACCAGCCCGGTGTCTCGGTGCAGGTGTTTGAAGGCGAGCGCGCCATGACCAAGGACAACAACTTACTTGGCACTTTCGATTTGACAGGCATCCCGCCCGCACCAAGAGGCGTGCCTAAGATCGAGGTCTCTTTCGATCTGGACGCTAACGGCATCCTGAATGTGTCGGCCAAGGAGATGGGTTCCGGCAAGAGCAGCAAGATAACCATCAAAAATGACAAGGGCCGGCTGTCGCAGAGAGACATCGACCGCATGCTGGAAGAGGCGGAGAAATTCCGCGCGGAGGACGAGGCACAACGAAAGACGGTGGAAGCGCGTAACAAGCTGGAGGCATACGTGTTCGGGGTGAAGCAGGCTGCAGAAGAACAACCTCTATCGGCCGAGGACAAGCAAGCAGCTCTGGCGGCATGCCAAGAGGCTATCCGTTGGCTGGATGCGAACACGCTGGCCAGCGAGGAGGAGTACCGACACCGGCTAGAGGAGCTGACCAAGGTGTGCACCCCCATCATGACCAGACTGCACCAGCAGGCCTCACAGCAGGCAGGCGCTCCGCCCTCCAGCTGCGGCCAGCAGGCAGGCCAAACTCACTCCCACACCCGCCCCACCGTGGAGGAGGTGGACTAACTCTTATCACTAACTACTTCAACAAACTGTGTGCAAGTGAGCGTGCAAATGATGACTGTAAATCTGTATTTATTCTGTTATGTTTTGTGAACATCTCATCAAGAGATACCATAAATATCTAGTCTGATAAGCCTTTGCTTCATACATCCCTGTACATAAATAATATTATGGTCTGATTAGGTTAAGCAAGTCATGCATTTACTAGATGAATTAGTTAATTATTTTAGTCTTAAGTTGTAAATATTGTATGTAAATAAATATAAATATTTTTTATAACTTTCTTCTTTCAATATGATCGCCCCAGTTCCACATTGCCTGTGTCAAAAAAACGGTGTCCCGAAGCTAGTGGTACAGATTGGAATCTACATCACACAGAGGACCCCAAAAACCCAAGTTTTTTTTATCATTGAAGACAATATTAGCACTCGGACCCATAAGCTTAAGCTTGTTTTCACGACAATGTATCATTGCTAATCACGTATATGATGTACGAGGTTTACCTGAGTTATTAAGAAACTATTAGAGCTGGATCTGGGCTTCGACCCATTTTAAAAGTCGATTTTTTTTAATTTGACCTGAAAAATGCTAACTTTGAGTTGATTTACACAAAAACGAGAACTCAAATCAAAAAGTTACGCCTCAAAATCGACTCTATATGTTACGTAGATTCACTAATTTTCTGGTAGTACCACTAGTTTCCGGACACCATGTTTGATATTCCATCTACTTACCTATATTTAGCTGATGTAAACTAATTGAAACTTATATTCAGATAAATTTTATTTAATTTAAAAAAACCACAAGATTTTTTAAGGCATTTAAAATATGAACAATGTACACAAGACAATGTATAAAAATTTGTTAAAAAATAATTCAAGATTGTTGCAATTTCAAAAATTTCAGATTCAAAAATCATAGAAATTTCTAAAAATATATAATAACGAAGATTAAACTCAAAGAAAATATTTAAAAAAAATTATAGTTCAATAGATAAGATGAATACACAGATGGTAAAGCTAAAAATTCTTTTAATTTCTCTCAATACCAAGTCCTGTGACCAATTATCCGATGGAGTTATATGTAAATGGGAGCAGGTCATTGTCATTGTGTGCGATTCGACCTCCGCGTCTTCTTTTTTATCGTCTGAAAAATAACATTTAAAAATTTAAAAAAAATCATGAGAAGAATCGCTTTGTTATGTTGGTTTTTTTTTGTTTCTTTATTTATGTGTAAAGTCGCAAAGTTTTTTCGTACTAGGAAAAAATAAATAAAACACAAAATAAAAATACAGTAAGAAATAATACCGTTACATTGGTATAACAGTAACTAAATCAATATATGTATAGAAACCCGTGTTTCCCTACCCGCCTAATTTTCTTCACAACCTGCCACCCGCCATTGGTTATGTTGGTAGACAACACTTGGTGTCACATCGAAAGTAAGAGAGTTTGGTGGGGGTGGCTGAGTGTTGGGTGGGAGAGAGAGATGAACATAGGCTTTCTAGCATATTGCTTTATTATGGGAAGGCCGCAAATGCTTCCGATTGTTTCAGAATGCACCCGCCGACTGTGTCGGTGAATCTGGAAGGTTCCAAAAATTTCATGAAGGTTCTCGAATGCTCTAGAATAGCGGTTGTCAATCTTATTGAGCCTGTGTACCCCTTGACTCTTACCACAAATTTGTTGTACCCCGTACCCTCTATACAAGTCTAACTTGTGAAATTGAACAAACCAAAATTCGTGCCACGATATTGCGTACCCCCAATTTTTGCTTCGCATATCCCAAGGGGTATGCAAACCACAGGTTGAAAACCTCTGCTCTAGAAGGTTCTGGAAGGAGAAAGTTCCAGAACAGAGAGTTCTACAAGTTTCCAAACTGAGTGGCGGAGTGTGACGGTGAGTCTAGAACGTTCCAGAAGCTTCCAGAAAGTTCTGTGAGTTTTCAAACTGGGTGGCGGAGTTTATCAATGAGTCTAGAAGGTTCCAGAACGCTCTGGAAAATTCTGGATGGAGAAAGTTTCAGAAAGTTCTATAGGTTCAAACTGAGTGGCGGAGTGTGTCGGTGAGTCTAGAAGATTCCAGAAATTTCTAGAGGGTTCGAGAATGCTCTAAAAATTTCTGGAAGGAGAAAGTTCTAGAAGCTTTCAGAAAGAGAATTATATGCTCTAGAAGGTTCTGAAATTAGAAAGTTCTAGAAAATTCCAGAAAGTTCTATAAGATTTAAAAATGCTCTAGGAAGTTTTGGAAGATTCTCTCTTGAGTGTTATACAAGGTGAAATTAGGCGCGCCAGGGTCAGTATTGCGAAAAATCTGAAGGAATGTGCCAATCGTTTTTGAATATCCAAGTGAAAATTTTAAAAAGTGAACTCGAATTTTTGTTTGTTTGTATTGATTAATAACTCAGATTCACCTCATACGTCATATATATGTCTAGTAATGTTACAACCTTATGTGTTCGAATGGTTAAAATGCCAAAAAGAAAGAAAGTATTTACACAATCTCAAACAAATCAAAAAGAGAAAAGGCAGCCCGCAGAAACGAAACAGAAGCAGAAAGAGAAAGATGTTTGGATTGGGGACGAGAAAAATTTCAATGAATACAAAAGAATAGTAGAGAAGATATCAAAGAATGTGATAGATCAAGAAAAGATTAGAAGAAAAACGAGAAAGAAACTACTACACTACTAATACGAAACGAAAGAATACAAAATCTTCACCAAAGACGACGAGACGAAGCGGGAAAGCAATACACAAGCATGACTGTTAACGAAGAAAAAAGGCGTACGAATTACAATCCAGAACTTGAAGCATTTCATTACAATCATACAAATAAATATAGCCAACATCTAAGAGCCGTTATCAGAAAAATTTATCAAACGTGCGGATACTGTGACGCAAAGAAATTCAAAGGGGAGACTCCAGGCATGTGCTGCATGACTGCCAAATTTAGACTGTCAGCACTAGAAGTGCCTCCACGAGACATCTCTACCGGTGAGCATGAAAAGAGATTCAATGCAACTCAAGTTAACGAAGTCGCAGTAGTAATCGTCAATAATGAATGCAGCAAGCGGGATATCATCAACTAATGCCGAAGCAATACACATCAATGTATTGTGGAAACCTGAAATGCATCGCGAGCAAGCCATTTTACAGAAAAACGAGATCAATAACATCAACAAGAATCAAGAATTCATTGAATGTACCTGGAATGCCGTCGCACTGCCTAACGTTGAAAGTCAGCCCACCAATCATGCTGTTACGAATTCTCAACTCCCCAAAATTATGCAATGGTACATGATTATGCGTGAAACAATTGCAAAACAATATCATAGAGACAAAAATAATGGCTGGAATGAACAAAAGGGAAACGGTTTTCATACAACGAATCCCTCTTATATCCATCGAACTACCATATAGCTTTAAGCTCTTACAGTTTCCTGTCAAATTGGCTTACAGCATGACCATCAACAAGGCTCAAGGACAAACGTTTAAATATTGCGGCATCAATTTAAAGGAATCGTGCTTTTCAAACGGTCAGTTTTACGTTGCTTGCTCACGAGTTGGTAAACCAGAAAATCTCTTTATTTGCAGTCCAGACAGAAAACTTCAAACATAGTGTATAAGCAAGTTATACAAGAAAGACTGCGATATAGAAATAAAGAAAAAATAATAAAAATATATTCTTTTATTAAATCGCATTCAAACCACAACAAACTTTAAGCTTCAAATTTATTATATAAGCTATAGCTGAGAATCGAGATTAATCGTCGATAATGAATGCAGTAAGTGACATCACCATTCAACGCCCGAGCAATACACCCCAACGTATAACTGAAAAACAGTGCAGCTACGGAGCATTAAAATATCTGAATGCATATGATATTTTGGCAAGGCGAAGACAGTCCAGCAAGGCAATCCAATCACAGGGTCGAACCCGACAAAAAAGACACGTCAACACAATTCTATGCTTACCGAATTATGGTCCTGGACGAAGCCAGGTCAATCAGCTATTCACTTCATGAAATAAATCATTAAAAAAAATTTCACACATATTATAGCACATATTCGACGAAAAGTGCCAAGACTTGTGGCTTCCTTTAAAGCTAGCACTACACTGAGGCCAACTTCCAACGTCAAACATTTGGATGATTGTGTAGAGGGGTGGTTCATGCTTTTGAAGTTTGAATTTGAAGGTTTGAGTTCGAGTTGGCCTGGGATCACCTCCGAGGTGGTAATCCACAGTAGCGGTTCTTCTCAGGGAGACGGTGGGGACAAACCCCACTAAATATTTCAGAAACCAACTGAAATTTTTTTTCAGTTCTTTATGTTCACAAAAATGAATTCTTAACTTAAAGTAATCATTAACTTTACCACAGAAATATAATCTACCAGCGAGTTCCCGACATGCATTGCAATGCCAGTTAACCTTGTTGGAGGTACTGATCCCCACCAGTTTCATATGTGCATTCACCGAACCCTTCTCACCACCAGTCACTCATTCATCGAATCATATGAGTCAGGAGTAAGTCTTGACCTCCGCCGAACCTGCAAGATTGACTTGCCCCTGGGGTTCGATCTGCAAGATTGACTTACCCCTGGGGTTCGAACGAACCCAGGTTAATAACCACTGGTCTATAGTCTACAGCGTCAGGGTGGGTGACCGGACAACTCAGAATGAAATCAACTCAACACCTCCTTTGAAAAGTCAATTAAAAATGATGAAAAAATATATGAAAAATTGATTAAATAGGTTACGTTGGGTTCGGTTATGGTGTATTTTTCTATTATTTTTTTGATAGCTTTTAATGACTTTTCAAAGAGGTGTTAAGTTGATTTGATTCTGAGTCCGTATGGAACCGTCAGGGTTATAGTGTTATCTAAGGCAGTGAATTATCTGGAAAACTCGTCCAGAGAGACAGTCTAATTGAAGTCTGAAATGTTGAAATACTTATGAACTGATTGTTTTATCTGTCAAGAACAAAAAACGTACGCTTAATCTTATCTTATCTATATATGTATATAAAAATCGAAATATGCTTGCTTGGGTATATGCATTTACATATGTGAGAATGCATATGAGATATCATTGCTAAACCATTCATTCGATTGCCTTGAAACTTTGGGGATTTGATGAGCGCATGCCCGCGATGGTTTTTATATACAATAGTGAGTTCTGGAGCCATGAAATTATGCTTAGCTAAACCGTTCATCTGATTACAATGAAACTTTGGTAAGTTGTTGTGAGCACGCCCGTGAAGGTTTCTGTGAGCTCTGGCTCTGAAATTTATATAAAAAATTGCAATAGGTGGCATGCGAGCTGTATGAAAACTGAATGTACCGTGGCTGAATGTATGAAATGCGGGAGGCGGGAGGGGAATTCAGGAGGCGGGTTCGCGGGAGGGGGGATGCGGGAGAGGGGAGTAGGGAGAGGGAAGGCAGAGTTGGAACGCATGAGGGGAAGGGGAGACGGGAGGGGAACGGGACGAGTGGGAAAGGACACGCGGGAAGAAACAATTTCTATATCAAGTGGTATAGCAACGCACGCCGGGAACTCGTTAGTAATACGATAAAACAATTTTAAACTTTTTCCACTTCACTTAACTGATTTTAGCCTGCAAAGGCCATGTTTTGACTGGTCTTCACTTTGTGGGGAAGGTCTTTTTGAGGAGAGGAAGAAGTGAAAACGAGTCTTGAAGAAACCCATGTTGTAGGAGGGAGGAAACACAGAGGCTGGCAAATCGTTCCGTAGCCGAGCTGTTGATCTCAAAAACCTGGACTTGGTGAAAATGTACGATTTGTTCAAAAGTATTAGTTATTAAAAGTATTAGAATTAATTATCATTAGTGAAGAGAAGAATACAATGGTGGGGGAATTGAGTTCCTAGAGGTAGATGCACATTTTTAAGACCAAATTTAATTTTAGTTCACCTGAAAAAATGTGCTACTTACATATATTATGATCTTTGCGAAGAACATCTCGTTGCAAAAGTTAACAATCTCTCGACTGAACACATTTGTCATTAAAATCTGAGAACCATATTAAATATAAGATGGCGATGGGAGAAGAAAGGGGTACCGATACCAAATATGACATACCATTCCTTTATTTTGATTTGCAATTTTGTTTCAAATCTTGTCTGAGAGCAGAAGTTCCTTCTATTTTAGAAAAGTGAATGTGTACACTTTAAAACGTCCACTACACTACTTGCTTCGACGCTTCGACGAAGTCCTTGACGAAGTCCTCGACGAAGTCCTCGACGAAGTCCTCGACGAAGTCCTCGACGAAGTCCTCGACGAAGTCCTCGACGAAGTCCTCGACGAAGTCCTCGACGAAGTCCTCGACGAAGTCCTCGACGAAGTTAGCCGTAGTTCGAAGCGCGTGTCTACACTACTCGCTTCAAACTTCGGAGCACTTCAAGTCCTTTGACTCGGACCAAATACCGACAATTATCGGAAGTCAGGCGAAGCGAAGCGAAGTTGGACGAAGCGAAGTGAAGTTTTTTATTTTATTTTATTTTATTTTATTTAAGTATATAAAACAGGCATGGTGCCCAAAAAATTATATACATGTATGTTTAAACATAATGATAACGAAAATACATAGTAGTTCGTGTCTATACTATCGTTTTCGATTAACTTCGATCAACTTCGCGAGTAGTGTAGTAGAACTTTAATGGCACACTACTAGTAACCAAAACCATGATATTATGCGAAATGTAACAAAAGTATGTTAGGAAATGACTTAGCGAGTGCTCTAAAAAACACTTAGATAGATTTCTTGGTTGCTGAGAATAATTTGACTGTATTAATACATGGAGTGTTCGTGTATTCCGCAAAATAGGAATTAATTATAAGTTTCGCATTTCTAAGTTTCCTGAAATTTCCAAATAAATTCGGTTACGATGAAATACTCGATACCTGGCCATTCCTGCATACAGGATGTTGACAGTGCTCACAGAGCCACTGAGAGGGTCTACTTCCTCCGTGGTCATGTCCATTCTGTCCCTTGAGAGTCTTCTTCTTTCGTACGGTGGAGGGTCAAAGCGTGTTCCCCCAATCTTGTTGTTGCAATCTCTCGCCTGATATTTGGCAGGTTTATGTTTGCAAGTACTGGGAGCCAAGGAAGAGGAGTAGATTTTAAAGTTCTGCTGGTGGTTCGCATTGTGGAATTAGGCTGAACGTCGACCATGGAAGTTTGGGCGCTTCTAGTAGTCCTGGGTCGATCGTGAATGACCTGATCGTCGAAACCCGCTCACGAGCCGCCAAAGATCGAGTGGGTTATTTATTCGTCAGCACCCGGGTCTCAAGACCCGCGAACTACAACACATTCCCGCACCCCGAGACTCACGACACTCTCACGACCGGTCGCCGCGTCACCGGCGCGCGTTGGTCGCCCATGTGGCGAGTGGCGAGACAGCAAGAACTGCGAACTGCGATGACACATTCGGTCGCCGCTTGCTGATCAACACAAACGTGCGCGACATAACAGTATCCTGCTTTATGCCCGTGTGTCATGTCATCGCGGGATTGTTTACTATATTCGATTTTTGAATATTCAGCTAGACACAGAGTCATTTTTAATTAGAGCGTATTAGACCTCCGTAGTCCAGTCGGTAAGACTCTTGACTCACAATCCGGAGGTCGCGGGTTCGAACCCATTTAATTATTGCGCATTTAAATTTTATTTGATTAATTTATGTTATTTCACAATTAATTCATTTAAAAAATAATATATAGTATATTTGCGGCATGTTCCAGAGTGGAAGATACTATCAGTATCGCCCTGGTGTAAGACCACCATTCAGAATTGAAACGTTGCTTGAAAATGGCTTTAGCCGTGTTTAGTGACCAGATCTGAATAGCCAGGTACTTCCCAACCTTCCTCTTCCCCACCTCCTTCCACTCCCCACTACCAGATTCTTGTGCGGTATTCACTGTAAAAAAAAAAAAAAAATTAAAAAAAATCTTGGTATTTGTTCGTTCTAGAATGCGATTTTTTCTATTTAGTAAGTAAAATATAATTATTCGTAATATTCATGTTATTTTAGTTACACGCAGTATCTCCTTTGCAATTATCCCACGGTTACTTTAAGTAAGTTCCCAACAATGAAGTGTTTACTATCAGCGTTTTATAACCCAACCTAAGAGGAACTCCTATAATCATAAAATTTGCAATATCTGTTAATCCCCAAAGTTTGAGTTGTAACTTTATTGGTGTGCCCTTTTTGGCTAACTTTTAAAGCAATTTTATTGTTTTATTGTAGGTTTTTCGGGTCGCTTATGACTTGACCGGTCTGGGCGGAAACTGGCGCGAGAAACTCGATTATCGAGTTTCGTATTATGTGTCGCAAAAAGAGCGGGTCTTCGCGACCCGCTCGTGACGCCAGTGTGTCGTGAGCGGCCCGGGTCGTGTAAAATGATCGATCGACCCAGGACTAGCTTCTAGTCCATACTGGAGCACAGTATTCGGCTGTTGAGAAAACCAGAGCAATGGATGCCTGTTGTGCAACGGATGTGCATGTTGGCTTCGCATCCCCAGATACCAGCTAGTACCAGATAGCTTATTAAGTTTAGTCTTGTCCTAGTTTTTTGCCCACTGTTTCCATGTGTTGCCGGTAGTTCAAGCTCCTGTCCAAAGTTACTCCAAGATAGAGGGGATAGGAGTCATGGTAAATATTTTTTTCCATCAAACTGAACACAGAGTTTTGTTTTTGACTGTGAATTACCGAGATGGAAAGCTGTCACAACTGTTTTCGGCCCATTTGGCTTTAGTCGCCAATTGAGGAAATATTCTTCCATAGTCTTGAGGTCAGAATTAAGGATCTCTTCTGCGTCTCTTCAGAGCACTGAACAATTAATGAATAGAACACAATATGCGTAGAGCAGAAAAGTAAAAGACCGATAATGACATAAGAAAAATAAAAGACCGATAAGTCAGTGGACATCTTCAATTTATCTTTAAACAAATACAAAATACTGTTACTGAGGCAGTTCAGTCATGTACAATAAATACTATATATTGCGTTGCAAAAACCTATTATATTTCTTTGTTAAAGAAATAGTATTTATATATTATTTAATCATAGTGTAATTTGTAAATTTCATACTTATGTAAAAGCCCCGTAAAAGGGCGTAAATAAATAAATAAATAAATAAATAATAAGATGACGGTTTACAGGGCAGTTCACTGTAAGACTTCTGTGCAGCGGCCTGAAGTGGCGCGGGACTCGACCGCTCCGAACTCTAAGTGGGGGGTGATATTGCCAATCGCTGCTCTAGACTCTGTAGAGCAGTGGTTCTTAACCTGGGTTTGATCGAGCCCCAGGGTTCGGTGAGTCATTCTCACAGGTTCGGCGGATATCAAGATACACCCCTGACTTATATGAATCGTGAGAACACGCCCTGCTTTTCAATGAAGAAGGGTTCGGTGAATGCGCATATGAAACTGGTGGGGGTCAATACCTTCAACAAGGTTAAGAACAACTGCTATAGAGGATGTCAAACGGATGGTAAAATACCTTATATATTAGGTCCTTACATATGAAATTGGCGCTTTGCCGTACTGGCAACTTTGATCTCAAATATCTTCCAAAATATTTACCAATGTATACAACCTATAGTACTAGCAAATAATGTAGCTTTCTATTAGTGAAAGTATTTTTAAAGTCTATTCAGTAGTTTTTGTGTGAAAGAGTAACAAACATGCATCCATACATCCATACATATGAAATTGGCGTTTTGCCGTACTGGCAACTTTGATCTCAAATATCGTCTCTTTGGTTAGGAATTCCAAATACAAATTTACACAGCTATTTACTCATGTATTTGTGTTTCGAAAATTATAATTCATTTGTTTTTTCCTAAATTGTTTTTTTTCTTTGCGTCACTTAGTTTACAAAATGGAAAACTTGAAATATCGCGTTATTTACAAGTACGAGTTTCACCGTGGCACCAGTGCTGCAGAAACGGCTCGAAGGATTAATGATGTGTATGGCGACGGTGCCGCAAAAGAAAACACAGTGCGTTTTTGGTTCCAAAGTTTTCATTCTGGAAATTTCGACCTGCAGAACAAGCCCCGTGGACGGCCGGAGACCAAAGTTGATAATGAAGAATTGAAGGCTACTGTGGAAGCGGATCCATCGCAAACCACGTCCGAGTTAGCTGCAGGCTGCGGTGTTAGTGATAAAACGTTTTAATCCACTTGAAGCAAATTGGGAAGGTGAAAAAGCTTGAAAGGTGGGTACCTCACGAATTGAGTGAAGCAAATCAACAAACGCACGTTAGAACGCTAGACCACACACTGCACAACAGACGGCTACCAAATTAGAGGAGCTTCATTTGGAATGTCTAAGACATCCACCATACTCTCCGGACCTTGCCCCAACAGATTATAATTTTTTTCGAAATTTCGATATAACTTCTTGCAAGGGAAAAAATTCAACTCCGATGGGGCAGTCCAAACCGCCTTCAAAGATTTTATTGATTCCCGTCAAAATGGTTTTTTTAGTAAAGGGATCGATGAACTACCTATGAGATGTCAAAAGTGCATAGATAGCAATGGTACATGTACATACTTTGATTAAATAAATATATTATATTTAAAAAAATCGACTTTATGTTCCTTCCGTACAAAACGCCCATTTCATATGTAAGGACCTAATATTATATCTACGTTTGTGGTATATGTACTACAAGAAAGAACTTTATGGTTTATTTTTTTTTATTATGAAATAATCAATTAAGTACATAATATTTTTTAGCAATTTGATTTGATGTTTGAAGTAAGTCTTTTGCGTAAATATTTTAATCTAAACAGCAAAGTTTTGGTTATCATAAAATATTTCTTTAAATATTCAATAGATGTCACTACAGGTATTAAAAATATAGCAAGCGCCCTCCGAGATTAAACCGAAAAATAAAAGATTATAATTCGTTTTCATTTATGAGTATGACATAATAATAGCTGAAGTCCCGGGCGTTACTCAAACTTCACGCAGAGTTTTGAGAATGTAGCCAGTAGTTTTCCTCTTATTTCTTATCCTCAAAATTTCATCAAGAAGAAGTATCAAAATTCTGCTGGAGGTTGGAAAAGCGGATGGGACTGTCTTTTTCGAAATCTCATGCAGACAGTGACTTTTCTCTTATTTTTAAGGTAGTGTTGTTCTTTTTTAAATATAATACTGTGTTGTTCTTTTTTATCTTTGTTAGGTATAAGCTTAAAAACCATCTAAAATAAGATTTTGTAGACATCTGTAGAGCGAAGTTCCGCACATTTTATGATCAAAACCATTGAATTGCCTTTTGTTTTTTTTTATAACAGTTATTTTAAATGTTTTCATTATTTTTCGATGACCCTGTAAATCCGTACGAAAGGCTACACGGTAGGAATATTAAATAAATAATTATACACGGTGTCCGGAAACTCGCAGTACAAGAGGGAAACTGGTGAATATAAGTATAACTCAGTAGCGTAGCTACCGCCGTATCAGCCGTATCAATGATACGGGGCCCCGGGGCTACAGGGGCCCCCAACGTGTGTAAGCAAAACTTTGTAAAATGTTATCCACAATGTCACTTAATCTCGTGCTTCCCGTGAAAAAAACATACAAAAAAACTTGTCATACGTGCCTATAGTTTTCACTTCAGAAATGACAAAAGTTAAAAAAAGCAATCTCTTTTTTCCACGGGTTAAGCATGCGCACAAAAGTTGGCAATATTCTACATCGATTATTGCGGCAGGGTTGCCAACTGTACGAGGTTCCTCGTACAAATACGAGATTTGTGGCCTTCCGTACGAGGTACGAGGACACCATCAACCTCGTACAATTATGTACGAGATTTTGATAATACCTTTGGCTATACGAAAATTTTTCATCACTATTATATAATAGTAAAAAATATTGCCATCTATCAGAACTTGTAGGAACTTCTTAATACATCAAAAATTACATTAGCGCCGTTTACACGCACACTTCGGAGCGACCGAGTCCCGCGCCACTTCAGGCCGCCGCGCAGAAAAGTAAAGACCGATAGGTTTACAGCGCAGTTCACTGTGAGACTTTTCTGCGCGGCGGCCTGAAGTGGCGCGAGACTCGGTCGCTATTGCCGCATTTATGGTAGTTTTATCCCATCAATCGGGAAATCCCCGAATAATAAAACAGTTCGTTCGTTCTTCGCATTAGTCGTCTGTCACACATAGTGCAAATTTCTACTCTCTCTGTTTTTTACGAGTTCCATTATTTATTGTATGCCGGCCGTGTTTAGTTGTTCTACATTAGTTAGTACGTGTAGCTAATTGAAGTTTTTGAAAAGAAGATTTTTTATTGTTGAATACATAGTCTTTTCGTTGTTTCGTTCAATTGTTTAGCGGTGTAATAGAAAAATAGTTATGAGTGATAACAACGAAAACCCTGACCGTTCGCCTTCTTTGACTCCGCCTAGAAAATTACCCAAAATAGGTGGTTGGACAAGAAAAAATGAAGGTAACACATTATCACAGCATCGTGTACAAAATTTTAGACAACAATGGTTAAAGGATCCGACTTTTAAAGACTGGCTTTTGCCAGACACCAATGATGTAACAAAAGCTAAATGTGCATATTGCCCGGGAACATCAATGGTAGCAGAAATATCCAATTTAAAAACTCATGCCTCTACGAAGAAACACCTGGGCAACAAACCTGGATCCAGTGGAAAAACACAAACATTAACATCACTTGGATTCCAGAGAGGTTCAACTCCACAAAATAAAGAAAAAGCTCGTGCAGAAATTAAACTTGCTGCTTTTTTTGCGGAGCACAATATAGCATTCTCGGTTGCTGACCATTTGACAGATTTATTGAAAGAAGTTGTGACGGATTCCAAATTAATCAAAGAAATTGAACTTAAACGAACCAAAATTACAAGTGTGGTAAAGAATGTTCTTGGAGAAGGTCATAAAGCCGATTTAGCCCTAAAATTACAAACAAATCAGTTTTCGGTGATGAGTGATGACGGACGAGACAACCGATATTTCTACGGTCAAAACTGCCTGCGTTGTGGTACGCTATTTTGATCAAGAAGCTCAAAAGATATGTAGCGCATTTTGGGAGCTGTACAAAGTTTTCAAGGAAACACCTGGTGCTGATGATATTCCTACTGCCAATGCCGAGAATTTATACAGAGCTCTTATCGATTCATTAAATAACCGTAACGTTCCATTGACAAATGTGATCGGCTTTGGCTCAGATGGGTGTAATGTCATGATGGGTGACAACGACTCAGTAAAAACAAGGTTAATATGCGATTTTCCAGGAATCATAATCACGAAGTGCGTTTGTCACTCGGCCCATTTGTGTGCCAGTGAAGCCTGTAAACAGTTGCCTGAAGGTGTAGAACAACTAGCTAGAGACATCTACAACTTTTTTAAACATAGTGATAAACGGCTATTTGATTTTCGTAATTTCCAGTCGTTTGCTGCAGTGGAGCCTCACAAAATACTGAAACCATCACAGACAAGATGGCTTTCCTTACTATCAGTGGTTGAAAGGATATTAGAGCAATGGGAGGCCCTACGTCTTTTTTTTATCGATTTTACGACAAATCGTGCTCATAGAGCAAGAGCCGATGTAAGAAATCGAACAGTATTTATTCTAGAAAAACTCAGCAACCCGTTCTACAAACTTTATTTCTGTTTCCTTGAATGGTCGCTCCCTTTATTCAATAAATTTAATCTGGAATTTCAAAGCGAGAAAGTAGTTGTTCACAATCTACATGAGAAAATTCGTACACTCTACCAGGAAATCCTTTTGCGTTATTTACAACGTGAATACGTCATGATTCCAAATCTTGGTGAAGTGAACCCTGAAAGTCAGCAACATCAGCTCCATGACGCTGCACTGTATCTTGGCGTCAAAGTGTACGAGCTCTTGAAACATCCAGATGTGATCAGACAGCCTGCAGATATTACACAGTTCTTCTCATGCTGCAAAAATTTCTACAAAATTGCAGCCACCGAAATTTAAAAAACGTTATAACATGGAAGATCCTGTCTTGTCAAAGCTACAGGTTTTTGAACCTGCATCAGCGCTCTCCCACAATTTCAGGAACCGTTTCCCTACACTTATGCCTCTAATGGAAGTAGTACCCCGTATAATCGCACCAGCTGATCACGCAACTAAGCAAATAATCGATGATCAATGGAGGAATTTGCCTTACGTAAAAGCTCGTTATCCTGAAGGGATAAATGAAATTAGTGAGCCAGATAAGTTTTGGGCTCAATTACTCAAAATCGAAGACTCTTCCAAGCTAGCTAATTTTGCCCTTTCTGCACTATCCCTACCCCATGCGAATGCTGACTGCGAGCGGGTTTTTAGCAAGGTAAATTTGATTAAAACAGACATAAGAAACCGGCCAACTGTGGAAACAGTGAACGGCACACTTCTTGCTGCAGAAAGCGCAAAAGGTTCAAATCGCGCTGGAAACTGCGTCAATTTTGAACCCACAAAAGAAATGTATAGCCGCATGACAACAAAAAATATATATGGCAGAAAAAATGATGACAGTGAGGATGTTCCTGACATAATATTTGGAGCAGGGCCGTATTTACACTTTTCATTGGTATAGGCCACTTTATTTGCGCCGCCCCTTCCTCCTTCTTAGAAGTTGCCACCTATCAGCACTCACCTGTAGGCTTTTATTAGGTGACGCACAATTATTTTAAAAATAAATATTCAAGCATAGGTTAAGTAGGTATCCAAAAACTAAATAAAGAATTAATTATTTGTAAAATAAAAGTGTAACATGAAACAAGAATTAGAATTTTTAATGGGATTTTTTATTTGACAAAATCATTTATAATAGCTTCATATTTGCTTCTTTGCATAGAAGATCCGAAGAGTAAAGTTTTTATTGCGATAATGAAGACCTTTTTATTTGACCTCGGTATTTTTTCATTCGCTTTAAACAGTAAAACTCCAGAACAATTTGTGGCCGGAGTGCAAGTGCGACGCGGAAGGCTATATCCAAGTTTGGGTAAACGTTGCACAGAGATGGTTTCCTCAAAAACTTTCCTTAAAAAGATTTAGTTATGATGTAGATTCAGGTTTCTCTGCCGTCTTATTAGAAGAAATGTGACCTTGAAAGTGTTCCCATTCCTGAACTAAATCGTCTTCTAAATCATTGCACAAGAGACTGAGCTTTTTCTCAGACTCTTTGTGCTGAAAGTTGCCTTATGCCTTCGCATATGCCTTACCTCTAATTCAGATCTCAGTCAGGAAGTTGTTACAATATTCTTATTTGATGTTTTGCCCATAATTTTTTTCTCACAGGATCATCTTACTCTGAATGACGCCCTGATAATGCTAAAGTGTGCTCATTTCAATTTTATTTATTTTAAATACATAAACGGCTATACTGCCTTTTATAAATAAATATATAATAGAGTACAAAAGTAAGAAAATAATATCTTTACATAATAGTAGTTTTAAACTTAAAAATAACATACAATTATTTTATGTATCACAACAAAAAATAACAAAAAAGAACAATGAGAAATATCATCATTTCATTTCAACGTGTCCATATTGCATATATAAAGTTACATTATGGAAAAAATAAAAAACTGAAACTTAAAAATAACATACAATTATTTTGTGTATCACAACAAAAAAATAACAAAAAGAACAATGAGAAATATCATCATTTCATTTCAACATGTCCATATTGCGTATATAAAGTTACATTATGGAAAAATAATTTTTGAGTGCATGTTTATATTACGCTAATTTTAAGAATTAAATGTCGCCGATGTTAGCATATTCATTTCCCAAAATGTGTAATCGACTGATTGGTGAGTAATAATGTGATAATTTATGTGTGTTATTATAGTAGAACGATAGAGTCAGTCTATTGTTAGCGCGACCAGGGCAATGAAATCGTATTAGTTCTATTAAATCAGGGGTATCCAAGACTGAGAAAATTATTATATATAATATTAATAGATCACAGATTTTTCTGCGATCTGATAAATTTACGAGATTAGTCCAGTTTAATAACAAATTATAGGCCACGGATTCTCTTGGAATACCTAATTAATTGAACTTTCTTCGAAATAATCAAAGTTTTCTTGCTCTGGTATAATATACTCGAGAAGAGATCTATAAAAATCAGATACCGTCAGTACATCAACAGATGAGCTCTGAATCTGAGGACTCACTTTATTTAGTTTTTCCAAAATAGCATTCCAAAATATGATTAGTAGCCAAATAATGGTAGCCGACTGCCCAAACATTTTTTGTGAAATATTCGCGCCATAATCGACCCAATCCGTGGTCCCGTACGGGGTCACTGGGCGTCTAAAGGTTCCTTTAAGAGGGGAAATAGGCGTAGAGGCTTTAAAAAATTTTTTTTTCATATATCGATGGTAGAACTATTCAAAAATATTTTCTGAAAATTTCAAACCAAAATTTCACGCCATTTAATAGTTGTATGCGTTTGAGTGAGTGTCCCTCGGTCGAACTACCACTATTTTACTGCCACTCTTATTTTCAAACGCATTTTTCTCGAAACTACTTTTTTCGAATTTGTGTAACCTCTAGCTCCTACAGTTTTTGATTAATCGTTATCAAACTAAGGACATAGTTTCTTTATTTATTTATTTATTTTCGGGAAATCGACAGTTTACATTTTTACAGTTTGTACATGTTTGTATAGCCAAAATAAAACCAATTATGGATTTCCTCCATGTGACTTTACCTCTGATTAACAGCATAATAAAAAAATTAAATAATAAATTTATAATAAAGCAGTATGAGATCAAAAATTTTATAAAACAAAAGATTAAGTATATAAAACTAAAATTTACATAAAACATAAAATATCAAAACATTGGTAACCATAAGAAGCCAGATTGTACATATAAATCAAATCATAACAGAATTAAAGATTAACAATAGAAATAATTAACGATAGAAACATAGACACATAAACATATTCATGAAACATCAGAGAAATACTCTTTTATGTACCCCTTATGGTAGGTTCGGAATTGAAAATGTCATGTCTTTATATAAAAAAGAAAATGTCTTTATATAAATACGCTCTATTTGAACCTCAATCCTAAACAATATCCTTATTTTAACTATTTTTTTGGGGCAAAAAAACATTTAAAAGAACGGTAAAAAATCATAAGTACAAAATTTTCACATTTATCGAAAAAATATTAATTTTCGATTTTTTTGGAAGAAGTGAGGTTCAAATAGAAGAAACACTAATAAAAAACTTTTTTTTTTGAAAAATTGATTTCGGATGAAAATTGTGACCTCCAGGAGTTACACAAATTGTCCAGCCGAATGGCGACTTATAATGCGCGGAGGTTGACATCTCCTTTATTTTTTAAGGAAAATATTTGAAAATTTTAGAATATACTCTTGAATATGTATGTGTAAAATGACCACAACGTGTGAACAAAATATGTATATATTCCTTATGTGTTAAAAAAATTCATGAAAATCACTAAAAATACGAAGTCTTACGCCTATTTCTAATAAAGGTAGCCCACTGCCAAAGCATTTTTTTGTAAAATATTCGCACCACAATCACAGGTCCCGTATTGGACCGTTGGGCATTGAACGACACAAATCCACGGTCCCGTACGGGACCACTGGGCGTCTAAAGGTTAATAGATAGAAAACTCTATCTATCCACAGTGACTTTTTTGTTGTTGTTTAGGTATAATCGTACACAAAATTAACGGCTTACCAAAGTGAGCTAGCGCCGCCCCCTGAACCCTGCCGCCCCTAGGCCGCGGCCTATAAGGCCTATTGACAAATCCAGGACTGATTTGGATAGGAGATGTAAATTTAATTTTTTGTGATTTAAGGTTATGTTTGCCGTTTAAATCGAAAATAACATTGTTTTGTCGTAAATTTTTATAAAAATTGAGTGTTTTGATCGCATAAAACTATTATAATGGTTCATTTACGCCAATTCCCTCATTAATAAACGTAACATACCTAATAATTAAAAATAATATTTTTAAAACTTCCGAAAATTTGTGTGAACGTCAAATACGAGAAAAACTTATGAAACTTTGTGAATTTTTTATTTATTATTTTTGTTTGAAATGATACAAAAGTGAGATTACTATAAAGTTTAAAATACATTCGACTATTAAAAAATGTGTTTCTTTTTACCTTATCAGTTATTTTAGTTCAGTTTTTAAAGGAAACAATGTATGGTGAGTCACTTTTATAAAATTTTAATGTTTGCATTCAAAATTTTAATATTTCAAAAATAAAATGCTTATTTCTAATGATACAAATCAAAAGCGTATTTAATCGTGTTTCCAAAAGAGTTTTTAGTTTTTGGATACGTTCAGAAATATTCAAATTATTCTAAAATATATCAAATTCTCGAAAATTCGCCGGCATTTGACAGCATTTTTTTGAGCGGTATCAGTCATTTTGTAATTTAGCTAGAGGGGTTAACTTCAGTAATAATAAAGATATTTGTTAATACAACAACAGGGGATGTTTTATTTAGTAGGATACTTGCGATAGTTTATTTCATTGAGTAAAAAGTCCTAAATCCAGAAGTTGTAATAAATGTACGAGGTTTGAAAGTCAAAGTACGAGATTTTTAGCGCATCCGTACGAGGGAATTTTTTTAAGCTTGGCAACCCTGTATTGCGGTATTCCCCGTTTATAATGACAAACAACGGAGTGAACGGAGTGCAATATTTACGCGTTTTATTACATTCCGGTTCAAACGTTATTTATTACATTGTAATACAATGCAATCTTGATCTTCTGATTATTTATTGGTTAAAATTAGTTTGATTTGTGAAAATAATGAGTGAAATGTAAAGAGATTATCCCCAGTGGAGCTATGAAAAGAAAAAGTAAACAGAAAAGGGAGGAGGTTATTTAAAAAATGCCCAAAATTTCTTCATTTTTTCAGCAATCAGCTTCTGTGAGTGATTTAGATTGCAATGGTAAGTACATACTACCTATTTATCTACCAGTAGCGAAGGGTAAATTATTTTTTGAAAGAACAATGACAACCTTCAATACATGAAAATACGTGATCACAATGATCACGTATTGTACCGAGTTATAATAAGAATTTTGTTTTGATATTCTTCATTAGTAGTTGACTATTACTCTCAAAGCCATTTTTCTCATAATGGTGTGAGAATAGATATTTTAGCACTTTAAGATTTTTAGGTTATGTCGCCTACAAAAAAATATAAATTCCGAATTATTGACCAAATACTCGTAACCTTACGTATCGTACGTTATTTAACGTATATTTTTTTAAATTTATCTAAACATTATTTAATAAATTAGTTGGGCCCAACTAATTTTGATACGGGGCCCCTCCAAGGCATGCTACGCCACTGGTATAACTTTTTTGATTTGAGCCTTTGTTTTAGTGCAAATCTAATGTAGGAATTTTTTAGGTCAAATCGGTCATTAGGGAGTTAATATCAGCTGTTTCTTTTTTAAAACGTGAATAAAAAGAAGCGTAGACCTGACTCCGAAAGGTTTTTAAAATCCTTAGTTGCCAAAAAATTTTAAAAAATGAACAAAATTCGGAATGCTTAGATTGGAAAAATAAAGTTTTTTTGGGTTATCTATATGTTATAGATTCCCCAATTTCCCGCTCACACTACAAGTTTCCGGATACCGTATATCATTAGAAAAAAATCATAGAAGTGAAACCTTCAGAAAACTAAAGTAGACAAGAGTGGGGAGGCTACGAAGCACCGCACAAATAATAAAAATACTGTAATATTTGTATAGCGAAGTTTTGTGTTATTTCACTTCAAGTGCGCTATAACTATAATAAACTTGAAAGTAATTCTATGGTGTTCCTTACGAGTCCTTACAAAATATTGATCAAATAATTTATTTATTTTTATTTCCATTTTTATTTCTATTTTTCTTTAATTTTGTTTTCTTTTAGTTTTTTACTTAATTTTATTTATGTATATATTATATATGTTTTAATTTATTTGTAATTTATTTAGAATATATGAGTTCTTAACACTTAATCATTATTATTAGTTTATGAATTTCAAAATTTGAAATTTCATTTTTATTTCTATTTTTCTTTAAAATATGATTTTTTTTCTTTATTTTTCACTTAGGGAACGTACCCATACTACGTGACCAACTTTTTGCAATTTTTAACCACCCTCCCCCCCCCGGTAACCGAAAACCTAAGCCCGCCGCCGCTCATTTGTACCAAGCGTGACATTTTGAAGACCCCCCCCCTAAACGTGTCACGTAGTATAAGTACGTTCCCTTATGTATTTCTTAATTTTTATTTAGTATGTTTAATTATCTGTTAAAATAGTATTTTTTAATTCTTATTTAAAATATTAAATGTATGACTACCACAACACGGGCTATATAGTGTGGTAGCCAAAAAAAAAACAAAAAATCTGTAACCAATAAAATTTTATGAAATAAAAAAAAATAAAAATAATTAATTCTAAGAGACAAACAGATTATACATAAAAATATAGAGATACGTATAAGTACATATTTACAAAGTTAAATTAAGTCAAGCCACAAAAGTCTCCTATGTTAAAGATAATTGGAGATGGGGTTTTATGATATCTAAAATTAATTTAGTGTGAGGAGGAGAGGAAGAGGAATTTAGGATGGTAATATGAAACAAAGAATATACAAAATACACAAAGCAATTCCAAGAGAAGAAAATGAACAATACTAGTGCTGTTTTGGCACAGGTGGGTGGTATATAATGATAAACAAAATTTCAACCAATAGGGGCCTTGAAAAGTGAGCTAGTAATCAAAGCGGCCAATGCGGTAAGGTATCTCATTCTCTTGCAGGCTCAATCCTACAGGTTTATGTGTTTGTATCTTTTTAGTTGTCGTTTCCGTTTCATCGGGTTTAAAATCACAACGGTGCTAAAGAAGTTTCACTTCGAAAAAAAACTATCTTAAAAATCTTTTTCCAGTGATACTCCATTCTTCAAATAAGTTAAATTTTGTTTTGTTTTTAACAACTAATTACAATATTTCTAGATTCATTATACAAATAGTAAAATTATTTGATAGTATATAAATACTTATAATTATATAACACCGAACTTACAACTTACTGTTTTTTACATTGTTTATTACCTTCAAATTGTAATTTACTTATAATATAATAAGGCATTAAAAATGTACACTACTCTTCCAGACATAAGCTAATGCTTCCATGGAAGAGTGGTATTAAAATATTTGAACATTGAATGAACATGTACGCAATGTAACCTGTAAATAAAAAATAATAAAAATAAAATAAAAAATAAAATCTATTCAATTAGATGGTTATTATCAGGGCTGGGCAAAATACATGCTTTGCTGTAATTAAAATACAAATTACAAAATACTTTTTTGCATGTATTTAAAATACGAAATACAAAATACTTTCAAGTCGTGTATTTGAAATACAAAATACAGTATTTTAACCATTTTTTAATTTGAAATACAAAATACAAATTACAAAATACAAAATACATTTGGTTTTGGTAGAACGTTTGGTTGCAATAAATTGTCGTAAGTGCCCATATCTAAGGGTGCGTTTCCATTGGAGCAAAGCTGAGCAGAGTGAAACAGAGACGTGCTAAAATTGACTAATCATATTGCTCAGGAGACACATCTCGTCTCCGCTCCACTTGTAAAGTTTTGTGGTATAGGACTTAGGTGTTAGGTTGTAATAATTATTATTATAACAGCACTGGCTGGTTTCCGGCATGCATTGCAAATTGCAATACCATATTCAAAAAAATAAATTGTTTCTCCCTGCATGTCCTTTCCCGTGCGTAACCATTCCCCTACCGCATCCCCTTCCCCTCTTGCATTCCCCTTCCACCTTCCCTGCCTACCCTCTCCCACTCCCATATATTTAGTCCCAGTAGGTACATTCAATTTCAAACAACTCGCATGCCTGCTATTACAATTTTTTTTAGTCAAATTTTAATTTTTCACATATTACAAATATTAATTTTTCTATATTATAAGAACAATCAATCAAATCTGGTACCTAACATAGGAACCTATTTAAAATATCTATAATTTAAAAAATCCATAGACAATTCTTTTGTTACAAAAAAACTGCTGTCTGTTAAATTCAATTTCATCAAACGCGCGAACTGTCAATCGTGCAAAGTTAAAATAGTCGTTAAGTTTTCTGAAATTATCCAATTTCCTTTGTAATTTTCTGAATTTTACTTTCCGTAAGAACCTTCTATAAAGTATTAGAAAACTTTAAATAAAAATGAATGAAATAGGTAAAGTCATTCTGAAGTTATGGCGTGACCAAGGGAAAGAAGGATTCATTTTTATACATATATAAATGGATGACGTTTGTATAGTGCAGTTTTGTGTTATTTCATTTCAAGTGCGCTCTACAGTAATTAACTTAAAAATAATCTAGTAATCAGTCAAATTATTCCTATAGTGCTTGATCTAGTACTATTATATAAAAATGTACTATATAAAGCAATGACAAGTATAGTATAATATGACACAAAATGAACAATAACAGTGCTATTAGAGCACACGACAATAATAATAATTAGCATGATGCAAAAAAATGTACAGTACATTATAAAGCAATGACATAAGAGAACTACAAAAAATCATTAGTAAGAGTGCTATTATAGCAAAGGACAATAGTACAAGATTCTAGCGTTTTTAGTCTATGTATTATCTATGTGTGTTTATTTTTTATTGTCATTATTAAGATCGCTAAATGTATTTGAAAATGTATTTTGAAGCCATAAGTATTTGAAATACAAATTACAAAATACCTCAGCAGCAGGTAATTGAAATACCAATTACAAAATACATTTTTAGGAAGTAATTGAAATACAAATACAAAATACGTATTTGTATTTCAAGATACAAGTATTTCAAATACTGCCCAGCCCTGGTTACTATACACAGTATACACATACGAACAGTCTGCTCAACTGACTGTTGAACGAACAGTCTCCATATACATACCAGCACCTGCGATGTATTTCTCTCTACAACATCAATTATTATCAGGTAAATTGTCTGCCGGTCATAATCCGACCTTGCCGGTTATGTTTATTTGCTCCCTGCTGTGTGGTACAATACAAGTTGAGTGTGACCCACAAAACTTTAAATGGGTTCACATAACACCATAGTCTCAGGCCTCAACAATGGATTGCGTCAACACGTCGGTTAGCATTTAGTGGACATTTTAGTTTAGAAGTAGAACATAATGGGGTTATATGGAAAATATTGTGTGACTATACACCTGCCTAGTGGCAACTTCTTCCAGAGAAAAGCGTTCGACTTGTCTCCATACAGAATTGTTTTGGATTGAGGACTAAATAACCAAATAAACTCCGGTAAGGACATACCTACTGGGCGCTGGACAACTTATGCAACACTACGATTCCGTGACATTCAAATGCATCATCATTACTCGCTCAAAATGTATGTGCGCGTTAATCTTTTAAATTTCGCAACGGATTTTCATGCGGTTTTCACCAATAGATAGAGTGATTCAAGGGGAAGGTTTTACATTTAGTTTTACATAAAGTTTTACATAAAGGTAGAGAAAAGCCGAGAAATTCAAATATTCAATTCAGGCAGCGGGCAGCGGGCAGCTGGCAAGCGGGTGGTGTGGATTTTATAAAGGTTGGGTAATTTTTTTTTTTTTTTTACCTGAGCTCCACAAAGATGACATAGGCCCTGAGGAAAATAATTTCCCTCAGGGCCTATGTCATCTTTGGGGATGCTGTGTGGAGGGTTTTTTTTTTTAAGGAAAGGAAGGATGAGAATTCTGGGAAGGAAAAGGGTTTAAGGGGTGGGTAGGAATCTGGGGTTCAGTATGTCCTGATCATCCGCCTCCAAGACCTAGACAAACCTTACCCCCATGAACCCGGGCACCCCTGCTTAATTACCAAACGTAGCGAACCACTTGGGGTGACCTATGGCAGAAGTGTTGGTTATCCAATAAAGGTTCCCGGGGCGGCGGTACCCATTCCCGCCTCCCAAATTGGTAATGGCATTGTGTTTCGTTAGCCACAGCAACGAAAGTGTGTCCGGGTCTGCTAGTTAATAATAAAACGGTTCCATGATAGTTGATACGTCGACAATTGCCCCAACTGCTGTCAACAGTGCAATCGCTCTCACGAAGCACTATTTTTCAGTCCACATGTTGTAGTTCGGTAGAAGACGGAAATTGCCGAACTACCCCTCCCGTAAACCTCCGCAAGCCTGAGATGAACACGAATTTCGAAAATATTTGTAAGGCGTAGCGCCTCTATAACTCGATTAACTCTACAGTACCATATCTCTACGTTTTTAGAGTGAATTGTCTGGTTAAAAAAACAGTGCAACCGTGTTCGGGTCATCACGATAAATTATTTTATAATACTTACTTTATCGATATATCGATCCGATATTGTAAAGTTATCGACTTCACTGTACTAAAAGAATTCTTAAAATACTCTTTCATAGATGACAGGAGTTTAATTATTTTAGGGAAAACAAACGCTTTTTACAAGTTATTAAGACTAACAAATGCAATATTGGATTGAATCACCGAAACAATATTGTATTTTTTTTTTAATTAAATGAAGACAATATAAGCGAAACTCAATCGAAAACTGGAGACAGAAAAATCAGAAAAGATATTGGCTCCGCTGGGACTCGAACCCAGAACCCTTTTCTTACATGGAAACAGCTCTACCGATTAAGCTACGGAACCCATATTAATTCGGTCACTTTTAACTGTATCATACTTCGACTAAGAACTACCAACATTATCTTCATTTACTTAGTCTTCATTTAATTAAATATTATAATTTGAGATTTTACTCATAAAGTTTAAAAAATTAATAATAAATATTCATCCTAGACTTGCAGAAAAAGTCAATAGATGTCGCGTATTACAAATAAAATGGATAAAAATTTATCCAGACACTATCTAGATTGCATTTAGTTCGAGTTGAATCTTGTAATCATATATAAAGATAGCAGCCAATAATATGTGCGTTAAGTAAATGAAGATAATGTTGGTAGTTCTTAGTCGAAGTATGATACAGTTAAAAGTGACCGAATTAATATGGGTTCCGTAGCTTAATCGGTAGAGCTGTTTCCATGTAAGAAAAGGGTTCTGGGTTCGAGTCCCAGCGGAGCCAATATCTTTTCTGATTTTTCTGTCTCCAGTTTTCGATTGAGTTTCGCTTATATTGTCTTCATTTAATTAAATATTATAATTTGAGATTTTACTCTTAAAGTTTAAAAAATTTATAATAAATATTGTATTTGTTGGTAGTGGCGTAGCTATTATGGGTGGCACCCGGGCTGATGACGTTGCGTCACCCCCCCCCCCCCATTTAGTGTCGCAGCGTCGATTTTTTGTACACTTACTTATTTGCTGGTATACACAGTAGACGTGGGCAAAATTGAATGACTGAATTAAATGAATAAATTCAATCTTGTAACACACTCGATCTGATTCTCATTTCAAAAGGAATTAAATCTTTATTCCTTAGCCTTGGCCTTGCATCTTACGATTTTTTAACAGCACCATATTTATTTTTATTTCGATTAATTTATTTTACAGTTAAATATTTCATGTTATATTGAGGTAAGAAAATAATAATGTACTCTATAAATATTGTAGTGTTTCGAAGGAATTAAATTAAATATTATACACCTACTACAGGCGATGCGCGCCGCGAAATTGCCCATCACGTGTACTGTGTAGTATCCCGCGCAGTAAATCTTATACCTATAAAAAACCCCCGGCCAGAGTCCCCATCCCCAATCCAAGTGACAATCCAAATAATTCTGAGCTCCGAGAGTCGCGTCTGTTTCACAGTTGTCCCGCAAGTCCCGCCAGTCATAGTCACGGAGGAATCGTTCCTCCGTGGTCATAGTCCTACAAGCTGTTCGGTCTGTGCGAACTCAATCAGCAACGACCGCAACCCCAATCTCTGTTTCACTTATTCAAGGAATCAAAACATTTATTTCTTATTCATTTGTGACGTCGTAGTCCCACGGGTGCCCGGGTACCACGTGTCGAGTCGATCCGGCCGGTCCGCGGAATGCAAGATATTCAAGTCACAGCAAGACAAAAGACACTTATTAGTCAGAAGTTCCCAATTCATTTCTTGATGCCCGCAGAGAATCGGTTCGTCGTGAGTCCCCGCGCGGCCAAGCCGTCATCTTCTTCGGACCCTGAACTTTAATAAAAAGACTAAAAGCGAAAGTTAATCCTATGTTTTTTCTCCCTCACACTTGCGTAAATTGTGATGCAATGCTTGTAGAAAAAAAACGATGTTTATCTATATAATTGTTTTTTTATGGTATCTGTCTCTGTCTACTCTAGCCGTAAACAAAACATCGAACCGTGATACTGATAAATGATAATCGAGCGATTTGTTCCTTTATATTTTTGTAACAAATTATACGATGCGTGTCGCCAGGGCTTTTGAGGTAGGTGCATTTAAAATATATATATTTGAGTGAAGCTTATTCTAGGTGACCGGTCCGGATATACCTATGAAAGCGCGATAATAGTATGTTTTTTATGTGAATTCCGCACAAGTCCCGTCTGGAGCTAATGAAACTATGGCATCCCCAATTGGGATATTTTGCAAGGCTGAAGGTAGTGGGAAGTTTAGATCACGTAAAGTGAAACAATTTTAAGTTTAATAAATAAATAAAAATAGTAAAACTTTAGGGGTTTACCACAAAAACTGTTTAATTTTAAGATTTAATTGCTAGCCTCATATAAACACATTTTTCTTGTCAAAAATTTGTCTTTTGGGCAAAATAATATCTAAGTACACATTGAAATATTTCATTAACAACCTCGTCGCGCGTCGTTTTTAGTACCTATGATTATTCAGAACAACATAATTTACCCTAAGAAGAGTGCTTTGCATAGTGAAAACTTCTTTATCACCGTTGTGATTTGAAACTCGATGTTTTGCGGTTCATCGTAGCCTTTCGGTCTCCGCTTTCGCTTCGTAGCCTCATAATAAAATATAAGCGAGTTTTTTATTTTTTTTTTGAATTAAAGGAACGAATAAAATGAATCAATTCAAAAGACCGAGGGAATCACAATGAATCGATTCACTCCTGGGAATGAGTCTGCCCATGTCTAATACACAGTACATAAAGAAGCAGATTTTTCCTTGATGGATTTGAATGAAAATTTGTTTTATAATTTTGTTATTCGGCGGTACCTCGTCTCTGCACATCTCTTCGGGGTCACTTAGTTACATTTTATGTAATTAGGTATACCGTATTTTCCCTAAACCGACTGCACATTGTAAAGTACGCCGAGGGACCAATTATCGGCGGATCAACTGACACGGAACCGTATTTGTTAGCCTTTCTTGAAAGATTTGAGTTTGTCTATTGGCAAAAATATTTATTCATATTCACATTGCGTACGTACGGGCACAAACAATTCCATTTAATAGATTGTAAAAAGCGCTTTTCCCTAAAATAATTACACTGGCGCCATCTATGAAAGAAGATTATGAATTATGAATAAAGAGAAGACCTGAATAGACAGGTAATTGTCAACCTTCCGCTTCCCCGTCTATTTCCCTCCCCCTCTCACTTCAGTCTTTCAACATTCCCCAATCAATGATGTGTGATGACACTGATGACCGATGACATAATTCCACTGGCTCCAGACAGTCGGGAGCAGGTGGTACTCTTAAGCAGTATGCATTATATTCATATAAAAAGCGTTAAAAACACAATTTAATTTTTATTTTATTACATTCCATTTTCATTAGACCAACATTTACTACTGTCTACCGACTCTGAACAAAATGAACTAATTTAAGCAATGGCCTCTTTGTAATCATAGTTGTGATCTAACCGACGTAATGTTAAATAATATTATAATTATAAATTCATTACATAATACGAAAATGGTTCCCGCCAAGGACCTAAAGAAATAACACTGAACTTTATTGAACCGTATAGCACAAAAACTAATTGAAAGGAAATGGGGTATGTCTCTAGCAATATTTCAACTCTCAATGCCAACGATTTGCAGAGACAATAATTAAATGTTTTTTTTTTATTCTTCGTTTTGATTAATTGAATCTAATCATTTATTTCGTTCAATTATTCTAAGGTATGAGGAAATGCGTTCTCGACTTTTCACGGTCGAACATTAGTCACATTGTTATTGTATTCTGGTTTATTGTTGGAGTGGTCGGGTTATTTTAACCAACATATTATTTCCAAACCTGCGTATAGTTCACGCCAAACTTTAATACCGGCCTGATGTTGATACAGAAATCGTCGCATTAGGCGACTTCAAAAGGAAACCCGGTCGTCACGAAATTTGAATAATCGGTATTTTATGAAAGGGGTCGTCCATTAATCACGTGATGTTTTTTAGCAACTTTTTAACCCCCCCCCCCCCCCCCCCCCGTGGTGATATGTGGTGAGGTTTTAGACTAACCCCCCCCCAAATCACGTGTATTTTTTTAGTACAAAGTATTTTGAAATTTTCAGAATATTATCGACACCTGCTGATCAATATCTCTACATATTGTAAATTAAAGTCCTCCGCCGCGTCCGTCTGTCTGTCTGTTCGCGATAAACTCAAAAACTATTGAATGGATTTTCACCCCTTGATAGAGTGATTCATGAGGAAGGTTTAGGTATAAACGAGTCCCAGTACGATCAAGAGAGTTATATGGTGTGGTAGCCCTCTATGAATTTCCCATCTATGAAGAAGGTTCCCGTTCTTACCTGAAGGGCGTGCTTTTGAAGATATAAGGGCTGGAAGTTTCGCCCTCTAGAAATTTTTAGAACAGTCCGGAACATTCGAGAGTAATAGAGAGCATTCTACAACATTCTGGAATGTTCGGAAATAGTCTGGAAAGTTTGGAAACATCCCAGATCATTGTGGAACATTCCAGAACTCTTTCGAATGTTGTGGAATGTTCTGGAACATTGTATACCATTGGAAGCCTTATTTGTATGTTTGGGGCTACTAATTGGTAAGGGTATATAAAGCAAGATCCGTCGTGGGTTTGAACGTCAGTTCAATCTCACATCAACTCCCTGAGCGAAGCCGGCTACCAAGCTAGTACTTACTTAAATAAAATCGTCAAAATCGAGGTTTGGTATTCCCCATTTTTCTTCGATATTTAAGATTTTTTTTACTAACTGTATTCAAAGAAAATTTCTATATCTGTACTTTTTGCATTTTTTTTAAAATGACCAGTACTGAACGTCTGTTTACGGCGTTCAAACCAGAGAATTTTAACGATTTTTGGAGGGTCCTAAGTAAGGACCCTCCAAAAATCGTAAGGACTAGGAGTTAGGACTTGAGTTAGGACTCCTAACTCATATCAGAAGTATCTTATTAAAAAAGCAAAACGTACCGACACGCTAGCATTTGATATCTATATTATATTAAAAAATATTTGCACCTGTGTTAAAAACCAGAGAGGAAATTGGGGAATACGTTTCTATGGAAAAAAACCGACTCGAAAGTGGCAAGCATCCCCGCCGACGCGACGTCTTTCTCTGTCGTACTTTGTTTTTACGCATCTTTCTATTTCGCTTAAGTCCATTGTAAAGTAACTGCGCAAGAACGGATCTTATCAAGTTCATGCCAGTATTAAAGTTTGGCGTGTAAACGAGACGCGATGATTGTATAAATATTATGTGCAAACTTTTCCTCAGTCAACCGAGCGGCCACGCAGGTCGAACGTTTGTATTTCTGTTTTTGATAATTATTTACAAACAAGTACCAATGTACATGTAGCACTGTTATCGATAGTAAAATATTATATTTTTTTTCAATTTAGTACAAAAAAGAGGATATCCCTGTCAACGGAAGCAATTTTCCCAACATGCCTTCCATTGATATGCTTGGTGTGACTAGCTCGGGCAAGGGGGCTCTATCGAAGCCAGAGTCAAATCAGCCTCTCATAAGCTGGGCGTACTGAATACAGGGCCCGTAGATTTAATAGTGCATAACTGCTGACCCTGTACAAATCGCAAATGAGCCCCACTGTTGAATTTGGCAGCCACCTCTAATTTGAAGTCCTAAGGTGCTTGAAAAAACCCTTGACTTTGTGCAGAAATGGGCGGTCCGATTGATAGATTTCCCTATCTCTGGGTAGGCAGACTTTCAAGAAAGAAGAGCCAATTATCAAGGAAACAGAATGTACTGAAAATTGGGGTGGAGGCGGAGGATTGAACGAAAAAAGGATGGATGGAGATGTTCTGAAATAGGGATTGGTTTGTAGGTAGGAAACTAACTACTGAAAAGCGTAAAGGACTTTTTTTTAAACACCCTTATCTCAGCAACCGCTGCCAAGCCCAAACAGCCAAAACTAGCCCTAAGCATTAGAAACAAGAGTTGTACTGAAAAGAGGGGGCCGAGGAGTTGTTCTGAAAACTGAGGGGGTAGTGCAGGTGTTGTTCTGAAAAATGGGTGGGGGGAAAGCGGAGGACATGTACTAAAAAAAATATTTTTAAACCACCGCCAAAGCCCAAACGGCCATCACCAGCCCCGAGGGGGAGGGAGAATTTTCCTACCTACAAACCCCTCCCTGTTTCAGAACATCATTTAGCTTACTTGTATGACTTGTCGCCACCTAAAAAAAATTATTTCATTTGTAACTGTAATACAAAGTACACATTTAGTTATACCTGTACCTACTACAAAGTTCACATATAGTTATACCTGTACTACAAAGTACGCGTATAGTTATGCCTTTATGACAAAGTACACATATCTAGGTATACCTGTATGTATTACAACAATATGTACCTACAATTTTATTTAGGTGCAAAACTTAATTCTAAAGCAAATGTTTTTAGCACCGGTAGATAACTGATCGGGGACATGACTTCCTTTGCGTGCTGGATTTTGTATGGTTAATCATAAAAATTATAATCTTGGGACTGATAACTGCCCAGCCTTGGCTCGGATTTGACTAGTAGGTGGAGAGGATATCCGGAATAGTTATATCGTTCATAAGAAAACTTAATGTTAAAAATAATAATAGATAGCCAATTTATTAGTCTATCGCTGAGAGCTCCGTTGAAATGTTTCTTTTTATTACGTGTGTTGTGTATGAGAAAGAGAGAGAGGTTAAAACTGATATATCAGCTTTTTGCCGTCTATTCATATATTAGAACAAAAGTATGCGATTTTACGCTTAACACCCGATTTTGACAGTTCGACATTTGACAGGAAAACGGTAGATAAGTATAACCATTCACGGTCATTGTTCCCAATCCTACTAATCAATTGTTGAGCCGAAGTTTTGGTACAAACACTCCTCAAATGCACAAAAACGCTCTTCTCAACGCAACTCTCCAACCAACAGGCGAATCCAGCGTCGCTAAACAAATCACTTAGCTGATCAGAGACTCAGATTGATCGATCAAAAAGCTGGGAACAACAACGTGTCTTTCGCCCCCAAGCATAGTACCTACCTACCAATATAATTTTATTACAAAATGCACACCTCAACAATGCGTAGATTTAAAACCAAGCCATTCTCAGGTTGTATAGAATAATAATTGGGCTCGCCTGTGGTTTACTTGGCAGCCTTGCCAGTGTCGGAAGGCCATCGGAATATGTAGTATTTTTTAAGCACTTGTCTGTTAAATCGGCTGTTTGTTATTCTGGTCCCCTGGCACTTGTGATTTGTATTCCGCAACTTCTGTAAGGACTGGTCTTTGTTGTATTGGCGAAATAAATTACCAGGGCGATATGAACAACTAACGGTTATTTCGCTGGCTGTTTGGTAATCAATATGTATTATAAACATCAAAATATGCTTGCTTGGGGGTATAATATATATGTGAGTATGAGCATGTGAGATGTCTAATATGTCTATGTCTAAGTATTGCTGCGTAGGAAACGTTTGAAACTTTCAAATTATCTTTTTTAAACCCCCGCGAAGGTTTCTGGGTTATTACAACCACATGACAATACACCTGAAAAGTTTTTTATTCATTACAAAAACTCCTGCAAAACTGTCAAAAATGTCAAAATTTGAGAATGATATTTTGCAAGGCAATGATTTTTAAAACAAAATTCAATTTTCGAAACTCTTTAAATTATTGAATTTATTTGAAGCACTCGCCTAATAGGTACTTCGAATCGAATCGAGAATTATAAATATTTTAAATAGGTACCTATTGTTAGGTACCAAATTTGATTGATTGTTCTTATAATATACAAAAATGCATATTTGTAATATGTGAAAAATGAACATTTGAATTAAAAAAATTGTAATAGGTGGCACGCGAGCTGTTTGAAAACTGAATGTATTTGGACTGAATCTTGGTGGGACGGGGAGCGGGAGAGGGGAGAGGGAAGGTGGAAGGGGAACACGGGAGGGTAGGGGGGGCGGGAGGGGAACGGGGACTCACGGAAAGGACATGCAGGGAGAAACAATTTATTTCTTTGAATACGGCATTGCAACGCATGCAGGGAACCAGCTGGTCACAATACATATAATATTTTTCGAACTAGACCTATGTATGTACGAATAGTAGGTACGTTCTAGAGCCTATGTTTAGTAAAGCCCAACCTTTCCCATACCGTGCTAAAAATACCCTCGACAAACCGTCTTGTAACACAGCGTTACTCTATCAGATTTGGAAATTATTTCAGGTTTTTTGTAAAAATATTGTGGTGAATATTTTTAATTTGGCTTATATTAATTTATTGTAAGAAAAAAATATTGATTGTGTGCCCTAAAACTGAAATATTAAAAAAATAATCATTCATAATAAATAATCAAATATTATTTGAAACGCCCAACAAGGCGGGCCGGCTGTGACAGTGACCGCCTAGGGTCACGTTAGCCTCCAGAATAGTGTCATTGTTTCAGAAAGCCACATGTGGAATGCGCTAGGTACTAGTAAGGGCTGACACCGACCTACTATCATTTTTTAAATACATTTACATAAATACTTTATCGTAAAGAGCTTTTTATGTTTGCTGATCTAAGTTAATACCCGATAAAATGGTTTTAACACTAGTTGAATAGAGATATAGATTACAATAAAAATAAAATACTTAAAGAACACTCGAATTTTAAATTTTTGTTACAGTTTTACGCGAAAGCAAACCACGAAAAAAAAAATATTTTCAAGTGAAAAACTTCTTTAACACCATTGTGATTTGAAACTGGATGAAACGAAAAAGCGACACTAAAAAAAACAATAAGCAAACCACGAAAAAAATAATGATATAATTACTTTGAAGTGAAAACTTCTTTAGCACCGTTGTGATTTGAAACTGGATGAAACGAAAAAGCAACACTAAAAAGAACAATAAGCAAACCAAGAAAAAATAATGTTATAATTACTTTGAAGTGAAAACTTCTTTAGCACCGTTGTGATTTGAAACTGGATGAAACGCAAAAGCGACACTAAAAAGAAACAATATGCAAACCACGAAAAAAATAATTTTATTATTATTTTGAAGTGAAAAACTTCTTTAGCACCGTAGTAATTTGAAACTGGATGAAACGAAAAAGCGACACTAAAAAAAAACAATAAGCAAACCAAGAAAAAAATATGTTATTATTTTATTATTATGTTGTTATTATGTTATTATTTATTACTTTGAAGTGAAAACTTCTTTAGCACGGTAGTGATTTGAAACTGGAAGAAACGAAAAAGCGACACTAAAAAAAAAAATAAGCAAACCAAGAAAAAAAATGTTATAATTACTTTGAAGTGAAAACTTCTTTAGCACCGTAGTGATTTGAAACTGGAAGAAACGAAAAAGCGACACTAAAAAAAAACAATAAGCAAACCAAGAAAAAAAATGTTATAATTACTTTGAAGTGAAAACTTCTTTAGCACCGTAGTGATTTGAAACTGAATAAACGAAAAAGCGACACTAAAAAGAGACAAACACATGCATCTGTAGCATTTTTAGAGAATGGGTTAGAATAATCGGTCTCCTCTTTATGCGGTACTTCGTAGCCTTCCAACTCTTGTCTACTTTAATTTTCTGAAGGTTTCGCTTCTACCGGTGTGAACTCCCACTAGTATTTTTTAAATACTCGTATGTTTTAACATTTTTGCGAAATTTATTTTTATATCGATTTTTAGTGATAACTTTTAGGATAAAATTGACTTTTATGAGTGGAAATAGTTTACATAGCAAATTAAAAACATTTATTTCACAGGAACATAACGACCAAAACCATTTAGGTAAAATGTTATTTTAACATTAAACCGATGTGTTTATCATAACAAAATATAGGTTAAAATGTAGACGTAAAAGATTTCTACAAAAAAGCAAAACAAAGACTTTGTTATTATATTTACCTACATTTGTATTATGTAATGCATTCATATATAGTAAATCTACAATAAATCGTAAAATGGCGACCACACGTCATCTAGTACTATACGAAACTATAAGAACTTAAGCTGTGGATACTGTAGTGCAGATATACAGATTTTTTTTACATTAGCTTCACACATGAGGCCCTGAGGAAAATAATTCGCTTTAGGACCTATGTCATCTTTGGGGAAAGGTCTTCCTGCTGGAGAGGTCAAAAGGTCTCCCTCAACCAGTCTCTCCCGACCCGGCCAGTCACGCAGAGCCAGTTGGTACTGTTGGTAGGCAGACGTACCCGCCGCCAAGATCCGGAACCAAACCTACACCATGAACCTGGGCACCCCTCCTAAGTCACCAAACGTAACAAACTACTTGAGGTCACTTATGGCAGAAGTGTTGGTTGTCCAATAAATGGTTTTAGAGGTGGCGGCATGCCGTTATTATGAAAAATATGCATTTTACAAGATGATCGAAATAGCAAGTTAAACAAAGACAGTGAGCGTTCTAAAATAGTAAAAATAATAAATAATTCCAAAAAAATATATTCTAAAAATCCTAACATTCATTGCAAATTGTATCTTCAATTCATTGAAACCTAACCATTTATATTTATTGCTACTTCCTTCCATGTAATAATCATTTGTAAAGACGTCACTTTGCTACTGTTTCAATGGAAAGAAAGTCCCTTTTTAAAATATTTATTTTATAGGGGTAGTTTTGGTAATAAAATAGGTAGGTAAGATTCTAAATATTGCACCCGACCCTCAAAAAAGAGTTTTATGGTGGTGCAGTAATGTTTACAATATTGTATTTTGGATGAAGCATTGTCTTCAATACCGAAACTACTTTCTGCAGCAGAGAGGATATACCACCAAAACCATTAAAAATGATTTATCTGTATATTTCTATTATTCTGTCTCTTGGCATGGTCCGACCGAAAGTATTTGATTCATTGAACATGCCATGACTTCCTTGGCTATTCACTTCGCGTCATATCTTCCTTTTTGAATGCCATAACTAAATAAGCGTACATTTTAAACCCATCCGTCAAGTACACTTGACGTGACTTTATCACTACACGGTGCTATAAAAAGGAGGGAATTATTATAATTTTTATCGGCCTTGTATCTCTTCCAGATCTCCACAAATTAACAGGGCTCTACCTTTAATGTAACTATATGGTTTTACAACACATATATATCAGGAATCTCATTTACACAGCATGTCAACAATAATCCTTCCTTTGCCAGTTCAATGCCTTGCTTTTCAATTTGGGAGGCGGGTATGGGTGCCGCCGCCCCGGGAACCATTTTTTGGGTAACCAACACCTCTGCCAAAGGTCACCCCAAGTAGTAAGCTACGTTTCGTGACTTAGTAGGGGTGCACGGGTTCGTAGGAAGAGATTTGTCCTGGTTTTGGCGGCGGATGCATCTCCCTACCTAATGCATGGCAGGCCGGATCAGGAGAGAATGGTTGAGGGAGTCTCTTTGACTTCTCCAGCTGTACTCTCTCGGAACATCGCCTTATACCGCAGTGGAAGAGATGGATTCATACGTCCTCCTGGACACAATGACACCCAGATTCCTACCCACCCCTTATATCCTTTTCCTTCTCAGAACTTCCTAACCTTCCTTTCCTAAAAAGACCCTCCACAGATCATCCCCGAGGATGACATAGGCCATGAGGGGAATTATTTTCCTCAGGGCCACCTGTGTGGAGCTATTGTAAAAAAAGTACTGCATTGTCATTGTCTTAATCAAGTCTTCCACGAAGAGATTATTTGATAAAAATAAAATGAAATTAAACAAACATTTATTACTTCTTAACTAATGTGGCATGACCCTGCAAATAACCCAAAACCCATAAAACTAAACAAAAAACATCCCCCGTAATCTGATTGTCTTCAATCGTAACATTTTGTCGTTAATTTTAAGGAAATACGCAGAAAGGGATTAAAAAATGACTCTGGTTTGAGGATCAGGTGGTCGGTCGGCCGAACCTTCCGATGTGGTTCCTTATTTTTTTTTTGGCTCTATTTTGGAATGTCAAACAACCCAAATTTTTTTGCAGCAAGATATTTAATATTGTCATCTCTGTTTCCAGACATTTCAAATAAATGCACTAGAAAACGACGACAAACGTATTATGATGTCAACTTTGAGAAGTAAAATAGTCTCTACAGATAGGCAAAAGGTTTTAACGTTTTATTTTACATCTCTTTTTGTCACACATCACTAAAAGGAGATCGTAATATTGGACGTAGGTTAATGAGGTTGGAATGAATTAATGTTTTGTCTTCTCTGTTATTCCCGTAGAAATTTAAAATTTGTTGTCTCATCTGACATAGAAATGTGTCGACTTTTAGGAAAACATTTTTTATTATTTTATACAGAATCGTCACAATTTTTTAAATATTTTTTACGGATGCAAAAATATATTTTTTAGGAATACCTAAAATGTTGATTTAATGATTGAAGCATTTGAGGAGTTATTGATGTTTGAAAGAGCGTTGTAAACTAAAATCGCATCGTGGATCTGGGCGGGTTAAGAAAATAATCTTTCCCGAGTAAATATTTTTTGTGAACGATGCACAACTGGTCGACGAGCTTTTCTAGGGAGCGATAGGCTCGATATGTTAACAATATTGTTGTCGATGCCAAGTGTCAAATATGATTGGCGATTTATGCAGTGTTAGTAAGTGTGGTGTTTTTGTCGATATTGTTGATAAACAAAGACTTTATCGTGGCAATGCCGATAAGTTTTAAAACGTCCATACTGCACTTTAAGAACGTTTAACCAGCCAGCGGCCGGAAATCCACATTTCGCCGAAAGTTGTCCTCGCGATCGTGCAATGAGAAAGATTAATTATTCTCCGTACCAGCTTTTTAAAATTATAACTCAATATCGATTTTATTTCATTCCAAATTAGCTTTAATTTATACCTACATTCAAAAATGCTGAAAGGCGTGATGATAAAACTATTAAAATAATGTACTTTTTGTAATTATTTTTTGATTATAAGTATTTATCATTTATATATTAGTTTGTAAGTGCGCAAATAAATACACAAACGGACCAATTTTCGTCAAGAAACACAAGTACGTATATATTTTTTAATGATTTTATTTAAACTAAAATTAAAATTCTAAAACATGCGTTATCCAGATAATGTATTGGTGTGGTATAATAAAAAATCTTTTTTTGAAAATTTAACAAATCTGCCAACGACCGATGGTATAACCTTACTGTACTAAAAATAAACATTTTTTTCTCAAAATTTAAAACATGCAAATGCTGGATAAAATAACAATCTTTCGAAATCCATTTATAATTTTTTTGGAAAAGAGTTAATACGTCTAAATTCTGATTTAAAAATGACAAATTTCTGGTTTTGTCTGGTAATACGGGTAATAAATACCCTCTTAAGTTAGTTGTAATGTTTTTTTGGTTGTGAGGTTATTTTTTCGTTGTTTGTTTTGATGTGAATATAGCACAAGAATCCGAACTGCTCCCAACCATCTGGTGCCAGTGAGATCCCCATCTGTATGTTGTGAGGCTGAAGGTAATGGGGAGGGGAAAATGGTAAAAAAGAGAAAGGAGGGGAAGTACCTGGCTATTCAGATCTGGTCACAGTGGTCAGTAAACACTGCTAATGCAATTTCAAGCAACGTTTCAATCGTACTGAGAGTATCTTCTGGAATCATTCTGGAACATTCAAATATACATTGATATATAGTTTATCTCTACGCAAACATATTATTTTTTTATGAAATAACACAACTTAATCAAATGAAATTTACTTGCGCACGCCGGGATTTGATACCGCGATCTCCGGATTGCTAGTCGAGAGCGGTACTACGGAGGCGGTCTTCGGAGGCATTTACAAAACTCTTATTTTGTGTACTTACCTATTGCTTTTTTCTTATCTGCCTCTGGTAGTGTCTCGTATCTACATAATATTATGAAAACAAAAAAAAAACTGTCTGTTTTGAAAGAATCAATTTTTTAAAATAATGATTTCACTCTCATCATTATAATGTCTGTGTTGAGAGTTGTCTAGAGTTGTCTGGTGCTCTATCTCATGTATGTTTCTATGTGCCCGATGGTTATCTCCGTCACCGACAGCATAGACTATTTATCTCCCGGCTTGCAGAACTAACTTGCCAATGGTCATGCCAGTCGGGAGAGCAGTCCTGTTGCAACTTCGAGTATCGATAAGTTTAGCATGAATGAAGCGCAATTTAGATGGCAAGCTTTTTGCTGTTCGTTTAAATCTGTTTAAAGGTAACTTATCTTAAATATTTTCTCTCTTTAAAAACGCCTTGAAATGATAATTTTGTAATGTTTTTAAAATGAATAAATTGAATTGAATTGTATATAATATGCATCTACCTATCCTTGTGGAGAATTGCAAAAAAGTGTCGTGCCGAAATTTACAGATATAATTTTTGTTAAAAAAAAGTGCATTCCATTCGTTGGGAAGTACCGCAAAGTGTATGTTGCACCCAGCTGCATGCTGCATTGCGCTGATGCACTTGTTCGTGACAAGGGCAGAGTTTTGGAGATTACAGCGGTAGAATTTTTCCCAGAGAAGTTTTTTTTATTGGGATCCGTTCGTGATCTGAACAATGCATTTTTTGCACTTACGGTGCATGGGGAATCCAGAAATTTGTTGCATGCCGTAGGTACTTTTAAAGGTGGGTACTGTACTTTTTAAGTGTTTTTCATTTATTTATTTTTTATTAAATAAAACATACAACGAAGTTGCACTCCCATGAGTTATCAAAACTCATTTTAAGGGATCGCCAATTGGTACTTTTGAAAAGTTAAACCCAACCCAACCCAATATGCAGACACAATATACGAAGGAAATTTTTACAAAACATTTGACAGAAGCAACATACAGACACAACATATGAAGAATCACTTTACAAATATTTCACAGAAACATGTCTTATAAGATTTTATGAATTATTATAACCACTCATTTGATTTATTTACTGTTGGTGTCTAAAAGTTAAAATAAAGTATCCTCCATGATGGACTATAGAAATGCATAAAAAACAAAATCAGGAAAATACAATAAAAGGTATGGGCTCAAAAATATACATATATATTGAAAATATTTTACCAAAAAAAATTGTATCCGGAAAAATGCCATCCAAATTTTTATTCTCAAATAGTTTTGAAACGTTTTTTAGTTGTCGAGTATTTCCCGATACAGCTTTAGTAATTTATTTTTCGACTGTACCTAAGTATAAATTTCTGTTCCGGAATACTACAAAATATTAACATCTTGCGTTTTGGCCACATTGAAGCTTTGCCACTTTTTTTATTTTATATAAGTTTATAAAAATATTACATTACTTTAGTAAGTGCTAACAGCCCCGGATCTACGACTTTTTAAAACCGGGGCAAAAACTTGAACTCTCGCCAACGTTAGAGGGGTCGCCTCAAACCGCTCGGTTTATTCGGCTCAGCTCGTGTAGCCCCTAATTCTAGATGCGACGGGGATTCCCCTGGCAGAGACATCACGTACACTAAGCACGCGTTCAAAATCGACTTAGGATTCATTCATAGGATACATTAAAATTCTTCTACCATGACACTTCGTGGAGAACAGTTATTATCATGTCTTTTCTTTTTTTCTTCTCTTTCTCTGTAGGTTAAGTTATATTTGACGCTACTATGTTATTTTTATATTTCATTTTGATTATCATTATTTCTGTTACATATCACTAAAAGCGTCTCCGTCTAGTAACAACTAAACATTGATTACGCACGCTGTGAACATTTCTAATTGGAGTGTTAATATCTATGTACATCCTAACGGCAATTTTATTACTGTAATAATTGTTAACACTCTGTAAATGTTTCAAACAATATATAAATGAATAATTCATAAAGCAACTTAGGATATGCGCTTTAGAATTTTTTTTTCAATCAAACATATAAATTACAATTTTGGCGCCCCCTAAAACTGCCGTCCGGGATAGGCGCCCCGGTTTGCCTCTCCTAGATCCGAGGCTCAGTGCTTATAACAAAATTTGTTTTAAACATGATACCTACACAAACCAGGAAATTCCATAACATAAATGATGACACAATACGTAACACAAAGTCTGACAACAGCAGTAGTCGTCACACTTATTTTCAATTCAAGGCAGTATGTCTTCTCGGAATCTATACTGACCCGATTCATAACAATTAAAGCCTCATCATCGTTCAAGACCTCATCATTATTCCAAAAGCTAATGAGGTGATGAAGCTACATGTTGCCATAAAAATAACGTGAGAAAATACCTGGCAAAATCAGGAACCAACGTCAAGTGGGACAGAAATAAGGAGTTAACTTTTAAGTTATTTTATGATTCTTTCATCATCATCACTATTGGCTCTACAACCCCTGGTGTGACTTGGCCTCCTCAAGAGTCTTCCTCCACTCATCTCGGTTTTGTGCCAGCTCTCTCCAGTTTGGAAGCTCCAAGATAGATATGTCTTTGAGGACGTTGTCGCTCCATCTTAGTCTTGGCCTTCCCAGGCTCCTTCGCCCTATTGGTCTTGAGTTCAGCATTTTTATGATTCTTTACTTATTATAAACTAGCTGGTTCTCGGCATACGTTGCAATGCCATATTCAAAGAAATAAATTGTTTCTCTCTGCGTGTCCTTTCCCGTGCGTCCCCGTTCCCCTTTCACCTTCCCCGCCTACCCTCACCCCACTCCCGCTCCCCCGTCCCGCAAACCTTCCTCCCACGTTCCATATATTCATTCCCAGTACATTCAGTTTTCAAACAACTCGCGTTCCATACATTACAATTTTTTTATTCTAATTTTAATTTTTTATATATTACAAATATTATTTTTTGTGTATTATAAGAACAATCAATCTAATTTGGTACTTAAAATAGGTAGATATCTATTGAAAATATATATACTTTAAAAAATCAATAGACAATTCTTTTGTCACAAAAAAAAGCTGCCTGCTCAATTCACATTCATCAAACGCGCGAACTGTCAAGAGTGCGAAGTTAAAATAGTCGTTAAGTTTTCTGAAATTATTCAATTTTCTGCGCTATTTTCTTAATTTTTCCTTCCGTAAGAACCCTTCTACAAAATATCAGAAAACTTAAAAAAATATATGTTTTTTATTTATTTTTGTTTTTTTATTTAATATGATGGTTTCAATTACATATTTTTATACATTAAATTAAGTTTTTCTATTAAAATATATTAAATAATACGTTTAACACCCTTTTTAAGAGCAAAGCAATGAAAAAGGTAAAGTCTTTCTGAAGTTATAGCGTGACCAAGGGAAACAGGGATTCATTTTTATATAATCTATATGAAATACATATCTTGCTTTAAAAACTAAGTTCTTAGATAGGGTAGGTAGGTGCACACCCATTTCAAAAATTCGGAAAACTAGTAGTTAGTTACATACTGTTCGGTTTTACCTGTGTTTGAAATAAAATATGACCATAAAAACAATATGGAGTCGTGTCTTATTCTCAGAGAGTTCAATACTGCCGTCATAAGCAAAAAGTCAGCTGATTTTTTTCAATTATCACATTCTGATGTACGAGACCTTTCGTGTTTATTAAATTATTATAATAAAGAAAGTACATAACATAAGAACGTGAATATTGCAGAATAGTTGCGAGAAGCGGTATTCTAATTTCATGGCGTAATTTAAGACTATGGCATCCCCAATTAGTGGGGAGGGAAGGGAGATGGGAGGATGAAAGTTGGGAAGTACCTGGATATTCACATCTGATCACCAAACATGGCTAAAGATATTTCAAGCAACGTTTTAATTCTGAATGGTGGTCTTACATCAGGGCGATGATGTGTGGAGGGTTTTTTTAAGGAGAACGAGAGGAAGTTATGGAAAGGAAAATGGTATATGGGATGGGTAGGAACCTGTTCTTTTTCACATTAGCTCCACACATGAGGTTCCCAAGAAAAAATCCCTCAAGGCCTGTGTCATTTTTGGGGTTGCTGTATTTTTAAGTAAAGGAAGGAGAGGAAGTTCTGGGAAGGAAAAATTTATGAGGGGTGGGAAGGAATCTAGGGGTCACTGTGTCTAGAAGTGACGGACGTATTGATTTATTTATTTATGAATCCATCCTCCCACTGCAGTAAAAGACGATGAATCGAGAGAGTCCGGCTGGAGGGGTCAAAAGGTCTCCCTCAAACGGTCTCTCCCAATCCGGCACGCCAATAGGTGGGCAAATGCATCCGCCGCTATGATTTTTTTTTATTTCATTTATTTATCTATATAAAGTTTATTTACATGCGATTTTTCGATGCCTGTCTCACTAGGATTTACTTGTGTAGAGACAAACCTAGACAAGCCTAGACAAACTTCACTCCATGAACCCGGGCACCCCTGCTAAGTTACCAAACTTACCGAACACAGGGCGACCTATGGCGGGGGTGTTGGTTATTAAATATTAGCGATACCCATACCCGCCTCGCAAATTGAGAAAACCTATAATATTTACATGCGATTTTTCGATGCCTGTCTCACTACGATTTACTTTTGTAGAGACAAACCTAGACAAGCCTAGACAAACTTCACTCCATGGGCACCCCTGCTAAGTTACCAAACTTAGCGAACACAGGGCGATCTATGGCGGGGGAGTTGGTTATTAAATATTAGCGATACCCATACCCGCCTCCCAAATTGAGAAAACCTACAATAGAGAAAAAAAAACTTTGAAACCTCGTTACACCCGCCACCCATTACCGGTGGCGGGTGTAATCAGCAGTCATCAATGATGCTGAAAAGACTATCATCGATAGCAAATCTATCTTCTATCTATATAAATAAATATGAATCGCCGAAATGTATGTACGCGCATAACTTCCAAACGACTGCACCAAATTGGATAATTCTTTGTTGTGTTCGTTATTGTCAGGAAAAGGTTTGTTTAAAACTACTGGTGAGCTCTGGCATTATAATATTTGTATAAAAAAATTGCAACAGGTGGCACACGAGATGTTTGAAAACTGAATGTACCGGGAATGAATGTACGGAATGCGGGGTGGAGTGGAGTGGGAAGAGGGACGTTGGAGGAGGCGGAGTGGGAAACACGAGAGGGGAAGGAGACGCGGAGAGGAAGGGGAGGCGGAGGGGGAACAGGACGAATGGGAAAGTACACGCAGGGAGAAATAATTTCTGTATTAAATGGAATAGCAACGCATGCCGGTAACCAGCTAGTAGTTAATATATTGAATGAATATTATGCAGTTATTCAACATTAAGGCAGTGGTGGCCGAGGGCTATTCTCAAAACATGGGACAAAGGCTTTTATTAGGCAACAGCATGATCACATTGATCACGAATCACGAATAGTTTGCAGGTTTCTTGTAGGTTCTACTGCGACCTACCTCACATAAGTGAATTGAAACGGTAAATTTAATATCTCGGATGAAAATGAAAGTATAATACTTATAGTATAGGCGCTTGCTTACTTCTTTTGCGATATACCTGCTACGATTCAATTTGTCGAAGAAACTGGGAAACTATGAACACACGTCAGAGTAGTAGATACTTTCAAAAGAACAACATTCAGAATAGGCCACTTGCATGGATTTCATAACAACTAGGAAAAAATCGTGTAGATAGAATTTTTTACTAAGATTACGAAAATGTCAGTAATTTTTTTTTGAAATGTACAGTTTTTTTTATTTTTAAATAAATACATCCATTATTTGGGCTCGTGACGTCACTACATGAAAATGTCCCGTCTCCGAAAATGTTCCTCTTAATTTTGTAAAAATCCACACTGATTTATTTTTTTTACATGGCATAACTTTGATTTCAGGCGAATTTTTGAATTTGACATTTAACGTTCACTAGATTTATTGTTTGTTCTCTGCGAACTTATCATTTGGATGGATTTTTTGACAGATGTTATGAAGAGAACCCCGTACATTTTGTACATTTTATATTGTCTGTACGTGTTTTAGATGTGTAATGGTTATGGTGCTGATTTCAACAAAATCAAATTTTATAATATTCTTATTATTATTATAATTTACAAGTATATTACATTGGATTTAGTAATAAAGACGTTGTACATTATAATAATTTATGATCAATAAGATGGATCAAGGAAAAAAATATTTATGAGATGTAATATTTTTGGTATGCGATGTAATACTCGTATATCGTATTTCTCCTGTGCCATTCGTGTGGAAAACGTTTTTTTTAAATGATTTTCGACTATGTAATTATCGTTTTTTCGCACCCATATGATTTTTCGGATTGAAATTTTCATAAAATCCCCAGGGTTTCAAAAAACGATTTAAAAAAAATATAGAATATTTGCTTAAACCGGATTTTTTTTTAATGTAAATCAAGTGGCTTAATAAAACGTTTGTTTATAAGCCGAGCTTGATGAACAAACGTGATCCCCCATCTTCCTCTTATCCACTATGTTCTGAATTACAACATATATCAATTGGGAAGACGATAGTCTAATTGTTTTCAGACGGTTTGGGGTAGTTGGGACTCTGAAGGTACTCACATTTTCAATTCACTTTTTTTAAGTACAACAACCAAAACTCATCAATTCATCAATATAATCTTGTCCCATAGTCAGGAACCGGGCGACACCGACGTTTTGTCCGTACAAACGTATTCCTAAATTTCCTCTCTGGATTTTGACGCTACTTCAATTATCTTATGTATATATAAAAATCAAAATATGCTTATATATGAATATATGTGAATGAGATGTTTATGCGTTGCTAAACCATTCATCGATTGCTATGAAACTTTGGGAATTTGATGTGCGCATTCCCGCGATGGTTTCTGTATATAATAGTGAGTTTTGGCATTATGAAATTTGTATAAAAAAATTTCAATAGGAGCTATTTGAAAACTGAATATACCGGGAATGAATGTATGGAATGCGGGAGGGGAAGGGGGGAAGCAGGAGAGGGGAGTGGGGAGAGGGGAGGTGGAGAAGGCGGAGTGGGAACGATTGAGGAAAAGGGAACGCCGGAGAGGAAGGGAAACGGGACGAATGGGAAAGGACAAGCAGGAAGAAACAATTTCTTTATTGCCGGGAACTCATTAGTGTTTTAATGTAATATAAATAACGACCCTAGCGTGTCGGTACGTTTTGGTTTTTTTGATAAGTTACGTCTTATTGGAGTTAGGACCCTGCATGGTTTGAACGCCATCAACAGATGTTAAGTATACAACCAGACAATATTACCAAACATAGGGTAATTTTCTTCCAATGCGTTTAGTCAAAAATATAAAAAATCGGTCCACTTTTGAAGGAGAAAAATTAAGCTCACAAAACTTCGAAATTGATGATTTTTTTTATTATCAGGCTGAGGTGCAGTTGTCCCTTTTTTTATTTTTTTTTTTTATTTATTTATTTAAACGCCCATAGGGCTTTTACATAATATGAATGCAGTACATTTTTTTAAATTACAGTGAAAAGAATGGGTTTACAAAATACAATACACAATACAAGTAACATAATATTTGTTAAAAACAAAATATAGATTACATAAAATATAAGGGTTAAAAAAAATAAAAATTTAGGTTACATAAAATATTAGCGTTAACAAAATACAGGCATCATAAAATATAAGAAACAAAATATAGTCCATAAAATATATGAGTTGACATAAAGTAGGTAATGTTTAAAATTGTTGTTCACATTTGTTTATGGGATAGGTAGAAATAAATAGTTGGCACATATGGCGTTTGAAGTTTGCTAAGTTCAAATTATTGTCAAATACATCCAGATTGTTTAAGTATTTGTTACCAAGACTATGCAAACGTTGTATTGGAGAATGTAAATCATAGTTCGAATGAGATGTACGTGTATAAAATGTCAATGTTTGTCTAGTTGTTCGTGTAGGTACATGTAAATTTATTAATTGCAGGAGTTCACAACTGTTGAATTTAGAGTTTAATAATTTTAATAAAAAGGTTAGGTCGTTTATTTTTCGTCTGTTTTCTAATGTTGGAATATTTAAAGTATTCATTAACGACGGGTAATTTATGTGCTCTAAAGGGATGTTAAGTTTAAAATTTACAAAACGTAGAAATTTTCTTTGAATTCTTTCAATAGTATGAATATGAATTTTGTAGAAGGGCGACCAGACTATGGAGTTATATTCTATTAGGCTTCTAACAAGGGATGTGTACAGTAGTTTAATGATTTGTAGCGATTCAAAGTTTTTAATTGTTCTTAATACAAATCCTAATGTTTTCATACCCTTATTTGCAGTTTGTTGAATGTGAACCGTGAAGTCTAGTTTCTCATCCATTATTATGCCAAGATCCCGCATTTCCGATACTCTTTCTAATTTTATTTTATTTATTGAATATTCGAAAAACAGTGATGTTTTTTTTCTGGAAAAGGTCAAAGTTTTGCATTTTTCTACATTTAAATATAGATTGTTTTGTGAGCACCAAATTTTTAGCATATCTATATTGGATTGAAGAATTTCACAGTGATTAAGGATAGTTATCTCTTTATATAATTTAATGTCATCAGCGAAAAGCTTTGGCTCAGTATTCGGGGGAGTAAGAGCGGCAGTGACAGCAACAGTTTGATAAAATACATTTTATTCAAATTTCTCGGCGACTGATAAGTGACATGATTTAGTGACCAGTTTCCAATCTATACAGAAAAACAGAGAAAATATAACAACGAACCATTCTGATATCACGCTCAGCCTTGATTCGTAACAAAACCATAACAGCAAAAACACTTTTCTTATATAAGATTGTCGCGATAGGATTGCGTGATGATAATTTGCTGAACAATGCCAGTTTTTTTGTGAAAGAGTGAAATCTTCTTCGCAAGTTATAACAAGTGTGTTTTAACGTTCAAATAACGATCAGTAATGCAATTACTATTATCGCCATGCGAAGGAAAAGGAAAGTATAATGGTGTCTTTTTGCCATTTTCCGACGTATGCAAGTACGCCATAAAAATAAATGAGATTTCTATTAAGTTAATGCCATATCACGCTGTGCATTTTACGAATATGGGTGTGTGAGCAATAGTGAGCATCTTAGGTAGGCTGTTTTATTTTTTTCAAGCATTTCCTGTTGTGTCTTCGGTACCATGCCAACCCAACGCCTTATTTTTCAATTCAACTCCTTTTTGAAAAGTCATTAAAAGCTATGAAAAAAAAATATTTAAAAATAGCCCATAAATACTTAACCAATTTTTTTATATATTTTTTACATCACTTTTAATGACTTTTCATTGGAGGTTCTGAGTTGATTTAATTTTCTGGTCACCGTTTCTTCATGTAGTGTAAGTACCGTAAAGAAAATTCCTCGTTTCCTCCATGGTAGATACACTCCTTCGATTTGTTTTTAACCACTGTTGCAATAAGTTTGCCCGAGATTGCTCGAGATTTCCCAGATCATTTTTTAAATTTTTCGTCAACTCTAAAAAAATGATATCTTCGAATTTTAACGCGGGGCATAAAAAATTATTATAGTGCTAGATAGCCAATGAAATAACCTATACTTTACCGTTTATCTCATATTTGTAGGATTTGTAAAAAATATATTAAAAAAGTTTTTTTACTTAAAACTGCCATGAGGGGTACTTATTCGAGTCAATATAGAATATTTTCGATTTCTGTATGTTGTGTGTGGTGCACTTGATAATGAGACTTAAGAAAAAGGACTTAATTTTAACCGTAAACAGGTGATCAAAAATTCGGCGGGAACAAATATTTAAAAAAATTATTTTAACATCGTTCTAAAATAGTCTACCAAGTTCGGATTTGCGACATTCATGATCATCTATCTATCTATATAAATAAAAATGAATCGCCGAAATGTATGTACGCGCATAACTTCCGAACCACCAAGGGCGGATTTAGGGGGGGGGGGGGGGGGGGCACGGGGGCACGTGCCCCCCCCAGACGGTATTTTTGGGTACTGTTGAGATTCCACCACAGTACAGAAAACTGTATTTATTAAACATTTAATTTTTCTATTGTTTTAACACTTTCATAAACCTTTATATAGGTACATACTTGAACTTGTAGAAATAAACTTGAAGTACCTATGATACTTCAAGCTTATTTCTAACAGTAATTGTAGATTTTTTTTGCCCGTCCACCCCTTGTGCCAGCCCAGAAAAAATCCTAACAGTAATTGTTGATTTTTTTGCCCATCCGCCCATTGTGCCCCCCCCCCCAGAAAAAAATCCTGGATCCGCCCTTGCGAACCACTATACCAAATCGGATAATTCTTTTTTTTCTGTGTTCGTTATTGTCAGGACAAGGTTTGTATAAAACTACTGGTGTGCTCTGGAATTATGAAATTTGTATAAAAAATGCAATTCGTGGCACGCGAGCTGTTTGAAAAATGAATGTACAGGGACTGAATGTGTGGAATGCGGGAGGGGGGAGGGGAACACGGGAAGGGGGTTTGCGGGACGGTGGAGAGGGGGGAGTGGAGTGGGGAGAGGGAAAGTGGAGGAGACGGAGTGGGAATGCGAGAGGGGAAGGGGACGCGGGACGAATGGGAAAGGACACGCAGGGAGTGACAATTTCTTTATGAAATGGCATAGCAACGCATTACCAGCTAGTAATAGATGAAGCATTTCAATAGCTTCGTTTTAAAATAAATGACAGGCCAAGGAAATGTTTTGAATAATTACAATAAATGTTTTACGAATGGTACGAAAATACGGTCCAATTTGAAGCGCTATCAATAAAAGTGGTCCATTTTTCGACCATAATCGCTCCAGTGGTTAAGAGCGTTTAACCAGCCAGCGGACGAAAATCCACATTTCGTCGAAAGTTGTTCTTCCGATCGTGCAGGGCGGTTACAATGAGAAAGATTAATTATTCTCCGTACCAGCTTTTTTAAATTATAACTCAATATCGAATTTATTTCAATCCAAATTAGCTTTAATTTATACCTTCATCCAAAAATGCTGAAAGGCTTGATGATAAAACTATTAAAATAGTGTACTTTTTGTAGTTATTTTTTGATTATAAGTATTTATCATTTTTCAATAATGTCTAAATTTAATAAGAATGTTAAAAAAATCTGAAATATATTAGTTTGTAAGTGCGCAAATCAATACACAAATGGACCAATTTTCGTCAAGAAACACATGTACGTACATATTTTTTAATGATTTTATTGAAACTAAAATTAAAATTCTAAAACATACGTTTGCTAGATAATGTATTGATTTATTTTACTGCATGATTATATTATTTGAAATGGGTGTGGTATAATACAAAAACTTTTTTGAAAATTTAACAAATCTGCCAACGACCTATGGAATAACCTTATTATACTAAAAAATTTAAAAAATTCTCAAAATTTATTTCATTTATTTATTTCAATTCTCATAATTTATTTCAAATTTTATAAAATGCTAGATAAAAGAACAATCTGTCGAAATCCATTTATAATTTTTTATGTGGAAAAGAGTCAATTCGTCTAAAATCTTTTTTGAAAATGATGTATTTCCGGTTTTCTCTGGTAATGCCCTCTTAAGTAAAAACAAGGAATTTGACCATCTCGCAAGTACATTAAATCGTTTTGAACTCAATCGTTTTGTTGTGGGGATATTTAATCGATATGTTACTGTAAAAGCCCGAACTACGGAAAATCCTAAGATTTTCCGGTAGATCCTAAGATTTACCAACTCTTAATGGTAAAAGTCCGAACCGTTCTATAATCATCGTTCACCAACCTAACCTAACCTAACCTAACCTAACCTAACCTAACCCAACCTAACATGTACAAAATTCTAATGGTAAAAGCCCGAAAAAATCGTTTATAATATTTAAATAAGAAACGATTTTTTCGCGTTTTTACCATTAGAATTTAGTACATGTTAGGTTGGGTTAGGTTATGTTAGGTTAGGTTAGGTTAGGTTTTTGAACGATGATTATAGAACGATTCGGACTTTTACCATTAATAGTTGGTAAATCTTAGGATTTACCAATATTCGGACTTTTACGGTAACAGATATACCGCTGCGGAACTATATAACTACATCGTGGTTGTGTCGTGTGCTACTTTAAAGAGGTACAGTGGTAAGTGATTGGTTATCCATTTTCCTTACATACCGCGTTTTTCCTACACATATTATCAACTAATTCCAGCAAACGCATTTCGTCACGTTTCGTTTTTAATATGCACAGTCCATTACAATTGCATCTCAAGCTGTCATTCGTAATTTTTCGAGCGTCTACGCTTGTCCCAATTACTAACATAATATCCCGGATTTTTCACGGGTCTACGCTACGAGTAGTTATCTACTTATATGTATAAAAATGAATCCCTGTTTCTTAATGACTTTA